>CM063506.1:53216356-53421356 GCA_032207245.1 Pardosa pseudoannulata | reverse complement strand
TGTATGATGTATGCGTTGTATATACACACACACGTGTGTGTATATATATATATATATATATATATATTTGAGTATAGTGTGTGTATATGTGTATGTATATATGTATGTCTGCACATTGTAGGTGTACATGTACGTTGATATGTGATATTTATTTACAACTGATATTAGGTGTACTAATAAAAAGTAAATAACATCCTACCAATCTATAAAGAATGGGTTATACTGTCATCTAAACTAATTTTTGAATAGAATTTTTTCATCATGTCTGTGAAATGATTTGGTTATCTGGCCTTCGGTATTCGTGGGTTCGAATCCCACATTCTGGATGTTCATAGCCGTTCGGAATCTTCTCTAAGCTGTAGGTCCCGGTCTCATTAGCCCTCGTGTTGCAAAATAGACCGTAGCACTCCAAACCAAACCAATCATTTTTGTGATAAAATCCATCTTTTTGTAAAATGTGCATTATGCTATCCGAAAAATACTAACTATATATTTACAAATGAAATTTTTCGAAATGGCACTAGTTCACTATCTTACAACAAAAGATTTTGAATATCATTAGAAGAACAGGTAATTATATAAATATCACCTACACAATTATTGGTCTTTTTAAAATTTCACCTTTCATTCATGCAAATATAAAGTTCTGGAACTTCAACATAAAGCGATTTGCCTTGGACACTGAAGCACAGCAGTGAAACAGAGAATTCTCAATTTGTCTTTTCAGTACAACATAAACAACACGAAAGTGGTTATTACTTCAGATTATGGTAAGGAGAGTTTTAAATAGAACTTTCTCTTTTTAAATCCCATCCATTAAATCGATTCAGTAGTCATTTCTAGTCTAATAAATTCCCTTTCTATTATGTGCTGTGTCTTTGATTTTCCGGTCGAGGGAGCCATAATTATGCACTTGTAGCCAAATCCAGTAGAGAAGTAAAAACTTAATTCTCCTTTTGTAGAAATACGTCGCTGCACGACAATCAAATTATGGGTAAAATAATCTGTTTAGATGTATTCAACGATTTAATTTTCTCGTATGTAGTTATTACGAACTTGTTTTTCATTAAATCTTCTTAAGATTTTTTCAGTCTTTGGAAATAAACAGGGATTTGCAATAACTTCCATCAATAAATCACTTTTTGTGTTTATCTTTAACCTTTTGGGGTAATTTTATTTTGCTTAAATAAATTCTTGATTCAATTAAACACAAACATAGTTACCTTTAAAGGTTTTTCGATAGACAGCTTTAGTTTCGATAAACAGCTTGGATTTTGGGTTACAACTAAATATGCCTAAATCACATATATAACTTTTGACTTTCACTTAAGCTCGTAAACTTTTGACTTTCTCGTAGTATTGGGTAAGTATTGCAACCGTCCATTCGTTGATTGATTTCCTTGTTTTAGACACCTTAGTCCAAAAATTAGTTTGTTTGCTTGTTTGTTTTTGTTTATTTGTTTGTGAGTGATAGTGAGAGAATGATAGAGTGAGAGAGAGAGAGATGGAGAGAGTGTGAGTGATAGTGATAGTGAGTGATAGTGATAGTGAGTGATAGTGAGTGGTAGTGATAGTGAGTGATAGTGATAGTGATAGTGATAGTGAGTGATAGTGAGTGGTAGTGATAGTGAGTGAGTGATAGAGGGTGAGTGATAGAGGGTGAGTGATAGAGGGTGAGTGATAGAGGGTGAGTGATAGAGGGTGAGTGATAGAGGGTGAGTGATAGAGGGTGAGTGATAGAGAGTGAGTGATAGAGAGTGAGTGATAGAGAGTGAGTGATAGAGAGTGTGTGAGTGTGTGATTCCAGTACATTTTGACGTGGAGCGACCAAATTTTAAATACGTACATTACAGCAAAATTTTAGTTTTCTATCAACTTTTGGATTAAGCATTCTTATTTCTTACATCCGGTTGCTGAATAAGAGTTCGCAGGTTAGTATCCCGCTGCTGGTATGGATATTCGTAGCCTTTCGGAATCGGCTTTAAGCAGTTGGTCCCGGTCTCATTAGCCCTCGTGAGCAAAACAATAGACCGTAGCTCTCCAAAACAAGCCGGTTGCTGAATAACTACTTCCGGTTATTATCTAGTATGCGAAAATAACTTGTTAGTGAAGCTAAGACTAATATTATGCATGAGATAGAGTTAAATTTTTTTTGTAAAATTAAGAACAGAATCAGGATTTGTGTAATATATAAAATACATTAATCTTTATCTAAAGCAACGTTCTGATAGCCAATATTTTAAAATAACGTTAAAATTGTTTGATTTCATGTAGCCTGTAAACATATATTGGACGCTGGAATAGTACATGTAACTTGAATATATCTTGAAGGAGTTTATTTCAGACAGTATATTCGTCTTGTTGGAGAAATCTAGAAATACATGTTTTAAATACAAGTCATTTTAATAGAATACAACTGTCTCTGGGAACTATATATCTCTTTAAATTTTCTTAAATAAACAAGATGAAATTTCATGTGCTATTAGTAGTATGTTTAAAGATTAAGTTGTAAAGATTAAGAAAATTACACTGTATCATTGAATTTATCCAAACGCAATTATTATGAAACGGATTAATAATTCGTATTATTGAGAATAATTGTTCGTTTAATTCGTACAATTGAGAATCACTGATATAGTCTTTCGCTTGATAACCTATAATACTCATACTGAATTTTGGGTTAGTATACTAAATACGAAATGAAAAGAGGAAGTACAGTAGCTACGAAGTGGACACTCACCTATAAACATGGTTTCCGCGCACCTGGAAAGTTAGGGAAAGTCATGGATTTAGACAATGGATTAATTTTGTCATGGAAAGTCTTGATTTTTCAAGTAAAATGAGTAAAAGTCATGGAAAGTCATGGATACGCTAAACTACCGATTAAATAAAAATGCATTGAATTGTTTAATTCTATTTTTACTTGTCATTTGGCTGAAGTTACTAAGTTTGGTATTTATGTATTATTATCCTATTGACCCTATTGCCAAGTAAAATTCGTTCACCAAGGAAACTCAAAGCAAGAAACCTTAATGGGTGGGTAAATGTATATTATTCTGGTTTTTTCTTAAATTGTACATTAAAATTTTATTAATATAATAATAATTATTTTTTAATAAAAATTAGTTAAGATTTTTGCACAAAATTTAAGTTTATCTCTAGGGATATTGTATATAAACGTTATAGGGTTATATTTGGCTATTATTCATGGTCACCTCGATAATACCAAAGTACCCTGAATTCAAATTGGAAACATTTTGATTGAAAAATTGCTATATGATTAAACTTAGGTATGTAGATACAACAATTTATTTTTATGTATGTGAGTTTATTAACACTTATAAAGTAAGTTTATAGTTTTTTTATGATAAAATTCCTGTAATTTCTCTAAAAGCATATATTTTATTTGTATGTATATCAGAAGTTTTATTCACATATACTTTAACGACAGCTTTTTTAAAAGTCATGGAAAATGATCCGCTAAATCAGGGAAAGTCATGAAAAGTCATGGATTTGAAAAATTTTATTTTGGCAGATACCCTGTATAAAACTATACTGTTAAATGAATGCTGTATAAAACATGAACTTTTTAATAAATAGATAAAGTTGTGTGAGAGAGTGTACAAGAAAGTCGACAAAAAGAAATTCTAATTTTTATGAGAAAGAGTACGTACGTCATTCAGGTAAATATATACCTGAAACGTAGTTCTTTTCACATTGTTTTTTCTTTAGTAACATTTCCTAGGTAAAGGAAATGTCTTAGTTCAACAAGCTAAAATGCAGACGTAGTGACTTGGCAATTTTCCTATTCATTTTTTCCCCATTTTGCGTGTGTGTGCCTGCATTTGTTCCGGACTTCTTAGACTCGGATACGTGTACTTTCATATTCAGTCAGTTATGCTAACCACACGAATGTACATATTGATTTTGTTTGATAGAATGATCACATACTTATCCACTCGCGAAGAATTTTTTCAATAACATCCTGACGCTGCGTGTTACTTTTTTATGGCCTTATACGTTCCATTCGTACGAAGCGAAAGACACACATACGGAGACTTATGCCGAACGATGGCCGATTGGTTAGGGTGTTGGCCTTCGGTACCGGAGTTCGTGGGTTCGTATCCCACTATGGCATGGATGTTCGTAGCCGTTCGGCATCAGCTTTAAGCTGTAGCTCCCTGACTCATATTAGCCCTCGTGTTGCAAAAAGTAGACCGTAGCGCTCCAAACCAAACCAAACAAACGGAGACTTAATTTTTACTCATTGTGTACAATTTGTTGCCTTTAGTAAAATACGCCTACTTTGGGGTTTTATTCTTAAGATCACCGACTCATTTAGGAAATTCTACTCAAAGAACGGCTTTCTTCAGAATATGATGCATCTTTTTCAGTGGATCTTAAATTATATTGCCAAATGAGTGCAAAATGAGTAGGGTGCTGCCTATCGGTATCACAATTCGTAAGTTTGAATCCTACTGCAAGCTTGGGTGTGCATAGCCAGAGATGGTTCTAGCAATTTTACCGTGCCCGATGAAAAAATATAGAATGCCACCTCGTTAACGATTTTTTTCTTGGGGGGGGGAACAATGTATAAACGTAGTAATAACACAAATAAAAGAATAGAATCGCTATTTTTCCTTTCATAATAGGCCCACGAAACTCCTGTTAAAACAAGCATATCTATCTATATGTTCCGTTACATACTTGTTACAATACATTGTTACGCTATGCCTTTAAAAAATGTGTATTACTATCTTACACATTTTTCTTGCATTAGTACAGATTGCAATTAAATCCAGGGTATCTGCCAAAATAAAAATTTTCAAATCCATGACTTTTCATGACTTTCCCTGATTTAGCAGATCATTTTCCATGACTTTAAAAAGCTTTCGTTAAAGTATATATGAATAAAACTTCTGATGTACATACAAATAAAATATATGCTTTTAGAGAAATTACACGAATTTTATCATAAAAAACTATAAACTTACTTTATAAGTGTAAATAAACTCATACATAAAAATAAATTTTTGTGTCTACATGCCTAAGTTTAATTATATAGCAATTTTTCAATCAAAATGTTTCCAATTTGAATTCAGGGTACTTTGGTATTATTCACGTGACCAAGAATAATAGCCAAATATAACCCTATAACGTTTATATACAATATCCCTAGAGATAAACATATTTTGTGCAAAAATCTTAACTAATTTTTATTAAAAAATAATTATTAATCTACAATTTAAGAAAAAACCAGAATAATATACATTTACCCACCCATTAAGCTTTCTTGCTTTGAGTTTCCTCGGTGAACAAATTTTACTTGGCAATAGGGTCAATAGGATAATACATAAATACCAAACTCAGTAACTTCAGCTAAATGACAAGTAAAAATAGAGTTAAACAATTCAATGCATTTTTTTAATCGGTAGTTTAGACCATGAGTAGTTAGATCGGTAGTTAGATCCATGACTTTTACTCACTTTACTTGAAAAATCAAGACTTTCCATGACAAAATTAATCCATTGTCTAAATCTATGATTTTCCATGACATTCCCTGACTTTCCATGACTTTCCAGGCGCGCCTGATAAATTATTGTACAAATGTGAGAAAAGGTGCCCTAAAATTTTCCTCCTATCATAAGAGTCTGGTTTGCTGGCCCTTGGAACCACCCCTAAAATAGCCATTTGAAATATACACTAAACGTTAGATCCCTGTTTAATTAGCCCTCGTGTTGCCAAAAAAAATTGACCTCAGCGGTATTAAACACTTTATCCCTTAATTACTCTGCTAAGTTCCAATTACGATAATACTTTAAAATTTTATTTCTAATTACACTGATAAAACTCATTGTTGTAAACGTTTTTTATGCATAATACACAGCATAAATTAAGAATCCAAGCCCGATCTGTTATCCTTTTTTATTTTACTACTTGTACTTTACATTGCCGGAGCCCAAAGCAGTCTGTGAAGGTTTAATCATGTTAGGCAAAATGATGTCTGAAACTAATAAACAGAACTAGAATTTATGTATTACTCCCACTGTTGACGTAGAATAGGTCACTTGGAATCAATTTTACGATGGTCCTCGGCAGTAAATTCTCGAAAGAAATAACATTTCTTCTTTATATAAATAATGAAAAATATTGTCACGAAGATTCGAATGAACACACCGTTAACAGAATATTCGATAAATAACTAATTTACATATTAAAGAAAGATCTATAATATTCAAGAACATAAGGAAACAATAAATAACATTTTTAAATTAAAAATCCGTACTTTGAATAAACCGCCATGGCAAGCATCGAACCCACAATCTTCGGGTCTGGATAGCGTGCTTTGACCATTCGGCCACTGAGCTCGTTGGCTAAGTTTCTTTATGCGGCAATATATAAATAATTGAGAGTATTATAATTTGAAAAATACCGATTTTCTTAAATATAGTGCAATAACACAAAAACTGCATTCTGATTTCCAAAGAAGATTTCAAGATTTCAAAGCTATTGAAAAACCATCATTAATTAATCAACCTTCCAATTTTGACGTGGAAGAAACTCCTGTTGAAATTCAGCTAGAGCTAATTGACTTGCAGTCAAATAATTTACTAAAAGAAAATTTTCACCTGAACGAGTTGAGTGCTTTGAAAACAGAACATTTCAAACATTTTTTAAACTATGTTCAAAAATACCTAGTTTTATTTGGTTCAACATACATTTGTGGAAGAATTTTTTCGTTAACCTTTTAACTAACAGCACTGGTGTTCGAAAATGTCATGCCCGAGTATTAGTCGGGGTAATTTTTTATTAATGCATCGTATTGTTATACCCGAATATATATCATCTACTTCAAAATATAAAATTTTAACTACTAAGTATAATTTATTTTGTAGTAAACATTTGAGTTTTGCAATAAAAAAAAATTTGACAAATTGTGTACCCAAATCATCAAAAACACTTGACAATTAAAGGGTTAAAGATTTACACGAAAAATAAATATCAATCACAAATTACTGACAAAAATCTGCACTCGGTATTAAGGATTGCTACAAGTAATTTGGATCCAAATTTTGAAGAAATAATATCAAATGAACATTCCAGATTTCACATTTCACATTAACTAAAACTATTCTATTTTAACGTTTTATGTTTGTCTTTTCTTTTTATAATTCTATTTACTATTATATTTACAAAATGTAATATAAATATAAAAATATAATAATTATGATCAAAATAAAATAATTTGTTTCGTTAAGATATAAATAAATATCAAAATAAAATCTTTCATTAACTGATTTATTTAATGACCATTAATTTAATATGATGGATCATATTTCTTTAAAAATTACTTGACATATTTTACTGGGCACAAATTGTTCGTATGTACACCTAAGTCAATTTATTATTACTATTATCTTTTATTAACTATCAAATTTCTCCGTCCAAATGCTTTAAAATGATACTTGTAGTGTTTTTATCAAAAAAAATTTCTTGGGCAGGGAAAAAACTCCATCCAAAAACAATCGCGTGTGCACAGCGTACGCGGTATAATCCTCCGACCCGGGAGACATTTTGAAAATTTCATTTTGGCCGCCCTTAAAAGTATTTGCCCACCCCTGTTATATATCAAGAGTTGAATGTAACGCTTACGCAATTTTCCAACAAACCTGGAATGAATCAAAGCACTAATTTTGATAATAACACTACTCATTTAATAAGCAAATGTGTTCTTTGTTAACTCCAGTCAGGGGAAAAGTACACGAGATTTTCCTTGAGTATAGCATAAATGTGATTTCTTATTTTACAATTTTTCACCTACCGTATCCGGCTTAATATTCTGTAATGATTTGTATTTCGGCAAATGGATTCACAGAGTTAATCTGGATTACCTCGAAATAATGTCAACACCCTTTTCCCAATCATTCAAAATAAAGAATTATAAGAGGATATTAAGCGGTATTTAAGAATATCTTTACGCTGTTGTAATTAATGTTGCTGATGTGCAAGCATGAGCTGCATAGTTCGATAAATAGAACCCCTCATGGACTGGTATCTAGTCCAAGTTATATGAAGTATCTGCATAATTATTGTAGTTGGTAATGTCTATAATATTCATATATATCTACGTACATATCCTTGAAACGGGATTGTGAAGGAAAGGATATGTAGTGGAAAGATGGTTGGTCCCAAGACAAAGAGATATACATTTGGTTTGGCTACCAAACACCCCCGCAGTTTTGGTCATCCTAGTGATTTTTTTTTTCTGATTTTGTGTGTCTATCCCACCTGACACCCTTTCATCCTGTTCCGAAACCCCAAAAAATTTAAACATACGATATTCTTCTTATTATGCAAATTACTCTGTCAAATACATTGTGCACTCTCTATGTTAGTTTTACAAAGTGTTACTTTTTTATATGTTTGATAGATAAATAAAAGTACCAGTGACCAGAACAATTGTATTCCTAACAGCACACGGGTTCCATTGGATTGGTCTACATCCAAAATGGCAATAGGGTAGTGTGTAGTCCAATGAAACGATATGTAGTGGAAAGATGGTGGTCCCAAGACAAAGAGATATAAATTTGGTTTGGCCACCAAACACCCCCCAGTTTTGATCATCCTGGTGATTTTTTTTTTCTGATTTTGTGTGTCTATCCCACCTGACACCCTTTCATCTGCTTCTGAAACCCAAAAAAATTGAATCATACGATATTATCTTGTGCAAATTACTCAGTCAAATATATTGTGCTATGTTAGTTTTACAAAATGTTACTTTTTATGTTTGATAGATAAATAAAAAGTACTAGTGATCAGAACAATTATATTCCTAACAGCACACGGGTTCCATTGGATTGGTCTACATCCAAAATGTCAATAGGACACTGTGGTCCAATGAAAACTGTATGCTGATTTGGGCTAGAAGAGTTATAATTGAATTGAACGTTTTCTTCCCATAGTAAAAGTCAGATCCGCATCTTTTAATTCTTCACTAAAATACGGTTTTTAAATAAAATTTCTTGCAGTAGTCTCAGAACTCTCCAAGAAGTTCGTATACAAAGATAATACTGTGCATTATCAGCTTTGGAATTATATATGGGGATGAATCATTCATATTCTAACAAATCAGGGTTGGAAAAAAAATCATATTTATTTGATTTAAATTATTTTTTTTTTATTTAAATCAGATTTCTTTGTTTTTTTTTCTGAATACTAATTGCTGTTTTTATGTTTTTTTGCAACATACACTGAATACTTTGTTATAAGAAGTAACATCTTATCTAGTATATTCTGATACATATTCTAGTATATACACTGATTACCTAAAATTAAATATATAAATTTTAATCTAAATACATTCCATTATTTTGTAATTGGATAGTGCAAACTAAATAAGATGTAAATTTAAAGAACAAATTAAACATTCTTTTAATGAAAACTGTTTATTTGAAAAAATAGATCAACATTATATCAGTATTTTTAAGCACTGAATTATGGATTTAATTGCTTCAATAAAAACACTAGCTTTGATGCTTTATCCACTCCTAATTGGTTATGAAGGCTAGAATGAACGATACCAAAAGAAGAAAACTGTCTTTCCATTCCAGCAGATGAAGCCACGGCTGTTGTTATTTAGTAGACAAACTGCATTTCAAGTTCTGTAATACTCTCTTTACCTCCCATTACATAAAATGAATTCCACTAGTCATAACTAGTCATTGTACTTACCCCTACTACATACTTTCTGATAAATTAGTGAAAATGTTACACATGTTATAATATTTACAAATACTGTGCTGACTGATTCCCAATTCTCCTGTTTGAATATAGATTTTAAAAGTGAAAATTATTAAATCAATTTTTTTCAAAAAAATAAAAGAATGAATGATAAAAAAAAATTATAAAAATTGATTCAAGATTAAAATATAATATTATAAAATAATTATGTATAAACTTTGTTTGGTGAAAGAATAAATAACAAACGAAATTAAAAAGAATCATAAAACATCTTTATTACTATTATAAAGTTTATAGTTGTATTTTTGATAAAGAATCTTTAACGAATTAAAAACAAAATAATATAAGTATGATTAAATACCAAAAAAAAAAAAATGTGGAAGTATATAAAATGAAAAAAACTTCTAAAAATGCAAAACAGAGCGTAATAAAGATATAATAACTCATACAGTAATGAAGTCTTTCGCAAATATTATTATGATTTTGGTCATAGGTGTAATATCGTTTGGAATATCAGATGGATATTAAATAATGATTGTTTAGAGTAGAAAACAAGGAATTTTAAAATATTGAATACTTTTGAATATTAGAATTGAAATTTGATTTGATTTAGAAACAATACATTTTGTAAAATTTTTATTATAACTTTTTTTTTTGAATGTAGCAAAGAACTGACGAGCATGAGACGTATAAACATTATATCTGATACAGTATTTTAAAAAAAAAAAAAAAACATTGTTTTACACTGAAAATGAAAGGAATTTTAGAACACATAGAAAAATGATAATTGATTAAAAAATAAGAATCTATTTTTGAATTTAAATAACTTGTTTCTTACAATCAACTCATGTGAAACCATGCACTCTAAAATGGGACATGGCAGTCCTCGTATGCAATGAAACTCAAGCTTCGCCGGGAAGAAGACAATAACTCCCATCCTACAGGTAGATTACCCAAGGTTCTCAGGGAGACGGCATATATTAGTTATGGATTTTGGTCACTAGGTGTACTCTCGCATTATATCGTTTTAAGTGAATGCACTGCAAACAGATGGATGGAAATGGTATTATTGATAGATGATTGTTTAGAGTAGAAAAGGGAAAGGAATTTTAGAAAGTGTTTGACGACTGAATTTGAATATTGAGAGAATGTTAGAATGTTTTGATTTAAATAACTTTCATTTCTGAAATTTCTTTACACTTTTTATCTCTTTATGACTAAACTGTGATAACGCTTAACCGTTATTAACAAGACATATTTCTGACTGTGAAGATTTTTAGCCGTTCTTGAAAATAAAAAAAAAAAGCTTTGTTCTTTTTGACACTTAACCGCTTCACTTACAAATTTTTTCAAAAAAAATTGCAAAAAATAATTGTATTTTTTTATTTTATTATTAAATACTAGGAAACTAATCAAAACAAAATATGTATGTTTTAAGTTGAATTTTTAATTTTTTACAGATGTAAAAGCATTTGGTTTTAATGTTAATTATCCCGAGTTATCTCGGCAAATGGAAAAAGTTAAATATTAGTCTTTGATAGTTTTTGAAACAAGGGACAAAACTAAGTGATACCTGACATTCTGCACACTGGTATCTGTTCTCTTTTTCTTATCTGTTTTACGGGATCACAAAGTATACCGTCTCGTAGAATTTGATTTTTTTTTCTGGCAGTAGCAGAATAACATCAAATGATGAGGTTAGCAATTATGCCATGAGGTTGCATCACAGTATGCCATGAGGTTGAAGACCCAGCATTAGTCCTTCACTACTCAGGTGGTGAAGGACTAATGCTGGGTCTTCCTGATGTGGCAGAAAACTCATCACGATGATTTTTAGCAACTATCTTTCTTTATACATTACTAATCCAGAAACCAACCTACTCTATACCTACTCAGGTGGTGAAGAACTAATGCTGGGTCTTCCTGATGTGGCAGAAAACTCATCAAGATGATTTTTAGCAACTATCTTTCTTTATACATTACTAATCCAGAAACCGACCTATATTATACCTACTCAGGTGGTGAAGGACTAATGCTGGGTCTTCCTGATGTGGCAGAAAACTCATCAAGATGATTTTTAGCAACTATCTTTCTTTATACATTACTAATCCAGAAACCAACCTACTCAGGTGGTGAAGAACTAATTCTGGGTCTTCCTGATGTGGCAGAAAACTCATCAAGATGATTTTTAGCAACTATCTTTCTTTATACATTACTAATCCAGAAACCGACCTACTCTATACCTACTCAGATGGTGAAGAACTAATGCTGGGTCTTCCTGATGTGGCAGAAAACTCATCAAGATGATTTTTAGCAACTACCTTTCTTTATACATTACTAATCCAAAAACCAACCTATAATATACCTACTCAGGTTGTGAAAGACTAATGCTGGGTCTTCCTGATGTGGCAGAAAACTGATCACGATGATTTTTATCAACTATCTTTATACATTACTAACCCACAAGCCGACCTATACTACACCATAGAGAAAACACGTAACTAGTCCTGCCAAAAGAACCACGAAAACAACAAAACTGCCAATCAAAGCTGAATATTCCCTTTTATTTCCTCCAGGCCGAGTAAAACCGTGATAAAATAAATCGTACTGATGAATTCTGCTTTTCCCAAGTTTTCTCGGGATAATAATTAATTGCAATATATATTACCCGGGATAACTCGGGATAATCAGGCAAGCGGTTAAAACCTTAGTAAATGTTTCCTTTGCAAAAACATTATAGACAATATAAAACTGTTTCATATGAAATATTCATTTTATTCACACATTTGAGAATCCGAATGTATTTGATTCATTAGAAATTAAACCAGTTGCAGTTGATTTTGGTTTGGTTTTTGAAGTGCTACGGTCTACTTTTTGCAACACGAGGGCTAATGAGACCGGGACCTACAGCTTAAAGCCGATTCCGAACGGCTACGAACATCCATGTCAGAGCCCCCAGTTGCAGTTCAAGTTTTATATAAACGATTATTTGTTTACATTAATTTTTTTAAATTATTTTTACTATTGCATTTTTAATTTGGGAGTAGAATAATGAATCCCATTTTAATTGCTGTGTTTTTGAAAATTGCAAAAGTTTTTATACAGTTTTAGCTCATGTCATATTTTTATTAGAAATTAAAAACTACTGTAATTATAGAAACTGAATTATTTTAGGAAAATACTTCGAGAGAAAATTGTATATATGCCTTTCAATTTCTTAAATTCAAATAAAGATAAATGCTTTTGAAGAATTTTTTTCTATTTGTATTTTAATCTTCAGAAATATAATGGAAAAGTTAAAATCATAAAAAAAAAGTCTAATCCTTAAAATTATCTAATCATTAAAATTCTAATCATTATCTAATCATTAAAATAGTCTAATGTGAATTGGGGTTTTTTTAATAAAATCAATTAATGCTAAGTAAAATTCGCATGTTGGTTAGTGAACTTTTTTCCTACAAATGAATTTATTTTTATTTATCCAAAATATGTACTGTTATCCTTCAGTATTAGTTAAAAGAATCTTTTTTACCCAATAAGGTAAAAAAGGAATTACAGTAGTTATTAGAACACATTTGACGTATAGTATAATATTATTTACAAATTTATTATAATTGGGTAAATTTTTGTTTGAATTTCGTACGAAAACGTTTGTTTTCATGGTGTCCCCTATTAATGATTGCTTTCAACAGAAATAGTATTGTATCCAGTTGTGTGATAACTCTCTGTAATGCTTCGAATAAATACATTCTATAACAATATGAAATATACCTATAAAAATTAAGGAAAATTCAGTACGCTTATCATGCTTGCACTCATTACTGAGGTATACATATTATCATAAAAAAAAGTTGCTACAGTTAAAGAAAAAGCATTCCTTCCATCTATTAAATGTGAATGGTTAACTTTCAATGATGCTTCGAAATTTTTTCCTTAATTGACTTTTAAAAAAAATTAATTTATTCATCGAAAATAGATAATTTTGTATAATTTTATTCTGTAGCTTTCATCAAAAATTGAAACGGTATTTTATCATTGAATCAATGGTTGGGGGTATCATCCACGCCTAAGCCTAGTTTTGTAATTTCAACGGTTTATTAATCAAATCTTTAACCTGGTCAAATGCAGCTGTTACTAGGAGTTGATCATTTGACTGTTTTCAACACAAAACACTCAATTGTTGCCGAATTCAATAAACACTTTACCCCGAACGTAATTTTTAAACACTGTGATGAATAGGGTTGGGTAAAAGGGAGTGGCACGCGAGATTATTTAAAACCAGAAGTGGCACACAGATCAACAAAGGTTAGCCACACCTGGTCCAAAGTTCGATTAAGAGATGGCCATGAAAAATGTTCGTCTTAAAGATATACTCCTATATCTTTCTGAGAATCGACCAATCTTCATTTGCTATGCGTGACACGGGTTACTAACCTCTGTTGCTTAATAAAAAAAGAGCCAAACACACGAAATCTGATGACCACCAAAGAAAAGCCTTTATTCGGATTTTTTCTACCACATTCAGTTTGTTTTCACTAATCAGGTATTGTCTCATAATCCCACTCCCGCTTGATTTCCAATCAGAATTGTCCCAGAATCATTATCTCTGCAATCCTCTGCAATACTAACCCAATAAAGCATGAACCCAGCCCATCCAATAAATTCCTCGGTAATAGTAAAAAAAAAAGTTTGCTGATTAGTATGAATGGATCTTCTCACGCGAAGAACCAACCGTCATGAAAGTGTAGTTGAAGGAGGGAACAAAGCTTCCCTTTTTGGCAATGTATGACCTAGAATCCGGCCAAATTCCAATCGCAGCGGTCGGTGTCCATCGTGGAATACAAATTGTTTTACATGATTAGAGATGGTATTCATCAATATGGAAAGGGGGAAAACATCCAACATACACGCAGAGGTCTTCCTCTCTGACTCGATTGTGGAACGGATCGCTGAGGCACGAAATTGGCTTTTGATGCAGAAAAATAGTTTTCGAGTATCTTCCCGTGTTCTGAATGCCCCAGGAATGTCATGGTATCGTTTTCTTTCTAACGTGATTATGCCATCATTTATACGCATATGCGTGGGAAAGAAATTAAGAGAAAAATTCGTGCGGAAGAATATAAAGGTTGTTTATATCAGGTCTGTTGAAATAGTGTGTTAAACATAAAGCTTCCATATAAGCTTATTGACTTCAGAATTATACAACCAACATTAATACAATGAGGAATGTTTTTGGAGGGTTTGAAATAATTTTTGCTATTTCAAACACCATGTAATGCAAGGATATGGAATAACCCTAGCTATTGTGTTATTACATAAAGTTGATTTTTAATTACTTCCACATCTACTTCATAAAGAGGCTCCGGCCTAATAATTGCCGAATGGTAGAGCGTTGCTCTTCGCAACCGGAATTCATTGATTTGCTATTCTAAACACCATGTAGTACAGGGGAATGGAATAACCATAGCTATTGTGTTATTACATGAAGTTGATTTTAATTACTTCCACATCTACTTCATAAAGAGGCTCTAGCCGAACGATAGCCGAGTGGTAGAGCGCTGCTCTTCGCAACCGGAATTTACGATTTTTGCTATTTCAAACACCATGTAGTACAGGGGAATGGAATAACCATAGCTATTGTGTTATTACATGAAGTTCATTTTAATTACTTCCACATCTACTTCATAAAGAGGCTCTAGCCGAACGATAGCCGAGTGGTAGAGCGCTGCTCTTCGCAACCGGAATTTACGATTTTTGCTATTTCAAACACCATGCAGTACAGGGGAATGGAATAATCATAGCCATTGTGTTATTAGCCACGGTAGCTCAATCGGCAAAAACAACAATCTCATAACTGAAAGGTTGCAGGTTCGGATCCCGAGCCGGCCTCCGCCGTGTTCGTTAAAGGTGACTGGGGCACATGTAAAATATGTTCGTGGTCACAATGTCCTCCAAGTTCTCAATCAATGCCTTTGGGGTTGGCAGGCCAAGTCTGTGGGTCTTCTGCTTGGTCCCTCCTTCAAAATTACGAGGACCTACTTGAGCGAAGTCGTTCTTTTACCTTAATGGTGCTCATTACAAAACGAAAGGCGTACCCCCTTGGCCTTAATACGAGAGCCTGCAGGCTCAATCGGGCTTGGTTTGTCCAAGTGGCATCCACCGCCGGGATCAGCCTGGATGGCCATATGGGCCCGGTTTGGCGCATGGTTGTCCAAGTGGCATGAGAAACAATAACAGCATGAAGTTTATTTTAATTACTTCCACATCTGCTTTACAAAGAAACTCCAGCCGAACGATAGCCGAATGATAGAGCGCTGCGTTCGAGAACCGGAGTTCGCGGTATCGAACTCAGCTGATGACAGGATGTTTGTAGCCATTCTAAATAGCCTTTATGCAGTAGGGCTCTGTCTCATAAGCCCTTGTGTAGCGAAACAGTAAACCGTAGCGCTCCAAACCAAACCATACCAAAATCGAGAACCGGAGTTTGCGATATCGAACCCCGCTGATGGCAGGATGTTTGTAGCCATTCGAAATTGCCTTTATGCAGTAGGGCTCTGTCTCATAAGCCCTCGTGTAGCGAAACAGTAGACCTTAGCGCTCCAAACCAAACCAAAATAAAGAAGCTCCATGGCCATAAAGAGCGCTGGCCGAATGGTTAGGGTTCCGGCCTTCGGTACCGGTGTTCGTGGGTTCGAATCCCATGTGCATGGATTTGTAAAAAGAATGCTTTAAGCAGTAGGTTCTGGTCTCATAAGCCCTCGTGTGCGAAACAGTAGACCGTAGCGCTCCAAACCAAACCATACCAAAATAAAGAAGCTCCATGGCCATAAAAGGAAAGATCCAATACCATTTTGTTCTTCGTTATACAAAGTAATATTCCCAAAGTGGTTTAATTTCCTCATTATGTTTAAAATATGCATTTGGTTCGTTGCCAGTTTTTGTTGTAACATAGTTATAATTTTAAAAAAATCAAACAGCTACATTACTTGGAGTTATTTTTGAACAGTAGAAATAAAATGGAAGTTACATTCGTATTGTGGAATTTGTAAAGGAAGATGTTTCTGTACAGTATGCGTGCAAATCATTCTTAGTCAAAAACTACCCTTTCAAAATGGAATAAAGAGATCTAATGTACATAAATTCAGCCAATCAAAACATTCGTGGACTATTTGGGAAGAATAACAATAAATCCACTTAACTCTAACCAGAGTTGGCATGATTTAAATATTGATTTAAATCAGTTGATTTTTTTAAATCATTGATTTAAATCCTTTTATTCACTTCTTTTAAAAACTATATTCCAACGACAGGAGAATTGGGAATCAGTTAGTACAGTAATACCAATAAGTAAGTAAGTGTAAATAGATAACATGTGTTTTCCAAGAATTTAGGAGTTGTTATCAGAAAGTATGTAGTAGGGGTGGGTACAATGACTAGTTATGACTAGTGCGATTCATTTTATGTAATGGGATGTAAAGAGGGTATTGCAGAACTTGAAATCTAGTTTATCTACCAAATAACAACAGCCGTGGCCTCATCTGCTAGAACAGAAAGACAATTTTCTTCTTTTGGTATTGTTCATTCTAGCCTTCGTAACAAATTAGGATGGATAGAGTATTTTTATTGAAACAGTTAAATCCATATTTCGTTCATTAAAAAATATTGAAATAATTGTGATTTTTTTTAAATAAATAGTTTGCATTAAATGAATATTTAATTTATTCTTTAAATTTACATCTTATTTAGTTTGCACTATCCAATTACAAAATAATATATAATGTATTTAGATTAAAATTTATATATTTAATTTTATGTAATCAGTGTGTAGAATATACTAGATCAGGGGTGGCCAAGCTCCTTGATATTCCGAGTCATTTTTCATAATTTAAAATTTTTCGCTAGCCGCAATTAAATACGCATTTAAAAGGTATGCAAAAAAGGTATTAAAAATTTTTTTTACAGAAATTATATATTGAATGTCACTTGAAAGTTCTTCGCCCTTTAATTTTTCTAGGAATTTTTTGAATTGTCGACGATATTTTGCTTTGGTGCGAATGTAATTTACAATGTGTTACACTGTTTTCATAACATCAGCATATTTTAAATATTTTTTAACGAAATATGTTTTAAATATTTTGCAATGATATGCAGTGAATCGGTATGAATTGTGGAATTTGAGAATCATCTCTTAAAAGCCTAATAAGACCGATTTTTTTACCCAGCATCGTCGGAGCTCCATCATTTGTAATATTTTTTCTAAATATAATATCACAAAAATGAAAAGGGAACTAGGGTATATTTATCGAGAGCCACAAATAATCCTTCAAAGAGCCGCATGTGACTCGCTAGCCGCATGTTGGCCACCCCTGTACTAGATAGATAAGATGTTACTTATAGCAAACTATTATGGAGTTGAGGGTAGAAAAGAACACTTACACACACAAATATGAATGTATATAAATATATATATGGAGAGAGAAAGAGAGAGAGAGAGAGAGAGAAAGCGAGCGAGAGACAGAGGTAAGAAGAGACCACACAAATATATATATATATATATATATATACATATATACACATATAAATGTATATACATGTATATATATATATATATATATATATATGCAAATATACATATAAAAATATATATATACCTCCGTTAAGAAAGAAGAAAATAAAATCGTTATATTCAATTCAATCACACCTATGGAGTAGATAGAAGAAAAGAACACACACACAAATCAATATATATACATGTATATGACAAAAAAGTATAAAAACACAACAATAATTAATATTAGAATTCAGAAAAAATCCAGTCTGATTTAAATGAAAAAAAATCTGATTTAAATCAAATAAATCTGATTTTCTTTTGATTTTTTAAAAATAAATCATGATTTTTTTCCAACCCTAACTGCAACTGTCTGTATCATCTATAACATGAAGTGAACATAATAAAGTTATGAAAACAATTTTCATTCAAGTTTCCCACAATTATTTTCAATTTTTCGTGCTTTAAACTATACAAATTTTCTACGTATACTCTTAACTTGAGTTTGACCTAGAATACGAACGTTGTGAAGGCGAAAGTGATATATTGAAATGCCAGAATTCGAAATCAAATCGATCGCTCAAGCGTTATGGCTGTCGCCTAGAATTAGCGGAGGCATTAGAACTGTCATAAGAATGCAAAGACATAAAGTATGCTGTAACTTTATATGACTTGAATAGATAAAATCATTTTAAAGCTTTTTAAATTTGTATGTAATAATATATTTTCTTCGGAGACCTGAATTTCATGTTAACATTTAACATTTTTTCATAAATGGGTTAATCATTTTAATCTTAAAAGACGTTAACTTACGTTAGTTACGTAAAGAAGCATTGACAAATTACATTTGTTTACTTGAAATCGGTTAAGATTTTGAATTAACAAGGTATTTGAATTAAAAAAAAATTTTTATTAACCCTCTAAGCGGTTATCACGTACAAATCCGCCAAACCGAAGATGTCTTCAAAGCAGTTGTCACGTACAATTTTCGACCTCCAAAAACGCTCCGAAAATGGATCTAATGTACATTTCTGCCAGTGCTTTCCCCCATGGAATTTTGCGGTAGGATGGTCAGGTCGATTGTTTAGGAACTGCATCCCTCTTTGACTAACATTTATTGAGGGATGCACCCCTACCCCTTTAGGCACAAAGACGCTGAGTTTTTCATGGCTTTGTAAATCTCTATTTCGAAGTATTTCATTTGTGGTAACAGATGTATCTCTAATTGCACCACTTAACTATGTTGGATGACTTTATGTGTATTAAAAATTAAAATCTATAATATCAATTTATATATACATTTATAACTGGAAGTAAAAGGACAACAACGAGGGTGGGTGTCCCGTATTCCATTCTAGTCGACTAAGGGTGAAGTAAACAATCATAGAACGCTTTGGCCCTTTAGCGTGATTTTGGTAAACCTTTAGCGTGATTTAGTAAACCTTTAGCGTGATTTTGGAGAACTTTTTTTTCCTCGATGTGTTTCACTAGGAGGGTTAAAAACTAAAGGTAAGACTACGAATTTGAAACAAATATCTTCACTTTAAATTTTGTTTATATCAGAGTAAAATGAAATTAATGGATGACAACATTTCTTGCATTTTGTAAAGATATACTTTTATATAAATTATATGCCTTTTCACTTCACTTGTATTTTGGCATGATGTAACGTTGACAGGAATTTTAGGAAAGGAATGAAAATAAGAGTTTTAATGTAGTGGAACTTAAATGTGTCTCCTATTATAAGGGCGCAGAACGATGGCCGACGGATTAGAGTGTTGGCCGTTCGGTATCTGAGTTCGTGGTTCCGAATCCCACTGTGGCATAGATGTTCGTAGCCGTTCGGAATCGGCTTTAAGCAGTAGGTCTCGGTCTCATTAGCCCTCGTGTTTCAAAACGTAGAAACGTATGACTCGCAACCAACCAACCAACCAACCAACCAACCAACCAACCTATTATAAGGGCCGAACGATGGTCAAATGAGTAGGGTCTGTTCTTCGGTACCGGAATTCAAATCTCGCCTCCGTCAGGGATATTCGTATCCTTTCGAAATAGGCTTTAAACAGTATAACCCAGTCTCAGTAGCACTCGTGTAACAAAACGGCAGACTGTAGTGTTCTAACCCAACCAACTAACCGTATTATAAGGACATAGATAAAAAAAAAGTATATTTTCAGTTATGTTATTGCAACTTAATATACTTTATACTAGCTAGTGGATAACATTTGTTTTTTATTCCACTAAGAATCTGATGCATATGGTGAAATTGCAGTGGCACATTCAGATGTGATCGATTCATATTTTTCTTTTTGTAAATTTTCTATTTACAATCTCCTATGATCCACGGTATATTTTAAAGAAATTACAGCAGTCGTTCCGAAACATGCTTCCTTTTCAAAATAGAAATACTGTGTATTCAAAATAGAAATACTGTGGACACCATGATTTTGATAATAAACGATATGCAAAATTAGACAAATTTTACCCCCCCCCCTATTTAATTCACAAGTACTAAATTTCAAAATAGAAATGGAAAAACACATCTTATATTTATGTACTGTATATTACCCTTTAGAACATGATAATTGTATAACTCTTCTGCCCAGCAATCCCTAGGGGGCCAAGGCCTACGGTGCCAATCTCCGTTTACGTGATTAAAAGCCCTGGGGTGCGAAGCATATGTTCCAGTTAGTTTATCAATCTTACGCGGAACCCCCAGTGTTTAATTCCAAAGCATGCTTGGTCCTCAGTTCATCTGCCGAACGATGGCTGTTAGGGTTCTGGCCTTCGGAACCGGAGTTCGTGGGTTCGAATCCCACTGTGGCATGGATGTTCGTAGCCGTTCGGAATCGGCTTTAAGCTGTAGGTCCCGGTCTCATTAGCCCTCGTGTTGCAGAAAGTAGACCGTAGCACTCCAAACCAAACCAAACCTCAGTTCATCTACCCACTGAAGGGATGAAAGGCTGAGTCAACCTTGCCCGCCCTGGGGGTCGAACCTCAGACCTGTGTCGTGGGAGCGCCACTGCCTCAACGCCATTGTATACATAAATTTAAAAAATGATCAATTGTTACCGTTTATAATTGTTTCTAAGAAGATCATTGATAAATTGTTCGTAATCATAATCAACCTGTCATGACGATTTATAATTTCGATATTTTGTTTTAATGTTAAATCATTTCACTTCCTGGCGTCTATATCGACAAGCTGCATGTTAGCAAGCAAGACTTAAAATGTGCATACGCTCCTTCTAAGTTCCGATAAGAATATGTTGCCTTCTGCTTATTTGACAACCATTGACCGTCAGCAGGGTGTGCGTATTTCTGAAAAATTCCTGGAACGTGTAAGACCCTCTCCTTTGTTCTTTCCCCCATTTCCCTAAGTGGAAGAGGGAGAATTCTCGGAAATTCAAACAACAGTGAAGGAAAGAAAAAGAAGGGGTTCCTTCTAAATACATTATGAATATTCCTTTGCCTGTTAAAATGAAGTTCGAAAACTGATAACATTAACCGATCTAACGATCACACAAAGCGATAATTTTAACATCCAAATGAATAGTGGAAATCGGGACCGAGTGATTTCGATAACAATAAGCGATTGATAACATTAACCGCGATCACATTAAGCGGGGTCGACTGTACAACGAAATGTAAGAAACGATATTAATTCCTAAAACTTGGCATAAACGTTTTTAAAATGTTACCATTTCCAATAGAAAGTTTTTAACGATTATCTAAATCATCCATTTGTAAATACATGTAATATATACTGATAAATCCAGAGTACGAGATGTAGGTTGGATTTGTCATTTTGTAATTGGTTTTAATGTGAATTTGTAGAGCTGTTTGTCTCTATTTAACCTAACGTTCCATTTATTACAGATCTCTTTGGAAAGCGTTTCGTATGGCTTACCCTTGATGATTGGATATCACTTGATTTGAAGCTGACATTTGGATTATTAAAAGTAAAAGGATTCCCTTTAAGAAGTAAGTGAAAAGATTTTCTTTCTCATTCTAAGAAATACGTTTTCTGTATAAAAGTTATTAATATGTATGCTGTATTAAACTATATTGGTCAAGAACTTTATCAGTTGCAGTTCTCTTTGGATCGCATAAACTTTTACAGAATAATCTAGATTGTAAATAGTGTGTTGTATTAAACTATATTGGCCAAGAACCTTGTCAATTGTAGTTCTCTTTGGATTGCCTGAACTTTTACAGTATAATATAGATTATAAATATTTCTTCAATTACACTATTTTTTCCACTGAATGTCAGCATGATTATATTTTAGTCTGCAGGTATTTATTCTACCTAACTTAGTCAAACTAAATTGCTATTATTGATATTTTCATTTTTTTGTATCTGTTCTTTTTGTTTAAATGCCAGATACAATTTCGGTTAAAAATAAGATCTTTAACATATAAAGTCGAGCCTCATTAAGACGGAGAAAAAATTCCCCTCTCCAAGTTGTGTTGGAAAATAATAATAAAATGCTCTTTAGGACCAAGTAAACAGTGCCATTAGACAAAAGGTTAAACTGGCGATTTTCTTTAGAATGAAGACTTAAAATGAAGTTTATCACTTTTCAGAACTGTGTAAGTGTTTATTCTATGAAATGGCATGTACCACCATGGCATGTTATAGTCGTGTATCTGTGTGTGTGTTTCTGTTTAGTGTCGTTTTCCTAAAAATATTCTAATTTTAAAAGATCATATAATATAATTCTATAGATACAATGTACTTTAAATATTTATTTTAAGTCATTCATCCTCTACGCATTTTTCTGTTATATCGATTAATAGGAAAAGATTTTTGCATAAATTCGATTTCATCTTAACGATAATCGACTGTAATTACCTTTCGCATGTTGACCTGTGATTTAGCAAATTATAAAGTTAACATTCATTAATTGGTGTTTTACAAAATCTTTGCTTAGATTGTATTTCGCACATTTCTGATACCATTGGTGACTAATAGTGGGGGCGGGGGTTACTGTATTTTCTGTGTTAAAAAACTTATTTAGTGTTTTAATAAAAAAATTTCAACCGGATGAGACTGCGTCGATATTTTATGTTGTATCATTGTAAAGCGATAGCGCTAATGCCCTTTATATTGACAGAATGAAGTTCATATGTTTATAAATGTTACATCTGACATTAGTACCTTACAAAAAAAAACTTTAGTATTTCACTCGCTTTTTTTTTAGTGTTCTTTTCGTTGTTCGAAGCATTCTGTGAGCTTTTATGTTCAAATTGCAAACAACAGCCTCGTTATAATGACCTTGCATGCAAAATGTTCGTAGCCGTTAGGAATTTGCTTAAAGCAATAAGTCCCGATCTAATTAACCCCGTGTGTTGAAAACCACTGACTTGTAGCATTCCAAACCAAGCCGCCGAACGATGAGAGAGAATGGGTAGGATTTTGTTCTTCAGTATCAAACTCTTCAGTCATAAAAGGTTCTCATAGTTTAACTTCTAAGTGATCAGCAAATGCAAATGTTTCCAACATTTTTGCCCCGTAGACCCCTTTTGCAGATTTTTTCTGTTTTTCTTGAACCCCTTTGCTAGGGGTCATCCTCAATTCAGTTATTCTCTGTTACTCGAGCATTCTAAAACAGTATTTGGTTTGGTTTTGGAGTGCTACGGTCTGCTTTTTTCAACTCGAGGGCTAATGAGACAGGGATCTACTGCTTAACGGCTTCCGAACGGCTACGAACATCCATGCCGTAGTGGAATTCGAACTCACGAACTCCGGTTCCGAAGGCCAGCATCCTAATCATTTGGCCATCGTTCGGAGCCAAAACAGTTTTTTTTCCTTCAAAACAGTAAAACTGAGGGTAAACTTTCAACTATAGTGTTCTGCTGTTGTTTCTGATGCCACTTGGACAAATTAAGCACAATTTCAGCTGTACGCTACTACCAAAGTTAAAGTAACTAATTAAAACAAAGGGGTGTGCCTTTGGTTTAATGAGCACCTCTAGGGTGAAAGACCGACTTTGCCCAAAATGAGCCCTCGTAATTTAGAAGCAGGGACCAAGCAGAAGACCCATAGGCTTGGCTTGCCACCCTGAAAGGTACTTACTGTTTCAGATCTTGGAGAACATTGTCACCACGAACATATTTTATGTGCCCCAGTCACATTTAACGAAACCCAAAATAAGTGATGGCAAAATGTATAGTAAAATATATAGAATATATGATAATATAAGTATATATAGAATATATGATAATATAAGTATATATAAAATATATGATAATATAAGTATATATAGAATATATGATCATATAAGTATATATAGAATATATGATAATATAAGTATATATAGAATATATGATCATATAAGTATATATAGAATATTTGATCATATAAGTATATATAGAATATTTGATCATATAAGTATATATAGAATATTTGATCATATAAGTATATATAGAATATTTGATCATATAAGTATATATAGAATATTTGATCATATAAGTATATATAGAATATTTGATCATATAAGTATATATACAATATATGATAATATAAGTATATATAGAATATATGATAATATAAGTATATATAGAATATTTGATCATATAAGTATATATAGAATATTTGATCATATAAGTATATATAGAATATTTGATCATATAAGTATATATAGAATATTTGATCATATAAGTATATATAGAATATTTGATCATATAAGTATATATAGAATATATGATCATATAAGTATATATAGAATATTTGATCATATAAGTATATATAGAATATATGATAATATAAGTATATATAGAATATTTGATCATATAAGTATATATAGAATATTTGATCATATAAGTATATATAGAATATTTGATCATATAAGTATATATACAATATATGAAAATATAAGTATATATAGAATATATGAAAATATAAGTACATATAGAATATATAATATAAGTATATATAGAATATATGATAATATAAGTATATATAGAATATATGATAATAAAAGTATATATAGAATATATGAAAATAAAAGTATATATAGAATATTTGATCATATAAGTATAATATATAAGAAGTATTTGATCATATATAAGTATTATATATAGAATATATGATAATATAAGTATATATAGAATATTTGATCATATAAGTATATATAGAATATATGATAATATAAGTATATATAGAATATTTGATCATATAAGTATATATAGAATATTTGATCATATAAGTATATATAGAATATTTGATCATATAAGTATATATAGAATATTTGATCATATAAGTATATATACAATATATGATAATATAAGTATATATAGAATATATGATAATATAAGTATATATAGAATATTTGATCATATAAGTATATATAGAATATTTGATCATATAAGTATATATAGAATATTTGATCATATAAGTATATATAGAATATTTGATCATATAAGTATATATAGAATATTTGATCATATAAGTATATATAGAATATTTGATCATATAAGTATATATACAATATATGAAAATATAAGTATATATAGAATATATGATAATATAAGTATATATAGAATATATGATAATATAAGTATATATAGAATATATGATAAGTATATATAGAATATTTGATAATATAAGTATATATAGAATATTTGATCATATAAGTATATATAGAATATTTGATCATATAAGTATATATAGAATATTTGATCATATAAGTATATATACAATATATGATAATATAAGTATATATAGAATATTTGATCATATAAGTATATATAGAATATTTGATAATATAAGTATATATAGAATATTTGATCATATAAGTATATATAGAATATTTGATCATATAAGTATATATAGAATATTTGATCATATAAGTATATATAGAATATTTGATCATATAAGTATATATACAATATATGAAAATATAAGTATATATAGAATATATGATAATATAAGTACATATAGAATATATGAAAATATAAGTACATATAGAATATATAATATAAGTATATATAGAATATATGATAATATATAAGTATATATAGAATATATGATCATATAAGTATATATAGAATATTTGATGTCCATTTACTATTACAGATCTCTTTGGAAAGCGTTTCGTATGGCTTACCCTTGATGATTGGATATCACTTGATTTGAAGCTGACATTTGGATTATTAAAAGTAAAAGGATTCCCTTTAAGAAGTGAGTGGCAAGATTTTCTTTCTCATTCTAAGAAGTACATTTTTTCTATAAAAGTTATTAATATGTATGCTGTATTAAACTATATTGGTCAAGAAATTTATCAGTTGCAGTTCTCTTTAGATCGCATAAACTTTTCCAGTATAATCTAGATTATAAATATTTTTTCAATTACACTATTATTCCACTGAATGTCAGCATGATTATATTCTTGTGTGCAGGTATTTGTTCTACCTAACTTAGTTAAATTAAATTGCTATTATTGATAGTTTCAGCAAGTATTTTGTTTCTGTTCTTTTTGTTTAAATTTCAGATACAATCTCGGTTAAAAATAAGATCTTTAATATATAAAGTCGACTCTCATTAAGACGAAAGAAAAATTCCCCCTAAGTTGTATTGTAAAATAATAATACAATGCACATAAATTAATACGAACATGAAGACAAACTTTTCCCGTTTAGGACGAAATAAACGTAGTGCAAAGACGCAAAACGTTAAACTAGTCCCTCTGATGATTTTCAGTTTAGAATGAAATTTATCATTGTTCAGAACTGTACAAGTAAGGATACCGTGTTTATTCTATGAAATGGCATGTACTACCATGGCATGTTATAGTCATGTATATCTGTGTGTGTTTCACTGCAGTGTTGTTTTTGTAAATATACTCTACCTTTAAAAGACTCTAAAATATTATTTTTTAGATGCATATACTTTAAGTATTTATTTTTAAATTCGTTCATCCTCTCATTCTCTATATATTTTGCTGTTTTAGTGATTAATACGAAAATATTTTTGCTTCAATTCGCTTTCATCTTAACGATATTTGATTGTAATTACGTTTTACATGCTAACCTGTTATTTAACAGATTATGTGCTAATGGTGTTTTACTAAATCTTTGGTAAGATTGCATTTCGCACATTTCTGATCCCGTTAGTGACAAATGGTGGGGGTGGGTTACTGTATTTTCTATTTTAGAAAACTTATTCATTGTTTCAGTAAATAAGTTTTAAGCTGGATGTGACTGCGCCGATAATTTTCTGTTATCGTTGTAGAGTGGTAGCGCTAATGCCCATTATATAGACAGAAATAAATTCAGATGTTATAAATGTTATATCTAGTATTAGTAACCTACAAAAAATAGCTGGTATTTCACTCACTTTTTCAGAATTCTCTTCATTGTTCAAAAGCATTCTGATAGCTTTTTCAGCTAAGTCCCGATCTAATTAATCTCGTGCGTTGCAAAGCACTGACTTCTTGCATTCCAAACCAAGCCACAGAAGGATGAGCGAATGGGAAGGACTTTGCTCTTCAGTATCAAACACTTCGGTGATAAAAGGTTATTATAACTTAGCTTCTAAGTGATCAGCAAATGTAGATGTTCCCAACCTATCTGTCCCGTAGACCACTTTGAAAATTTTTTTCTGTTTTTCTTGAATCCTTTCGCTAGGGGGTCGTCCTCAATCCAGTTATTCATCATATCTATATTCGAGCATCCCAAAACAGTAAAACTGAGGGTAAACTTTCAACAATAGCGTTCCGTTGATGTTTCTGATGCCACTTGGACAAACCAAACACGATTTCAGCTGTACGCTACTCGTATTAAAGCAAAAGAGTGAGCCTGTGGTTGAATGAGCACCTCTAAGGTGAAAGATCGACTTTGCTCAAAGTGGGCCCTCGTAATTTAGAAGCAGGGACCAAGCAGAAGACCCATAGACTTAGCTTGCCACCTTCAAAGGTATTGTTTCAGAACTTGGAGGACATTTTCACCTCCTCGAACCTATTTTAGGTGCCCCAGTCACATTTAACCCCTTCCGGTATGATTTAATAATGAAAAACTGTGCATGAAATAACCATTTAATTTTTATTTTAAAAACTTGTTTCATTTTACAATTCTTACATATTCTTAATTAAAATCCACTTTTTACATAGTGTTAAATAATATCAGAAACAGTAAAATTAAGAAAATATCAAAGCAAAACATTAATAAGGTATACAGATACTGATTTTCAAGCTAGTGGTACTTTTCAAAACAAAGTGCAAAGGAATTCTTAATTGTTTACACCGCCAAGTAGTCTCACTTTTAATTTGATTCTTGTAACACACACGGTATTTCTTAGGTTTTCTTTTATTCTGACTCATTCATTTGGCAATGACTTGTACGAAGTAAACAATATGCAATAATGACTTGTGAAAATCACAAGTGATAAAAGTGTTGCCAAATTCAGTACACTAGAAATTTTAAACTAAATTATCATATTTAACAGTAACTTTAATCGCATGACGAGTGTAGCTCGTCATTGTGCGGTATGGAATGAAAAACTAATGACGAGCTAGACTCGTCATTTTACCGGAAGGGGTTAAAGAGACCCAAAACAAGTGATTGCAAAATATGTAGAAATGTCACCTAACAATTGCGAATTTTGCCTGATAGTGACAGATACCTGGTGAAGTTTTACACCAGTAGAGTGTTTTTCGAACACTAACCTAATATTATATATTTTAAAAAATGATCAACTTCAAATGTCCTTTTGACTAATTAACCCTTTCGTGGGCCGTGGGGAGATTACTTCCCACCTACACGATCTTACAAAATACACCTGTGGGAAGCGCAAAGCCATTCTAATATATTTTTCTTGTTATTGAAACAACGGGAAGACTGATTCCCCCTTCGGTTTTGCGCTGTCATCAGTTGTTCGATCTATTGAATAAAATTAACAGTTCTGTTTTGAAAGTTTGGAAACGTGGAGTGAGAAATAAATGGCCCACGAAAGGGTTAAACATTTTACCTCTCTACATATGCAAACAGAAACTTTAGGTTCCCAGCTATTTAAAAGTGCAATAATGTTTAACTTTCACAAGTTTTCAAAGCCTGCTATTTCCCAAAATAGTCATGTATCCCAGCCTCGTGGAGAAAAAGTTCTAAAACACAAATAACTTTTTTTGTAATTCCCTTTCTGAAACTATTTTTTTATTAGATTACACTATAGTTTTTCTTTTTTCCCAAAACAAATGCGAAGCTTTCTATAGAAATGTTGTAGGTCGTCTGAAGTACATTTGTCGATGGTTTTTTTTATTTCTTTTAACCATTTGAAAATCATTTATCAATCCATCAACAGTTAGTTTCACGAAGTCTGGAGTTTTAACGCCTTTTTTTTACATCTTTAGAAAGAACTGCGCTTCTGCGTTAAATCAAAATAAAAGTATAAAGGATATGCTGCAATGAATGGGCTAAAATTGCGTATTGAAAGAAATTATTACTGGTAGAAAGGAAAGAATAAAATTAATGTAAGTGAAATGCATAGAAATAAGGAATAAGAAAAATATTAAAATTTTATAAGTGTTAAAATCTGATAAAGCATTTAAATGTTATAGCATGCTTGGATTTGCAAAATTACAAAATAATTTTTGTCACTTTGACACTGGCATCTAGAAGTGTGAAGTTTTCTGTTGTACTGCCGGAAAAAGGGCCTAACAGGTAGGGTGATGCATTTCAGTAGTAGAGTTCATGAGTTTGAATCTCACTTTTGGCACAGATATCCGTAGCAATTCGGAATCAGCTTTAACCAGTTAGTACTGGTCTAACAAAACAACCCTTGATATTCTAGTGGGAAATACGGAGTGGTCTTTCAATTTTCTGAACAGTGGTCAAAAGGGATGTGCTTTTTTGTTTGTTGACGCAGTTTCGTACTTTCGAATTTTATTGCCGGCATGGATATTTGTAACTATTCGGAATCGGCTTAAAGTAGTACCTCCTGGTCTGATTAGCCATCGTGTAGCCAAAAAAAAAAAGACCCTAGCCCAACAAACCAAAAGTAATCAAACATCTGTAGTTATAATTATTCCTTTTTTGTTTAATATGTCTCCTTTACATAAGTAAATAATCGGTAGTCAGACAGCTTTTCCGCCCATTAAGTTAATTTACAGTGATAATGCAAATCGTTCGTAGTTGTAAAAAAGTTTTCTGCTTTCCAGTCTCTTTCTATTTGCGCCTTACCTCTACTGGATTTGCATTTATTGCCTTATTCTGATACAAGAGTTGTGCCTTTTCCTATAAGTTGAGTGACCTATTACGGGAAAAACAAATATATACATACTGCGCGTATAAGTATAGGGTATATTAATCGGGAGTGTTCTCCCTAAAATTTCCCATATACTCTCAAATACATCTTACATAATTTAAACAATAGTTAAAAATATTATTTTGGGTCAAAAGTTTTATGATATTCAAAAATGAAATAAGCAACATTTAGTATTGAGCGGTCCTTTTGAAATGTCAACAACATGTTGTCTCGACTGGATTTTACTCTAACAATTATTCAATAGTTCTTGTTTGTAAGTCCCGATGCTGATACTTAATCGTGTGTGATTGGCTTTAAGCAGTAGGTCCGGGTCTAATTAGCCCTCGTTTTAAAGAAATTCAACATAGTCTTCCACCATCCAATCGTCGAATGATAGTCGAATGGGTAAGGGTAATGGGTAAGTGGTGCTCTTCGGAACAGAAGTTCGTGTATTTCAGTCCAACTGCTGACATCGATGTTTGTAGTTGTGTAGAATGGACTTTATGCAGTAGGCCCCTGTGTCAATAACCATCGTGAAGTAAAACGATAGATCGTAACACTCCAACCCAAAATCTCCCATCCAAACATTTAGAATGTCTTCAAAACCTCTAATTTGCACTCTCGATTGGCTCCTTTACCGGCTTGGAATTACTCAATATTATTTAATACCTCTTCCATTTGATCAGGATTGGCTGGAGATCGGTATTGTTCAGTTTTGTGTGATATTCATAGTCCACGTTCCATGTTAGATGGCTCTTCTGATACCTTTTGCAACTTCACCTGGACGGATAGATTATGCTTCGGAGCGAAAGGATGAGCGGTAAACTCTTCCCTTGTACTCAAAGAATGTAAATAGCCATCGACAATATGCAAATGAAGCCAAACAAAGCAAACTCATGGATTATTTAATGTATAATGAAGGTGACTTAGAAGAAAAAACACCTACTTAACCACAAATCGAAAGAATATGCAAAAGACTGAACATGCGTGGTCTGTCCAACCTGAAGTAATGATTTATCTTTAAAGGCCTTTCCCCACTATGGTCCACTGCAAGCCATTACCATCGTCTGGAGGGGATATGGCTTATCGAGGTCGACGACGGCAAACGATAAAATGGCCTTTGGGGGAGATGGCTTTGGAAGTGTTTGGAAGGTTTTTCTTCAAAGACAACCAGCATGCGCTACCAAAGTGCGCAGTATATTCTGTGGATGCATACACACGCTCTGCTCATTTAGTGGCCCAGTGTGGGGATGCAACCCGTGAACCATCGTTCAAGGTCGCCATAAGGCCCAGTACTGGAGTGGTGAATAATTGTCCATAATGTGGAGGCTACATAAGATATAAACTCCATATCATGTGACTCCATCTTTAAACAACAATTAGCTTAAAAAATAAAACAATTGAGGATTTAATTATGGGAAAGAATTTTCTCTTCCGGTTAGTATGTATTCGGAAGAAAATTCAAAGCAATTTACTCTTTGAGTCTCTCAGTTGTATCCGCTACACCCTCTACAGACAAAACAAAGAGGTTCATCTACTAATACTAGGTATAAATGACATTCACTAATGAAGACAATACAACTGCACATCAATTGAATTTCACGGCCCACCACTCTGCGCAACGCCCTTGAACTATTCAGACTCTTAATTCTACTGCTTCAGTCAACAATTACATCACTTGTCAGCGTATGAGCCGCATCGTCGCACCTCCTTTAGAATGGGCGCTTTTCTTCGGAAGGTGTGGATCTGCGAATCACGATTTCGGTTCAGTTAGCACCTACTAGACAAGCATCGTAGAAGTGTTTTCTAGACAAATGAGGAGTGCCGCAGGTGACAATATTTCAACTTTCCTTAGTAAATTTGTTTATTTCTTGACCCTTAACGGCAATACACCTCTTTTTCGAATAAAATGATCTGAATAAAACAAAGGAAGAGTACTTTGCAGTTAAGATAATAGTCAATCTATGGTTCTATGATGAATTGGGGACAGACTAGGAATTTAGATCATTTTCTAGTTTAAAGACTAAATCAGTAGTAAAAAATTTAAAACCCCTATATTATAATAGCCGAAGTTATCCATCCGTCTGTTCTCGAATTTATGAAGTGGTTGTACCTGGAATGGATATATACATCCGTATTGGATTCTTGATGAGTTAGGATTAGCGAAATTCAAAGTGAGTAAAGCTTAACGTCTCCTAAAATATAGATCTGATTCTAAAATAAATTGGTATCAATATGCTTCATATCACAGCGAAAAAAACTGTCGTCTTCAAAACGTTAGAAACGTTAGAACGTCTTCAAAACGTTTCCCCCCCCTTTTTCGAGCACTTAATGCCATTGTTTCAAACTCTATTTTCTTCGGTTAAAAGCAGATTAAATTTACCAATTTATTACATAATAAATAGGTAAAAATAACATTTTTTTCTGGCATTATGACGTCATTTCTTTAACCATCTCATTTATTAATTTCTTATTTTAATGTATTTAAATATCGTCTGCATTATTTTCGTACGTTTTATCATTCAACTTAGATATGAAGTAAATAACTTTCTTTTATATTTGGCTTAAATAATAGATTAATTACATGGGTGATAATTTTAAATTTAATCATCGATTATTTTTTGTTGCAATGAAACTTTTATCACCGGTATTAACAACAAATTGTATCTACCTCCAGGGTGTAGTGGAAATGATAGTTTCATTCCTTTACTTCCATTAATTACTGTGGCAAAAAAATTCGGAAGAACTTAACGATAATTTCGACGTAGTTAAGAAAACTTTGAATTATTTTTCTAAACAAATTCCACGTGATTCTTAACTCCATTCACAGTATTGGAAAACTTTAGAGGAGTATGAAGATAAACAAATTATTGAGCGTGTACCAGATAAATCTCAGCCGAAAAAAAAACCATTTTTTTTTATCTGCCTCATAGGGTACTTTACAATTCTGGAAAATTAAAAATTTTACCAATCCCGAGCTAGTGAAAGTATATTTATTTAATGGCGACCAATAATTGATAAGGTAGTGAATTTTATTTTATTTTTTATTTATTTATTTATTTATTTATTTATTGAGGAGGAGGAAAGAATTATATTGAAAAAGCGTGTGACTCAAAGGCAAAGGTATTACTTTATTACTCTAGTTAAAAGTTGTAGCTTGAAGAACCTAGTAAAAACTGCTATTATAAAACTGCGGGTGAGATTTAAAGAACATAATGCGATGTTGGAAGGAAATGTTTTACTGCCAGGTTGTTCATAACAAAGCGAAGAACTAAAAGAGATAAAACAATAGATTACGTACATTTTCTTAAATATTACCTTAAAACGGATTAATTGATGTATTTTATTTGTATTCTGTACCTCAATATATAAACGAATATAAATATATGAATATATTTTATTGTGTATTTATTACTGATATCATTTAAAAATAACTAATTTTTAGATTTAAAATTTTAATGCTTTTTATGCCTATTTGATCCCGGGAATGATTTATGTTCCCGGGATTTTCTGGAGAGGAAAAAAAAACAGAAAACCTATTTTTTATTCGTTCGAAATCGGTTTTTAATCTTCAGGGTCGTTGTCGAACGATGACCGAATGGGTAGGCGCTGCTCTTGGTAACGGAGTTAGTGGGTTCGAATCTCGCTGCTGGCATGGATGTTCGTAGTCGTTCATAATCGGCTTTAAGCAGTAGATCTCGGTCTTATTAGCCCTTGTTTTGCTAAAAAGTAGACCGTAGGTTTTCAAAAACCAACCAACCAATGTTTGTGATTTGTTGAGGCGTTTATATTTATGGATTGTGCATTCAGAAATCAAATATATATATGATAATCATCTAACCAACCATTACTATGGTAATTTAAAATTAGATCTTCCGGGGTAAAAATTTGACTATAGAGTATCACTAGCAAGTAATGAATTGAAAATACAAGCACTCTTTTGTCATATCACCTAGGTTAGAGGTGAGGAACGTGCAGCCTTGAATAATTCGTTGTGTGCCCTACATGAAAGTTAGTTTTTGTATTAATATTTAATTATTTGGATTACAATTTTTAAAGTAATAGATTTGTATTGTTGCTACGTTAGTTTTTAATAACTTATTAGTATGATCTTTCTATTGTATTACTGTATAATATAATACATCTATTTAAAAATACTTCTATTTTATTACTGCAGTTGTTTATTAAAAATAATTCAAAATTAATGTTATATCAATTTGCTACCTTTATGCTAATACAAAACTATTTTACGTTGCAACTTTTTATGTTAATAAATAAATTATTGGATGTTTGAATTATTTTGTTTAGTGTAACAAATTAGTAAACTGTACAAAAATTACACAAAAGTTGCCTTTTTAAGCATATCAACATATGAAGCCTCTTTCACTACCACCTAATTTAAATGCGGTCTCTAATTGTAAAGTTCCCCCACTTCTGATCAAATACCCTATATAAAAATAGCCTAAGTTATCTGTCCTCGAATTTAGGAAAATGTTGGACCTGGAATGGATAAAGGCATCTATATTTAATACTTGATGAGTTAGGGTTAGCAAAATTCAACGCGAGTTCGAAAACGTTCGAAATCCACCCGTTCTCCTCTTTTTGATCTTTAATGCCACTATTTTAAGCCCTATTTTCCTCGGTTAAGAGCCAGCTACTAAATTTATCACTTTATCACATTATAAGTAGATGAAAATATCGTCTGCATTATTTTCATACGTTTTATCACTGAACTTAGCTATTACGTAAATAATTTTCTTTTATATTTGGCTTCAATAATAGGTTAACTGATACAGATATAAAAAAAGTTTTTCGATTTTGTGGTTAATTTGTTATCAATAACATTACTACAGAGTAATTTCTGACTCAAAGTTAATAAAAGTCTCAGGTTTTCGTAAATATCTAGATATTAAGTTGCAAAGGCTATCTTTAAAATTACCGCCAAATGATAGCTGTTTGATACATAAAAAACATGTTATCAATAACACTGCTGAAAATTTCATAATATTACGTAAATAATTTTCTTTTATATTTTTAAAAATAGATTAGGTACATAAATAAAAAAATCATCGATTATTTTATTGTTGCAATGAGAATTTTATCACCGGTATTAACAACAAATTCTTTTCATAAAAGTCTAGCAGTTTATTTCTAATAAATATCTAGCGTTTAAGTTATGTGTCTTCTAAAATTAAGAAGCTTGTTCACTTGTGTGTTTGTTTTTATACATAACCACACAGATTGCAATCGATTCGCTAAATTTTAGACATCATCGATATATACCGCCAAATAATCACTGTCAATATTAAAACCTCTGCTTTTATCACGTAATCAAGACTAAAATTTATCATCTACGATTAACATTCTCAATGAGATAATTATCCGTTTAAACAGAGATTAATCTCGGTTAGCCATTGACTTTAAATAGTTAAAAATAGTAAAACATTATACATTTTTATTCGAGCATTTAATTCCATTATCTCAAGCCCTATTTTCTCCGATTAAGAGCAGGCGATTAAATTTATCACATGAAGAGGTAAAGATAATTTTGTGTCATTTTTTCTAGCATTATTGTGTTAAATCTTTAACTATCTCATTTAATCATTTCTTATTTTAAATTATTTAAATATCGTCTGTATTATTTTCATGTGTTTTACCACTGAACTTAGATATAACATAAACAATTTTCTTTTACATTCGTCTTAAATAATAAATTAGGTACATATGTGATAGTATTAAATTTAATCATCGATTATTTTTTGTTGAAATGAAAATTTTATCACCGGTATTAACAACAAATTCTTTTCATAAAAGTCTAGGCATCTATTTCACGGACTGAGGAATATCTAGCTTTTAAGTTATATACCTTTGAAAATTAAGAAGTTTGTTCGTTTGTGTGTTTGTTTTTTATACATAACCATACGATTTGCAATCGATCCGCTAAATTTTGGATATCATTCATATATACTGTCAAATAATCATTCTCGATATTAAAACCTCTGCTGTAAATCCTATCAAGTAATATGACAAGATAAATTAAAGTTGGCAACAAACATGCGGTCAGTAAAGATAAACAAAATATTGAGAGTGTACCAGATTATTCTCAGCCAAAAAACAAACCATTTTTTTACCTTCCTCATAGGGTACTTTACAATTCTGGAAAATTAAAAATTTTACTGGTCCCGTCATATGACGGGCTATATGCTAGTTATTCATATTTTTCAAAGTTGTATTTCGGGGGTTTTCTAAAGTCTAAATAATACTTTCATCACAATCGTTCGTGCATATGTTTCAGAATTAACAGGAATAGATTAAACTGTCACGTGGGTTTATTTCAATTCATAACCCCCCTCTCTCAACACCTTCCAACGATTACAATCCAGTAGTTGCAAATACAGCTGTTTTCTGCATAGTTCTGAGCAACGAGTCGTACCTCTCGAGCTGTGATGTTGAAAAGTTTCTTCCGACAGCTTTACAATACAGATTATTGAACCCGAATTTCCCTTATGCACGGGTTAAAATAAAACTACGCATTTGTTGATTCATGGATGGCAGCTTTTCTTAATACTCAAAGTTAGCTCTGAATAAGAGAACTTTCAAATTTAGCTCCTTCTAGAGATTAGGTAGTAACTCACGTAGAAATTTCGGAAGCGATTTGACAGATTCTGAAATATCTCGCTGAAAATGCGCTGTAACTTTTCTGAAGCTTATAGTTAAATTTTCGGTGAAATCCGAAAAGTAGTAAATCCTAAAATTTTTCTCAAGACGCCTGAAGTTTCAACGTCTCTAATGATCGGAAAATTATAAATTATTAGAATAATAGTTATTAGAATGAAAGTGCTTAAACAAAGTACAAAGATTGCTTCTTGGTAAGAGAAAAGTATATGTCGACTTTATTTAGATTTGTTTAGTGATTTTGATCGAAAAGAGAGAGAAAACAAAACTACGTTAACACATTGTGTGCGGGTACATTTCGCAGCGGAAATGTACCGGGAGAGGGCGTTTTGTGCTTAAATTTAGTTATTCAGTTAAATCTCAATAGATCGAAAATTATTTATTTTTTTAACCAACTTTTCGTATTTTATATTGAAATAAATATATAAACAAATATATAAATAGTCAAACAAATATATATATATATATATATATATATATATATATATATATATACATATATATATATATATATATATATATATATATAAATACAAATATATATATGTATATATATAAATACAAATATATATATATAATATATATATATATATATATATATAAATACAAATATATATATATATATAATATATATATATATATATATATAATATATAAATATACATATATATAATATTTTCGCAAAGATAAATAAAAAGTTAATCAAAATTGATTTCTCAATCAACCTTCTCGTTCTGTGGTTCCGCATCGATTGATGTAAAAACTAGTTTTTGTCTAAATTTTTCCAGAATCTATGTAGTAGACAAGAACATTCGGCTTCGTTTTCCTGTATATACCGTTATTTTTGTACCCACAAACAAACCATGTTGTTACATTAACCCGTACTAGTGATCCGCGCTCAAGTATCAATCGTCAGAAAACGTACTAGTACGTGTCCCGCATACAATGTGTTAAGTAAAAACCTTAATGATAGCTAAGCGATAAGTAGTATTTAAGGCTCTGCCATTTGGTATCGGAGCCCATGGATTTAAATTACACTGCTAGTATGAATATTCATATGTATATAAAATAGGTTTAATCAGTAAATATCAGTAATTAATAAAAATGTAGACAAAAGTTACCTTTGCGGGTTTCCAGAACCCACAAAGGGAAAGAACTAAAATACTAACTACAGCAATAGAGTTTATTAAGAATGACAAAAAATTATAAATCAATATTTAACTTTTCAAGAAATGCTGAATGAAGGCCGAAAGAGAGGGCGTTAACTTTCGATATTGGAGTTAGTGGATTCGAATCCCACTTCTGACATAGATATTCCTAGCCGTTCGGTATCTGCTTTAAGAAGTAGATTCCGATATTATTAGCTCGTATGTCACAAAATAACATACCGTAGTTCTTCAAGCCGAACCAGTAAAGAAGATACGGTGGCTAGATTAGTTATTCTCAGTATTTTGCCACTTGAATTTGGTTGTTTTGGTTTAAATACTATAGTAAACATTTTACTATAAGAGAACTACCTAATTACCTGAGAATCTACTGATTAAGAATTCTTTCCTACCAACTAAGAACATCCTAACTGACAGTAAAAAATAGCCAATCGATTCAGGTACGCCGAAAAACACGCTTCGGTACCTTCGTGAGCGAATCCCACTGTGGTATAAAAGAACCGTTCATTCGGCTTTAAATTCATTAGCCCTCGTGTTGCAAAATAGTAGGCCGTAGTACTCCAAACCAAACCGATTCAGGTACAGAAAAACAGCGTCCTACCTCTTGAGTCCCCACCCCGCAAAAGGATGATTGGTTTGAGATTTAATATGTAAAAAGATCATTCTCAACGGCTGCAAACATCCATGCAAACAGTAAGACTTAATCTCACAGAAAACTACCAAATATTGAATATAAAATTAAAAAAAATTGCATTGTCCAGTTTCGTCAACAGTTACATATTGATTCACAAAATTAAGTAAAAATTGTGTTGTCCAGTTCCGTCAACAGTTACGTATTGATTCACAAAATTAACCCCTTCCGGTATGATTTAATAATGAAAAACTGTGCATGAAATAACCATTTAATTTTTATTTAAAAAACTTATTTCATTTTACAATTCTTACATATTCTTAATTAAAATCCACTTTTTACATAGTGTTAAATAATATCAGAAACAGTAAAATTAAGAAAATATCAAAGCAAAACATTAATAAGGTATACAGATAATAGTCTTCAAGCTAGTGGTACTTTTCAAAACAAAGTGCAAAGGAATTCTTAATTGTTTACACCGCCAAGTAGTCTCACTTTTAATTTGATTCTTGTAACACACACGGCATTTCTTAGTAGGTTTTCTTTTATTCTGACTCATTAATTTGGCAATGACTTGTATCAAGAAATTCTAAGTAAACAATATGCAATAGTGACTTGTGATTTTCACAAGTGATAAAAGTGTTGCCAAATTCAGTACACTAGAAATTTTAAACTAAATTGATTATCATATTTAACAGTAACTTTAATCGCATGACGAGTGTAGCTCGTCATTGTGCGGTATGGAATGAAAAACTAATGACGAGCTAGACTCGTCATTTTACCGGAAGAGGTTAAGTAAAAATTGGTATTAATTTAATCGGTTAAATTATGATTTTATTCCTCTGTGATGATAGGATAATAACCTAATGGTAGATTGACCAGGTAAGTCGGAAGGTCTTTCCATACCGAAGTCTGTAGGCTTGAATTCTGCTTCTTGCATGGATCTTTGGAATTTGATTGAATTTCCCGTTAATCAGTAGTTGAGGTCTCATTTGCCTACGTATAGAAAAGAGTACATGTAGCATTGCAAATTAGCCAACCAACCACACTACCTCTGTGTCGTTTGATTGAGGGAAAGGGGAAATAACTGCTCTCCTTTTCAGTTTTTCCAACGTCCTTTATTATGATTTTGTGAGTAGTCACTGCAATTGATAAGCCTCGCCTCTCTCATAAAAGACACGTTTGTCAAATATCCCAATTCATTCTAATGCACGCAAATACTCGCGTCAAAGCAACTAACTGCTCACCGATTTGAATTGTCGGTGTTCCTGTCAAGAAAGCAGGAAGTGTCAAGTTAGGCTTATGTAAGAGAGATACTTAGTTATGAAAGGTAAATGATGTCGATTGTTGCCCATTTCCTGACAACGCGAATTAGGGTGGTACCTGGGCTTGACCTCGTACACTTTCAATCACTATGCTAAGCATTTCAGAATTGTTTGTCTTTCTACTAAGCACTTTTTGGAGAATGCTTATTTTATAATTACTAACTACCACAGACATTTTAGGGATACAAATAACTCTCAACATTCAAAATTTCGAATGTCAACGTTTTGCTTTCAATGCAATTATTGGGAAAAGTGCTGAAATTGAAACAAAAATTTTGGGGGATGTAGAAAAATGGTTTCAAAACATCCGAAACAACTTCTCCTTGACCTTTTTCATTTATTATTGTATAAGAAAGTCGCAACAAGTGTTCGAAAATGATTATGCTGATATGTTATGTAACCAAATATTCTGAATTAACCTTTTTCCGGTAGGCGACGGAGTCTGCCAATAAAATGTTAAGTATGATTACATAATACACTTTGTTTCTTTTCTCTTGCTTTATAAAATGGATCCAAGAATGTGAATATTGTTCTAAAAAGATCTTCAAAAAGACTAATTCTCATTAAAATTTAATAAATTAGTTATCAAAACAGCTTAATACTTACAAACTAGCTTCAGATAACAAGGTTTTCAAAGAAAACAGCGAAAAAAGAAAAATAACGTTGAATGTTATTCTAATTAGCCAACATTTACTTCAGAGAATAAAGATACAGTTATAGTTAGTCAATTGAATGCCTCTTTCGAATTTTCAACTTTAATTTGAATTTGATTTACTTTAAGAACATTACACTTTTTCGATTTAAACAAATAATAATAATAAATATAATATTTTTGTTATCAGTCAACTAAAATTGGTATATTAATGTATCCTAGATGTCTATCTTTATTATTACTGTGGACAAAAAGCTGTTGCTCTTTAATGCATGACAAAATTTAATGTTTTTTTTTATATCTGTAAGCAGGGTTGGAAAAAAATCATCATTTTTTTTAATCAAAAATCAAATTTGATTTAAATCAGATTTTTTTATTTAAATCGGATATTTTTTTCCGAATACTAATTTTAATTGTTGTTTTCATGTTTTTTGCAATATACATAGAATAGTTTGTTAGAATAAATAACATCTTATCTATCTAGTATATTCTACACACTGATTACCTAAAATTAAATATATAAATTTCAATCTAAATACATTCCATTACTTTGAAATTGGATAGTGCAAACTAAATAAGATGTAAATTTAAAAAACAAATTGAATATTCTTTTAACGCAAACTATTTATTTAAAAAACAAATCACAATTATTTCAATATTTTGGATTTAATCGTTTCAATAAAAACACTTGATGCTTTATCCACTCCTAATTGGTTATGAAGGCTATAATGAACAATACCAAAAGAAGAAAACTGTCTTTCCATTCCAGCAGATGAAGCCACAGCTGTTATTTGGTAGACAAACTGGATTTCAAGTTCTGTAATACTCCCTTTACTTCCCATTACATAAAATGAATTCCACCAGTCATAAGTATTGTACTACCCTTACTATGTACAACCCCTAAATTCTTGGAAATTACATGATATCTATTGACACTTATTTACTTATTTTTATTACTGTGCTGATTGATTCCCAATTCTCCTGTCTTTGGAATATAGGTTTTAAAAGAAGTGAAAAAAAATTATTTAAATCGATGAGTTTTTCAAAAAAAAATCGAATGATTTAAATCATGATTTAAATTAACTGATTTAAATCATGCCAACCCTGTCTGTAAGTTAAGAGTTATGTAAATTCAACGTAAAAAAAAAAGATACGTAGTACCTTCAACAGGATTCAAAATATGATACATGTCTACAATTTTGGTTTAAGAAGCCGTGACCAAATTTCATCCATCTAACTAGTTGAATTTTTGAGTTATGATGGTATCACAGACAGATACATAATTCCAAAAAGGATGTTTGTGGACAGTATATTTTTATAAAAATATGGACAAAAGGAGTTAACAAATACGATGTACTGAAATAATTCTCTTTCGTAACAAGGCTGTTTTGAAACAAGATTATTTCCAAATTTTGATGAAAGATGAATATCTAAAAGACCACAATAATCTTCTTGCATCTCTGGACGAAATCTGTTGTGGTATCTTTCACAAAGTTAGATTCGTTCTCTTCATTGTTGATTAAATCCAAGCCACGGTTACCTACACTATAAATGTATGAAGATCAATATAAAGGCCTTATCATACGTCAACATGCAGGTGTTAAAACAGTTAAGGATCCCTTTTCCCGTTGTAGAATAAGCGAATTTCTTGAGTGATATAAAGAAATATTTTTAACACATTGTGTGCGGGTACATTTCGCAGCGGAATTGTACCGGGAGCGGGCGTTTTGAGAGTAAATTTAGTTATTCAGTTAAATCTCAATAGATCGAAAATTTAATTTTTTTAACCAACTGTTCGTATTTTATATTGAAATATATAAACAAATATATATATATATATATATATATATAATATATATAATATACATATATAATATATATATATATATATATATATATATATATATATATATATATATATATATATAATATAAATATACATATATATCATTTTCGCAAGGATAAATAAAAAGTTAATTTTAAATCTAAATTGATTTTTTAATCAACCTTCCCGTTCTGTGGTTCCGCATCGACTGATGTAAAAACTAGTTTTGATTTGTCTAAATTTTTCCAGAATCTATGTTGTAGACAAGAACGTTCGGCTTCGTTTTCCTGCATATACCGTTATTTTTGTACCCACAAAGCTGTCAAGTATTTGTATTTATATATGAAATACAAATTCTTGAGAATACAATATAAATCAAATCATATACAACTATTTATATATGATTTGTATTTATATATAAAGCTCTCAAGTATTTGTATTTATGAGCGCTCCCGCGCTCAAGTATTAATCATCAGAAAACGTACTAGTACGTGTCAAGGATAGAATGTGTTAATATCTAAAGGCGCCTCCACACTATGGTCCACCGCAAGCCATTACCACTGTCTGGAGGGGGTTTGGCTTATCGTGGCCGATGGCGGCAGACGATAAAATAGCCTTGGCGAACGATGGCTTCGGAGGCGGTTTTTTTCCAAAGATCAAAGGCAGCCAGATGCGCAACTAAAGTGCGCAGTAGACCCTATGGACGAATCAATGCATTCAGCTCATTTAGTGGCCCAGCGTGTGGATGCGACCCGTGAACCATCGTTCGAGGTCACCATCAGGAAGTGGTGAACAACTGGCCATAGTGTGGAGGCTACATTAATGTTTCTTCCATTGAGAGCATGGTTAGACCCCTTAATCTGTCCTCGCTCATAGTGCTTCTTAAAACCGTCTTATCTCGTTTTAAAGTTGAGATGCATCTTTCGGCTTCAACAGTGATTATTAGACTAGTAATAATAATTAGAAACGATTTATAGGCCTCAAAAAACATATGCTGTGAATTGTTTTGCATAATAAATTGTAGTTCCCTAAAGGCACTAGGCCTTTCGGGTGAAATTTTTTAAGAATATTCACCTCCTCTGATACATTTTCTTATATACTATATACATTTTATTATTATTTTACATACTATATACATTATTATATACATTTTCTATAAAAACTAGTTTTTATTTGTCTAAATTTTTCCAGAATCTATGTAGTAGACAAGAACATTCGGCTTCGTTTTCCTGTATATACCGTTATTTTTGTACCCACAAACCATGTTGTTACATTAACCCGTCCCGAGCTCAAGTATCAATCGTCAGAAAACGTACTAGTACGTATACAATGTGTTAACAAGAACTGTACTATAGAATGTACACATGAACGGAAGAGAAAGTTTAGAAAAAATCATTGCAGAAATTTCTTGACAATAGAATGTAATATTGTAACTGACTTAATTGTATCTGATATGTTCATGATATACAGAGAACAGCCATCATGGCAAGGTCCTTGCATTGCTCGTAGCTAGCTCCATCTCATTTTCTTTCTCCCCAGTAGAGCAGAACATAGTTGTCGATCTTTTTTAAAAGCTGATCCATGTCGTCCGAAATAACGAGCGTCGTCAAAACGTCGACTGAAATCAGTGTCCGTCACGGATCTCTGCACGTATCGTTTTCGAGGTTACTCCTTTTCGGTGGAGGAAGGGGTTTCCGTCGCGTGACCATTCCATTCATCACTCTCGATGTAGTGTACGTTGTTGCAGTCGGTGAAAGGATGCAATGCCACAGTGACATACTTTTGAGATCAGAGAGGACAGTCGGAATCGCTCCATGAGGAAGATGGTACAGTGGTTAAAAGTTGCGTTTCTTTGAGTTGAACTCAAAAAACAGTTTCATTTGTGACGAAATCTAATTCTTTTTTTTTTTCCCGACAGTTTCGACCTCATTTGCATAATATAAAGGAATTGTTAGACCTTTTTTGTGTAATTATTTTGGCAATGACAAATAGACACCACTTTCCTTAGACGACTGCATTTCTCGCGTAATTACTAAATTGTCAAGGATATGCATGGAGTAAACTATAAATTCACTTTTAACACATTGTGTGCGGGTACATTTCGCAGCGGAATAGTGCCGGGAGTAGGAGTTTTGTGCGTAAATTTAGTTATTCAGTTAAATCTCAATAGATCGAAAATTATTTACAACTTTTCGTATTTTATATTGAAACTAGATGCTTCGCACCCAGCCTTCGGTCTGGGTAATAAAAATTTCGTCAAGATAAAATATAAAATTTCTATTTACCAAGTAATAAAAATCTAGTTTAAAATATTAAAACTTATAGCCATAATTTAGTTTTTGTTTAAGAAATGGCAACTGCGAAATGCAAACAATTTTGATTGATCATGGCGAGTTTATAATACAAAAATCTCGCCAAGATAATAAAATAATGCTTTTCTAAAAAATGAGGGTTTAGCATTTAGAAGATGCGAAAATAATCTCATGTACATATATACTATCATAAATATATACATTTACACTTGAAATTTAATAGCAAAGATATATTTTTGTGTTACACGGATTACCAAATATAATGATGCTAACATTCAATATCACTGTCATTTTTTGACGCCATCTCAACAATGGAATTGTGCGTGCTGCAAAATTAAATTGGTATTTTGGTCGGTTTTTCGATAATATCTTTCGAACTAATTGGAATATCGGAACACGAATGAGTGAAATGACTTCCCCGATCGTTCCGCGTCTTTTCGTACCTTTGGCGCCCTTCTACATCCAGCGGTTTGGGAGGAGATAGACGCACTTAGATAGATAGAAACAGTCAGATTTTAATATATAAGAAGATATACACTCAAACCTGTTTTTGTGCGGTGGATAGGGACCGCATAAAAAAAACGCATAAAAAATTGCACAAAACTTCACGAATAGCTATAAAATATAGTTTTCGGAACACAATTAAAAATTTTTTATGCGGTGAATAGGGACCGCATAAAAAAAGTCTCACGTTTAAAATAACTCAAAACCTTACGAAATAACTAGTACATACCTGGAATTTCGCCAAACGTTTTGGAATCTGATTTAAAAAATACACTTGCGAACATTTTTAAATATTTTATTTACATATGTGATTATTTTACACATACAAAACTTTTCAAAACGTATAAACATTATCCTTCGCAGTCTGACAATACGCGAACTTTCCTGTGATAAACTGGTTCAAAATCGCTTTCGTCACTTGAAGATACTATCTCGCACTCGTTTAGAGTTGACTTTTTTTCAGGTACCATATAGTCAGTGATTAGTTTTTGCGACGACTGTTGTTTCACTAGACGCTTGTATATGTCCCGGTAGCCAGATATGCACGACTGAAGCTCCTTTTGGAATTTTGAAGTTCTTTCAGAATTGGCATCGATTGCAAGAAAATGACATTCTAATTTATGACAGAGTTGGAGTCCTGCATAGATTTTATCTGCTGTCGTATGATCGGGTTCTTCTTGCCCATCAGTAACATCTGTTACGTAATTTATAATTTCATCTTCCCTTACGGTGTCATCCTGAATCATTTCGACAAGATCATTTTCACTAAAACTATTAAACCCATCTTCGCCAATGTCATTATTGATAACTTCGATAACTTCGTCAATTATGTTCAATTTGATTGAAATTTTTATTTACCGCACAAAAAAAAAAAATCGCACAAAAAAAGACCGCACAAAAACAGGTTTGAGTGTATAAACAAATATATAAATAACAACCACAAGATATAAATAACAACCAAAAAATGTATTTTATAGTGGATAAATTTATAATTGTGTCGTAAATATGAAAAATCAAATAGAAATAATAGTATATAGTTTTAATTTTTCCCCGTTCTGTGGTTCCGCATCGAGTTATGTAAAAACTAGTTTTTATTTGTCTAAATTTTTCCAGAATCTATGTAGTAGACAAGGACATTCGGCTTCGTTTTCCTGTATATACCGTTATTTTTGTACCCACACAATTTTGATTGATCATGGCGAGTTTATAATACAAAAATCTCGCCAAGATAATAAAATAAAGATCATGCTTTTCTAAAAAATGAGGGTTTAGCATTTAGAAGATGCGAAAATAATCTCATGTACATATATACTATCATAAATATATACATTTACACTTGAAATTTAATAGCAAAGATATATTTTTGTGTTACACGGATTACCAAATAGAATGATGCTAACATTCAATATCACTGTTATTTTTTGACGCAATCTCAACAATGGAATTGTGCGTGCCGCAAAATTAAACTGGTATTTTGGTCGATTTTTCGATAATATCTTTCGAACTAATTGGAATATCGGAACACGAATGGGTGAAATGACCTCCCCGGATCGTTCCGCGTTTTTTCGTACCTTTGGCGCCCTTCTGCGTCCAGCGGTTTGTGAGGAGATAGACGCACATAGATAGATAGATAGATAGATAGATATAAACAGTCAGATTTTAATATATAAGGAGATATACACTCAAATTTGTTTTTGTGCGGTGGATAGGGACCACATAAAAAAACGCATAAAAAAATTGCACAAAACTTCACGAATAGCTATAAAATATAGTTTTCGGAACACAAAAACAATTTTTATGCGGTGAATAGGGACCGCATAAAAAAAGTCTCACGTTTAAAATAACTCAAACCCTTACGAAATGACTAGTACATACCTGGAATTTCGCCAAACGTTTTGGAATCTGATTTAAAAAATACACTTGCGAACATTTTTAAATATTTATTTACATATTATGTGATTATTGTACACATACAAACTTTTTCAAAACGTATAAACATTAATCCTTCGCAGTCTGACAATACGCGAACTTTCCTGTGATAAACTGGTTCAAAATCGCTTTCGTCACTTGAAGATCTATCTCGCACTCGTTTAGAGTTGACTTTTTTTCAGGTACCATATAGTCAGTGATTAGTTTTTGCGACGACTGTTGTTTCACTAGACGCTTGTATATGTCCCGGTAGCCAGATATGCACGACTGAAGCTCCTTTTGGAATTTTGAAGTTCTTTCAGAATTGGCATCAATTGCAAGAAAATGACATTCTAATTTATGACAGAGTTGGAGTCCTGCATAGATTTTATCTGCTGTCATATGATCGGGTTCTTCTTGCCCATCAGTAACATCTGTTACGTAATTTATAATTTCATCTTCCCTTACGGTGTCATCCTGAATCATTTCGACAAGATCATTTTCACTAAAACTATTAAACCCATCTTCGCCGATGTCATTATTGATAACTTCGATAACTTCGTCAATTATGTTCAATTTGATTGAAATTTTCATTTACCGCACAAAAAAAAATCGCACAAAAAAAGACCGCACAAAAACAGGTTTGAGTGTGTAAACAAATATATAAATAGAAATATATAAAGAACAACCAAAAAATGTATTTTTTAGTGGATAAATTTATAATTGTGTCGTAAATATGAAAAATCAAATAGAAATAATATTATATAGTTTTAATTTTTTCCTGTTCTGTGGTTCCGCATCGACTCATGTAAAAACTAGTTTTTATTTGTCTAAACTTTTCCAGAATCTATGTAGTAGACAAGAACATTCGGCTTCGTTTTCCTGTATATACCGTTATTTTTGTACCCACAAACAAACCATGTTATTACACTAACCCGTACTAGTACCTGACCCGCGCTCAAGTATCAATCGTCACGTAGTCGAAATCATCCAAAAATTCGATTAATTCGTTTTGACTGTGAGAAACTAAAATTTGAATACGTACATTAAAGGAAAACTGTACTTTTCTATCAAATTTTAGGAATTTCAGGAAAACGAAAAGATATTGCGTATCCACACGCAGTTGAAACAATAATTTTGAAATGTTTTATGACATTGTGTGCGGGTACATTTCGCAGCGGAATTGTACCGGGAGCGGGCGTTTTACTCTCAAATCTAGTTATTCAGTTAAATCTCAATAGATCGGAAATTATTTCATTTTTTACCAACTTCGTATTTTATATTGAAATATATAAACAAATATATAAATAGAAATATATAAATAACAACCATATGATTTTTGTAAACAAAAAATATATGTTTTAGTGGATACATTTATAATAGTATCATAAATATGAAATATCATATAGAAATAGTAGTATATAGCTTTAATTTTTTCCCGTTATGTGATTCCGCATCGACTGATGTAAAAACTAGTTCTTATTTGTCTAAATTTTTCCAGAATCATGTAGTAACAAGTAGTGACTTTGTAGTAACTATGTAGTGACAAGAACACTCGTCTTCGTTTTCCTATATGTACCGTTATTTTTGTACCCACAAATAAACCATGTTGTTACACTACACCGTACTAATGCGTGACCCGAGCTCAAGTATCAATCATCAGAAAATGTACTAGTACTTGTCCGGCATACAATGTGTTAAAAGAAGCAAATACTTAATGCCTAATCAGATTTTAATTGAGGAATGCGAACTGGAAAAACAGTAAGTCTTACAAGTAAAGACCGCCAGCCTTAAAGCCTTATCTCGTGTTAACATGTATGCGTTTAAAGGGCAATGAATCCAATTTATGATTCCTTTTCTACTCGAGAGTTCTCGTTGGGTAATGAAAAATTTTCAACTGATTTAGTTTTGTTCAGGTTGGCGTATTCTAAGATCTTTATTCGGGGGATTAGGCTTACACTTAAGGATCCCCATGAACAAACGTTCTGGAGAAAATTCCCATGGCCTGTAACAAAATAATTATATTATTTTTAAAAAAAATTTTATTAATTACTGTTTTGCATATTCGATGAGTTTTCCGACCATTGTACCCGTTATTCCAGTAGTATTCCCAATCATTTGCAAAGATTTCTTTGATGTATTTTTAATTGGTCGTGTACCTAGTAAAAATTATCCAAAAATTCAACCAAAAAAATTTTTTTTATGTGTGTGTGAGAGAAAGAGAGAGGGGGAGAAGAGAGAGAGCAAGAAGATGAAGTGAGAAAAGAGAGGAGAGGGACAGAGGAGAATGAGACAGAAGAGTGAGGGAGGGAGGAGACAGAAGAGTGAGGGAGAGAGGAGACAGAAGAGTGAGGGAGAGAGGAGACAGAAGAGTGCGGGAGAGAGGAGACAGAAGAGTGCGGGAGTGAGGAGACAGAAGAGTGAGGGAGTGAGAGAATACCTCGAGTCCATTTTGACTTCGAGAAACTAAAATTTGAATACGTACATTAAAGAAAATTTGTACTTTTCTATCTAATTTTTGGCATTTTCGGAAAACAAAAAAATATTGCGTATCCACACGCAGTTGAAACAATAATTTTTAAATGTATTAATTGTAGTTACAATTTGTAACATAATTTTATATGATAATGCACTTAAATATCAAAATTCTGAGGGCGCACACTGCTATAAAGCGGAAATCTGCATGTGTCGCGACATGATCAATACGAATTTTTATTTAAGTTCATAAAAGAACGTGTTATCATAACTAAAAATATACTTCATATGAAAGAATTCATTTGTTTTGTAATAGTAAAAGCAACATGACAAACGGAAATAGTTGATTTTCTTTCCTATTTATTTCCTGTATCCCTTTCTTTATACAAGAAAGAAGAGATGTGGGTACTCTCGATTTTTTAATAAAAAGATTGAAAAACTTATCATTCTTTATCATTTTTGTAGCATTTTCCTCCAAGATGTTCTTATTGATCATAGTAGTATAATTTTTTTTTCTTTTTAAGCAACAAGTATATTTTAACCAAAAATATAATTTTTCCGACCATTCGTATCTGACAGGGGCAATGGCCGACAGAAAATTATAAGATAGTATTATTTCTGAAATGTACGTATGCTAGATAGAGAAAACTAGTTATACGCAGTTTGGTCATGTAAAACACAGGTAGACCGAATTTCCTAATCGTGAAGAAAGTGCAGTCCATTAACGGAGCCATCCATATGGAACTAACGATGAATCATATGAAGGATGTCGCTAAGCACACATATATAGGTATTCTGCATTGTACTTTCATTTTTGAAGGTTTCCAAGCAGGGAATTTTCCTCGAAAAGAAAACTTTGTTTCAACTTTTTTTTTTCTATATGTGGTGCCGTCGTCTGTAACCGGTTTCTCTTAAGGTGGATCTGTGCATGCTTTATTCAATTCTGATCCCAATGTGAACTTATAGGGGTTTGGTTTGGAGTGCTACGGTCCACTTTTTGCAACACGAGGCTAAAGAGACCGGGACCTACTGCTTAAAGCCGATTTCAAACGGCTATTGAACATCCATGCCGCAATGGGATATGAACCTATTAAGAAAAAATAAAATTTTCTGTAGTCATGTAGTTCTGATGGTAATTTAAGAATTCTTGCAAAAATTTATACCTCGTGATAGAACTGCAAATTCTCTAAGATGCTATCTCCCTCCATTTAACCCCCCCCCAAAAAAAAAAAAAAACCCATAAAGTATTTATTTTTAAATTTCCTATATGACATTTTGGTATACTGTTTCAAAAACAAATAACATTCAACCCGTTGCCTGTCCTGTACATAACATATGATGTTCACATCTAATGATTTATACACTTAAGTATCATATGTGATACACAAGGAAGCATATTTTATATGCAAGCATTTATAGATTTTACATCATTGTGTATCAGATATAATATACAAGCATACAAAGCATTAAATGCGTATCATACGTGATGCACAGGACAGGCAAATGGTTAACTGGCATACATAAAAAAAGTTAACATTTTACAGAATTTATTATTGTATCACGTATATATTCGTACTAGAATATATATATATATATTATATATATATATATATATATATATATTCGTGATTCACGTATATAGAATTCTTGAAATGCGATACAGCAAAAATTTTTCATCATAGATTAACATTGAGCTAGAGGATCCATCGTGGATGATGCAGATCAATCTTAAGCTCTTATAAAAAGTCAACATGTACGCATAGAAATGGTAACAATTCAGTTTACGATTCCATTTGCCGATGAATAATGCGCGTTTTTCTCGTGTGATAGGGAAGACGTTTCAACAGATTTATTTTGATTTAGGGTGACGTATCACAACACACTTAATCAGTTGCAAATTTTTCGATAACACACAAGAAATCTGCTCATTTATCATCAGAAAAAGCAATTGTAAAATGAATCTGAAGACCTTCAAATATCGCTGTGAAAATGACATTTTTTTTTATATATTGCAGATCTTCAATGCAATGGTACAAAGCGTTAAATGATTTGGAAAGTTCAGTATACTATTGTTTTAAAATCTGTAGCGAAACAAATTAAGGGGCTCCATTTGGACGGCTGTTTACCCGTCACTATGTGGTACTATTTTTTCTTCTAAGTTCATAATTCTTTTTTCCTTGATCTACCGATCGCAAAACCATCAATCTTTATAAATACTCTCTACCATGTCAAATTGAATTACACTTGAGCATTCCCGACATTACCTGAGCAGATCTGGGTGAAGAAATTGGACCATCGTTTAATTGGAAGTGTCATCAAATGTAATTGAGAAGAGAGGAGTCGCTTCAGCTCTTCGATTTCCAATTGTGTCTGTATCATGGATTCAACACCTCGTTAATCAGTCATATACAAAGCGATAGCCTATCGGATCGTTAAGCACGAAGCATGCACGCTCCCTTATACAAAATTAACGATGTCACGGCGATCGGTTGTTATCGTTGTCCCCGATCTAAGATTATGGCCACTTGGATCGATTCGCAAAGGCTCTTTTCATCTCTGTGGTTTGGATTTCAGTTATTTGTTTAGAAGTCTCCTGTGTTTTTACTGCGCGCATTACGCTGTTCGATATAGGTTAACAGCTTTCTTTGCTTACTTTCGACGACCTTGCGATATCTCGATGCGCTTTTACGATCACTTTAAAACTTTATTTCCATATCTGTGGTTAATACTATTAAAGTGCTACTGTATCTTTTTATTTTAATATCTAAACACTTTACTCTCATCGTTGAAAGTAAAATTGTTTATATATATTCTACAAAATATTTGTCATGAAAATAAGCTAAATCTCGCGAAAGAGGCACAAGATAACCTAGTGATGAGCAGGCGTGGTTATAATCGAGGGAACACTTGCCTTTATTTAATATTCGCCACTACAATTACGCTGATACGAGCACGACTTGGAGATTTATCACCCAATGCCAACTACAACCGTTGAAAGAATTTTTCTTGATTTAATCCTGCTCTAAAATCGTAGAAAATCATAGCGCGAAAATGTTCTCGCGTCAACTCCATTTTCTGTTCTGTTTAAAATTTATTCTATGCTAAACAAGTTGAAGTAATTCAGTAAAAAATCGTCTGCTGTGTTAAAATACTTTGTATTTTAAAATTAAACCGTTATTTTTATTTTGTAAATTCTCGTCTGCGCGTATCTGAAATTTCAGAGTAACGCTCGTATTCTTGACAATTTTATCCATCGAACCCAAGTCCATCGGGTGGAAACACAATACGCTAACCACTAAACAATGTAACCTGCGGAGCTATGATTTTGGGATGCCGGGTTCAAACACTGGATCCAGCCAAGGCGTTTCTCTGGAAACCCAGAGAATATACAGGATGAATCTGATCAAAATTGGTAGGAATCTCCAGCATTACGTCACGAAAACCTTACATTCGTTATTGTAGCCAATCCGTTGCTAGTTATCAAATTAAAACTAGTAAAATTTCCATACTATCAAATTATTTTTACTTTGTTTCGAGTGCTATGATTTACTAGTTGCTATATAGCGTCTAATTCGACCAGGACTTGCTGCTTAAAGCCGATTTTGGGAGGTTACTAACTTTTGTGACAGCAGTGAGATTTGAACTCACGATTCCCAGTACCGAACAGTAACTGAATCGGTAATGGGTACCCCACTTTCAAACATCCCTGTTCTAAACAGAAATACATTTCATTTTGAAATTTGGAAGGTCATACTGTCGAGTCCCAGAACAATTGAATGTTATTGCACCAATGACGATACTACATATTAAACTAGATGATTATGGATGAATTCTCGATTATCCGAAGTAGGTTAGGTCCCAATTACTTCGGATAATAGAGGTTCTACTGTAATTGAAATTAACTGAAAATTTTGTAGATTGTTTATAAGATTACCCTCTTCCTACTCTCAAATTGAAAACTCGTTCTAAGAAAACATAAAAATTCTACAAGCTAATTTTCAGGTGTATCTAAAACGAGAGCTAGGCATTAAAGGGATATAGAAGGGGATATGCAGACAAAAGGGGGGAAGAAAAAAAGAACTCCAGCAAGGATTATATCAAATGGACTACATAGAATAACCTCAATGTGATACGCTAAAGTCTTGTATTCTCACTTTTATATACGTTTTCGTTTATATAAGAGAATTTCAGACAGTGTCACTAACTACATTAATGCTCTTCCACGTTCAGGGTTAGAAAAAAAGATTTTTTTTTTAATAAAAAAAATCAGATTTTTTTTTATTTAAATCGGATTTTTTAAAAATTTTTTCTGAATACTAATTTTAATTGTTGTTTTCATGTTTTTTGCAGTATACATAGAATAGTTTGTTATAAGATGTAACATCTTATCTATCTAGTATATTCTGCACACTGATTACCTAAACTTAAGTATATAAATTTTAATCTAAATACATTCTATTATTTTGTAATTGGATAGTGCAAACTAAATATAATGTAAATTTAAAGAACAAATTAAATATTCTTTTAATGCAAACTATGTATTAAAAAAAACAAATCATAATTATTTCAATATTTTTAAGCACCAAATTATGGATTTAATTGTTTCAATAAAAACACTAGCTTTGATGCTTTATCCCCTCCTAATTGGTTACGAAGGCTAGAATGAACAATACCAAAAGAAGAAAACTGTCTTTCCATTCCAGCAGATGAAGCCACGACTGTTGTTATTTGGTAGACAAACTGGATTTCAAGTTTTGTAATACTCTCTTTACCTCCCATTACATAAAATGATTTCCACCAGTCATAATCAGTCATTGTACTACCCCTACTACATACTTTCTGATAACAACCCCTAAATTCTTGGAAAGCACATGCTATCTATTTACACTTATTTACTTATTGGTATTACTGTGCTGACTGATTCCCAATTCTCCTGTCTTTGGAATATAGGTTTTAAAAGAAGTGAAAAAAAATTATTTAAATCAATGATTTTTTCAAAAAAAATCAATTGATTTAAATCAAGATTTAAATCATGATTTAAATCAACTGATTTAAATCATGCCAACCCTGTCCACGTTCATGTGTATTTCTATAATAGCCAATAGGCAATCAATATTTTGCCCTTCCATTTAAAATTAAAATTAAATTTTTCATAAGTTTAGTTGTCCCATGCTGCATGAAATTACCTTATTGTGCTAACATTTTTTAAAAAAATTTTCACAAATGCGGGGCACTTTCTTTTATTAGCACGTACCCATGCAATCCGGTTTTTTGTTGCTCTTTTTATTATGGGAGCACCATATACAGGGTATCTGCCAAAATAAAATTTTTCAAATCCATGACTTTTCATAACTTTCCCTGATTTAGCAGATCATTTTCCATGACTTTAAAAAGCTTTCGTTAAAGTATATATGAATAAAACTTCTGATGTACATACAAATAAATATGCTTTTAGAGAAATTACAGGAATTTTATCATAAAAACCTATAAACTTACTTTATAAGTGTTAATAAACTCATACATAAAAATAAATTGTTGTGTCTACATACCTAAGTTTAATGATATAACTTTTTTCAATCAAAATGTTTCCAATTTGAATTCAGGGTACTTTGTATCATCCAGGTGACCATGAATAATAGCCAAATATAAACCTATAATGTTTATATACAATATCCCTAGAGATAAACTTATATTTTGTGCTAAAATCTTAACTAATTTTTATTAAAAAATAATTATTATTATATTAATAAAATTTTAATCTACAATTTAAGAAAAAACCAGAATAATATACATTTACCCACCCATTAAGCTTTCTTGCTTTGAGTTTCCTTGGTGAACAAATTTTACTTGGTCAGTAGGATAATACATAAATACCTAACTGAGTAACTTCAGCCAAATGACAAGTAAAAATAGAATTAAACAATTCAATGCATTTTTTTAATCGGTAGTTTAGCGGATCCATGACTTTCCATGACTTTTACTCATTTTGCTTGAAAAATCAAGACTTTCCATGACAAAATTAATCCATTGTCTAAATCCATGATTTTCCATGACTTTCCCCGACATTCCAGGTGCGCGGAAACCATGCATATGAGTAGAGAAACATCGCTCTCTATGAGGGGATAACACACAAATACATCAAAATCTTACTGTGGAATCGAATCCAAAACCCATCGGGTGGGAGCACAATACACTAACCACTTTACAATCTGGGTGGCGTGTTGTGCTAACGTAGAAAGTTAAAATAATAGGTAGAAGTAAAAATGAACTCATCATTTTGTTTCACGAACCACTTGAAGCACAGTACTGAAGGTAAAGTCTGATTTCCTTGGAGAAATTTTTTTTTTGAGAAATCGGGAGGGAAAAACGCATGGTCGTTGATCGATCCTGTTAATCCACGTGCTAATGTACTTTAAAAAATATGAGGAAAAAATGGCAACATATCGAATTTAGAGCGCGATTTATCCAATACGTTATGAATGTTTTATCAGTTCTCATTTGAAATAAAAAATAGTACTGTAGATATTCACTTATATTAAATGATAGCTATTAACCTAGTCTCTCTCATCCGAATCCTTAAGTTCGTTTTTCAGTTCTTTTTACTTTTCGTATGTCCTTGTTATAAATAATTTATAATGATAAATCCAATTCATAAAAGTGCAGTAATTACTGACGTGCCTCGGAATTCTATCTCCTTATTATTAGTTCAAAAGGAAACCTCGGTTCTTTAACCTCTCCGTCAATTACAGGGAGTGAAAACTTTTTCTAAAGTGAAACACAATCGTCTCTGATTTTCTTTTCTGGATTCAACAATACCGAGCCACGAAGCCTTCTTCCAAACTCAATATTTACCATTTAACAGCACTTTTATTGTCCAATCTAGCCTACTTCGGGCTCATTTCCTTCGCTAACTATTGTTTTGTTTTACATTTTTAAGAGGACAAAACAGAACACGAGAGTTAAAGGAGAATAACTAAGGTATTGTTTGTGTTCTTATGGGAACCTCGCGGCGGCCTGGCAAAAGTTGCCTCTTTTTTTACTTCCACGCCAACCTGCTACACTCTGCATACGTAAGTGTTCTGCCGCCGAGATCTGAATGCCGATTACGCTGGCCTCTGTTTGCTAGAAAATTCAAAGCCGGTAAAGTTTATCTTCTATCGATCTGATTCTAAAGTAAACTGGCAGAAATATGCTTCATATCACAGCGAAAAATAATATCGCCTCTAAAACTTTCGAAATTCCCCCCTTCCCCCCTTTTCGACCGTTTAATGCCATTATTACAAGCCTTATTTTCAGCGGTTAAGAGCACGCGATTAAATTTATCAATTTATTATATTATAAGCACATGAAAATAACATTTTTTTCTAGCATTATGACGTCATTCTATCTCATTAAATCATTTCTTATTTTAAATATCGTCTGCATTATTTTCATACGTTTGATCTTTGAACTTAGATATTACGTAAATAATTTTCTTTTACATTTGGCTTAAATAATAGATTATTTACATATGTGATAATTTTAGATTTAATCATCGATTATTTTTTGGTTGCAATGAAAATCATCGGTATTAACAATAAATTCGTTTCTTAAAGTCAAAATTGCAATGAGTCTATGTAAAACGCCTCGCGCTTCCCCGGCTGCACTTTCGGAAGTCTGCACGCCACGTTCTATACCTGCCCGCCTATTTTGACTGGAGCAGGTATCTTGGGTTCGCTTTTAAAGCCTATGTGGCCGACAATGAAGCACAGCAGCGACAAAACTCTGGACTAAACATTTATTATTAAGAAGATTAAAAAAAAAACATAAGTACACTTCAATTCATACTCGAACAGGGCTCAAATAAGACCGAGGACAAAAATAAACTGTGCCGAGCGGACAAACACCTCCCTCGGTCTCCCCTCCTTTCAGAAGAATGTCCGTTCCTCGTCGCTACGACCGGGCATCTCTCTTTCCCCCTCTTCGTGAGGGCCGGGGGGCAATCCCCCCCCTTGGTCAAGTTTTCGCCTCCACGGGAAAAAATGTCCTTTTCTGCAGCTGGTGGGGGCGGAATCGCATCTCTCGCCCCCCCTCCTGTAGAACTTCATGGAACATAGCTTGCCCACCTTCTGTCGGGGTGTCTGTCTTCGGCCGCCGAAAAAATCCAGGGGGCCATGTAAAACCAACTCGAGTCTTTAGTCTAGTATTACAGTCTATTTCACGAGTTAATAAATATTTAGCGTTTACAATTTACAATATCTTTATATATCTTTGTAAATTATGAAGTTTGTTCATTTGTGTGTTTGTTTTTATACATAACCACACCGTTTGACTAAATGAATTCAACGTGATTCTAAACTACATTCACAATATCGGGAGACTTTACAGGTGTATGAAGATAAACAAATTCTTGAGCGTGTACCAGATAATTCTCAGCGGAAAAACAAACCATTTTTTACCTGCTTTCTAGGCTCCTTTACAATTTTGGAAAACTAAAAATTTTACTGATCCCGTCACATAACGGGATATATGCTAGTATTTTGATATTCAACAATGTTTATGAATCTATAACCTTTATGATATGACAGTTTTGCATTATTAAAGATCGCTAATATCTTCAGTGGAAAAAAAAAGTTATTTCGCTGAAAATTTCAGCAATCTTTACTAATGCAATTGAAAGGGGCTTTTGAAAAGAACTTTTTTTATTAACACTAAAAAGACAAACTTTGTATATACCTATATTGCCCAAAAGCAGACAAAACGGCAGCATTCTGAAAAAATAACTAAATTGCAAATTAATTTGTAATGATTTTTATATTATTTACGGTTACATAACAAGATATTAATAAATATTAACAATAAAAAAATTTAACTTCATTTGGAAAGAAAAATAATTTATGCATTATTATTTGTACACTAGCATATAGCCCGTCATATGACGGAATCAGTAAAATTTTTAATTTATCAGAATTGTGAAGTACCCTATGAGACAGGTTAAAAAATGGTTTGTTTTGGGGCTGAGAATTATCTAGTAAACACTCAAGAATTTGTTTATCTTCATACTCCTCTAGTCTCCCGATACTGTGACTGAAGTTTAAATTCACGTTGAAATCATTTAGTCAAACAGTATGGTTATGTATAAAAAATAAACACGCAAACGAACAAACTTCTTAATTATCAAAGATATTTTACTTAAACGCTAGATATTTATTAGTCCTTGGAATAGACTCCTAGACTTTTATGGTTAGAATTTGTAGTTAATACCGATGATGAAACTTTCATTGCGATAAAAAATAATCGATGATTAAATTTAAAATTATCACATGTGTGCCTAATCTATTTAATCCAAATATAAAAGAGCCGAACAATGGCCGAATGGTTAGGGTGCTGGCCTTCGGAACCGGAGTTCGGGGGTTCGAATCCCACTATGGCATAGATGTTCGTAGCCGTTCGGAGTCGGCTTTAAGCAGTAGATCCCTGTCTCATTAGCCCTCGTGTTACAAAAAGTAGACCGAAGCACTCCAAAATACCAAAACCAAACCAAATCAAATATAAAAGAAAATTATTTATGTAATTTCTAAGTTCAGTGATAAAACGTATGAAAATAAGGCAGACGATATTTAAACAATTTAAAGTAAGAAATGATTAAAGAGATGGTTAAAGGAATGATGTCATAATGTTAGAAAAAATGTAATTTTATACCTATTATGTGATAAACTGATAAATTTCATCGCCTGCTTTTAACCGTGGAAAAAAAAGGCTTGAAATAATAGCATTAAATGCTCGAAAAGGGGGTGGGAGAGTGGATTTCGAACGTTTTAAAATATTTGATTTGAATTTTGCTAACCCTAACTCATCAAGAATCCAATATGGATGCCCTATCCATTCCAGGTCCAACAGCTTCATAAATTCGTGGACAGACGGAGAGATAACTTAAGCTATTATTATATAGAAGATTGTAAGAACACAATTCTATTCGTAGCAGTCGGGAATCGACTTTAAGCAGTACTTCCGGTCTCATTAGCCCTCTTGTAGCAAACAGTAGACTGTAGCTCTCCCAACCAACCAATATTTTACTCAGTTCAACTGCACAGTTTAACTGGTAGTATGTGGATCGCTGTGAAGTTGACATGGAATTAGAGAAATCCGTAAGTTTGGTTCCTGAAGTGACCTCCTTGTGTGAAAACGTACGAAAATGTCGATATAAAAACACTTCCGATTCTATACAAGGAATATGTACTTCTATATCCTACTCATCACGCGTTTAGAGAACATGAATCGTTCTTTATTACGTTTCTTTCGGGTATTCCACCGTGTTTTTCCTGTGAATATACACGCTCGCAGTTGTATTAGCCAATTTCATGCAACAGAAGTTCTACTCTTCAGAATCTCTTTTGCTTCGGCTGCTTACAACATTTTTGTTCTCCAAAACAAATAATCTGTCTGGAATGAAGGAATCGATCGTTCAACCAAAGAAAAGAATATCGATAGAGCGTTCATTGAAGACTGGGGTGGAAAAGATGTACGCGTGTTTTTCCGCGGTAAATTAATTGAATGAATTTTTTTTTTAACTCTTAGTCTTTTTCTTCCGTCGTACGCTTTGCATCTTGGGAAATGACTGGGATGAATACAGATGCTTTTCGTCAATTTTTTTCTCCTCATTTTTTAAAATTTATGTGTTGTAATTTTAGCACATTAAACGCTCTACGTTTTTATCTTTATTTTCTGTACTGATATTAGTTCTATCTATCGCTCAGCGTCCAAAGGAATAGCGTAGCGTTCCAAACCAAACTCCTGAAGCAGTCCATACAAGATCAGTTAAACTGTGCAGTTTAAAAATAAGAATTTAAAATTTTCAAACATTTTTATTTTTAACAAAATTAGTAGAAAGAGAAGGGCACCAACACATGGTGGGATATAATGGAGAGTTTTATGGTATATAACCCTGGGGTACGACAGAGTAGTGTGCAGGAATAGGGTGAAAAATGATCTCACGCAAGTATTAAGTAAAACAAAATATATAGCTATTTCTATATCTTAATAGCCTCAATAGTATATTAGAAAGTTCCCTATTATGATTTCTATATGTTTGCATTTGTGTTGCCTTAAAGTAGAATATTATTAAAATAAGAGTTAGCTGTAAAAATAGATCTATCACTTTTTTTCATTTTTTTTTTTTTTTTTTTTTTTTTTTTGTGAACATAACACAACTGATCCACGAACAGTTTATACATTTCATGGTCCAGGTGTGTTATGTTCGCAAAACAAAATACAGGGTTATTGATTGATCTTCTAAATTGGACCGTATGATTAATCTGTACTCTACTGTATTAGAGATATTAACACTAGATTGCCCGAGATTTTTTGTATACCTATATTGCCCCAAAACAGTCAAAATGACTGCATTGTGAAAAAATAACAAATATGTAAAGAAATTTGCTTAAAATTAATTTTTAATATATAATAAAGGAGGGCGGAAGTAACTACAATTATTCATAAACCCATTTATATGTTATAGAAAAAGTCACCAAATTCTAAGAAATTGTGTCATTGTATTTCATAATTGTTTTTCTAATTGAAATTAAAAAACAGTCAAAATGACTGCCTTGGGCAATCTAGTGTTAATGTTGCCAATGAACGTCAGATAAAAGTACATAAGTGCTATTTTTATATTAAACGGCTTTCAAAATGTTTATTCTAGATATTTCTTACTCTTACTATCAAAATTCATGAGAAAAATAAACTGTTGTATGCTTTTAACTATTCTTATCAATAAGGTAAAAAAAATGGAAAAAAAAATATAACACTAAATACATCAAAGGTAGACAAATAATACTGCAGCGAAATATATGAAAGTTTAGTGGGCATGACAAGTGTTTCGTAACTGAAATAAAATTTTCGTACTTTTAATCTGGAAATTCTTTTATATCATATTGTAGCTTAACACAGGTGTAATACAAATTAATGTATCATGAGAATTGAATATGACTATATTAACATATAATAGAAACAACTATGTTTGTATATTCGCGAATGGCTTCAACTACACTGTGTAGAATTTACAGATTAATAATCGAAAAAAAAAGTGGTTTTGTTTAAAAGTAATATATAATGTTCCCCGTAGCCAAGAACGGGCACATTTGCTAGTTCAACAAATAAAATACATTTCATTTCATACTTTTGTTTAATTGATAATGAATCTCAAAAGACAGGGTGGAATTCAAAAGAGAAATAAATGGTCCAGAAAGGGTTAAATAAGCTATCACAGCTTCTAATATTAACAAGATAGAGTTGAGTAGTCACGCGTTCTGATTTATAGACTACATTAGTTTTAAAGCTATAGGGAAAGTGCATGTTTGTGAACAAATACGAGTGCTGACTACAACTCCACTTTTCGTTGGCAAAACATTGCTTGTTTTCGTTGTATCTTATGATCTTCGATATGGATCATGTATACAATAAAACTACATTTTATTTAAGAGTAGGGGAAGGAAACATCAGAAACTGGCCAAGTAATTCAAAACAGATTTTTTAGCACTTACAAAATTATATATTTAAAAAAAATTAAACACTTTACATAGTACTATTAAGTATCATAATCAAAGTATAACTACTTTGATTATGTTAACAAGAACAATAAACTATTACATAAATAAGAATCTAATGAAAATGTGCAAAACCTGATCATTTTAAGGACAAAATAATTACATTTATAGGTACAGTACTTCTCACAAAAGCATAGAAGATACATTAGAAATATGAAAAAAAAACTTAGTAATAATAAAAAAATTCTTAAAGCATAATAATTTTATATAATTTATTACATTACAGTAAGCTTAACGTTTTATTGCCATTCTGAAAATGTCTGCCGCGAATCTCGAAAAAGAAATTGAGTCCAGTCTTGCCTTTTCAAAGCTTTTATCCAAAGCATTCGCAATGTAGGATCTTTAGGAAAGCAATAAAATTCAATATTTTCACCTTTTTCGAAACGCTTAGTACAACCATACGTACAAAAACTTGTTATCATTTTCAGATAATTAACTAAATTAAAACCTCAATAACTAGTACAATGGCCGAACGATGGCCGAATGGTAGAGCACTGCTCTTCGGAACCGGAGTTCGCGGGTTCGAATCCCGCTGCTGGCATGGATGTTTGTAGCCGTTCGGAATCGGCTTTAAACTGTAGGTCCCGGTCTCATTAGCCCTCGTGTGCAAAACAGTAGACCGTAGCGCTCCAAACCAAACCAAACCAAACCAAACTAGCACAATCCGTAGGAAATTCAAATGTTTTGCCAACGAGGAAGTTGAGCTGCAATTTTTGCTGCATCTGACGTCATGCGCACATTCTCTATATAAGTCAGGCGTTCTCAACCCGTGACCCATGGGCCACATGCGGCCCAATTGAAGTTTTCAACTGTCTATATAGTTTTAGTCATTTTGACTATATACAGTTGAAACGTAGAATTTTAGTTGTTAATGTTTGCAATAATAAATATCACATATTATGTACGTTAAGACTTGATAGTAACCAACGTAAACCTGGTCTTTGAGTAGGGTTGGACAGGTTACGTTAAAATTTGAGTGTTCTAGAATATTCTGTCAATCGGCCATTACTTATACAACCAGCTGACTCGCGTTACGTGCACGTGCTCAGTCCCACCAGTCAGTGGAAGTTGTATGGAAAGAAAGTTATATTATGGCTATTGTGAAGTTATCATTAATTGTAAAGGAATAACTAAGGTATTATTTATTTAGAAAACGCAAGCTAACGATCCGTTTGAAATTCTAACCTCCAAAATGCTTAATTTGACGTATAAAACAGTACAGTAGTAATATAAGTGAACTTTCAGATGATCAATGGCTTCTAGATTAATTTTTTTTAACAGATATAACAATGAAACTAAATGAAACTAAATCGGAAGTTACAAGGTGAAAATAAATAAATGAATGAAAACAAATGAAAAAAATGCATATTTTGAATATTTCACGATATTAAAATATTTTGATACTCTAAATTAGAAGTTAATTTTATTTTTTTTTTTCCAAAATTATAAGAGAAGAGTAGGAACTCAGCAGTCGTGCAAGCATTTCCGTATGTAGGATCCTTCTTAGGATTAGAAGAAATTTTTATTGGATCCTGGGAGAAAATGAGATTTTTGCTAGTACAGAAGAGCCTTCGTGAGAGAATTTTAGCAAGATTCTGAAAATGCAAGTGAGGGATTCAGTTCTAGGCTAGGAGGATCTATTATATAAATTATAGTTCCTATAAGTAGCCCTCCGAAGGATGGCCGATTGATTAAGGTGCTGGCCTTCGGACCGGAGTTCGTGGGTTCGAACCCCACTGTGGCATGGATGTTCGTAGCCGGTCGGAATCGGCTTTAAGCTGTAGGTCCCGGTCTCATTATCCCTCGTGTTGCAAAAAGTAAACCATAGCACTCCAAACCAAAACTAAACTAAACTATATACGTATCCCATTATAGTCCTCGTATAGTAAAACAATTCATCGTAGTGCTTGGAACAAACAAACAAACAATTGATCGAACAAATCAATCAATCAATCATTTTTAACTTGTTTTTATCCCAAGAAACTGAACTTCAATTTGAGAGATCTAGTTTGGAATTAGCTTTAACCTCTTGAGGACCAGAAAGTAAAAGCAGTAAGAGTCGACCGTGGGAAAACCTTTGCCGTTTAATGCCATCTAGTAATTAAATCTAGCTTTTAAAATTTAAAATAAATCTTCCCGATCATTGATTATGCATACGCGACGCTGGTCTCTCAATATCAACCGCAGATCATCGCGTGGAGGCAACGCTGAACTGATAAGAGTGAAATCGCTGCGTCGCGTATACGAAACGTTGGTCACAAAAGGGTTAAAAAGCTCCTCGACTTCATTAGCCCTCGTGTAGCAAAACTGTTCACAGTAGTGTTCCAACAAACCAATCAATGAGTCATTACTTTTTAAACATACTGTTATTGCAATAAACAAAACTTCAGTTTTTAAGAGATCTGCTTTAATTGTTACAAAATCAATTTTAATCTTGAACAATTTTAAAAAATTAAACATTTAGAAAAATGATAAGTTTTTGTAACTATTAAGCTAGCTTTTCTTTTGAATTATGTCATAAAAAATTTTCGAGACTTAGAAAAAAAAAATTTTTTTAATTTTAGCGAATGTTAATTTTTTTTAGTTTTTTATTGCATAGAACATTGTACACTTATTCTAAAAAAAGTTATACATTTGTTTAAAGTTAAAACTATAGAAATAGAATGTCTTTAAAAAGATAAATTGAGAAATGAATAAGTTCTTAAATTAAGAAAAATTTTTATTGAAAATTTCAACATTATATATATATATATATATATATATATATATATATATATATATATATATATATATATATATATATATATATATCCTTAAGAACAACATTAAGCACTTAATCTGAAAAAAAATATAATTTTTTTAGTTCAAGTTATAGAAATACAGTAAGCATTTTATAACTACAAAATAATTAACTAAAAAATATATACTATATATTCTTAAATTAAAAAAAATTCAGAAATTTTTTAATTTAACTGATAAATTTATCCACCATTAAAATTTAAAGCTGATAAATCATGGTAGTTAATTTTAAAAATACATTTTACGTTTATTTCTACTAAAACAATGTTCATACTCATAAGAATAAATATGCAATGTTGAATACAATGGGGTAATTGTAAAATATATAAATCATCAAAATTTTGAATTGTTAAATTTTATAAGCATGTAGAAGTGTAAAGAAGTAAAGTATGTAAAAAAAAAAAAAAGTTTCGCCTATTCATTTTTTCCCGGCATTACGACCTTAATTGCAGGGAAAGTACTATCAAAGGCGCTTTACAGCAAATTAAATCGTATTTCCTATACATTTTCGGATATTTTCGTCATATTTACGAAATATTTGTACAGAATAAGTACATTTATACAAAGTAGTACATAAATTCGTAACAATATTTGCTGCTTTTGGGATTCAGGCAAGCAAGAAGATTAAGACCTGGCTTTGAGCATGAAACTAGATCATAATTTCCATGACGACTTATACTAAAATAAATTCTTGCAACCTGATTTTATCCCGATTAATTTTTCACCAAAAACACCATACGCCTCCGATATTAGTAGAAGATATGAAAGAGCAAGCAGCAAACTATCGAAATATCTCAACACATGCACATATCACTGAGTGTTACAATCAAGCAGTCGTTGATATGTTATTCCAATAAACCAGCGCCATTTGCAAGCAGTGGTTTTTTTTTTTTCTGTTTTGCCGCAGGTGCTTCGTTATCGGGAAAAGTGACTGCAATCAAGCATTCAAGATCAATACTTTTGATATATCCCTATATTATTCCAATAAACCTTACTAGTTTATTGGCAGGCGAAAGAACAGCCGAATTATCTACAGAAATTGAAATTGCGCGCATTGCAATTTCCGGTCTGGACCCGAGTGCTTATTTATCGAGATATTGAGATATACTACGGGAGACTTGGAGGAAGACGTGATAATCCTTAAGAACAAATTTTCTGGCTTGTGTTTGAATCAAGTACGCAGGTAAATAGGCGAAGCGGACGTCAAACGAATGCGATAACTTGAAAAAATATTACTTTATGCGGAATATTTAGGATGTCTTTTGGAGATCTGCGTTAACGCATGCGAGGATTATCGCCGACGGGGATTTATTGGAAGAGCAGAATTTTAATAATGTTATCGCGATACTTAACCCTCTAAGAGGTTCGCATGTACATTTCTGCCCATGCGATGATGTCTTCAAAGTGGTGTATGAAGTGGTGTTCGAAGTATTTCGTTTGCGGTAACTGCTGTATCTCTAATTGCAGGACTTGCAAAGTTTCTTAAAAAAATATAAATGCCACAAAGAATATTTTTATCTGTACTTTTAAAAACCATCATTTATGATGGGATGATTTTCAAGACTTGATGAGCTCTATGTGCATTTTTTATTTGCTATCAACTCTGATAATATATATATATTAATGTATAAGAATTTATTCAATTCCAAACGGCTACGGATATCTATGCCATCGGTAGGATTCAAACTTCTAGTACCGGAAAGTAGCACCCTACTTACCTTAACGCGGAGTCTTCATTCGGCCATCATTTGACGTCGGTATAAGGGTTATAAATTGTTATTTTCGGAAATGTTGGAATACAAGTAAAATGAAACGGGTTTGGGCGTGTTGTGCCGTGATATATTTTGAGAAAGACTGAATAATAAACAATCGTGGCAAACCCTAAAGAGCGTAAAATTAGAAAAGTTAGAACATCCTGGCTTAGACAAGAAAATTTTAAACTGCATAAATAATCCGATTCTTAGTAAAAGAGCGTCGAAAAGTGGAAATGTCGGGCAGTATGCCAATGCAAATCGCATTACTCTCTGGCATTCTATCATTTCAGAACTGTAAAATTTCCTAAATCATACTTTTTGGTCTATAATAAAGAAAACTGGTGTTATGTAATGGGATAAATTATGGATCAATAATGAATTTTTTATCATTTTAGTAAAGATATAAATACACACATGTGTAAATGAATTTAAAATAGTTTTCCAAAGTCAATAATGATATATAGGAGGATAAACTGGATGAAATCATTCCTGGCAATATATCAGATTCACGGTTAAAGCACACTCAATCTGTTCCTTTTAACAGAATACGACTTGTTAACTTGATTGTCTTGACAGACTTCCTGTCACAGTCGGACGCCTGCCAAAAAGATACTCGACTTGAATTTGCAGAATAATTTCGCAGAACAGTGTGATGTGAGAGTTTCGCTCGATCATTTCATTCGTGTATTAAGATAAAGTTCTCGTTTAAGAATAATGGTGATGCCATGAAATCACAAGTAGTTTGGTTTAAACCAAAAGTTTATAAATAGAACTATATTTTTTCTAAATGCATTAGGGGAATTTTTAAAATTTAAAGCCAGTTAAGCGTACCCTATAATCCTCTGTCCCATTGAGCAGATGTGACTATTTGACTCTTCTTCCTTCAAAGGCATATATACAGTAGAGCACCGGTTATAGAGACAGAAATTGGCGCGGTTGACGTAAAATCCGGATAATCGGACAGTTTTAAAAACGGCCATGGTAGTTTTTTTTATGCAACTTTCCATCGCACTCTTTATGGGGAGCTGCTCTGTGGTACCTGAGTTAGTGGGTTCAAATCCCACTGCTGGCATGAATGTTCGTAGCTTTTCGAATGGTCTTTAAACAGTAGGTCTAGGCCGCATTAGCTCTCGTGTAGCAAAACAGGAGTCCTTCAAAGCAGCCAACCAACCCATCACACTCTTTTCACGCTTAATACTAACAGTTGTATTATTGCATATTTTAGCTGATTACAAATTACGTGCTTAGAAGTTAATTTTCGAAATTTTATAGAAGACAGGGATATGACAGTGGCACGCGGAAAGCAAGGAGGGGGGAGCAGAAATAGATCTCAAGCAAGAATTATATAAAACGAACTAGATAGAACAACTTTACTAACAGAAGATAGTCTTCTATTCTGATTTCTATATATTTGTGCTGTTCTAACTTAGAAACGTATTAAAATAAAAGTTAGCGGTAAAAATGGAGTGATGAGTTAGTTTTCCAAACCTAACTCATCTCGACCACGAACAGTACTGAAGAAAAAGAGGAGTTTCCCTGAGAGAAAGGGAGAAAAAAAAGGGAGCAAAAGTGGTGGGTGGAGTGGGTCTAATGCCAATTGGTTATACCCACCAAGCCCGAATTAAGGCAGAAGTGGGAGCCTTTGTTGTTAACGAACTAAGTCGAGTCGAGCTAAGTGAAAGTACGACTTAGCACGAACACAAACGACACAACCTTTTTAGGGGGCTGGTCGAATTCATTCATATGCACATTCATCCATCCGCAAGTCAGAATTTCGATCCAAACCAGAGACCGACTCATCCCTGATTCAGTATCCCCAGAAGTATAATTTGCTATGGGAAATTGGAGGACTTTGCAGTCACGATATATTTAACGTGCCCCAACTGCCATTAGCAACACGGCGGTCTTTGGTCGAGACGAGGGCAGAACTCGCCATCTTTCGGTTACGAGACTGACGCTCTATCAACCAGGCTACCGCGACCCCAAAAAAAGAAGTTTAATAAGGCAAGAAAAATGTATGGCCCTAAATCGATCCGGTTAATCAGCGCTATATTGTACGTACTAATCATGATTTTGCACATGCATTTTTGATCCACAATAAACCCAAACATATCTGCTCTGTTTAAAATAAAATTCTTCCTAGACAAATAATAAAGTTCCAAGATTTTATAAAAATTATTTAGTTTTATAAGAACAAATGCATTTTAAAAAACAAAATATATACACATGTATAAAAATAGTAGAAATGCATTTACCGGCAATGTTAGATGTTTTAATGTTAGATACCTTAAAAGTTTTAAGTTTACAAAATAAAAGATATTTTACTTCAATATGATATAAAATTTTGATTTCTATTATACACATTTCAAAAGCACATACCTTTCGGGAAGTTAATTCCTTTTTTTTTGTGTGTGTGTATTTTCTATATTTAAAGTATATATATGTAATAATATCAATATCTAAGTCCTAAAGTCTATTCAAAATTATCCCTTTTCCCCATTCATTAATTCTAAATCTTAATTTCTTCTCTTTATATTAACCATATTTCCCAGCCATCCAATTTAAACGAGGATGTTTTCATTCCTTCAGCCGAACCCGAAATTCTTTCTATGATTCCCAAAACAGAAAATGATATAGCTGGCATTTTTAATTAGGAAGTTATAACTCTCCCAGGAAAAATCTGTAATGATCAGCTATAATAGTCATCTGGAACGCCACACTTTTGCAGATGGCTCTAATCAAAGGTTACTTTCTATAAGCAAATAACAGTTGCCTCAGCATTTTTCCCACGACAGTAAAACACACACGGGTTTTGGTCGTCTCTCGCAGAAGGTTGGCATTACAGAGAGAGAGCGTTCTGACACCGTCCGGTTCAGACGCCTTCGGATTTTGGGCTATTTTTATCGGATGAAATAAAAGTTATGTTCGGCCACGACGAATGTGTTTATTTCGTACATACGGTTAGCGGGACTCTTGGCAGCCCAGCATGCCCGGGCTGAGGAAAATAATAGGGGCAATTTCAAAAGAAGTTTTCAAGTGAAGTTCGGGGCTGGTTGGTCCCCTGTCCGATTACATATATATAATCAATATTTTTGTATTGGGAATAATTAATGAGAATAATTTGTTTTTCCAAAGACTATAGTGTTATTAAAAACCTGGCAAAAAATTCAGTCAGAACTGTTGTTATTAAAATCCTGGCAAAAAATTCAGTCAGAACTGTTGTTATTAAAATCCTGGCAAAAAATTCAGTCAGAACTGTTGTTATTAAAATCCTGGCAAAAAATTCAATCAGAACTGTTTGTTTTATGACGAATCGAATAAAATAGAATTTAAATAGCGAAAGGTACTATGTCCCCTTAACTTGTACATTTTATTAGTTACATTATTTTATATTACTTAATAATTTTGACTATCCAATTTTTGTTTTAGAAAATTTTAAAACTACTTTATAAATAATATCGGTGTAAATACTATTATAAATAGTGGCAGTATTATAAATAATAGTAGTTATATAAATAGTAGAAGATTTAGAAATTTTCTTTTTTAGTTCAGAAACTGTTTCCGATTAAGGTGTGTCCATATTTATTATTAGTGCAGTGGTTCTCAACCTTTTTATCCCATGGAGCCATTTTCTTACCATATACATAACAATGGAACTCCTTAACTGTTGGTATGTTTAGTGTTAAACATAAAAACTAACACAATATAAATTAGTATAAAAATGTAGATAATACTTATAAAAGGTAACGTGGAAACAAAAATTTTTTTAACGAAATGATACAAGTCAAATGATACATTGATGAATATTTCACCTATTCTTGTGCTGTACTGTAGCACCGATTCATTGTCACACAAATTTTTGTTCCCTATTGTTGCTCTTCTGACGTATTAGATACTATTATTAATTCTATATAAGGAATCTGTAAAATAGAATACATTTACGGAATTCTTTTTTTTTTTTTTTTTTCCCCGATGGTGCCCAAAAATTTCTTGCGGAACCCTAAGATCCGCGGAACGCACCCTAAATTAGTTCTTTCAAATTGTAGATCTTAAAATGAGTAATTTTGTGATCGTCAGGATCTGTTTAATACAACTAATTTTATGAATTATAAAATTAGTTTTAAGATTTTTAAAAAATTAAACGTTTATACAAATTATACTGTATACACATTTGCTTATTTAGCTTTTGAGGAAGTAATCTGTAACATCCACAATATTTTTAAAATCGAGTCATTTACCTCTATTTACATTAAAGATGGTTAAACGGGGAAGAGAAAGTAGGTAATTAACAAAGCAATTTGTTAGAATATTAGGTAGATTATTTCCTTTTTGTTATTTTAGTCTTGCACAATGTTTTAACGTGCAGACCAACAATGAAACAAAACTTAAAAGAACTATTTTCAAAAGCTACTCATCAGTAGTTTTTGGCCATATCCCAATTTCCTTTATAAAAAAAACAAGGCAGTGAAGGTGTTTCTTGGCTGACCTTCAAAAAACATTTTAGCACCTGCTAGGGCTTTGTTTACCGCCTACAAGAAAACTTGTGAATGATACTATATAACAAATATATTTTATCTAATGATACCATTGACTATAATGTTGGTATCTTAGTTTCTTTTCATTTGTATTGAGAATTTTTTTTTTAAATGCTAAGTTCTCAAGAGAAACTTTACACCTTAAGAATTCACTTATCACACCAAATTAAAAAAAAAAAACGAAATTTGAAACAAAACTGCTGAAATTTTATTAACAATTACAGTAATACAAATATTTTAGTGCCAAGAGAATACTTTTGCTCTAAACTTTTACATGAAATCGTCAAAGTCTGGTGGTCTAAAATGATCTGGATTAGGATCGAATCTACTGGTAGGCATTATAGGAGGCATAAAAGGGTCAAACCTTGCACCAGGTGGCACAGCACCTCTTGGTAAGAAACCACGAGGACCACCAACACCAAATTGCGGTAATGTTGGTCTAGAAGGGATACCAAAGCTAGAGGGATCCATCAGCATACCACCTCCTCCGGAGCTAAATGGATCGAGGTCGCTACCACCAACTCTTGGAAAGCCATATGAATATGGATCTCTCTCGAGTAGTGGATTTGTTGGATATCTCGAAGGTGGAGCACGGGCTGGAGATGGATCTGTAGTATTCGTTTGGGTTTTACAAGAAGATACATTTGCAGGTTTGGGTTGAAACTTTTGCATCACATCCTTTTTGAATGATTCACTTAATGATTCTAAGTCTTTATAAGCAGTAGTATAATCTGTAAAGTCATCGGCAATATAAGCAGCAACTGGAACGGACATATTTGCAACAGTGTCTTCATTCATCACAACATCTACTTGTAGCATGTGTTCCATTTTGGTGATTTTTAACAGAAAGCGTGACTTATTGTCTTTGGTGGTATACCTCAAAGAATACACATCTTGATCGCTGTTCCAATCCTTTGGTAAGAGCTCCGTAGTAGAAGAATTCGATTCTGGCCATTTGTCACCAATGCCGACACACTGCAAATTTTCATTAATTAATAAACAATGGATTGCAGCTACCACACAATCTTCTCTTGATTTTAACCTATTCTTTTCGAGATTAAACAGCAACTCTAATCCTCTAATACGACTCATGATCTGAAAAATAAATATTCATAAAATTTAGTACCTGATTCATTAACATGGAATATATTAATTGCTTTTCTCCACAATTATTATATAAAAATATGAAAATCATTATTAATAAAGTGGGCTTAACGCAAAAACATTTGAAGTAACAATTGTGTAAAATATAGAGTTGGTCTATCCTCCTTTTTTTATATATAGAAACGCATGCATATATATATATATATATAATATATATATATATATATATATAATATTTAACTTTAATATTTCTTGAAAAACCTCCTCTCTCCCATTCTAATTCCTTAAAATCTTTTTCCCAGCCTCTAAATGTCTCAATCAAAGGAGCGTTCTCGACTTAAAATTCTTTCGATACATTCCCCAAAGCTTTCTATCCTATAGATGTAAATTTTCTGTATTCAACACGTTTCCCAGCTGTCGCCGGCAAATGGCTTCGTGTTTTTCCTGATCTTACATTTAAATTCGCTGAGTAGGTGGAAAAATTCTTTCCGTCTTCGCTCTTGGGTGCACCTCTGTTCGAGCAGAGTGATTTTTGTTTTTTTCTCTTGTCTGTCGTTGACTAGTAAAGATGTCCGTTTTAGCAGCTCTACAATAAAGTTTTAATTAGACGTGCCGTTCTCTTCAATGAGGCCCGACTGCATCGTTTTTACTGCTAGCTGGATTTTCTCCTTGCCTAGTGTAGCCCGGGCAAGTAAAAATAATAAGGGCTATCATGTGTCCAGCAGTTTTACAAGTATTGGATCATATATATATATATATATATATATATATATATATATATATATATATATATATATATATATATATATATATATATATAAATATGTTATTGAGGTCGAAAGTCGGCGATCCTTCACATACTTAAGCTGTTCTAAAACAAGTTTTACAAGACGAATTTTATCATATATTTACAAAATTAAGATATATAAAATGAAATGGGAAGAATTGATACTGCGTTTGTGTCGGAGGTTCTATTCGAAATTCACTAAAGTGAGCCAAGCCCAAAAAAACTCAGGTGGGTTTATCGCAATTAACTGCAGTACACTAATAACTTTACAACAAAAATTAATTTTTTTCCATGAAATAATCTAATCTTGAATTCTGATTACATTTTTGGACAATTTTGCACTATAAGAAATTTTTAAAACTTTTTTTAAAAATATATTGATATATAAGATAGTTAACCCCTTAATGCACAGTTTTTTTTCTTTTTTTAAAGATCGGTCAAAAAAATTAAATTTTTTAATGTAAAAAACATAAGTTAGAACGTTGTCTTGCCAAAAAAATTACAAAAATAATCAAATTTTATTGCAATTTTGGATTTTGATAACATTGCAGAAAATAGTCGAATATTGTAATATTACAAGCACATCGACTTTTTTTTTTTATCTTTCTTTTCGAATTCTCATTTCAGAATAAGCATTATTATCAGTAAAAATTATCTCGAATTATCTCGAGCGCTCGAGTTAACTCGAGCTTGCACGTTAAGGGGTTAACTGATGTTATGCAGTCTCTAAGATTTCATCCTATAGCCTTTCCATTCCTCTGAGTCTGGGTTTTTTTTTTTTTTTTTTTTTTTTTTTTTTGGGCCGCGACACCCTTGTTTGGCTAAAAAAATTTCGGGCTACACCTACCCTTACAGCGGTTTGAATTTAAAAAAAAAAAAAAAGGTTCAAATATAATTTTTTTTTCTTCTTTGATAAATGAAACTGTTTTGATGAATTTTTCATTAGTTTTTATTATTGCGACTGTATTTCTAGCATACGTTCGCGGCATTCAGTTCGAGAACCGCGACTCTAAGTCATAACTGATCAGTCATCTTTTTCAGTACTTTCCTGTAATATGCTGTAAAAATCATTTACCAAACTGCTAGTTAAATATTAATTAAAATGAACAAGGTGTGATAGTTTCATTTGTTTTATTTGATGGTAGTTAAATGGTAACATAAATGAACAAAATTGATGCTAGTATATTTATTGTTCTATTGTGCAAATTTCCTTTCTGGCTACTTTTTTTATTAAAAGAGCAATAAAACTGAAATTGCATAAAAGTAGCATTTATAATAAAAATTTACACTTTCCTCTTTTTTTTTATAACCTATAATATATATTACTAATACATTTAGAATGATAAAATTGGAAAGTGTTTCTGTTCAGTGATTCCAGCAGCATTTTTATTATGCAACAAGTAACCATACTTAAATTCTAAATATTCGTATAAAAATCATGTTTCCTAAACACATTAAGATTTATATAAAAAAAAGAAAAAAACCTGAAGCTTTAATAAAAAAAATTAATAACATCCTGTTTTTCATAACCTATAGTTTTATTGTAGAAACTAAAAATCACAGAAATTTTAATGTTTTTTCAGTCCATATTTTCAATACCTATTATAATTTGTTAAAAAATTAAAACGCTAATTACTTTACTGTCTCATTTTCAGAAATTCAGCATCATATGCGACTACAAAAGATGCTTGACACTTATTAATAGCCAAGATGTCTGTCATTTGTCAAAATTTCGTTCAAAATGCTTGGAAGAAGGACCTTTGCTCGAATTGCTTTAAATCTGTCGGTGACCACGAAAGTATCGATATAGAGCAAGCAGGAAATTCAGCTTCCAGTGAGGAGTCAAATATTAATGGCAAATACGTCACTCAAGCATCTAACGTTTACGCTGTTAGGAATGAGACCCCACCCCATACGACGTGGAAAACCTTAATATCCGAGAGAAACAACAAAAACTCTCAACCGTTCAAACTAGAAAATGGTTTCCAAGGTCGTCTTTTAACAATCAATAAAGCATTAAATGGAACGGACAAACAAAGTAATGGAGATGTGGTTAAGGAAAAGGTAAAATCTCAAACAAACGGAGTCTCTATAAGAACGAGAAATGGTGACGTAAAGAAACCAGAAAACGCGCAATTGGGTAAAAAGTCAGATTCTAAAGTTGCAAATGGTGGTACTGTGAGTAATGGGCATAGCGTCGAAGAAAAGAAAAATTCCGGTGACAATCAAAAACATTGCAAAGCAACAATTTCGCCAAAAGTTGCAAATGTTGAGGAAAATAAAAATTCCGTAAAAACTAAAACTGTAGATAAAAAACCAATTCAGCCCAAATTTACCAAAAGTAACAGCGAGGACATATTGCAGGCAAGTCCCAGTTTACATAGTATATTAAAGAAAAGCACTTCTACTCCAACAGATAGTGGTTCTCAAGCTCGACGTAACAGCAATGTGGGTTTTAAGGATGAAGAACCTCTTGTCATAGGTTACGGTGGGAGAGATTTCACCCCCGAAGAATTAGAATGGGAAATGGCATCTTCTGACGGCGAACAAGAAAATAATTCAGACAGCTTGGATGAAACTGAAGACGATAAAGTTTTTTCAAAGATGACGAAAGAAAATACAGAATTTAATTCGGATAACGCTAATTTATTGCAAAATAATATGCAAGACAGTACTAAAGTCACCAAAGACGAAACAAAGAAATTGAAACAAAATGAAAATCCAAATAATAAAATTAGTACGCAAAGCAAAGAGAAAGAAACACAAAAGATCGACAATAAATTTGAAAATACGAGCACAGGCAAAAATAATTCTAGTTCTACAGTTACAAATGAGAAAACTGATAGGCCTGCTAATGCTAATAACAGTGAAAAAATTGCGGAAGCGAAGGTCAAGTTAGATGACAATAAAAATAAGCACGTTAAAGAAACTTTACCTTCCGATCAAACTAAGGGGAAGTCAGCTGACTCCGAAACAAAAGATTCGATAAATGTCGCAATAAACGGCGATAAAAAGAGCCATGCGGCGAAAACAAGCGAGGCTGCGAGCGCGAAGATGACGGAGGCTGCAGCGATTTCGGGAGTGGATGTCAAAAATAACCCGGAGTTCATAAATGGGGCAGCACCTCCTTCCAGCACTGTTGATGCTCGGAACAAAACAGGGAGCGGGAAGACGGCCGATGCGGTAATGTTTTCAGACGGAGGAGATGGGACTTGGCAAGAGAACTCAACCGCAGATGGGAACGAGTGGCAGGACAGCGATACGATTCCAGGTCAAATTCTACAGGCAATCAACACTTCTCTAACGAATCGACACAAGATGCGAGAGAGTCCGGAATTGAGTGAAAGTATCGAAGAAGATACGGACTTGTTGCAGGAAAATGAAATTAATAAAATTTCCCTTTCGGTAGGGAATGAAGTTTCAACTATCTGTGACGAAATTCTGGACAAATCTCGAGCCACGACGAATGAACAAAATGAAAATACTTTAAATGTAGAACCTCGTGAATCCTTCTTGCATGGAGTTTCTTCAAAACCTAGCGCGATATATGGCCCAGCTTCAGATCTATTTGTATCGAGAAGCAATTCGTCGTCATCGTCATCTTCAGATGAACAACGCAAAAGTCAAATATCACTCTCGATAAATGTAATTGTAAATGGAGAAGATTCCCAACGCTGCAATGATGAAAATTATGAATACGGAGATATTGAAAACCGAAACTCAAATTTTTCTGAGGAAAAGAGCGAAGCTAAGCAAAGTGTTTATTTAACGGATATTAAAGAAAAACCACTAATTCCAGCAAAGCCAGTTAAACAGAAGTCACCAGAGAAACAACAGCAAAACAATAATGCAAGTTATTCTTCAACTAAACAAATAAAAAATGAAACCTCAAATTTAACATTGGAAAAGAAAGAGGACGATGATACTGGAATTATGTATTATTCTAGTACACCACCAGATAGAACAAAAATGGCCATAAATTTAGTAGATCCTTATGCAGAAAGTAATATTTATCATGAGGTAATAGAAAAAGATTTGAAAATGCAGGACACTGAGCAAGTTACCAAAATTCCAGCAAGAGAATCTAAATTAGCTGCTTTAGCCATTGAACTTGAGCAAGTTCGTCATACTAACACAAGTACAAAACGACAAGCTCCTGCACCTCCTAAAATACCTGATCCCCCATTAGAAGATCCTCCTAGCTGTACAGGACGTGTATCACCTGAAGTGACCCATAGCTTTTCTTCTTTCCGAGGTGAATCAATGGGATTTTCTTCAGCATCATCAACAACATCTACATCATCACAAGATACAGAGACTGGCTATGCTTCATGGAATTTGCATGGAGATCATGGGGACCATCCAAAGAACACAAAGTCCAAGAGTTCTTTTCTACTAACCCAATACTCAAAATGTAAAATGCTAGCTATGGGTTATGCAGAAGATGGTGCTAAAGCTAGGAAAAAGTTTTCAATTAAAAAGTTGTTAAAGATTGGTAAAGAGACAGAAGCACCAGTAACTTTTGATCCTAGCAATCCAAATCCAAAAGCATGGAAATACAGTGACCATTTTGAAAGACCACGAGCAAAATTAGAAATAATTCACCCCATGGATTTAGAAAACAAATCTGTTACAGTAAATCCTGGATTTGAATCATTACAAACAAATTCACTGTCCTCATTTAGTCATAATATGGATGATTCCTCTTTTAGAAACAGCGTCTCTAGTGATTATGGAAGTTTCTATTCTGATACTCTTTCACCAGGTCAAGATGGAAAGCATGAAGCTAATTACGAGTACATTCAACCACGTCAACAATCAACTGAAGACCATGAGGTAAGTTTTTTTTCCTTTTATGAAGGAGAACAAAATCAAAGTACAATTAAATTTAGTTTTATAATAATTAGCCCCATATTGAGCATTTTAAACCTAAATTGAGATATATTAATTTGTTTAATGAGTGTCACAACTTAAAATCATCATGTTGTTTTTAAAATTTTTGGATTTGTTGAAAATTTAAGAATTAAAGCACTTTTTTATAATACAATGTTATATAAAATTTAGTTGGTCTTTAGCAGAAAAATTTCCTTTTATTTAGAATTTAAATAAAAATGTATAAAATTATTTTTGTTCATAATTTAATATTCATTAATGAAAAATTTTGCAAACTGTATAAAATTTACTTAGGAAATAACAATTACAACAAATTATTTTTAACTATTCATCTTGGATAGAAATAGAAAATGTACATGAACTCATTGAAGTTATCCAGCCATGCTATTTTAACAAGCAGCATCCCCCATTCATTAATTATATTTACCCTGCCCTTTCAAAGATTTCTAATGCAGGATTCTAACCATTCTTACAAATATACTACCATTTTTCATGTATCAAAATAACTTATCTCTATAAAGGATCTATGGGGACTCGTTTTGAGTTCTCGCTTTCTGTGTATACAGTTTAATATTGCAACAAAAAGTTTTATTGATTCATTTTGAAAACAAAGGAAATTATCTTATTTTCTAATAGATTAAAAGTGGGCAATATGTAGTAAATCAGGGATGGACAAACTCCGGCCCGCAGGAAGGTTTTACCTGTCCCGCAGATAGAATTTTAAATTGCCAGTCCGAGGCAAATATATATTCATACATTATATATCAATCTCCTTTTTTTCTTTGCTTAAATATTATATCTTTAATTTATTACCTCACGCCAAGAAGATCAGCGGTATATTTACTTCTTATATGTGAACAAGTATTATCAACTTTGAACCTTAGAAAGAATAATTTCGGAAGTAGACTGACAGAAGAGCATTTAGCATCTTCCTTAAAATCAGTACATTTCACTTCGAACCTCAGTATAAGGAACTTTTAAAAATGAAATTGCGATTTCATTCATCTCATTAACGCATTTAAGCCGTTAGGTACTTGTATATTGTTTTTAAAATTTTAGAAAAATTTATCTTGGCCTGCCAATTTCATTTTCTTTTGGTTTTTGGCCAGCGGCCAAAAAAGTTTGTCCATTCCTGTAGTAAATATTTTAAATTGTTTTAAAAATTAGTTATATATGTTATCTTTATTAAATGAGTTTTCAATCAATATACAAGATACTTATTGGTTATAGGAAGCATGTATTTATGACTGCTTTGCAAATTTAAAAATAACACGAACATTGATGATATTAATGTTACACAATAAATTCACTACAGACATAAAAATTTGAATTACTATGAAATTGATTAACTAAAAAATAAAAAAGCTATGGTCTACAATCATGGAAAAAAATAAACAAAATTCAATATATTGCAATAAGAACTCAGATTTTAATGGAGATAAGCATTAACAAAAGATATATTGCACTGCATAGCAGTTTGTGGTGGCAATAAGTCAACATTACCAATAAAAATTTCTTTATCACTACCAGCATACTCCTTTACTCATAGCAAATTCCTAATTTTCACCACTATAACAAAATGGCAAGAAAATGTAGTTGAAAGGAATAAAATGGCATTAAATACAAATTAACAGCTATTAAGAGGTTGAAAGTATTTTAAAAAGATATCACCTATTTACAAAAATCGCAACATGGTCAAAATGAACGTTGTTGAGATTTACATTATGGTCCCTATAACCAATAAATACCTTACACAAAATATCAGCATAACAGAAAAAATGTATTATTTATGTATTCATATTTGTAAAATCTTATCATTAGTTTATGTGAATGCTTTAAACTGTAAAGTTAAAATACATATAAAAATTTTAGTAAGTACCAATACAAATATGTATTCTACTATAATAAAGCTAAACACTGAACTTCATTTTTACATTTGATCATAACCAGAATAAATGTTTAAGTAAATTTTTTCAAACGAGAATACTTGAATATTGTAGATCTGAAATGTCATGCATGTGTGTCTTTGTATAAAATACTTCTATATATTTCCTAAAGCTCATTTCAGATGTCAACTGACAGAAATTAATGAACAAAACTTTGCTCAGATTGTTACATTCTAAAAGAAATAACTGCTTTTTCTAACTGGTGAAAAAAGTTAAAAGCATATATACATAAAGTTTAGCCACAATTATGTAGAGAGTGTTTCGAATTTTTATAATATGCAGCAAAATCATGTTGATGACAGCCACATTAAAAAAAAAACTAATGCTACAATACAGTGTTTTAAAAATCAAAATAATAATTTAAACTATATGGTTGTAAAAATATCTAAATATTTAGATAAAATGCGTAGTTCTGGGAATACTTAATTTTTACGGTTTAAAATTGATAGTGCAATGGTCAATGACCTTAATACATAATTTCAAAATTATGAAATCTTCATTTTTTTTTCAAATGTAAGTTCCCTTAAACTTTACTATTATACATAAATTCGCACAAAACAGTCTAATAACAGAAAGTGGTCAATCTAATCAAACATGTAGTAGTAGTTCGATTTAAAGCATATCATTTACTTCTTTAAAGAAAAATATAACTGAATAATCACTAACTTACATACTTACTTACTAGAACTGCTATTATTATAAGTAAGAGAAGGAATACTTTGTATGAATTCACTTTAAAATTTTCGTTACTCTACATTCTAAGTACTTTCAACGTCATAACGTAAACAAATTTGGTGTATTACTGATTGTGTGGAAATGTAGAATCATGGTCATGTGATTGGTTGGTTTCCGTACTGTCGCCCTCTATTGGCAGAAAGAAATATCAAAATTGTTTCAACCTAATATTATAAGAAATTATAATTGAATTTTGTAATTTTATAATTAATTGAATGAAAATCAAAAGTCTTTATTACATAAGTTATAATATGAGTATTTAAATTTTAACATCATGAATGTAAACTATAAACATATATTTAATAATATAAACTATAAATCATAGACTGTATCTTTTATAAGCATATTTTAACATTTTAAAAGGCCAGTTTTCTTTGTAAATTTGAAGAATTTATCCTGTTTATAGGAGAAAATATTAATTTCTCATAACTGATTCTTCACTTAATTGTTAATAAAATTAAAAACAGTTTGAAAAAGATTTATTAGCCAATGACATACGTAAATCTATAGTCATTAGTGTGAAATCTAACAATGGTATGGTGACAGACGTACCTACCTAATATTAAATCACTTTTAAATTACTAGACGCTAATCATAATTGTTTTACACTACAATATCTATTTTCAACTTTTGTATAATATTTCTGTAGGAATCTAGTTCTAAGTCAGGCACTTGTAGTTCAACATCTCCTACCCCATCCCGTTCCTCTACTGCATCTCAAGCAAGTACTGTAACTTCTGGGAGTTCAAAAAATGGATCAGTATCCCACAGACCACCCAAACCACCTCCTCCTCCTAGAGCACATTCACTACTACCTGGAAATAAAACTACAAGGAATTCTGATGGAACATTCAGGGTAATACATCTGTTTAAATTGTTTTATAAGTGTCACCAACAAATTTTTGAATTTTTAAAACTAATTATTATATATACATAAAGTTTTTATCGGTTTTATTTTTAAAAAATAAAATATATAAAGTAAGTATAAGCGGTAATGGAAAAAGTGGTTACATATTAAAAAAAATATTTCAATTATGCTTTCAATTATTTTAACCATACTTAAAAAGTCAAATTGCAAAAAATAAAGAAATACATATTGAAACTAAAGAATATTTATACCTACTAATTTAATTACGAAAGGTGGAAATTAACTTAGGATTAAAATATTTGTGCACTTAATTCTTGTGAAATATCTAACCTTTTCCATCTCACAAATTATTGTGCAAAAAGTTTGAGATCCATTATTTCTCCTACTACCTATTTATACCTATGCTACCTAATGTTACCTATTTATCATACAAAATCATAGAACTTCTAAGCTAAACATTGGAATAGCTAGAGTTAGCTTTAGGATTTTTATTTTCTGAAAATCTAAATTCAGATACTTTTTTAGCAATAACTGTCATGCTCACAAAATGGAAGAATTGTCTTATTTTCAGAAGAACATGATTTTTAGTTTCATTAAAATGGAAAAACTTATCAAAAATTAAGCAAAGAAGTAGTTTTTTTAATGTATCTTATTATGGTCTATTATAAAATGATTGAACCATAAATTACATTATAATAAATTTATCTTGGCCTAAATGAACAAAAATAATTTACTATTATTAGAGATCAACAAAAAATTGTTATATTTTTTAGACAATTTAGTAATCCTAAAATGCATGTTAAAATATTAGTTGGAGCAATTGACTTTATGCTTCTATTATTTGAAATAATTCTAACTGAAAATTTTTATAGCAAAGTTCCTAGAAACAAGCTATATTAGTGTAAGTAATTGAAAGAAATATCCTCTTTTTTGTTAAGCAATACCGAAGAAAAACTTTTGAGATTTTTATAAGGTAGAGTAGTTGCATTATTTGTGGATGACAATGATTTTAATGATCATTGACTAGATTTTAGAACACTATATGGTATTACTAGTGCCACTGCAAACAAAAATGACAATTGGTACTGATTTTTATTCCAGACCCGCATTTTTTGTCAATCTCCGAAACTTATATTTGAAATTGTACTTACACAAGAATATTATGAATTTAAATTTACTTAACTGCTGAATTTTTAACTTTTATCTTAAACTCATGCAATAAATAAATTTTGTATAAAGATTAAAAAAGAATTACAACTATCTTTTATACAGTAGAAACAGAATAATTAATTCTGTATGGTAGTAAATATGCACTGCTGAAGAGCATTATCCTATTTTTATTTCTTCATTTGAGTAGGAGCAGCTGTCAACGAGGGCTTTTTCTTTTCTATTAGGCCTTAACTGAACAATGGCTGAATGGTTAGGGTGTTGAACTTCAGAACCGGAGTTCATGGGTTCAAATCTGACAGTTGCATGGATGTTCGTAGCCGTTCGGAATTGGCTTTAAGCTGTAGGTCCCGGTCTCATTAGCCCTTGTGTTGCAAAATGTAGACCATAGCGCTCCAAACCAAACCAAACCTATTAGGCCTGATAGGTCTGGGGTTTTCTGTGGAAGGAGACTGCATTTTAGTTTAATATTTAATCTCTTCACAATGTTTAAATGTTTTAAAATGGGGTAATCTATCTTTAATAAAATGAATCATATGGCTTTCTCGTTATAAACCCTTATTGTTGGCCCTTTTACATTTGTTTTTATATTCAGTATTACAGTCAGTACTGGCTATATGATCACCCTCTTATAAGGGCACCCCACTTATATAATCAGTTTTCTAAAGTCCCGTCTAACTTAATAGGGAACATGTGTTAAAGCTCACTGCTTATACAGTCATTTTCTTTTTCTTGTTACCGGTTATATGGTCAGTTTCATATTTTCAATAAGTTCCTTTTTTTTTAATATATATATAAAGAAGTCAGTGCAAAATTCGAGAGGTCCTGCATTCAAGCCTATATATTCCTTCCCCCTTTCATGTTTGTGTACAATCATCATTGGAGTTTTCCACCTCTCTCAGTTCTCGTCCCCCCTAATAACAAGTGGACATCTGTCTGTTTATTGGTTGAAGTTATCTCTCTCATACATGATTTCAAGTGTTATTTTACTAATTCCGAAGCAGCAGATGAGCATTTAAAAGCTATTAGGGACTTAGAAAAAGTTGTGTTAACAACCAACAAAAGGAAGCAAACTTGTATATCTGATTATTTTTAAATACATTGAACATGAATGTATGCATGTAGCTAAGGAAAGCTAATAAATTTCTCCCCAAAAAATATTGCATGTTTTTAATGTAGTTTTTACTTCTCGGATTAATTTTTAAAATGTTCTTAAAAGTATAATTATTTGTTTATGAGTACTACATTCTGATAGGTGAATATAATCATATCACAATTTGATAGGGTTGTCTTCTTCCACTTATATGGTCAGCCTGTTTATATGGTCTGATTTTTTTGGACCGCTGAGCTGACCATATAACCGATACAGACTTTTATCATTTGGGTGTCAATTTTATTTGTGACAACCCATGTTATTTAGCTGTGGAACAACTGTCTTTGTGATGTTATACCATTGTTGTCAAATATTGGTATTGTCACCCAAATGTTTCTTACTCTTGGTCTACATCAAGGCCGTAGGCAGGGGGAGGGACTTGGGGGACTATTCCCCCCCCCAAAATTTTGAAAGACCATTTTGTAGATAGACAATGTCCCTTGTTTGTGTGCATATGCTATCTGCCTAGCTGTTCATGAACATAAACAGTTATTCTCTTAAAAAAACAGCTCAGACCATAAGTCTTACTGGGCAGCTGAATGGAAATACAGTGCTTTCCCTTTCATCAGTTAGAGTATCATTCACAAATAAAGATGTTTTTCTTTGTTGGTCCCCCTCCAAAAATAATTTCTGGCTACGGCCCTGGTCTACATGATACTAATCATCATGATGATCATTACCTGCAGGTAACTACAGGTACTGATCATACTGAACATCCTATATACTTTAAAGCATTTGCTAATGTCTTAAAACTGAAGTATATTTGGAATTCCACACATTTAGGTTTTAGATTATCAAGATTTCAGCTTTCTAATCATTCTTCCTTTCACAGACACATTCTGTTAGCATGTTTGTCACATAATTCTTTTTTGCTCTTATAACAATGCTTCTTAATATAGCAAATGTACATAACCAGCTTTATCACCTTGTGCTGCATAAAACGATTTTATATTAGTTCTGATGAATAAAGATGTTTCCAAACACACAGTGCTTCACCTTCAAAAAGTAATCTCTAAATGATCCTCAAAATTGAATATATATTTCTTTTATTTATTAACAGATTCCAAGTGTTAATGGAGATACTTCAAGTAGTGATGAAGTGACAGTTACTATAACCAAGCCTCAAGCACCAAGAAGACAATGTAAAAGTGCAGTTATTCGATCTGAATATACAAATTTGGGTAATATTCTAAGATATTTTATACAGAAAATTAAATAAAATCAAAATAGATTTAGACAAACTATAAACTGTGTTACATGCATTCATTTTACTTCTTATAACATTGATGTATAAAATAAGTAATTCATTCTGTATAGGATATACCTTAAAACTTCCTCTGGTAAATATGGCTTAAAAAAAATATATTTTGTTGGAAGTTAAAATAATTTTCAAAGACTTTGTTTATTTTCATTTGAAATTTATGTTAAAGGAAATTATTACATAATGCTTCATTAGATTCTTACTTTCTTTTTCTTTTTATATTTAGAGAATCAGAATACAGCTCAGACTCCACCAGAGGATGCTGTTTATCCTGTTGATGATATTTCAGTCAATGGCAAAAATTATAATAGTCAAGATGACAGGCCTAAAAGCATATCAAGCACAGAAATAACTTATGAAGAAAATATAGAAGAAAATAATGAACAAGTAATGTCTACATATAAATTTAATTTATAAAATCCTCACCTGTATTTTACTTTAGGGCTTTAATTGTAAATTTACTGAGAAGTTTTTGGTTTTACCAATTCCTTAGAATATTTTGACTTACTCTTAAGTTTTTTAAATGCTATACACTTAAAATGAAAATTTTCATAAAATTTAATTATAAAAAATTGTATATACAGTCAAACTTTATTAATTCAAATTTCAAGGGAAATGCAAAGTATTTTTAATTATCTAAAATTAGATTTATTCAATTTTGCTAATAATATGCAACAAATTGCTTAAATTAACACATAAAACTTTATTAAATCAATGAAAAATAAGTGTAAATTAATAAAAAAAAAACACCCTAAACATCAGCATTTTTCTTACTTCAAATAGAAAATCAACAATGCATTCTCGATACATCAATAGTAAATGAATTTGGACCAAATAAATGTAAGATTTTAATGAAAATTAAGGATTTCAGGAAACGGCATATACGAGGTTAGGATGAAAAGTTTCTCTACTCAAATAGTAATGGTATTTTCAAAATTTTTTTTGATAAAGTCACTATAAAACAACCCTCTTTGTTTAATACTTCCAGCCTACTTCAAAAAATTTGTGTTTGGTTGTTTGAACTGTTTTAAAATTTTCTTCTTTTGTTTAAATAAAGTATGGAGAAAACTGAAGTGTGAGCTCTGATAAAATATTTTTTTATAAAAGGCTTATCCTCATTGGTTATTAAAACTGAGCTAGATGCTACAATGGGGGGGGGGAAATCTGCTCCTCTGTTTACAACTGTTAAAATGTGGGTTGCAGGTTTTAAATCAGCCACTACAGAAGAAAATGTTTCAAAAAGTTCACAAAAATATCATGAATAATAGCTGATTGAAATCGACAGAAGTTGCTGAGTCTGTTGGTATATCAAAGAACATTTAAACTGATATTTTGGGTATAAGAAAGTTATCAGCAAGATGGGTGCCATGTTTGCTGACCTTGGATTAAAAATTATAACACATTGCGATACCGGAACAATGGTGCTATACAACACAAACTCAACTGATATTTTGTGGCATTTCAATACTATGTATAAGACATGGATTCATCACTATACTCCAGAGACCAAGTACCAATTAAAACAGTGGACAGTGAAGGACAAACTGGCACCAAAAAAAAGAAAAAGCAAAAAGTGCTCCATCTGCTGGAAAGTTTATTGCAACAGTTTTTTGGGATGCTAAGGGAATTTTATTACTGAATTATTTATAAATAAGCAGGACCATCAGTGCTGAATATTATACAAATCTTTAGAATAAGTTGCATTCTAAAATCAAAGGAAAAAGGTCAGGTCTGACCAGGACAATGCTCTATCCACAAGGCTGTCATTGTGATGACAAAACTTCATGAACTGAAGTTTGAAATTCTGCCTCATACACCCTAATCTCCTGATATCACCCCTTGAACTGCAGTCTCTTCCCCAATCTGAAAAAATTTCTGGCTGGAAGAAAATTCTCTTCTGATACCAAAGTCATCTCAGCAACAACTGCCTACTATGAGGCCTTAGACAAAAGTTCTCACAGAAAGGGGATCCAAGCATTGCAGCACCCCCGGAGCAGATGTATATCTTTGGAAGAGGACTACAGTAAAAAATAAATTAAGCTTTAAACAATTTTTTTTTCTTGTTTAGTCAAATTTGAATTAACCAGACATTTTTTATTTTTCTTTTAATTACATTACATTATTTTAACATTATATTTTATAGGAAAATCAAATTGAATTTGTACAATTCAAAATTCCAAAATTTTAAATTAACCACGTTCCAATTAGCCAATTAATTTCTATCAAATGTTAATATTTAAAATTCAAAATTATAACAAAGGGTGCACAAGTTGTTCAAAATCATCAGATAATCTTTCTATTTTTTTTTTTTTTTTAATTTTATAATACAGTTTTAAAGGTTTATATGTGGCTAAGAAAAACTATATTCAAATTTAAATCAGCAAACTGATAACAAGACAAGTAAAGCATTAGTTTTTTTTTTTTCCTGGAGTTTGTATGTTTGAATTGTATTTTCGTTATTGATGTTCACAGCTATCTATAACATATGTTTTTAAATGCTTACATTTGGAAATAATTTCTGTACACTTGTGTCATATTTTGATTTACAATTGTATACTGAAATAGTACTTTCATTTTAAAGCTTGCAAATTTTTGGTTTACTTATAATACAAGTAATAATATTTAGTAGTATTAAAAGTACAATATAATACTCAATATACATTTTAATATATTATTTCATTTTTATGGCCTTCTAATTTCATTGTCAAAGCATTTTGACTGAGGCTTTTTAGTAATAAATAAAGCTGCTGCATAGAAAACTATATTGTGTTTCCTACTCTACTAAATTACCTATGTATATATTTGATAGGATCAACCCCCAGTAATTTCATCTATGGAGGAAGGATCGTATGACAACCTACAAAGTATACCAACAGATTCTAAAGTTCAGACAAGTATTACCATAAAAACTGGTGCTTCAAGTCAAAAGGAAAAACTATCAAAATCTATGTTGTCAAGAAATAAGCATCCTCCTCTCACTAAGTCTCCGGCAAGACCTCCTCCGATATACTCAAAGCCACAAACTGTGAGTTTTCCAAAGAATGTACACCCTTGGAAAACTTTAGAAGACAGTTATTTAGCTTTGACTTCATCCAACAGAGAACTTTTAATCAAGCTGGTGAATCAGGTAAATTACAATTAAGTATCTATCATAATACCTGAAGTTGCTTCTGTAACTGACTTCTCAAATGTTATGTAATCATGAATAAGGACTCTGTTTTCTTATTTTACATTAATAATATTTTTGATTTAATTTGAAAACAAGTGTTTTCTCATCTAGATTTGATTGTAAACGGTTTAATACATTGATATCAAATGGGATGCTTCTGTAATTTTTTATAAAGTACTAGACATTTCACCCTTAAACTTCAGTCTAGGCATTTAACACTAGATAGAATTACGGCAAGTGTCATTTTGACCCCATGATAAGATATCTGCTAATTTCTCCACATTTTCTCTCTCAAGATATTTTGCAAGGGTGGTCAGCCTTAAGTACTTCTTAAGACTGTCTAGTGTCAAAATGGGAATAACTGGTTTAAATGACGACTTCTGTAATGTCAAAGGGGGATTAAAATTTCGTCTTTATGGCCCACAGGTGGCTCACATGTGTGATCTTGGTTGTTTGTTTCACATTTTAGGGTTTTTCTATTACTTTTTATTTTCGGGGGTCTTATTCCTCGATCTGTTTTTCTATATTACATATATATATATGTATGTGTGTGTGTATTTATATACCAGCTGATTATACCTGACGTTCCCTGGGAAAGAAGAAAGTTTTAGACTTTTCTATTAAATTCAATGCAAGGAAAGTTAAACTTCCATAAGTAACTGAAATATCTACAAACCCCCCAACCTCCATGCTTCATTTAATTAAAATCTGCATGACTGTTAGCTATTAGAAAAGGGCATCTGACTTTATACTTTGAACCTTTTCAGTATGCAAAAGATTATTTGTCAAGTAAGTTTTCTAGCTTGTGACCATAAAAGTACTAATAAACTAAAAGTATTTTCATAAATTTTTATGGATATCAAAGAAAGGAATTTTGAATTACTACAGAAATACACTAAAAGCATATATGTATTCGAGGATTTTCTTTATTATTAATACTGCACTATTAGTTAGAAAATGTAAAAGAATGTTATGAACATTAACAAATATTTTATATATTCTTAGTATATATATTCTTTGACCAGTGTTTATCACCTGTACTGATGTTCTTAGAACCGGTTTTGGGCAAGTTTAACTCTGAACTTATAAAACCCGAAAGTTTAGAGAGTATGGCGAAAACTAAGTATGGATAAAAATTAAGTAGTTTTAAGGGCCCTTAAAAATGAAAGCTAAAATTAAGGAGTTAAGGACTTTTAAGGACCGTGGAAACACTGAATCAGATTTAAGATTAAATTACACTAACAATATAAGCAATTTTGAAAATAAAACAATTCATTACCATAAAACAAATGATGCATTCATTTAAATGTAGTTTTCATGTTGTTGTTGCTAATGCCACTTGGATGAGCTAAGCATATGAGCCAGAGGCTACTTGAATTAAGGTGAAGGAGTGTGCCTTTTGTTTATGAACAGCATCACTAGGGTGAAAATAAGACTCATGCTCAATGCTGGTCTTCATAATTTAGAACAGTGACTAAGCAGAAGACCCCCTAGGCTTAGCTGCCACCTCCAGAGGTATCATTTGGGAACTTGGAGAACATTGCAACAATAGACTTATTCTCTGTGCCCAAGGCGATATTAATGAAAATGGTTTTGGCCGGCTTGAGCCTTGAATCCACAACCTGCTGATTATGAGCTTGACCCCTTTGCTAACTGAGTTAATGCAGCTCAATTTTCACGATGAAGTTAAGAATTATAATATAAAGAAATAAAAGAATTATATTTGGTGATATCTGGCAATTTATTTTTTCATGGTCTAATAGAAAAGAACTCACTTTTATGTCATTATACAGTTTAATAAATCACTTATGTAAACACTAGAAATTATTATATATTTTTTGTTTAATAATAATAAGAATGATTCCTTAGATAAAGGTAATTATTGTACAATTTTTAAGTTACCTTTTTCTCATCTAAATAGTTAACTTTTGAAGGAGATATAGTTAAGCTCTAACTAGAATATCTTTTTTGATCTAAATAGTTTTTACAAGCCTTCAATACCTTAGATTTGTTGAAATAAGTGTGAATAAAATTAGGCTGTTTGAACAGAGCTTTAATTAGCCTTAATATATACAGGTTCATTAAAATAAGACTGAAAAGTATCAGAACGCAGCTGATACTTTTGATAAGAAGTGATAATTTTGTAATTCACCTGGTGCATTGCAAAATCGCTATATGCTTTGCAATAAGCTGGATTTTCCAATCTTGCCTAAAGCTTTACAAATGTGTGTGTGTATGTGTGCGCACATACAAACTCTTTTAAATGTTTGCATTCAGATTTACTTTCATAAGAATTTTAAAAAATTTATATAGTTTAAACATAAGATAAATGGAAATTCTGCAAGCAAATAAGAACAAAGTTAAAGAATGATAATCTTTGCTATATAGTTTTTATGTCTTCTTTTAGTTATTTATTTATTCCACATCAGACTTTAAAGGAATAGATAAGTTTACTATCTAATTTGAAGATTACTATCTGATTTGAAAAGATTTAATCAAATACAATTCTTGTTTTTAGATAGTTTCAGCTGCCTTTAAAAATGTATTTAATAATATTTTAAAATATTATTTTCATACCAAAATCTGCAAAATTTTAATTATTCTTGATATTAATTACATTCATTAATGTACATTAAAATATAAATAAACAAGTTTCCATTATCTACCATAAAAGCATTATCACAATTTAAAATGATATGAGATACAGAACTTTATCACATTGTTTGGTCATGTCTTGGACAAAGTAGTCAAAATAAATTCATTGCTGTGAATTTGAGTTTAAATGAAGTGTATAAATATATTTTAGGCATTAAAGAAAAGGAAGAATTTTGCATCCAGGTTAAATAAGTTTCAGTTTCACTGGGCAGATTTTGAAATTGATACAAGTCAACCATCATCAGTCTTTGCATTTGGAGAAAAGATTGCATATCATGCTACTATGCCTAAGTATTCTGAATATTCATTAACCTTAGTGGTAAGTCATGTTTTATATTTCTTAGAGACATTACATATTAAGTAATCATGTTTTGAAAATTGGTTTTAGATTATTTATTTCTAAAATTCTCTAATGCATAATTGATGCAAGTAATATATATATACATTTTTCAAACTACTCAATTTTTATACTTTGTAAGTTATTTTAACTTGGACTAATATGACTAGGTGCAAATATGCATATACATTATGTATGTGTAATGTGTATTTGCTCAAAGATTTATATTATTAAACAACTGACTTTTCTTATTTTTAAAATGACAATTGAGCATAGCAAAAAGATATTGATAAAATGGATGAAGTGCTGAACGATGGGCGATTGGCTAGGGTGCTAGCCTTCGGTACCGGAGTTCGTGGGTTCGAATCTCACATTGGCATGGATGTTCGTAGCCATTCGGAATCGGCTTTAAGCTGTAAGTCCCGGTCTCATTAGCCCTCACATTGCAAAAAGTAGACCATAGCACTCCAAACCAACAAAAACGGATGAAGTAAAGGAAAGTTACTACTTAAGAATGTTTGGTAGTTTGTATATAATTTCAGAAGAGAGTTGAAAAACTTTAGATATTTTAAATTACTTTTTTCCCAGTATAGCTTATACATAAAGTTATGTGCACAATATTAAAAATATTGTTTTATACAGAATTTTATTTTAAATTCCCCTTGTTTTGAATTTTATATCAACTTAGAAAGACTAAGCTAGTTTTGTTCTGTGATTTAAAAAAAAAAGTCAGTCATAATACAAGTATTTATTGCTTCAATAAGGATATCAAATTTAAATTATGAATATGCTACCCTTTAAATACACAAAATACAGTTCTATTAAATTTATGTACAGGTAAGTTTCAGAATTTTATACATGTATTTGAGTTTGTCATAAAGGCTGATTTCTTCTTTCTATCCTGTTAATAATTTCTGACTTACTGAATAAGTGAAATTAACGACTTTATAAAATTAAAGATAAAAAAAAAAGTTCTGAGAAACTTAATTAAATTGGCCTATTTATCTTTTTAAAGGTAAAATAAAATTTGTGAATATTTCATTGCAGATTTCCATCCAGCAACAAACTTATCTGCAAGAAAACAGTGAAATGAAATATCCTGTGTTTGGAAAATTCACCGATTGCATTCCAAGTGAGCTTTTGGACAGTTCAGGTGACAATGAACTAGAATCCATGCCAGCAACAATCTTGGTTTTAGATCATTCAAATATTTCAACAATTGAGTGCTTTTCGGAGAGCTTACCACAATCTTTAACTGAAGAAAATGAAAAAGAACTGTGCTTCATCACTTTGCAATTGATACAATCCCTGAAATCCCTTCAAGTTCAAGGTATTGAATCTATTGATACTAACTGTCAAAACCTGTTATTAGCTAAGACAACACGTGATAGATACCATACTTTAGTATTTTTATATGATACTTGTTATGAGGAAAATGATTATTCATCAGAGTCATGTAAATTATCTCTGTGCCAGTACACTTTGATGCTTTTGTTCCAAATGTTGAAAGTGCAGGTAATAGATGAGTCTGTGCCTGCATCAAAATTTTCATCAGACATGTCTAGAAAAGTATTTGAAACTGCTTTTTCTCTGCTCACTGAGGAGAAAGCTGTTTCTTTATCACAAACTAAAACTCTCTTTGAGTGTTATTTATGGGGTGTGACAAAAGTTCTCGAAAGCTTACATAATTCAGATGATTGTGACAGCATTTTGCATCGATGGCTTGATATTGAAAGATCCAACTGCATCAGATATTTAGTAAATGAAGAAGAATCAAACGACATCAATACACAAAATGAATATTACTCCCAATTTCTGATACGCACCAATGTAAGGAATATTAGAGAAGTAGCTTCATATTTATAGAAAAAGAAAAATGTTCTATTTGCTAGTTGAAATTTCATTAGCTGTGCATGCAGGACATGCTGAATGAAGTTTTAAACTCCTAATTTACATTGCTTGACACATAAATTTTAGAAAAATTTAGTATTTTATTTTGATATCAGTATGGTGTTTTAGTATAGTATTAAAATAATTTTTAAAGCACATTTACTATATAAGCATTTAAGTTTTTTAGAAAGCTACCTAGTAAATTAGCTAAACAGGTATGTAAAAAAAAAAATGAAAACTCATGTTTTAATTGTCACAACTCTTTGAAAATTTTTCAAAGAATACTTTATTAGTTCTATATGTACATACAATTTGTAAATATTTGCAAATAATTATAATTAATGCTTTTGTTTAATAAAATATATTTTAAGTGATTATTTTATCTTTGATTATTTATAAAATGTTACATATTTACAAAATACATAGATAAAAAAGAAATATCATGCATTCATTATATTGCATTTTGATTTTACTAAAATACACAAATTTATTTCACTCCAGTTTTCAAAGATGAATGTTCATTACAAATCTTTCTGACACAAATTTATGAAAGAAAAAAAAAACTCAAAATACGCACATTTTATGATACAGTTAAAAAAATATATAGATGTCAGTAGTATATTAGCATATGAAAGAAATTTTTAAAATTGGCAAACAAATTATATTTGTTTAGGATTCTATTTTTTGCCAATTACAAAAGAAGGTATATGAATAAGCAAGAATAAATTACTGTAATTGAATTACAATAATATCTATTATAAAAACAGAATCTAAATTAAATAGCAAAGTATCCTTAACATTTTCTAGATCATTTATTATAGAGAAATTTGAGTTTCTTTTTGATAGGGAAGATGAACTATTTCTTTCAAATAAGTTCTCCCTTCTCCAAAAGTTAACAGAATATATAGAATTTATTGCTTTGGAAATATTTAATGTACTTATATTAACATGAAATTTAATCAATATAAATATGCAGGCTTTCTTCTGTGATTCTAAATATCTTTTTGTGTAAATTACGATAACACAGTCGAAATGACATTTTAATTAATAGAAGTAGTTAATGGGAAACAAAGCTGTAAATGACTTATTATCATATTTCTACTGACAATTATAGAATTTTAAAATTAAACTACAAATATTTGAATAATTATGATAATATAGTGTAATATTTAAGGGGAAAGCTAATTTAATTCTTGATAGTTTATTTAACATTTTGTTCGAAATGCTCATCAACAAATAAAATTGTACAAATCAAGTATATAAAATACAATACATTATCCTTTCAGTTATGAAAGATTAAGTAAAAATGGATTACATATTTCAGATATTATACACATTTTGTACTTTATAAAAAAATACTTTCTCTTATTCTACTAACCTTCTGAAATGGCTTTGATATCATTAAATTAGTAGAATATTGCAATGTAATAAAAATATTAGAAACAGATTTCTTGTAAAACACCTAGAAAACTTATCTTATTTTGCTTTAGGCAATGTTCCCATATACTTTGCTATTATACCTAACATAATTTCATCACTACCACCAGCAATAGATATTAACCGTGAATCTCGATATCGACGAGTAATCAGTGCGTCTGCAGTATAACCCATGCCACCCCAAAACTGAAGACATTTGTCAGTGACTTCTCTTGCCAAACGACCAGCTTTCAATTTAGCCATAGATGCAAGTAAAGTAATATCTTGACCGTCCATCATTTGGGCTGAAAAATTTAAATATTAGCCATCAACATAGAACTGAAATAACACATGAAATTAATATGGTTGAAATATATAATAATAGCCTAAGTTGTCTGTCCGTCAATTTATGAAGCGGTTGTACTTGGAATGGATACAGGAATCCATATTGGATTTTTTATGACTTAGGGTTAGCAAAATTCACAGCGAGTTTGAAATCCACCCCATCACTACTTTTTGAACGTTTAATGGTATTATTTCAAGCCTTATTCTCCCCTGTTAAGAGCAGGAGATTAAATTTATCGTTTTGGATATCATTCATATATACCACCAAATAATCACTGCCAATATTAAAGCCTCTGCTGTCCATTCTATCCCGTATGCGACCCTCATACACTCTTATTAGTTTGTTCACTATATGTAGGCATGGCATGCTCAGTAGAGTGTCTGCTCATTTGATTGTCGTACTTCTCAAGTTAACGGTTCTGTCCCCGACGCTGCTGAATTTTTCTAAATGTCTAATTAATTTAATATATTCTGCTTTTTTTTTTTTTTTTTAATTCTTATTCCTAAAGTTGTTTTATTATTTTTAAAATAAATTTTTGCTATTTTTTCAACTTTTTATGATTTTTATTATATTAAATTCACGTATTGTTGTACGGATGTCCCTGGCCACATAAACATTTCATGTTTTCTATCCTTAAACTTTCTTCTTGTCTATTTTTATGTGTCCTTTCACCTTTTAGCTGTTAATTTTTCTGCTCGCCTTCATTTTTGTGTTTATTGAAAGAAATATCTGGATTAGAGGGCTCGGACCATGCAATCCAGACGTATGCCTACCGGGGTGATAGTTTTATTCCTTTACTTCCATTAATTACTATGGAAAAAAACTGAAGAACTTAACGATAATTTTGATGTAGCTAAGAAAACTTTAAATTATCTTTCTAAATGAATTCAATGTGAATCTAAACTGCCATCACAGTGTTGAGAGACTTTAGAGGAGTATGAAGATAAAATATTGAGGGTGTACCTGATAATTCTCAGCCAAAAAACAAATCATTTTTTTACCTGCCTCATAGAATGCTTTACAATTCTAGAAAATGAAAAATTTACTGATTCTGTCACATGACGGGCTATATGCTAGTTGTAAATAATAGTGAATACCTTAATTAAATTCATAGCTTTTATCAAAGAAAGAAAATAATTTTAGTTATAATTAAGCATTACCACAAACTACAGAGAAAAAACTACTAAAAAAAAGCATATTAGAGCAAATACTAACTTATGCTGAATTCAGTTAACTAATATTTACAGATTGTTTTCTTTGATATATTGAAATATAATATACTTTTACAAAATACCTCTACCAACATCAGAACACATACCAATTAATTCAATTTATTATATTTTTTTCATCTCTCTAGATTAGGTGCATAGTATTCTCAATCTAGAGAAATGGGGTTGATTTATAATAAAACAAACATATTATTTTAATATGTTTGTACATTATACATTATTTTAATAGAGTGACCAAGATTAGATAGGCTATAAAGGATGTTGTAGGGTTTTAAAGAAAATTAAGTCCTATTAGTGAATAATCAAAGCTGAAGACTGCTCATGAATTTTGCTATAAAAATCCAAATAAAGCAAAATTTTCACTTGAACATTTTGAATGTATTTGTTAAAGAAAACACAACTACTTAACAATGTATTTTTAAAAATACTGAAGTTGTAAACAAGCATAGAATTAAAGTTCTTCAGCTTGATGAAAAAATTATGTGTAAACAGTTACTCTATTTAATATGAATTTTAAGTTTACATATGTTAAAACCTAACATCAGATAATACCTGTAACATACTTTTGCAACCGTAGTTTCAGTTTTCTTTCTAATTCACATTAAGAAAAGGTCTTCTATTTAGATGATTTTCAGATATTTTTTATTGGATTTGTATCTAGGCATACAATTATGTCAGTACAATCTTTGGTTTTAATTGTTACATTGTGTCATTTATGTGTAATGACAGCTATAGCAGCTTTTTGCAAATGCACCATTTTCAGTTGCAGTTGTTTTGTAAAGAATATAAAACTAAAAGTGACCATGTTTGGCACACCCCCAGCTAGTAAATAATAAAGAACTAGATAACACATTTGTAAATTTTTAGAAAAGGGTATTATAATTGCTTTTACCTGCTGCACGATATATCAATGACTTCAATGCTTCTACCTCAGTCTGTAATTCTGCTAGAGTATAGTGAATAACTTGGTAATTAATTATAGGTTGTCCAAATGCCTTGCGGTCTTGACAGTAATCAATAGTTTCTTGTATAGTTTTTGTTAATACATTATACACTAAAAGCATAAAAGGAAACACAGTAAGCAATTTTTTTAATTTAAGTATGATTAAATATTTTACATCTATACAAATAAAAAATTTGAAAATATATAATCTAAAAATTAAAATATTACATTGCTGGTTGCTAAGGAAGAAAATGTCTTATAAAATTTATAAAAATTATGGAGGTATTTGACCTGGAAATTGACATATTTAAAATGCTGGAGAATATTTTGGCTATTAAATTTCAACTAGTGATAGATATTAAAAATTATAAATAGTTAACAATGATTGATAGTTAAAAAAGAATTTGTATGATAATTCCTACAAACAAACAAAAAAAAAAACCATTACATGCTAAATTTTAGCTTGGCTAAATATTTAAAAACCTTAAAAAGATTCTGTCTTAACAACTTTTAAGCTACTGCAATAACACAAATTTCCTTTTGTATTTTATTTGAAAATAATCATGTAGATACATTATGGTGCAATTAGGTGAAACTTATACATGATTAAATGTATTTTAAATTGAGTTTGTTGAATAAAAACAAAATTGTATAAACAATGTTTTATAATACAACAATAAAGAAACTAGACAGCATTTTTTCTTTTTTCAAGCATGGCTCAGTGAAATGGAAATTAAAAATTTTAAACTAACCTGAGTTTGTTTCCCTTACATAAATGATAAATATACTTCAACATGATTTACTAAAACTATTTGGTAATTATCAAACAAATTTACATTGCAAGTCTTGATGAAACACAGATTTTGAAACAAACTCAATGTTATAATTTAAAGGTTTGAACAAATATAAAAAATAAATGTTTCTTACAATTTCCTCACTTCATCAAGCATATGCTTTATAATCCTTTGCAGTTTTGTAACATACCCCAAACTTGAAGTCATTTACACAATACGATTTAAAAGACAGTTTCGTTGATTATTACTATCCTATAACACTGCCATTAACACATAAAATTAATATGAAAGTGTGATATTAAATTGAGTTTGCATACCAAAGTTTTATTTATCATTTGTTCAGATGGACATGATAATTACTGAAATAAACTTTGGATTTATTAAATGAAAATAAATAAATAAATAATCAAGAGAAACATCTCCTCAACTTTCTTGTATACTCAGAGTAAAAAAAGAGTAACCATTTTTTTACATTATAGCACGATGTAATTTACTATCAACTTTTGGGTTATTTCCAGTAACTTAAAGTAGCAGTTTACTTGCTACTTCTGGTTGTATCCTCGTGCTGATTCCCAGGTAATGCACATTTTTATTTAATGTAAAATAGCATATTAATATATCTAAAAACTAATTTTATTTATGGAATAGTGTTTATGCATTTTGTAAGAGTACCAAAGCATGGTAAAAGAAATAATTATTTTTCTTTTCTATGATCCTATGTTAAGTTAAGGGTAGGCTACTGTCAATTTTTAGTATTGAATTATTGATTTCCAAATGTTAAATTTTTCTCAGTCTATCCCAAATCTTAGAAATTGTCTATTTATGTACTTATCATGAAACTATGTATCCTGCTTTAAAACATAAAGTATTTGAGTTATAGAGGGTTTGATACCATAAAATAATGAAAAGGGTAACTAAAACATTACATGACTTGAAATAATTGTCTTAGAAATTATGTTGTATTAAGAAAAAAAGAAATCAAAAGGAACATATTTAATGAATATTGCTGGACACTTCAATTTTAATGAAAATATTCTATATTTTAATATAAATTCTATTCTAGTAGTTTAATAGTGAATTATACGTTTTAAGAGCCTTATTTATCTTATGAGAATACAGTTAAAGTTGAATATCTAAGAAAATTATATTGAAAATCTATTAAATGAAAAAAAAAAGTAAAATAACATACATCCAATCACAGCAGCCATTCTTTCTTCCTGAAATTGTAACATCTGATATGTAAAGCCCATGCCTTCTTCTCCAATGATATTTTTTGCAGGTACCCGTACATCCTCAAAGAAGAATTGTGCAGTATCAGAGCTCCAAGTCCCTAATTTATGTATTCTATTAAAACTGATACCTGTAAAAATAAAATTAAGTTTCTTATGACAAGCAAGATCTGAGTAACAGGAAATATTTTATATATCATAAAAAATATTTTTAATGATTAGATTGCTAAAAATTCATCGAATAGACCATAATGTTTCACCTGGTTTGTAAATTTGAGATGTTCCTATTGTGCTGAGACCATTTCACTCAGTACTGGTAAAATAAGTTATGCAAAGGTGATAAGCACCACTGTAGACTAGTTACTTTTTGAGATTTACTCTAATTGTTGTCTAGAGGTCAAAGTACAGTGATAGAACAGTGAAGAAGTTTGCATCAGTACCCATTGTAACGATCCGTTACATGACCCGAGCAAAAGAAGAATGTAAGGTGACCTTTTGCAGCAGACCTTTATGGTTAGTGGTAAGTAGACACGCATGGTCTGGACAAAGCCGTTTGTGTAGTAACGTCTCAGGCACAATACCGAGGCAGTCGCTTAGGCGGTGGTACATTAAGAACTGTCAGTACGCCCGAGCCAGTGTGTCTGCACCTTTATAATGTCGACTGTCATCAAAGGACTCGGGTAATAATTAATCAAGCGATGCTCTAGTGTACATATGGGCCCAGTTACTGGTGCCGCAAATGAATTAAGTTGTTTTGGTTGGGTGACTTAAAGATGACCTTTCGGACACATCTAGAAACAAATCAGCTGATCCAGGTGGGGAGTTGACCGCAAGATTGCATCATCCTGGTTCTGGAAAAATCATGCTAAAAGAACCAGGATCCCTATAAAAGAAGATTGGCTGAGCCAAGAAGGGGGGCTTTTTCTTGAGAGTTGCTTTGGAGTTGTTTTGTGGAGTTTGAGAGGAGTCCACTAATCTCTCTGATTTCCAGAGCTTGCTTTGCTTTAGAGACCACCAGCGTCTCTGCTAAGAAGTCAACTTTCGACTTTGGGATCTCATTCCCATTAGCTTTAATATTTTTTTTTCTACTTCGTGCTTAGAAGTAGGTCGCTGAGAGTGACCCTTACTCTCATTTTGGATCATCCTGCATCCTTAGTTTCTTCAATAAACATTTCATTGATGATAGCATGATACACATTCTGAGCATTTGAGCCTAAATGTGGAAGCCGACTGTACTGATCATCAGCCTGGAGACTACTGTGTCAGTGTTTCGCACTGGCACTAATTAGTGAACTGTTCCAATGTTCCAGAAGGACTAGCTTCACTGTACCCATGCATTGTAATTGTGTTAACATTATCTCAGCCTGAGATCTCAGAAGATTTAGAATCTACTGAAACTTGTACATAGCTGTACATAATTATTCACTCAAATAAAGTATTTAATCCAGAGTAAACGGTTGTCCAGCCTGTATCATTAACAGCATCGTTGACCCATATTTCAAGACGTCACACCATGAACAGCCATAATGAGTAGTTTTACATTCTTTCTACATGTACTATCCAAAACTTTCTTTTTCATTAAAAAAAAAAAAAATGAAAGAGCAATTTGTGAAAAGATTGAGGGAAAATTTCACATTATTTGAATTAATTGGACAATGAAACAATTGAAGAGCAAGAAGAAATATAATTAAGCTCCAGACAAGAAGATAATTTTTGTAAGAGAAAATTGCTATATAACAAATAAAAGTAAGCAAGAATGTATATTATCTTATGATAAGAACTTGACATTGTACATTATGCTAATGTTTTTCAAATAAATGAAGGAAAAATAATAATATACTTGTTTTTAATTTGTATTTTATAAGTTGATTAGGGACAGACTAACACTGATATATGTTTAGTGATCTAAGGGTTAAATATTTGAGAAAAGATAAAGAGAAAATTTTTGCTGTATTTAAAATGTATTGCACAGGATGAAATGCAATCTAATTATAAAGATAAGATAATTCTTGTAAGAGGAAATTCATATTATATACAGTGAAAGTGAACAAGAATATCCAGTATCTTATAAGAAACAGAATATTGTATATTATGCAATAAATAAATAATGAAATATTAAATACAAAATATTAAATAATGAAATATTAAATACAAAATATTAAATAATGAAATATTAAATACAAAATATTAATAAATAATGAAATATTAAATACAAAATATTAAATAATGAAATAAATAAATAATGAAATATTAAATACAAAATATTAAATAATGAAATAAATAAATAATGAAATATTAAATACAAAATATTAAATAATGAAATATTAAATACAAAATATTAAATAATGAAATATTAAATAATGAAATAAATAAATAATGAAATATTAAATACAAAATATTAAATAATGAAATAAATAATAAAATTTATTTGAAATAAATAAAGTAAATTGCAAAAATATTTTTGTTTTAAAGTCAGATGATTAATGACAAGATACCACTGATTTAAGCAGTTATGGTTTAGGGTTAAATATTTAAGAAAAATAAGAGAAAATTTTGCCACATTTCAGTGGATTGGACAAAGAAACAATTGGCGAGCCAGATGAAATACAAAACAGCAGTAAACAAGAAGATAATTCTTATCAGAGATCTAGTGATCTGGATTTAATATTAATGCCTTTTATTTAATTTTTTCAACAAAATTAACCACATTTTATTTCACTCCATAAAAAAAATCTTTGATGGCTTTAAAATATAAAAAATAATCTCAGCATTAGTGGGCAATTAAAACAATCTACACCTGCTCCTAAAATTCCATAAATATTCCATAATTCTAAAAATTATGTTCCTTTACATTATATAAAATTTGCAATTTTATATAATTTAAAGGATATTTCATTCATTAAAAAAGCATTTACAATAATTTAGTAACTTTTTTTTGGGAGTATTTCTTATATTTCCAGTGCTTTAATAATTTTTTATAAAAAAGTACTATGTAAAAAAATTTGCAGATACAAAATAATAAATATTATAATATACAGGGAAACTCACTTAAGAAGTTTTAAAGGACCTAACTGGTTAAAACTTCTAAAGTGGGAAAACTTCTTAAACAGGAAATCAGGCAATAAGCATTTTTATGCGTATGTATGTGTATATATATACATACACACACATATATATATATATATATATATATATTTGTATATACAAATATAAATATATATATGGTAAAACCCACTTAAGAAGTTTTCTAAGGAAATGGAAAGAGAAAAGAATAAACAACGTTAAACAAAATTAAGTTTTTTAAAAACAAAATAATCACATAGATAATGAGGAGAGATATTTTCTTTATAAAATAATATATAAACTATAGGTTTGGTTTTTCTCAAAATTTACATTTTTTGCATACTTAAAAAATCAGATAATAAAGAAAAACAACATAATTACCATAGAATATCTTTAAATTCAGCTAAGAAATTTTGCTATAAACAACACTGAAATCGATTTTACAGAAAAAATTAGTTATAGTTTTTTGTTTTTTATTGGAAATTTGTAACTGATAACAGTCCAGCTGTTTTAAGCTTTTAAAACCTTCTTCAGGCACATTTTAAATAATAATGACAACAATCGTTTTCAGTCATAAACATTGACCTTTACAAACAGAGAGGAGAAAAAAAACAGTAATCAAAAGGCAGCTATCAATTTGTTCTGTAAGTAAATTTAGAAATGAAAGAAAACTTTTTAAGTGGGAAAGAGTTTGGAACGAAATTTTATAAATGGGTTATTTTAACATTGTATGAATAGGGGGAAAAATGGGTACCAAAAATATAAACTTCTTAAGTGGGAACTTCTTAAACGGATTTTACTGTATATCAATATTTTCAGACTATTTTATTTGCAGTATATTTTTACCCATTCAGAGCTAAGGATAACACAAATCTTAGAAGCAATTTTCACCCAATTAATAGGGAAATAACAGGTGTAGAATTAAATATAGTAATTAAATGTTACACAAAAATTAAAATAAAATAAATCATTTAGCATATAATTTTACAAAAGGAATTAAATATGCTTACAGTTAAGCCAGAGGAAAAAGAGGAAAGGCTTAAAAGAAATAGAAAGTTGTTTAAACAATACATATAATCAGACTAACATTCAAAGTATCAATAACATATTAAAAAATAACACAACTAATGTGATGTCTATTTTATTAATATTTAAAAACAATGAAAAATATTCATGAAATATGAACATATGGTAGTCATGTGGATGACAGTATTTAATTTAGGCTTGCTTTACATACAGATATACAATATTTAAACCTTATTTATTCTGTAAAGTCATTTACACAGATTTGGGGACATATTTCAAATTATTCGAGATATCACTAATCTATATCAGGTAATAGGCAAGGATCCATCCATGCATTTAAGTTTAGCAAAAAATCAGTACATTAAATGTAATAAGTAAAGCCTTAAGGTATCCATCTACATTAAAAACATCATTTTTTGCCAAAAATCATAATATTTTTTTAATTTCTCTATTGTAAAATTTCAACTTTCAGGCTTCTATATCTGTTTTTGTTTTATCTCTAAGGCATTTTAATGAAAAGTTACAGCTGTTTAAACATCAGTGACAGCTGTCAAAACAAAACAGAAGTAGCGACTTTGGAACCAGAAGTTTTGAATTTAAAGCTTTTAAAATCGCATTTTTTGGACAAAACTTTTTAAATTTTCATGAAGATTAGTTTAAACATTTTTCTAGTATTTTTAATAATTAGCAACTTGGCAATTAGAAAGTTTTGAAGCAAGAAAGTGTGGAGAATTTGAAACATGTATTTTAATATTTTAATAATTAAAGTTGCTTTCATATACTTCAAATGTGTTTTTCTCAGAACGGTATTTTTAATAAAATGTTGAAACTTGAAATGTGATTTCTCAAAAAGTTCTTAAAATATTTTGTTGAAAATTATTATGAATGCTTTTGATAGTATTTACTAGTAAATGACCTAAAAACTTTAAATTTGGATAATTTTTAATGATGTTACACTCATAGTTAGATATAAAGGTAATGAAAATTTGTTAAAAATTCAATGTGTATGATTTTGAAGGACCAAAATTTTTACCAAATGTAAATTAAGCAAAGATTTTAGGTGATTCACTAGTCCAGTGTATAAGAAATGTGTTGCATAAAAAATATTGAAATAATTTAATTTATTAAAAAATTAGACCTTTTGAAAAAACCTGATTATTTTACTAAATTTTCTTCATTTATTAGAAATTTTATAAAAACTTCTCCAGGAATAAATTTTTTAAGTGCAATTCTCTATGATAATATAAAAAATAAATCTAAAAATGTAAAAACATGAACTAGTTTCTATGTTTAAAGGAAAAAGCTCTCCGAACGTAGATGAATACCTTAAGGGGGTATACAAAATACCAAAATAACCTATTTTTATTAATATCTTATGAAATGTTTATGATATGGTCCAATCATGTTTCTTATGAACTCAAAAATATAGAAATAACTTTGCTTTTAGGAACTACAAATAAAATAAATATTTTTGTTATAAAAAAAATTTTTACAAGGAAATTTCTACAGCATAAAAATTGTCTATCCTTTGTTTCCTATATATATTTCCAAGCACTTTATATACTGCTAACACTTTTCTAAGAAACCTCTTAATAGTTTATAAAGACTTACTTTATTTTCTCAAGCTTAATAAAATATAATTTGATATTACCTTATGTTAATTTAGTTGAATAGATTATTTTTAACCAAAGATGCTTTGTGTTTTATCAATGAAATTTGAGACTAAAAAATCAAAAATAAATACTAAAAAAATATTTTTTAATCACTTTTATTTTAACAAAAAAACTGATAAAAAGAGTACTAAAAAGAATAAAAACAATTTTAAAACAGCACATGAATAAGGGAATTGAGTGAAAAGCTCGTATATAAAATTGTAATGTGCTGATAGAAATTGTGTGAGGAGCCTCTATAGGAAAAGGATCAGCTGTTATGATCGGTGTTGCATATTACACGTAAATAAAATGAGCCCAGGATGAGAAATGACAAACTGATTCATACCGTAAAATAACATTTAATTGCACGCACACAAAACAAAACACAGGACTTCATTGAGCCATTCTCACTTAACACTAAAAACTAAACTTGAATGAAAACCTCTAATTGGATTGCCGACCTCATGAAATTGCTCTGGATCAACACTCTATTTTGTTTTGCAGTATCCATTTTCTTTCACTTAAAATGCAAAGTTCTTAAAATATTCTTGGAATCAGCTACTAAAAAAATGAAATCACAACAGCGATTCTCATCCGTCAGGGATGCCAAATGTTCCGTATTATGGCATAAATAAAATGAGACTAGGACGAGAAATGACAAGCTGATTCATAATATAAAATAACATTTAATTACACAAACACAAAACAAAACACAGGACTCCATCGAGCCATTCTCACTTAACACTAAAAACTAAACTTGAAGTATGTAGGGAGAGAAAAAGCGGAATACCCATGCATGCGCACATATGAAACATAACTGAATGAGATGCCACAATGGGTTATATGACTAAAAATAGTTTTCAACCAACTAGTCTAAAAATTAAAATATCTTTAACATAATCATAATATACTGTAGGAAAGAGTTTTTTAAACTTAGTAATAAGCTTTCTTTAAATTGAGTTACTATTTTGCTACCTTCGAAGAAAATTAACACAACTGAAAAGGTGTATTTTTAGCTTTTTGTACAAAGTAAAAGAAGTGTTATAATCACAAAAATATCAGTGTCCCATATGTCAATAAAAATACCCCTTTGACTATGCCTAAATTCATTTTGACTAATTTTTCCTTTATATCCAATGTAAGATTCAGCCTTTGAACTGCTCAGAGCAAAAGTAAGAAATTATACCCCTACGGAACTGCAATGCAAATATTCTTAAAAAAAAAATGTATAATCTCTTTGTTGCATATTTTAGTGACTATCCAACAGTCTAACTCAGCATTGACATAAATACTTATGATAATTGTTCATGTAGAACACTTCATATAAAAAAAGCAGTTACCAGGAGTATAATACAAACCATTTTTTAAATTAACTTTTATTTTGGACAATTTTCTAATTGATTCAGAAATGTCTATCTGTCAGTTCATTCTGAATTTCTAATACAGTAATATAGACTGACAGTCTAGTTTAATGTGTGATCTGCAAATAGTTCTTGATTACTTTTAGTTTGGAAAATCTTTAGTAAAACCTATATTCAACATATTTTTAAGAGTCATTCAGAGTCATTTTTTTCTAATTTTGATGTTGAAATTTGCACTCCTTGATTTGTTTTACTCCAGGCCTGGGTTTGGACTAATGAAGTTTTCATCCGGCCCTGTTTAAGTCTGTATGCACATACAAGGGGACCTTTAACTCTTTAACTATAGAAATACATTTTCTCTATCCCTGAATTGTATATATACCTTGCATAACTCAACAATTAGACATATAATGTTCAAATTTTGTATTTAGGGCTGTTGTAACACCTTGTTATGTATCACCTGTTTTGATTGCCATCTGCACTCTATATAATGAAAAATTTCAATATAATGTATATTAACACTGGCAAATATCTTCAGAAGTTTATCCAATCTAAATTATTAGTATGGAAAATTGAATAAAAAAGTTGACCTCTATCAACAACTGCTGTTATTAAAAAATTTAATTATTTCTGTATTTAAAGCAAAGTTAATTTTTGCTATTTTCATCTTGGGATTTATTATTATTATTATTATTATTATTATTATTATTATTATTACTATAGCATTTTGAAAACTCAGAAAATTATGAATAGCCCTGTATATTGAAATTAGAAGTAAAATAATAGCATAAAATTTAAACATTTTTCGAATTTTCTAGTAAGTAAATAAATAAATAAATAAAACAGTGATTTGTTTATTACCAGGGAGATTCAGTGGTACACAAATAAGTGATTTATTTTTATGAGGTGGGCCATCACTTGTATTTGCTAACATACACATCCAATCAGCTTGGGGACCATTAGTAATCCACATTTTACCTCCATTAATAATAAGATCATCTCCTTTACGAACAGCTTTAGTACTGATACCTGTTGAATAAAAAAAAAAAAAAACAATAAGTTAAGCTTTTGAAACTTCAAAGTTAATAACAGATATACTCCAGAATATTTGTAACAAACTTGTATTCACTACATAGAACAACATATTCAAATTTAATAAAAAGCAGAATGACTTTTAAGATTAATTTATTTTGAAAAGTGTTCTTTTCACCAGAGGGTTTGGTTTTGTTTGGAGCGCTACGATCTACTGTTTTGCACACAAGGGCTAATGAGACCGGGACCTACTGCTTAAAGCCGACATCCATACCATAGTGGGATTCGAACCCACGAACTCCGATACCGACAATCAGCGCCCTAACCAATCGGCCAGCATTCAGCCTCCCCAGAGGGAAAAAGTTTTTTTTTTCTCTTTTGGGGAAAGGGTAGGTGGCAGCAATTGTCACAGCATAGATATGACCTAAGCATGCTAAATTTTATTTATTTGTAATGATCCCTTACATGATTCGAGCGAAAGAAGAACAGAAGGTAACCTTTCACAGCAGACAATTATGGTTCACGGTAGGTAGACACGTGGGGTCCAAACAAAGCCGTTCGTGTACCTAGTTTCCAAGACAATTTAGAGACAGTCGCTTCGGTGTAAATTAAAAACTATCATTACACCATATCCAGTGTGTCTACACCTTTATGATGTCTATCGCCGTCAAAAGACTCTGCTAATAATTATAAATCAAGTGACGATAGGTCCCCAAATTAATGGTGCCACAAATGGATTTAAGATGGTTGGTCAATGAACTTAAAGAAGAACTTCAGCCACATCTAGAAAGCATCGTCAGCCAATCCAGGTGGGTCAGTTGACTGCAAGATTGCATCACCCAGGTTCTGGAAGGTTGTGGAAGAATCATGCAAGGGGCAACCGGGACCCCTATATGAAGAGATTGGCTGAGCCAAGAAAGGGGAGTTTTTGGTTTTAGGTAGAGCTTGTGAAGAGTCCATGGGTCTCTGCAAATTGCTGGAGCTAGCTTTCCTTTAGAGACCGCCAACATCTCTGCTTTCTGCTAAGAAGTCGACCTTCGATTTAGGGATCTCATTCTCATTACCTGTAATAAGTTTTTTTATACTTCGTACTTTGAAGTAAGTCACTGAGAGTGACATTTGCTCTCATTTTGGATCATTCTGCATCCTCTGATTCTCTGATAAGCTTACTAGCCTATTCTTTTGGATTAGCGTGCAGTAAGACACGTAAAAATCAGTTATTGTCATAACAAAAGAACAGTGCATAAACACTTAAATTTGAATTCTAACACGTCCTAAACTAAGCTAAACAGAAATAAAATCATACTAGAGGAGGGGGAAAACAACCTAATAAACATAACACATATATATATACCAACACATCTCTTGAGGCTATATATATATATACTTACTAATTTGCATAACGCTCACTCCGGAGCCAAGTATGCTAAAGCCGCTAAATTCCCCGATTGGCTGTGACTATTACGTCAATAGTAAGAAGGGGTGTTTCCCAGGATTGTAGGGAATTTAAAAATAAACCAACTGAAAATAAGCGATTTTAAGAAAGTTAAGTTGGCAGTTAAACGGGCTTAAAATTCTGAAAATGCCAACATTCTCAACAAACTCCAGCAATATACAGATAGCGTACAATAGCATTTTGAGCCTCAGTCAACTGTTTGGATCATCAGACTAGAGATTATAGGGTCCGAGTCCCATAGCGAACACTCTGTAGCAAACTGTTCTTGTGTTACTAGCTTCACTATACCCACGTATGGTATTTTTTATAACGTTTATCTCAGCAGGAGATCACAGAAGAAATTCAATAAATGAATACTGTAAATAAATGTATATAATTATTCCCATGAATAAAGCATTTACTCGAGAGTAAATCAAGTTTCAGCCTGTATCTTTGATGGCCTCGCTTACCCTTACTCAATACGTCACAACATGTAAGTCATTTCAAAGTAAAAAATATGTTGTTTTGTTTATTCTTATATACTAAAAAAATGCTAGAGCTAAAATCAATGCTTAGAACTTTAAGCATAGTTATCACTGTAGGTTTACTGTAATATCAAGGTGGTTATATAATGCTGTAACAATACAAATTATACTTGACAGTTTTAGGCTAATTTTTCTTTTAAGATAATTCTCTAAAGTGATATATTAACTTAGCAAACTATTTTCTAAAGAACTCTTTCCTGAAGATTAAAACACACTTTCACAAATGCTTTATTTAAACCCTTATATCATATAATTCAGCTTGGTGAACTGTTATATGTGTACATGCAGTCTATTTTTGAACATAAATATAAAATTTTATATAATGTTATAAAACTACTACTGAACACTTACTAGCAACATCAGAACCACAATGAACTTCACTAATACCAACACATGATACTACTTCCCCATTGATGGATGGCTTTAGAAATTCTTGCTTTAATTCTTCACTTCCAAACCTGAAAATTAAAATTATGACCCCAATAAGTTTTGCTAGCAGTTAGTCAACAAAATAGCTTAAATTTATTTTTAAAAGCAAACATTAAACATACTCCTAGAAGCAGCATAGAGGAAAAAAAACATGCACCATTCTATTTTTTAATCTGGTACTTTTTGTTATAGAATAAAATGAAAAAATGCTCATTTTTTTTAACTATAAATTCCTTATTTTACATATATTTTGAGCAATTTACACTGAAAATATTACAAATATTAATTACTTTTAAAACCCTATAGTGTTAATCTCTATATATACTATTCGACCATTTCATTAAAATACTTAGGAGTGCAATAAATTTTCCCAACATTGGTCCCCGAATTGTTTATATTTTTACTGCGAAAAATACAAGAAAATTAGAATAATGGACAAAATGTGAAAAAAAATATTTATTGATCCTTTTAAAAATTCATTACTCCTTCAAATGTTGGCGTTCACACAAACTAATATGTAAAATAAACCAAATTTTATTCATCTTTCAATTTGGATATATATATACAACATATGTTGCACTATGAAAAAATTATGAAGAAAGTGGTATAAAAGTACAAAACAGTGATAGGACTGCGTTTACTGAAGTTTACTGATGAAAACAGTTAATAAACTTATATTTTACCAACAACTTTATACTTTTTTCACTATACCAAGTGAAAAGCACATGAATTTCATTTGACAATACTAATGTTGGGTTCCACATAAATATGGATATAAATCATTTAGCTGAAATGATTTTTCAGCATACTGGAAGTACAACCCCTTTGAAATCCTCATACAAACTTACTTCATCATTATCAAAAGATTATAAAGACTCTCCTTTGTTCAGAGCATGTGCCAAAACCAGCTGATCGGAAAATCCTCCTGTTTCGAACCGTCAACAATAATATGGCAACACCGTGTCTGGGATGTTGACAGTTTGGTTGAATAGGTGTCCCGCCCCTTGATCAATGGTGGTAATAAGGTCAGAGAATTGCACTGAATTTCCAGAATCGGGACAGCCAGTGAATGAGAATTCAGCACAAAAAACTAACTGTAACCTTAGCTGGAGTTCTCAAGTAACTGGGATTGTAACTGACCAAAAAACAGTTAGTGGGACCATAACTAACCCCCAGGTATAAAAAGCCTAGAATTTTGCAACTCAGGGATTTTCGACATTTTTTTTACGTAAATGCTTTGACCTCGTAGAGGCTTTCGCATATTTTAACCGGAGCCAGCTTTTTAGTGATTGTGTTTGGGAGACTCATAAAGTCCACTCATATAAGGAGCAGCAGGGTTTCAGATACTGAACGGAGGACAGTTTGGGTTGCATTGCACCCTGGAAGAGCCTCTCCATTGGTGAGATAATTTAATCTTTTATTTTCCCGACTGTGATTGTCATGGCAATTCAGTGCTAGCTGAAAATCATCTACATTTCTATTTGTTTAGGGGAGAATTAGAATCCTGTTATATATATAACTGTATTTACTCCAGAAAGAATAAAAGTAATTTTTAATTTTATCATAACTGTGATCCTTCTTACCGCTACCTCTTCACTCGAGTACATTGAAGTCATCACAAGATCTTTGAAAATTCAAAGACTACCAGACTCCATCAGAAAATTAATATAATTACTGTCATCAGAACTTCTCTAGTCATTGCTGCTATTATCCATTTTTGGTTCATACAAATATTTAAGAATATGAACTACATGAAATAAACCTGAAAACTCAGTTAATAATTCTTCATTACAAACTAAAAATCTAAACTGAACTCTTCATTGCTACAGTCCAACTTGGAAACCATGGTGTAAGGTGCTAATTTCCATATTTAAGACCAAGGGCTCTGGAATGGGAAGTATATGTCCCAGTAAAGGGATTAACTTTACATGGAACCCCCAGTGTTTAATTCCCAAACATGCTTGATTATCTACTCTGAAGGGATAAAAGGCTGAGTCAACTTTACCCAGCTCAAAGATCAAACATTGGGATAGTACTCGTGCCTTAGAAACACAAAGTACTATCCCAATCAAGGTTGGAAAAAATCAAGATTTTTTTAAAAAATAAAAAAAAGTAAAATTTATTTGATTTAAATCAGATTTTTTTTAAATTTAAATTGGATTTCTTTGATTTTTTCTTAATACTGATTTTAATTGTTTGTATGTTTTTTGCAATATACATAGAATAGTGTGTTATAAGAAGTAACATCTATCTAGTATATTCTACACACTGATTACCTAAAACTAAATATATAAATTTTAATCTAAATACATTCCATTATTTTGTAATTGGATAGTGCAAACTAAATAAGATGTAAATTTAAAGAACGAATTAAATATTCTTTTAACGTAAACTATTTATTTATTTTTTAAGCAATATTTTTTAAGCATCAAATTATGAATTTAATTGTTTTAATAAAAACACTAGCTTTGATGCTTTATCCACTCCAAATTGGTTAGGAAGACTAGAATGAACAATATCAACAGAAGAAAACTGTCTTTCCATTCCAGCAGATGAAACCACGGCTGTTGTTATTTGGTAGACAAACTGGATTTCAAGTTCTGTAATACTCTCTTTACCTCCCATTACACAAAATTAATTCTACCAGTCATAATTAATCATTGTACTACCCCTACTACATATTTTCTGATAACAACCCCCAAATTCTTGGAAAGCACATGCTATCTATTTACACTTATTTACTTATTGGTATTACTGTGCTGGCTGATTCCCAATTCTCTTGTCTTTGAAATATAGATTTTAAAAGAAGTGAAAAAAAAATGATTTAAATCAATGATTTAAAAAAAAATCACCTGATTTAAATCAAGGTTTAAATCATGATTCAAATCAACTGATTTACCCTGATGCCAACCCTGATCTCAATGCTCCAGAATTTACATAATAAGCTAATGAAAATATGCTAATTTTCTTTAAAGCTTACTTACATAAAACTTTAACAAATTTTATACAATTCAAAATGAAAGCATTTGTTTTACAAAAAATCAAAGCACAAAAAGAAAAGTGAGAAAGGCTGCTTCGCAGATCAATAATGCCATCTGAAAATCAAAAAGTTAATAAAATAGAACTAGAATAAATTAGATGTGATAATCAGAAGCATGAGTTTTGAAAATTTGGTAGCTACATTAAATACAGACAAATCCTGCTGCATGGACAACAAATTGTTACCGATATAAAGTGGTTGAAGCAGATTATATAATAAAAGAATAATAATTTTATCTGAAAAATGATAACATTCAACCTTAGGTATAAAAAATATTAGATAAATAAATTTACATGAAAATATCATTTCATGCAAGTTGTATTTTAAAAGGTTACATGCAGATATTTTTTCAAATTAATGAGAATGAACAAAGTTAATTATTATTTAAAGCCTTCTTCTTTTCATGATGAATGTTGGTTTCATATAACAAAAGAAAAAAACCTCAGAATAATAAATATGATACAGTTATTTAAGTCTGTTCAACAAGGAGATTGATTCATAACTAAAAGATAATGTAACAACTTATTCATTTTACTATCATTCTTTACTAGAGAACAATAAAAAAAATATATTTTAAAAAAACATCTATAATTCACTTTTTGACTTTTTATTCATATATTTTTTTTAGTTTTTTAAAAATGAAATCTCTTAATGTTTGTGGTACAGTTTTGAAGGCATTTTAGACATTTCTTACTGGAAAAAAATTTTTTATATTAAATGTTTCTGTACAATATTACAATTTTTAAAAAATTTACTGTGTATAACATGTTAGGATAATAATCACTATTCAATACTAATTTATTATACAATACACTACAAAATTCTTTGAAAGTATTTTTTCAATATTCTATATGCATTAATTTATTTTATTCTCTACAATCAGACTTCACAAGATGACGTTTTTATGACATTATTTTTATTTACTTACTCTTTCAAATGATAGCACCTTAAAAATTTATTTTATTTATAATATTTTACAAAAATTTAAAATGAACATTCTCCAAAAGAGTTTTTAACACGTGTTTAGTTTGAAGTATTCTACAAACATCAACCTCCTGAAGAACTAAAAATGTTTAAAACACTATAAGTTACCTAGCCAAAGCTGGAGTTGACATATCTGTATGAACAGCAACACTCATAGGAACTCCACCACAATTGATGTTACTTAATTCTTCAAAAAAGGCAACAGTGAAAGAATAATCAAGTCCTAACCCACCATACTCTGTAAATAAAAGAAAAGAAATATAATAAAAGGGGTAATATAAAATTATATATATGTGTTTGTACTTGTGTGGCTATATACAGGGTATCTGCCAGAATAAAATTTTTCAAATCCATGACTTTTCATGAATTTCCCTGATTTAGCAGATCATTTTCCATGACTTTAAAAAGCTTTCGTTAAAAGTATATATGAATAAAACTTCTGATGTACATACAAATAAAATATATGCTTTTAGAGAAATTACAGGAATTTCATCATAAAAAACTATAAACTTACTTTATAAATGTTAATAAACTCACATAAAAATAAATTGTTGTATCTACTTACCTAAGTTTAATCATATAGCAATTTTTCAATCAAAATGTTTCCACCAATTTGAATTTAGAGTACTATGGTATTATCCAGGTGACCATGAATAATAGCTAAATATAACCCTATAATGTTTACATACAATATCCCTAGAGATAAACTTATATTTTGTGCAAAAATCTTAACTAATTTTTATTAAAAAATAATTATTATAATATTAATAAAATTTTAATCTACAATTTAAGAAAAAAAAACAGAATAATATACATTTATCCACCCATTAAGCTTTCTTGCTTTCAGTTTCTTTGGTGAACAAATTTTACTTGGCAATATGGTTAATAGGATAATACATAAATACCAAACTCAGTAACTTCAGTCAAATGACAAGTAAAAATAGAATTAAACAATTCAATGAATTTTTTTTAATCGATAGTTTAGCGGATCCATGACTTTCCATGACTTTTACTCATTTTGCTTGAAAAATCAAGACTTTCCATGACAAAATTAATCCATTGTCTAAATCCATGATTTTCCATGACTTTCCCTGACTTTCCAGGTGCGCGGAAACCATGTATATGTGTATATATATATGTGTAATCCTTAAATTATAAAACTGCTGGACAAGGAGAAAGCTAAACAGCAAGCAGTAATAACGAGCAATGCAGTCTGGCCACATTGAAAAGAACAGCACAAGTCTAATTAAAACTTTATTTCAGAGCTGCTAAAACTGACATCTTTACTACTCAACAACAGACAAAGAAAAGACACAAAAATCCCTCTGCTCAAACAGAAGTGCACCCAAGAGCGAAGACAGAAAGAATTTTCCCACTTACTCAGTGAATTAAGTGTAAGATCAGGAAAAATGCAAAGCCATTTGCCGGCAACAGCTGGGAAATGTGTTGAATAGACAGAAAATTTACATCTATAGGATAAAAAGCTTTGGGAAATGTATCCAAAGTCAAAAACACTCTTTTGATTAAAAAATATAGAGGCTGGGAAAAAGTTACTTATCTACTTAAAAAATCATTCAGGAATTAGAATGGGAGAGAGAAGGTTTTTAAGGAAATATTAAAGTTAAATAATTTTGATATATTACATATATAAACATATATATGTTTATTATGTTTTATATATATATATTATATATATGTTATATATATATATATATATATATATATACTAGCAAATGTGCCCGTGCTTCGCTACGGGGAATTTTGTATATTCTATTAATCAAGCATTTTTATTTTTGTATATTACTCTGTAAATTCTATACAGATTAGCTCAACTCATGAACGAATAAGTATATTTCTAATATATACGTATTATAATCATATTCGATTCTCAAGATACATTAATTTACATTAGAAATGTGTGAAGTTTCAATTAAATATAAAAACGTTTCACGATTAAAAGTATGAAAATTTTATTTCAGTAACGAAACACTTGTCATACCCACTAAACTTCCATATAAGTTCCATATAATTTTATTAATCTATATATGCGTTAAGTGTAAATGTTATTTTTTAAAGTTTATTTTCACTTCATTGTTAAACATAATTATAAAACCATACAAAAATTTATTCTTTTCATAAATTATACTTATAAAATCAAGAAATATCTAGCACATATATTTTGCACGAGATTTAATATAAAAAGTAACACTTATGTACTGCTATCTGATGTTGATTAGCAATATAAATACTCTAATATAGTAGAACGCGAATTAAATGTATGGTCCATTTCTGAGGATCAACCAGGTACCATGTATTTTGTTTAGCGAACGTAACTCACCTGGACCACGAACTCTAGGATCTGTTCGTTTACCAGGTGCTTTTTTGTTTAAAAAAAAAAAACACTCATAAGTGCATTTTTACAGCCAACTCTAATTTTAATAATATTCAACGTTGGCAATTACATACATATAGAAATCAGAATACGGAACTTTGTGTTATCTAGCCTATTGCGATATTGAAATAGATATATATTGCATTTTACTTAATCCTTGAATTCCCCCCCTATTCCAGCGCATCTTTCTCTCGTAACCTAGGTTCATACACCATATAACTGTTGATGTCATCTGTTCGTGTTCTTGTCTTTCTACTAATTTTGTAGGAAATAAATAAAGTTTAAAATATTTAAATTCTTACTTTTAAACACACCGTTTGTAATATGATAATTATGTATTATTATAACTTCCAGTCCTAACCCATTGAAAAGTATGAAGGAATGTTATTTAAAATCTCTACCATAAACAGTTTTTTTTTTTTTTTTTTTTTTTTTTTTTTAAAGTATTGCAGTCATCTGGACTTTTTGTTAATGGGATCAGTTTGCTAATAATAACCTGCACTCTAGAATATTTTCATTTGGCTGAAAAAATTTTTTGAGATGCATAATTTTTTCTATGACTAATTTTTCATATGACTCTGTTAGCTTTCGCTAAATTTATCAAATTAATATCCCTAAATATCTTTCACCAATTTTGGAATGACCGACCTGAAATAAATCTAAATTTTTGCTTTAAAAAAATCTGTCTAACATAAAAACCAAATTTTTTTCCTTTTTTAAAAATAATCTACAACTAACGTTATTTCTTGTATCTGTTCTATTTTCGTTCTCTCTCCCACCTTCTTGAGGGGAACAACTATTACCCGGTACACCTATACTATACAGCAGAACAATCTCCCAATGCTTTTAGAGCGATACTCTTCGGTACCAAAGTGCGTTGTTTTGAATCCCGCTGAGGCATGGATGTTCGTAGCCTTTTTGAATCGACTTTAAGTAGTAGGTCTCAGTCTCATTAACCCTCGTGTTTCAAAACAGTACGTCGTAATGCTCCAAACTAACCCTATACCATATAACACTTTTGTCCACCCCCCCCTCCATTGCTGAATTTGTCTTTCTATTAATTTTTAATTAAGTTTTCAATTAAGTTGGCTGCAACGAATATTTATTCACATAGGATTAATTTTGTTAAAAAAATTATCTGGCAATAAAAATGAACTGGAGAGAACAATTCTTTCATTTCGCGCCAAATTACACTCCTGACTCAATTTTCGAATTCTAGACTTAATTTTCAATATCACCCATGTATACGTAAAATATTTTCGTTTTATATTGTCATATCACATGATAAGGTAGGCAGAAAATAGACAAAGGTAACTTTCATTTTTCGGTATCACTAAATATCCTCTAAACTTAATTTACATCAATACTGACCATGTGTATCAAAATAAAAAATACTCTTTTCTTGATATACACAATAAGCAATAAGATACATGTTTATTTGACATTGCCTTAAATCAACATTTTTGGACATAATAAAATATGAACTTACCACTAAAAATAACTTTACTAACTGCTGGCGTACGTTAATTACCAACTATAGTACATCCTGTCACGTATAAAGTAATAAAATGGGAAACAGAGGTTTTAATATTAACAGTGTTTATTTGGCGATAATTATGAATCTGTCGAAACTTTGGTGAATCATTGGCAAAATGTGGTTATATGTAAAAAACAAACACATAAACGAACAATTTTAATGTACAAATATATATAAACTCTAGATATTTCTTCGGCCATGACATAGGATCCTTGGAATTTAGACTTAAAAATGATTTATTTTTAAAGTATCGATGAGAAAATTTTCAATGTAACAAATAGCAATCAATAATTAAAATTTAAATCAGCTCAAAAGTACCTAATTTATTATTTAAGTCAAATATAAAAGAAAAATAATTATATAATATCTAAATTTAGAGATAAAACGGGTGAAAATCATGCAGACGATATTAAAATCATTTAAAATGAGAAATGATTAAATGAGACGGTTAAAGGAATGACGTCATAATGCAACAAAAATGTTATTTTCACCTATTTAAAACGTGATAAATTGATAAATTTAATCGCCTGCTCTTAACTGTGGAAAATAATACTTGAAATAATGGCCTAAAACGCTCAAAAATGGGGGAAGGGATGATTTTCGAAAGTTTTAAAGTTGACAGTGCTTTTCGCAGTAATACAAAGCATATTTACACCCATTTATTTTAGAATCGGGCCAATAGTTTAGGAGGAGATGTGGAACATACATATATACATACATACATACACACACACATACACACATACAATGACTTTTATTTATAAGATATAGATAGATAGATAGATAGATATATCAACCTTCGTCTATTATTTTTCAAGCAGACAGAAATGGAAAAAAAAAAAAAAATTCAAGATAACAATACATGTGAGAAGCCACTTTATCTGTGGAAATGGATACAGATATTCAATAAAATGTGCAATAATGAATAATTTAAGTATTTACAACATTATTAGAAAGTATTTAACATTTTCTAAAATATCATTATATGAGGTATAAATGTTAAATGTCATTCTCATTTAGAATGATGTTTAACATTTGAAAAACATTAGGTAATTGATACCTGCTTTGTACATATCTTTCTGCAAAGAAGGAATTAATCTACTGCCTCTACCTCTGCAAATACACTATAAATGCCACTGTGAGAATATATAAATGATTTTAATTTTGACAAATTTTTACATGCTTAAAAAAAGTACAGCACTGATTCAGAATCATTTTTATCTTTTTCCTATTCTTTCTCATAATCTTGTTCTGGATTGTGAATAAGTGCTCTACTTATGTGTCCCAACTAACTGTCAGGTTACAAACCTTACGGTTGTTAGGTAAGGCCCTGATGAAAATCCCAGAAATCTTTTAGCTGTCCACACAACCTTGAAGTAGCCTTATCAACACAAAAAAATATTTCCCCAGTTCTAAGTCCCACAAGGAGAGTTCTAGGAAGACAAAGAGGCGTGAGAGAAAATTTTTCATTTATAGAACCACGAAAATACTAGGAGCAATAAATATGGAAAAAATAACATTAATTCTATGGGGGTAAATGCAGAACCAAATAATTATTACTGGGAAATAATATGGGAACAATAAAAACATATATCAATGAACATACATATATCATATATCAACAAAATAATATTTTATGTTACAACCTTTTATTTTAAGCATAATTTATATGATAGTATATGTAGCCAAATCTCTTAAAATTATTGGTACTTAAGTAGTTAAGACTGTTTAAATTACCAACTTGTTGGAAATTCTCAAAACACATGAAGCTTTCTACCAGTTCCAATTAAATAAGTAGCACCGTCCATCAAAATTAGCGCACTTGAATGATTTTTCTTTATACTAAAATCTCCGAAAATATTAAATGTATTATTTACTAGAGTATATGTCGATAAGGTATTGTGTAAACATTAATGCCCTCCTATACAGCTGAGTTAGATTAAAAGTAATGAATGCAAGTTCTCATTTTCGTTATTGCAATAGTAATATATCAAACAAAAAACTTTTGTAGCTTGTGATCCCATTATGATCCCAACATGAAACTTTGGGGATTAATTAACAATAATATGAGCAATTTTTGAGATTTTTTTCAAAATTTTAAAAACTTGGCTTTTTGAAAAATTGAAATTTTAAATTTTAATTTAAATTTAAATTTTTAAATAAAATTTTCAAGTCACTATGTGTTGTATATCATATGAAATCCCATTAAAAAAGGTTTAAAATAACACCTTGTACATATCTCTAGCTGAATTAGGTGAGTAGCAAGTGTATGCTGATAGAAGATATGCTGATAGTGTATTTTTTTAGACAAATCTGGCAACTTATAACTTCCTCTGGCCTTATAACTCCCAAACCAGTTATTATTCGAACATAAGATTTGGGGATTTTCTTTATAACCATAGAGTCACTTATTACACCAAATTTATTGAAAATTGGAGGTGGTCAGGTAGAAACCATGCGTTGATTTGGTATGGAATTACCCACACGAAAAAAAAAGAACCACTAGACTTTTTAAAAAATACATCATTTACAATCATTTATATTTGGTAGAATTTATATACCATTTAAATCAATAAAAATCAATGTTGAGAAGGATGAAAGAAAGATGTGAAAATGGGGACAAAGTAACTTATAAGTGTATAAATTAATAAAATATGACTTATTTATTAAAATAATTTGATACTAAACATTTGATAACATAACATAAATAAAGTGATATAACTTTGTAAAATATTTTTATCGAGAACTTAGAAAGAAACAATGTAAAATAATCTTACACCTAAGCAGTAGAATGATTATTTATTACATTACCTGGAGACCTGGTTATACCAAGCAATCCTGCATCTGCTAGTTTCTTAAAAATTTCCTTGGCTGGATACTGACCATCTTTTTCCCATTTGTCGACATACGGATTTATATCTTTATCAATTATCTAAAAAATAGAATATTATGTAAGGTCTAAAAATTTTAATTATTTAAATAATTTTAAAATAAAAACTCTCATTTACACACTTTATTTATGGTTTTTCTCATTTCATCGTGCTCTGCTGTGAAAAAATTTAAAGAAGTCGCTGAACTGTAAGTAGATGATATGTTTAAATGTCGACTACATAAATTCTGAATTTTAAAAAACTCTTTTGATACTCTGGAAAACATTTTGTACATGGGCAAATAATTATAAGACAGACGTAATATTGGAGTCTTGAAGGAAACTATCAATTACATAACCTATATAGGACACAGGAAAAACTGTAGGAAAAACAATTTTTCACTTATCAGTAGCATGTTTATCAATGTGTCACACAATCAGGATAATACTGTTACTCTGCTTGTCTAACTCGTGATTTCGGTCACTACAAATCACTGTTATTAGATGAATTAAAGTGGCAGGAGTATTTTAATAAAGCATTTGTAAATACTTTTCACACATTTATCAACAGTTTATGATTTTATTTAATATTTTACATATTTTAAGAACCAAATTAATTTAATTTAAAAATAATTCTTATTAATGCATGCTCCCGATGACGCTCATCAAATGTACAAGCTGTGGAACCAAAAAAGAATTCTTCATCCTTTTAACTATAGCGCACGTGAAAACAAATAACCCGTAGTTACTGGAGGTATTAACGAACTTTCCATCATGCATCTGTATGAAAATAAAGATCTTATCGAAAGAATAGGGAACGTACTAATAGATGTATCTCGTCCAATGAAAGAAAGGTTTCGTGCTTTATTCACTTTACGAAATATAGGTGGAGAATTTTCCATTAAATGTATAGAAAAGTGTTTTGATGATTCTTCAGCTCTCTTAAAGCATGAATGTGCATATTGTTTAGGACAAATGCAAGATCCACGAGCTGTTCCAAAGTTAGAATCTATTTTAGATAACACAGCCGAAGAACCAGTTGTACGTCATGAGGCTGCTGAAGCTCTAGCAGCGATTGGATTAGATAGTAGTATTTGTGTTTTGAATAAGTATTTGAATGATCCTGCGCCTGAAGTAGCTGAAACATGCCAACTCGCAGTACAAAAACTGCAAGAAAAAGAAAAATCCAATCATGAACAGTCACAAAATCCTTACCAGTCGATTGATCCAGCACCACCTTATAGTTCCAAGGATTACAATTCAGTTAGTGATTTAGAAAACATTTTGCTTGATGAAGATCAGCCACTTTACAAACGTTACCGTGCTATGTTCAGCTTAAGAAATATGAGTTCAGAATCGGCAGCTGTAGCACTTGCTAAAGGTTTGAAATCGAATTGTAGTGCTCTTTTTAGGCATGAAGTAGCTTATGTACTGGGCCAGATGCAAATGGAAGCAACCGTTAAGCCACTATCGGAGTCTTTAATGAATGAAAAAGAGCATGAAATGGTGAGACATGAATGTGCAGAAGCTTTAGGTTCTATAGCTACTGAAGAATGTTTTGAGATTTTAAAACAGTATGCTAAAGATAATAAGAGGATTGTCAGAGAGAGTTGTGAAGTTGCTCTAGACATGTGTGACTATGAAAATGGAGAAGAATTTCAGTATGCAGATACGTTACTTAAAGTTACTTCATAACTTAAATAAAATTGTTTCACCGATCATATGGTATTGATTTCCAATCTTACGCTGATTTACTAATTCAAAAGTAGCTTAAATTGTCACAATTCTTTTTTATTCACAAGAATAGTATTTGAATGCAGTGAATTTATTTAATCTCAACATTTTTTGTTTTATTTTCTCATATCAGAAGCTTTTTATATAATTATAGAGATTTTCCTTAAAGCAGATACATTTTAGCTTATACTTGTAGTAATAATACAATCCTATTTAGTGTGATATATAACAAACATTTATTTCATAGTTTCAAATTATAGTAGCAAATAAAATTATAATACCAAGTAATTTTATATTCATTAATTTCTCATCATCTTCCCTCTAAGAGAGAAAGTTCTGAATTCTTCTCTGATATATAATTTTGCAGTATTTTCTGAGCAAATATTTAATTTTTGCTAGTTTCATTCAATATGCCACAATGTGTAATTCTCATCAAGGATAATTACTGTACACTTTTGAATTTTCATTGTTTTTTAATCAAATTCTTTCATTTATTCAGGTATAGGTATATTTAAACAAATGGGTAGCAAGCATATCTAACAGTATGTATTCTTTACACCCTTTCTCCCCCCTTTTTTTTTTAATTAATTGACTCCAGTTATTTGTATAAGCACTGGCTAATATTGACACATCATATGAAAACAAAAATTTGAAGAATTTGAGACACATGAAAAACATTCAGTGTTAACCTTTTAAAAGGAGTTCTCTGAATAATTAATTCATCTGCAGGACATATGCTGTCCCAGCCCTTCTGAAAAGGTTAAGATAAAATATTTTGGTTTAAATGCAACTAGCATGCCACTTTTTTTTCCCATACTTAATTTGGCACTTTTGTGGACTCACCAAATTGGTGATAATTGAAGGTTAATAATCAAAAAGGTTAAATAAGTCAAAATTTAACATGGATACTCAGATTTATTATAATACGTATCAGGCATATTACATAAACATTTTATAAGAATCTGAAAAATTCAGCCAGAAAGAGAATTTTAAAAATTATATTGTTTAAAAATGAATTATTATTGATTTAAAAAAAACAATGTGATTAATTTACTTACACTTCAATTTTTTAGGTATACTAAGTGTAGAAACACCTACTTAATTTATAAAAGTGTTTTATAAAGTCCACTATCCTCTTAAAAACTGACTGAAATTTCATCGTTGATAGGAATACAGCTGAACGATGGCCGATTGGTTAGGCTGCTAGCCTTCAGTACCGGAGTTCATGGGTTCGAATCCCACAGTGGCATGGATGTTTGTAGCCATTCGGAATCGGCTTTAAGCTGCAGGTCCCGGTCTCATTAGCCCTCGTGTTGCAAAAAGTAGACCGTAGCACTTCAAATCAAACCATAATCAAAGGAATATGACTAATTTTATTACACTGATATCTTTAAAAAATATTACAAAATTATACTTTAAGTTTCTTATTAAAAAAATTATCAATTTTTTTCTTCTTTTTTTTTCTAAATTTAACACTTTATGACCAAGTTATTTCTACAGAGTATATATTCCTGAAGGTATTAAATTGAAGTTATGGATGTCTGAGAGTAAAAAAAAAAATATTTCAAAGAACTTTGACTATTATAGCCTATCCTTATTAGATATTAGTTGTCATTTTAAGCATCACAGGGTACCAGATATAAAAAACAAAAATCTTCATTTTAAGGGATTTATTTGGTATCAAATGTAAACAAAATACTGCAGAATGAAGCTTTAAAATAGATAAAGCCACTTGTATGATTTCAGTCTATATATCTGCTGAAAATATAAATTTATGTGGAAAACATCATAAAAAGCTGATTCACGTGTCAAAATTATAAATAAAAGCAAATACTCAAAATTGTCTATAGGATTACCATCTACCTTCTTTGCAAAGAAAAACTCATTCTATAAAAAAAAAATTAATAGTTATTTAAAAAAAACACTAGGCATTGAAAATGTCAGTTTGGGGGTGAGGCATTATTCTAAATAAAAAGAGACCATTTTTATTGAAAAAAAGATGATTAATTCTGTAAGAAATAACTAAAGATGAAAAAAGTAATTGATTAGCATTCATGTCTAGTTGTCAAATAATGGGAAAATGATTAGGGTACAACTTTTCACTACCAAATTTATGGGTTCAAATCTCACTGGTTGCTTGTAACTATGCAGAAGCAAGTTTAAGTACTGTAGGCATCCCAGTTCAATTAGTGTCTGTGTTGCCAGACATGAACTTGTACTACTCCAAGCCAAACCAGTCATTCATGTATTTTTCCAAAAAATATTTACAACCTAAATAAATCCCCTCTAGTTTTCCTTTTTGTGATTAGTCTTACTGAAAGATTTATTTTTCTTATGCAAATTATATTTTAGCACAAAGTCATTTTTTTTTTTTACCTTTACAGTAGCTATAGTCCTTGTAAAATCTATTGGTACTTCAAGGTCACACTTTCTCGTTTCTCCAGTCGTCGGTTACTATGGTAGCGACCAAGAAACAGGTGCATTCACATTTATTTTTAGCACTTCAGTTGAGGATTTGATTCCTTTAATTCCTTTGATTTCAGTTGAAGATTTGAAAAAATCACAGGTGTTTTTGTAAAAATATAAAAGTTCATTTTAATTTAGAATTCTTACTAAAACATTAGGAGTCTCATACCTTCTAAAGAAATTTTCACTCTCTGAAAATGTATCAAGAGACCATAAATCTTTAAATTCATAATAAAATTATACAAAATATTGTTATTGCATTAAGACCTCTTTATATTCTTATAAAATTATAAGATAATTAATACAGTACAATTTTGGAAAAGAAAGTGTACTATGGTCCACATAACTTCATATTATAGTTATTAACATACAACTTAAATTTAAGGAATTTCAGAACTACATTCTCTTACATAATTTAAAAATTAAGAAATAACTTTGATATTTAAATTAAAATAATCATACAAATATAGAGAAAATAGTGAGAAATTGTAACTAATTAATCATTAAAATTACTAAATATTCAATTATCTTAATGATATTAATCCTTTCTGTAAATAATGTAACTGTATATCCAAAAAAATTAAATTTACCTTTTCAGTAGAATTTTTTAAAGTATTAAGTATTTTTCAAAGAGTAGTCTAAATAAACATACTTTCATCATGCACCTAGAGCCTTTTATGATGCATGACACCCCTTCACACAGTGGGAAAAAAGAGTAAATTCATTCCCCAACTGTTGTTACCATAGTTACACTTGGTGATTGGGGAAAAATCATTGATCTTGAAGTACCTATTGAGTTTACACAGAGTATAATTGATAACTTTCTTTCCTTGAAATGAAATTAGTTGTGCTTTTGAAATTTTATGTGTACTGTGAATCATATATACATATGACTTTGTATTTACTTGTATCAGTTTCTTTTATTTAAATGGGAGGGTCTTTCAATTTAAGTAGATATGAAATTTTGATCTATATATCTTATATATCAGTCTTTTCATTTACATTAAAATGATTGTTTGGAATGATTTTATGACAAAAATACCAATACCTCAAAAGCTAAATTGTTATATCTAATTTCAAAACTAATGTTTTTATGCCATTTCTTGAAGTGAGAAAGCAGTCAAGTAAATTTGAATTCAGCAATTTTGAAATATGGTAAGTATATTAATGATAGTCACAAAAATATTAATGATAGTCAACTCATATATGTCTATCATTAATATTTTTGTGTAATTGGTTGTTGATTCTAGTTTCCATATTTGGTAAATTGTAAAACAAATTCTGTAAATTAAAAAAAAAAAATTAACCTTCGAGTTATTTTGCTCTATATGCATAAATATTTACTTGAAAAAAAAAACATTGTTATACAGTCAGGGTTGGCAAAAACCTGGTTTTTTTCAGAAAAAAAAACCAACCCAGTGTTTTTTTTTTTTTCAGGGTTTTTGAGGTTTTTTGGGCTTTTATCAGGGTTTTTTCTATACTTTAAAGGGTTTTAGATGCTTTTTTGTTATGTAAGAGGGCAGGATATATAATTAATTGTATGATTAAAATAAATTAAAAATGTTAATCACTTTTTAAAATTAAAAATTTTAAAAATCAATTTTAAATTATGCACAAGAAAATTTTGTCTAAATTAAAGGAAATTTTGAAATCTTAAATTTTTTTCATATTATAAAATTTTTCTAACATCAAAAAACTAGTTTTGAATGGCGATTATTTTATACTAAAAGTTGGCTTTGAAATAGTTGCATTTGAAGTTTTTCTTTTCAATAAAATGTATTAAATTATTGCTCTATATTTATTACCAGTATTGTGTTATTATAAAGCATTCAGAAAATATTCTTTTAGTTAATTTGTAAGTTATATATGATAAGTAGCAGAATTAATTATATATATTATCCCCATGTTTATTATTTGCAGTTGTTATACATATTTTTTACCCAATTTTTCTTGTCCATTTTTCGAAAAACCCACTTGGGTTTTTTCGGGTTGGGCAAATGAAGCCAACCTTGTATACAGTGTATATGTCTGATATCTTTTACAAAGAAAGAGAATAGATAGACATTTAGATTAAAAGCTGATGTACTTATCTGTTAGAAATTACATGAAACAAAATTTCCCTTACTTCCTATTAATTATAGTCAATGCAATAAGCTATATCATTACTTTAAAAATTAATTGTTAAAAGATGCAAATTTAAAAAAACTAATTAAAGTGTACTGCTATTTTGAAATTTAAGAATCTTCCTCAGTGTAAGAGATTTAGTGGCACGAAATTGAAAATATGAAATGCTAGATTTCTGGCACTGAGAAAACAGCTTTAGAAACTGCTTGTTTTATGTAGCATTTTTTTTTTTGTTTGTTTGTTTTAGTTGCATATTTTGTAGGTAGGTCTCTCTTATTTATTCTTGCACAAAAGTTTCTTATTGCGAATCTTTGTAAGTTTTTGTAGAGTATTAAGGTTATTTTTGTCTGTTTCTTTATAAATCTAACTTTTCTTTATTTTATGGGAAATTTAGGAAAATTCAAGAAACTCAAACCATTATAAAATAAAAATCTAAATATCAGAACATACTTTATATACTTAACCCTAGAATGCTACCCTTTGAAATACTTATGGGACCATTTGTCCCCAAGATGAAGTTTGCATTGATTAAGTATTGATTAAGTTGATTAAGTAGATGATTTCATGATTATCTACCTTTAAGTAAGCAAGAGAGTACAATTTTTTTTTTCAAATAAATATATAAACATTAGTTTAGTGGTCTCCTAACAATGCTCTGAAATATGTTAATGAAGATTTGCACTTCATTCTTCACAAATTATGCAAGTATAGGGCTCAAATTTTCCTATTTTTATGATAGATTATTCAAATAATTGGGTACCTGTATCCAATTTTAAAAGTTTAGTTGCAATTCTTGTTGGTCAGTAGAGATCTAAACCTTTGAGACTCTTGGTTATCTATGTAACAAAAATGTCTTAGCTTTATTGCAACCAGGGTTAAAAAAAAATCATTTTTTTTCTGAATACTAATTTTAATAATTGTTTTTATGTTTTTTGAAATATACATATAATAGTTTGTTATAAGAAGTAACATCTATCTAGTATATTCTACACACTGATTACCTAAAACTAAATATATAAATTTTAATCTAAATAGATTCCATTATTTTGTAATTTGATAGAACTAAATAAGATGTAAATTTAAAGAACAAATTAAATATTCTTTTAATGCAAACTATTTATTAAAAAAACAAATCACAATTATTTCAATATTTTTTAAGCACCGAATTATGGATTTAATCGTTTCAATAAAAACATTAGCTTTGATGCTTTATCCTTTCCTAATTGGTTATGAAGGCTAGAATTTGTTCATTCTAGGTTCATACCAAAAGAAGAAAACTGTCTTTCCATTCCAGCAGATGAAGTCACAGCTGTTATTTGGTAGACAAATTGGATTTCCAAGTTCGGTAATACTCTTTACCTCCCATTACATAAAATGAATTCCACCAATCATAATCAGTCGTTGTACCTACCCCTACTACATACTTTCTGATAACAACCCATAAATTCTTGTAAAGCACATGCTATGTATTTACACTTATTTACTTATTGGTATTAATGTGCTGACAGATTCCCATTTCTCCTGTCTTTGGATATAGGTTTTAAAAGAAATGAAAAAAAAAAATGATTTAAATCAATGATTTTTTCAAAAAAAAATCAACTGATTTAAATCATGCCAACCCTGATTGCAACATTTTTTTTCTTTTTTTACTTTTATATAAATGTGCATCAACTGAACTAGATTTTATTATCCCATAAATTACTAAAAGAGGCCACAGTAATTTTATTTTCTCTTCTATATGAGATACTGTTATTCATTTGATCCAATGTGCTTACTGTTCCTGTGTAGAAGTTCAACTTTTTATGGTTTTCTACTTTATGGATTTCAGTTTATCATGAAAATTACAAAGAAAAACAACACACCTATTTGGTTTTATTTTACATAGTAGAAGAGTTTTAGCTGTATGAAAATAATACTTTGAATTTCCAACACTTTGAAAATGCAATAAAATAAAGTAATTTTTGAAAAGGTTTGAAAATGCAATGTAAAATAAAAGAATTTGCCTTTCATTACTGCAAGCAGTTCTATAAGTGATTAGTGGACTCTTCAGAAGATTTTCATAAAAGAGTATCAAGGTTAAACAATTACCCATTGTAATATTTTTATCGATACCACAAATGTTTCTAGTTAATTTTTCAATGAAATATGATGCTATAAGAATTATGTTAACTTGAGTATTTGATCCCAAATAAGATATTGCATTAATCTTATAGTTCATTCTTACATCACACATTTCTTATTCAATGTTCATTTTTAAGGTCTAATATGTACATTATAATGACCTACCCAGAGTGAGTGTCTGAAAAGCTAATAGCTAACCATTCATCTCTGAGACTAGAATTGTTATAAAAATGCTACTTATAGAACTATTTTTGGTGAAAAGAAATGTTGTATGTAATAGCCAAAGTCATATGAAGGTACTGAAGGAAACACCCCATTTCCTGTTTCAAGGGAGGCAGGTCAGGGTTATTTTATGGCTTCATCCAGAAGATGAATGGGTAGCATTCTAGGGTTAAATTCGTACCCTAAACATTCACAAATCAAGCAAATCAATTTTTTTCAAATAAGTTTATTTACATGTATCTGTTATAAAAATATAAATTTAACAAAGAAATTTATTGACTTATATAAGTATTTTAAAATATTTTTTATAGTTTTCTATAAGTTACTAACAATAAGGAAACAAAACTTTAAACAATACCTTGACATTAAAGCTGCATTAATTAGATTTATAACAATAACTTATAAACAGCTCTAAAAATAAAATTACAGAATATAACTTTGTTAAAGTATATAAATCCAAGTAAGTTATAATATTCAATTAAAATAAATCAACATTTTTATTTGAGTTTTTTTATTAAGCCTTATAAAAAAAATAGTATTTAGATATTTGAGAATTTTCCAACATAAAAATCATTAATAAGTGTTTCCTTTTTTTTACAGCAAAAAATGTTTTAAATATTTCCCTTGCATAAATAAGAGAATAAATAAAATGTAGAGAAACAATAGTCACAAGTCAATTATGTTTTTCAATACATTAAATACACTAAGTCACAAATATGAGAATTAGGTAAAGACAAAAAGAAGTATTATTGTTACTAATATTCCAGCTTTTACCCATTAATTATGAAACAGATAAATATAGCAAACAGATTAGTTCCATCTTCTAGCAGAAACATTTTACAACAAAATAGCTTCTATACATATGATGATGCACTTTCGAATTAGAAATGATTAAATTTCTTAATCAGAAATAAAAGATCAGTGTCATAAACCATTGGTTAATAGATGAAAAACTGTGGAATAAAAAATGAGAACCAAAACTAATAATAAGCTATTATATGTTAGTATCTAGATATTTATTAAACAATAACACTTTGAATAAAATTTTGAGCATGTTTTAGTTTCTGTAATTTGAGCAAGTGGGATATTCTACATACAAGATATTTTCTGCATTCTGATTCCTGAATACCCAAAGAATCTTTATTAGTTTAATTAACATATTTGGTCAAATCATTTCAAATAATTTAGTATAATGTAACCAAAAATATTTATTATTGATTCTAGTTCTTAATTGTTGAATGAACAACCAAAAGCATATTTTCAATAAAAACAAGTTTAGAAAACAGCACTTCCCTTGCAAATTCATGGTAAAAGCTGAAAGTTATATCCTACTTCAAAGTAGTAGAATGAAATCTTTTACTACATATTAACATTTAAAATTGGAGTACTTGATGTAACTCATTAAATATTACATTTTTGATCAACCAGTAATAAGGCCAAATTTACCTAGCAATGGTATATTAAAATACTTTTTTAATTGAGATTAGTTTAAGAAAATAAGTTCATGTAGACTATTAGATCAAATAGATTTTATTATATCTTCTTTTTTTGGCGTGAAGTATGCTAAACATTGAATGCTACTGAAAAGTAGAATATTTATGCTTTTTTTTATGATAAACTACATGGTATTTATAAAACATGTTTTGCAAATACTTTAATCTAAATAAGTATTTGCATAGAAAAATTTGTTGTACCAAATGAATGGAGGGTTATGTATGGAAGAAATTGGCTTCCAAATGTTATTGTCTCTTCTTCATTCAAAACTAAACTTAGTTGCTAAAACAATGTTAAGCAGTCAAGACATATATAATTTTCTTTGGTATTATTGAAGTTATTAATACTGGTTTTTGAAAGCGAAAATTTATAAGTTTTTAAAAACTTTTTAAAGTAGTCAACTTTTTTAAGGATCTCTATGAGAAAGAAAGTTACAGTTGACACAAAATTTATTCAGATTTATAATTTTGATTATCTTTTTTAATTATGAAAATTTACAAAAGGTACTTCATGTTTGAAATTCTTGTAAAATTGCCTCTCCTCCTTGCAGTAGAATTGCTATTTAAAATACTCAATTCAATTTAACTAACACTGAAGCACCTTCTTCAAAAGCATTTAAAATATGGAAACCACAACTACCAATGCAGACACATTCACAGATAAATGCATGCATATTGCAAACTCTTTCAAAATCTTTTTGTAAAAATTCATAAATGGCTGTAATTAAGAAATGAGCTATCCATTAATACATGAAAAAAATTTTTTTAAATAATAATTTAGCCTTTTAAAAAAATTACATCAAAATATCTTCAGTAGAATGCTCTTTAAAAAGGAAAAATTTAAACATTTTGTTGAAACTTCATTTTGTAATAAATCATAAAATTTCTTAGTAATGCTTCTTAGCATTACTAAGAAATACTATTACTATTCCCTTTGCTTAGCTTTTAGTGATTTATTTCAAATTAGACTGCATTTAAAAAAATGTTTTGTTCAAAAATGAAAGATTCAACAAGAAAATTAAGGGTTTAATAAGGGTCTGTTTTAAAGAGCATGTAAAATTAAGGAATACAAACCCTATAACAAATGACAGATCTAATGAGAGGTGTAAAATGGCTTACAGTCAACATTTAAAAATAAGTAAAGTACCATAGCTATGGCCTTAGAAAGGGTTAGTCTTTTTTAAATATAATATTTGTGACATTAGTGTCAGGTAACATTTTTTTTAATGACAAATTCATTCAAGCTTTATCAAGCCTTAACTGAAATATGAAGAAATAATTACAAGTCTTGAATACATAAGGTAGATAAGAGAATTGTAAAAACACTTATGCAACTTTAAACACAAAATAAGCAGTGACAAATTTAAGTTCAATTGCAGTAGTGTAAAAGTTACATCTTTTATAAATTAAAATTGCTTAACACTTTATCTTGACTGTTGTACTTTAAAACATACAAAGAAGTAATGAGTAAAAAAACTGGAAACTACTACATTTAATTTCTTAAATGAAATGCATATGAAATAGAATATGTACAAACAATTTCAAAAGCTAAAAATTCAAGATTTTTAATATTTCTTGTTTAGAGCACAACATTTTATAAAAATACCTACATTACCAAATATATTGTACATTAATGCAATATTTATAGTTTAAATTATATGTAAAACCAATAATTAAAATTTGCTGTTGCTTTTATGTTACCCACACACAGATAAACTTTTAGAGAAAAAAACTACTAATCTAGTTATAATGTAATGTAAGAAGTTTGGTAAAAAAAGTACTATGAAATTATTTGTGCAATATATATACATTTGTATAATGCTCAAAAAATGTAAATTATACAATATATGAATTGTGGCACAGCATACTTTTCTCACTTAGAATCTAAAAATGCAATTGGACTAGTAATATATTTTAAAACTCTATATTGGTTAGTTTTTAGCTCACAGAGAGTGTTTATGAAATTTGGTTCTTTATATAACAATGTTAAATTTTAAATATTACTCACAACAAGAAGAAATCCACATCTTTTAACCTGGAAAAATTACAAGTAAGAAATATGTATTTAAAAAAAGAAATATAGTAAAAAAAGCTGGTAACAGAGCCAAAATATATTCTACAAAATTTTTGCTCTTTTGTGAATGTTTTAAAAATCATTTTCTAACAGCAGGTGTATTTTTGTTACATTAATAAAAATCAACTAAGATTGTATTCATTTGGGAAATCTGTAAAACACCAAAACTACTGAAATCAGACTTTTCAAAAATAATCTTAATTTTCAAAAATAATTTTCTTAAATAATCAATGGAATAAAATAAATAGGGAAGCTTATATATACAATATTTTAATGAAAGCTAATATTATAACATCAGAACTTTATTTAAAAAATTATAGAATCTACTTTAATATGTTTAATTTCCTTTATAAATTAAAAAGTAAAACAAATTTTTTTTATCAGAGTAGCATACATGCCAACTTTGCTTTTAACACATTGCTCAAAAAGTTACATTTTAACTGTTCTTTAGGCTTTTATCACAAACAGCCTTTTTTTTCAATGTTTTGAGTATTTGCTATATATATATTATTATATCCTTTTTTCTTCTTTTTTGTAAGTTACCCACAATTTTTCCCTTCATGTCGTCCATTAGTGTGACTATGAGATTTCAACTTTAGAATATCATATAAATAATTCATTTGCTAAGTTTGATATTGCATTGAATATAAATATTTTTATGCTAAAATTTAATATCTTAAAAATTTAAGAAGACTCATAATTTTGTTCTGAATTTTAAAAATTAGTTGTCCATTTTTTAATTACAGAATTAAATATCACACTATGAAAACTGCAGAATTTAAATGTTGAAGAAAACTATTTAAGTCTATCAAATTTTATTTGTGATTATATATGAGGTTATTGCACTAAAATATTTTGAAGTGAAAAACATTTTGCAAACAAATTAAGAAATAATAAAACGACAGCACAGAAAAAAAAAACAGTAAAATTTATAATTTTTGTTTTGAGTATATAATAGCATACATACATCTCATATATCTAAGAGCTTATTTTCAAAACAATGTCTAAATAAATAAATCAAATAAAGAAGTTTACTTTACAGTCAAATGCAAATACCAGAAATTAATAGAAAATAGTTCATTGTTAAACACATACAAAAATCAAAATATCCATAACTAGATTTTAAGTTTAAGCAAGGCTTATTTTGTCACAGAATGCCATAGAATAATGCTACAGCACATTTTCATAGCTTCAAAAGTAGTGTTTGAAAAGATGTAGATAAATCTAATTGCTATTCAAACAAGAATTTTGTCGAGAAAGAAGACAATTTTAACATTTTTGTTCATAAAATTTTTTGAACCCCCTCTGAGACTTTTTGATCCTTCAATATATATCGATTTATGGCTACTCAGAGGGTGATATTTATGCACAGTTGCAAAATTCAAAAGAAAGATAAACAGAAATTTGTTGGACAATAACATGAATTTTGGAATTTAATATGAATATTTATTATAGGTTAAATAAATTAAATTTACTAAAAAGCAAGTCTATATATACTATGTAACAAAAAAGTCAACAAGATATGAATTTCCAGAGCCTTTTTTCTTATCCTCTTAATTCTCAAGGGAAAAAAAAGCACTGTTTAACACACAACATCAACTAAACAAAATAAATATTTATTTTGTTGCTCTTTTGAAAGCTAAGTGTACTTGCGTCTAAATCAGGGCTGGCTCTAAGAGGTAGGCGAATTTGGAAAACTTTTGGGAAAAATTTTGTGGTAGCGAAATTTATTAATGAAAGAGCCTGAATTATAGTTTAAAAAATTAATATACGAGTACAATAAACTCAACTCATTAAAAAAATATTTTAGTTACTTGAATCTAGAAAAATTAGCAATATTAATTATAACAGAAATTTACGACCTTCTGGGCACTCCTATATAAAAAAATGCGAATTTTGTTTTTTAATAAAACTATTTTCTGTGAATTTGTATTAGTATTATTATCTTAATTCAATTATATTCCATTTTTCTGAATAACATGGTTATTTTATAATTTTGTTTTTGAAAGATTTATAAATTTGAGGGGGTTGTATTTTTGGGGGTTACTTTGAGGTTGGTAGCAAAATTGCTAGGGCTGGCCCTGATTTATATATAATATATATTTATAATGCAAACTTTGGAATTCAATATGAACATATTAAATACCACAAATTAAATTTTTTAAAAAGTATATCATTTAACAACAAAATCAACACAATGTGAGTTACTGTGTCTTTCCTTACACACACACACACAAAAAAAAAAAAATAAAATAAAATAAAATAAACACTGTTTAACACACCATTAACTTAACAAAATAAATGTTCATTTTGTTGCTCTTAAGAAGGTTAGGTTTATTTTCTGTTCAGTAACACAATGATAACCACTGACCCAAAAAATACACATAAGTAGCAAATGATTATATGTTGATGCGATCATTGGAAAGAAAAGCATACTTTATAAATGATATGAGCTTATTGCCTTAGTCTTCAAAACTTTGAGCCTTAGTCTTCAAAACTAAATTCAATTGTTGGTTGATTTCCCCCCCCTCCATTTAATACATAGTTACTGCAAAATGTGTTAATTAGTTTATTGTCTGTATAAATTTTTATACAGACAAAACCCACATATTTAAATGATATATTACTTTATTTTGGATAGTAAATAAGTTTGCTCTCTATTCCATAATAAAGAAAAATGTCAAAATAAGTAATGTTTGTATTATCTTTGTAATATAATTATATAAAAAAAAAATTCACACACATTATAAATATTCTCACAGTATAACCAACATTTCTGACATTAATCTCTAAACTGCCATGCATTTATAGATATATGGAAAAACAGATGTTTATACTCTATATTCCTGAATATAAGCCCATCTGTGTATAAGCTCAGAGTGTATTTTATTTTTATTTACCAAAAATTAAAAGCCTGTACATATGCTAAAATGGAAATTATATTTTAGTCATGTTCAAATATGTCTACAAGAAGTCTAAAATGTCAGCAAGCAGATAAAATGCTTGAACTATTTTTAAATTAAATTGCTGAAAAGTGAAATGCAAGACCAATGGTTTTCAAACTTTTTTTTTCTGTGGCATTTAGTTTTAGAATTGTGGAGATAAAAGATTGATCCCATCTTGAGATAAATACAGTTCTTAGCATGTTTTGAAGTGGCAACAGAAGGTAACTTAGATTTTAATTTTTTGCAACTTAATGTTTTCTGTTAATTTTCCAATTTTAAGCTGTCTTTTCTTGATTACTGAGGCAACACCCAGTTTGAGAACCACAGCGCTTGACTGTGTGGAGAATAATATTTTTCAATTAGACACCAATGCCAATACTTTAAACTCTACTAACTCTGTATGACACCAGCACTTGTTCATAAATTTAAATTATATAAACTTAAAAAATCAAAAAGTTATTTTTTGAGCAATTTACCTTTTGCTTTTAGCTTGCAAGCTTTACTTTTATTATAAAATTAGCTGATCTATTATAGACATATCATTGCTATTTTAGCACAATTATAGCAAAGGCAAGACTCATTATAAATTTATTTTTCAAATTTGTGTTTTCCCAAATTTTAAAACTTTTGAAAATTTTATAAATTTTTTGCCATTACATAATTTTTGTTATTACTTAATTTCAATTATTTTTGCTGATTTAGTCACCAAAAGCAAATAACATCACTAAGAAGGACCTATATTACATCTTTTACATAGGTTCCATATATAAACCGATCCCTCTACTTTACCCCTATAAAAAAGTTTTTAAAAATTTCAGCTTATACTGAGGAATATACAGTACATGCTTTGCAAAGTTGATGTGCATTAACCACCTTGGGCAGGGATGGGCAAACTATGGTCCACCGGAAGGTTTTATCCGGCTCGCAGATAGAATTTTAAGTTGCCGGTCCAAGGCAAATTAAAAGAAATATATATTTATACATTATATATCCATCTCCTTTTCTACTTTGCTTAAATATTATATCCCAAATTTATCTCACGCCCAGAAGATCAGCGGTATATTTGCTTCTTATATCTAAACAAGTGTTTTCAACTTTGAACCTTAGAAAGAATAATTTCAGAAGTAGACTGACAGATGAACATTTAGCATCGTTCTTTAAAATCAGTACATCTCACTTTGAACCTCAGTATAAGGAACTTTTAAAAATGAAATAACAATATCATTTATCTCATTAACGTATTTAAACCATTAGGTACTTGTATATTGTTTTTAAAATTTTAGAAAAAATTATCTTGGCCCAGCCAAATTTGTTTTCTTTTGATATTTGGCCTGCAGCCGAAAAAGTTTATCCATCCCTGACCTCGGGCATACATATATGCCTTCTTCAAATATATTCCTCAATTATTTGTTCCTTATTGTAAAAGTATGCTCACTTATAAAACAATGTATATGAAGAAAACTTATGCAATTATGAGGCAGTTAATGCACTGAAAGCACAAATTGTATCTATAAATTTCTGGCAGAAAGATTTAAATATTAAGCATAAGCTTATATATATATATATATATATATATATATATATATATATATATATATATATGCTTAAAATAGTCATTTTGAAAGTCATTATATATTTATAACATAAACAAAATATGAATGATTAATTAAACTCTTCATAGAGTCATAGATTATAAATAAAATATTCATTTGCAACAAATGTCCTAGAATTTTAATCAAATACAGTATGAATTTTATAACCATTAACCTTTCTCCTTTCATTATTAACAAATATATAACCTTATTTCAGAAATGTTTTGATTACTATTTACAGCATTTAAGGTATTTAATATAACTTAAATGCTATAATATTTCACACACATTTAAAAAATACTTTGAGAGTAAGAACATGGATACTTTACAAAACAAAAAATTAATAAAACAATGATTACGAAATACAACCATTACTGAGCAGCAAAAATTAAACACATTCTAGTATATATTTAAGGAGAAAAATAATACAGTTTAATTTCTTTTCAAAAGCATAATTAAAGGGCTTAATATATTCTGGAAAAATTCATACAGGTCCACTTTTTTCAAAGACATTTTTTAATAGCTGCGATAAATATTATATACATTTATAAGATTATATATTTTCTATTGCTGTGGAAGCCAAGTTTTGCTGGTAATAAATTTTTTATGCACAAATCAGTTTCAACTGCACCAGCTACTGAAGACTTAAAAACAAATATGATTATGTTAAAAAAATTCATGAACAATAAGTTTTCTTTAAATACATTTTATGTACAATAATAATGTGTCAGAGTTAAATGCAAATAATTTATTGTAACTAAAGAATAATTCTTAAACCTTTATGCAATGATTCTCAAAAGTTACACAAAGACAGAAATAGTAAAAAGGAATCACTCTTATAATATAAAACAGAATACCATTGGATTAAAAATAATAAACACAAATCAATACACATAAATTACGATATATCTTTTATATAATGACACTATATTTTGATTTGCTAATTATATATAAAAAAACTTAATTTATACAACATTACAAAAAAGTATTTTTATACTTTATAAAATATTTGATAAATACAATTTATAAAAAAAAATTGTGTTTTATAAATTACTTTTTAAAATAATTGTAATTATAATGCACAAAAAAAATTAATTTTAATAAAAAATGCCTAAATTTATTTTCTACTGACTGACTCACACATACTGAAATAAAATAATTTCATTTTGAGATATAAGATACAACATAAAGAACATAAATATATAGCTCCTTAGTACAATCAACAAAATATAAGATAGAAGTAACTAGTTTCAAACTAATCAATACTTTTACAATAGGCCTAGAAACATGTGAGATTGTTTTTTGTTGCATCTGTCTAACAAAGAATTTGCTTTAATTAAAAATAGTTATGTTTCTTTCAGTAGCATGTAAAAAGAACTGAGCAATCTTGTTCTGTATTTTCCAGGAGTTTTCAGAATCAGTGTCGTATAAATTCCCTTTTATTGAGCATGGCCTTTGGAATAAATATCAGTCTGTATATAAGGAAAATCTGAACATTTTCCTTATTCTTGTCTATAACACTTTACACTTAAATTAAATATAATTTTTTTTTAACGAGACTCCCTCTTAACCAGCTGTCATTTAACTAGATCTCTGCTTTAAACAACTATAATTAAATAAGTATGAAGACAAATTTAATATTCCATAATTATGTATTTTAAGCTTTGGAAAAGGCTTTAAGCTATGCGGAACAACATAAGCTTCAGCTTCCTCCATTAAAGTAATACTTTACATACACATATATAAAAAAAGAGCAAAATTACACAGTGAGCACCAAATTATCAGCCTTCTGCAGAAAAAAATAACAATTTTATAAACACTGTTACTAATGGTGCATTAAATTTTTGTAATAAGTTGATACATTTAATAAATGCTTACTTTAACTATAAAAAGAGGACATTTCTACCAAATAAATAGTTATTGTTTCATTCTCTACATTAACTAGAATTTCACTTAACTGGTTTATCCCAGTCCATTTTAGACTGGTTAAGAGGGTGTCTATTGCATTCAGTAAAAACCTATAAATGATCATTCAAGCCAACAAATAAGATTAACAAAACATTAAATAATGTATTATCATATATTATACATAAATGAAAAATATTTATTAGCTAAGTATTTTCACTTCTAAGAATTTCATAACATAAAATTTGAAATATTTAGTAATGTGTATATATATATGAAGATTTTTTATGTAACAGGTCATAAAATATATATATGTTAATATATTAATTATAAAATTATATTATAAGAAACATTTAATAGCATTATTCAGTAAAAAAGAATTATTTACAAGTAACATAAATACAATCTTAAATTAACAACAGTATCACACATGCAATATATGCAAACAAATCTCACTGATTTGTAGAATAAAAGAAAATAAATAAAATTTTTCTTTAGCTATTTCTTGAGAAATAGATATGCAAAAATTAAACAGAAATTACACGGCTTAAAAAGAAACAGGGAAAATAAAGTCACCATTCCAAAATTTTCAGAAAATAATACTTTGAAAAATCTTCCATAAGCAACACAAATAAGGCATTTTTAAGTACTAGTGCATAATGTATGCTCTCAAAAATATATATTTATTTTTATTATCATTAGACGAAAAACTGTGAAATTATTCGTTGAAATTTTTCTGGAATGCGAAGTGGCCATTCATATTCATTTGGCACAGGTCCATCAACCCCGGATTCAAAGAAATAGAAAAGTGGAAACCAAATTCGAGTTCGTCTTCTATCATCTCTCACAAAGGCTCTATTATTAGCAAGTGCATGGTAATACAAAAACAACCGTGTTGAAATATAAAATGCTATAAAAATGTCAATAGAGTAATGTTCATGGCCAGCTAAGATGAAGAACACACCAAAAATATTCAAAACCCATGTAAAAGTGTGTAAATAATACATACTTCGAGGTGTATCTAGAAAAAATATAATATTTATTTTATGTTATAATAAAATATACAATAATTATACTAAACACAACAATCAAACCCTATCAAATGCAAAGAACAGCCAAATATAAACAAAAATTATGGTCCCATCGATTTCATTTTAATTTATTCCTTTCTTACAAATTTCTCAGATCAAGTGTAATAAAATTTTTTTTTCAACTGTCAACAGAAATTTTTGTTTTGAATCTTTTCTGCAATGGTAAATACATCATTTTGTCCTTAATTTCATAACAAAATATATACATTTTTATCCACAAAAACTGCAGAAATTTTAAGGACCTTTGTTGTATTGTACAAAAAATTTTATAAAATTTTGTCTAAATTGGAATCACATCAGCAGAAATGCTTTTCAGTGAACAATTACAGACAAAAGTGTTTTGTCTTCATTTTTAGTCATTTAATAGATAATTGATTAATTTAATTGCACTCAGTTTAATTTGGGATTAATCACATTTCTCTTCAGGATCAGGTTACTGCACAGACTTAATGTACATATTCCACAAATTATGCTTACTACTGTGTCACTGGTATAACACCAGTATGGATATGAAAGCAAATGAACTAAATTAATACATGTTGTGTAGCTGCTACATCACACGGTGTATCTTTCTGTTATGTTCTTTTTAGTAATATTAACAGGGTTCCCACTCTTTTTCCAGAACAAAACTTAAGGACTTTTTAAAGACTTTCTAAGGACCAAAGTAACTTTTTATAAGGACCTACTTGAAATATGTGGCATAAAGACATAAACCCTATTTCCTGAGGAACATATTTTAATGATTACGAACCAGACAAAGCAAGTTCAATAAATGCCCTACATTATTTCAGAATTAAGTTTTCAAAAATGCCTAAAAATTAATATAAGAAATCTATTTGACAAAAACTAATTCTGAAAAAAGGTTTTTGGTGATCAAACTAAAAATAAGTTGTGAATAAAATACAATATTATAAACAGTACTTTCTCAGGTTTAAAAATGACTGATATATATATATATATATATATATATATATATATATACTGACTGATTATACCTGACATTGTCTGGAAAAGAAGAAAGTTTTAGACTTTTCTATCACATTCAGTGCAAGGAAAATTAAACTTCCATAAGTAACTGAAATATCTACACCCCATCCCCACCCTCCATGCTTCATTTAATTAAAATCTGCATGACTGTTAGCTATTAGGAAAGGGCAGCTGACTTCATTCTTTAAACCTTTTCAGTGTGCGAAAGATTATTTATTTGTCAAATAAGTTTCCTAGCTCATGACCATAAAAAGTACTGATAAACTAAAAGTATTTTCATAATTTTTTAAGAATATCAAGGAAGAAATTCTGAATTACTATAGTAATACACTGAAAACATATATGTATGTAAAGATTTTCTTTATTATTAATACGGCACTTTTGGCTAGAAAATGTAAAAGAATGTTATGAACATTAACAAATATTTTATATATTCTTAATATATATATATATATCCTTTGAACAGTACTTATCACCTGTACTGGAGTTTTTAGAACTGGTTTTGGGCAAATATAACTCCGAACTTACAAAACTAGAAAGTTAGGAGAATACGACTAAAACTGATAGAAAGTGAAAAAAACCTGATAGCATCAATGGAGAAATTGATTGCATTTTAATTTAAAAATTAAGGAGTTTTTAAGGACCTTTGGCAAAAATTAAGTAGTTTTAAGGGCCCTTAAAAATAAAAGCTAAAATTAGGGAGTTCTTAAGGACTTTTAAGGACCGTCGGAACCCTGGTTAATATTTTTTTAAAAATCAATTAGATTATTGTCTCTTAATTCTTCACACATTTAATCATTACTAACATGTGTAGTGTGGCTGGTTGGTTGATTTGGAGCACTGCAGTCTACTGTTTTGCCACACAAGGACATATGAGATTGGAGCCTACTATTTAAAGTCAATTTCAAATGGCTACAAGCATCCCTGCCATCAGAGGGTTTCGAACCCACAAATTCCAGAATCAAAGAGCAATGTCCTACCCATTTTGGCAATTGTTCAGCCATGTGCAGTTTGCTTGTTTAAAGAGAATATAGCACAAACACGCTAAAAATAATAATTTAAGATAATTTTTAATAGACTTTGATCATTTTTTCATCACTATTGAAAACATTTTACAAATAATGACATACATTTTGTTAGACCTAACATTTTTGTTAACACAAGAAAGACATAGCTAATCATTTTGACTACTACAGAATTTCAAACACCCATATCTCCCTTGTTTGTAGTTCAATTTCTTATTTGTTCATTGAAATTTCCTAATTATTCATAAAGAACATACAGATAAAAAAAACCTTATTTTTCCTCATTATTATTGAAGGTATAAATGTGTATTGCTAGAAAAGCTGACAGTTTGCCAATGTAGTCTCTAAACATCTTAGCCAGTGTTGCATTTTCTATTTTATTTTTAGAACTTTTCAAGAAGAAAGAGAATAAACAAAAAAGAGCTGGTTTGAGTAATACCATAACTTTTATTTCTAAAGGTGAATAATAAACAAATTGTCTATGACATGGAAGCCTAAACTTTTCACATGAAATAATAACTAATAATATCTGCAGGAGTAAGGAGAAATACTTCATAATTTTATTTCTCCATAAATCTGAAGATGGTTAGGGCAAAATCCACAGAATTACAGGATTTTCCCAGTGCAGAAACAGCCCTGATTCTCATATTTTTATAAGCAGTTTAGAAATTATGAGAGTTTATATGTCTATTCACTTATACCTACTCTAATCAAGATTTGAACAAAAATTTTTTTTAAGACTTTAAAATTGAATATGAAAAACAAAACAAAATTTAACAGTTTTAATAATATCATAATTTTTATATTATAGTTTATAAATTATACTTACATTCTGTTATAAAAAAGTTTAGTAATGTGAGAGCAACTGTATGTCCACTAAACATATAATCACCACATGTTCTAACACCTTGAATTGACATTCCACCACCCAACCAAATAAGAAAAGCAGTACGAACTTTATCCCGCCATTCACCATAGGACTAAAAACAATAAGAAAAACATCCATATTTCAATTTGACTAATTTCTAAGATATAGCAATAATATGAAAGAAATAAAAAGTAATATGAATAATGCAGAGATTGGTAAATTACAAACATAGCATAAAATCATTTTGAAACTATATAAATTGGTTTCTACAGAACACTTGCCGATAGATAATTACAAATTAAACACATATGTATATTTTTTAAAATCAAAGCAGATAGAAGCTGCATCTACCTTTTATGAAATTAAGTTTTTTTTTTTACGGCCGTTTCCTCCATGTTTATATAACTAAAACATGATTATTATATTCAGTGCTTTTTCCCTTTTAAGAAATGTGACATTATCACTTTGTGCAACAATAAATAAAAGGGTAGGGATCAAGATATATTTTAGAATGAGGTGATAAATAGCCCTACTAAAACATAACTGATATAGAAGTGATTGAAAAGAATGACTTTGACCCAGGGTCACTGCTGGGAAAAATGGGGCCCTGTACCAATTTCAGTAATGCATCTTCATGCACCCCCACTTCAAATCCATTTTTCAAATTGTGTGTGTACAAAGATATTATAGATTTAGATTACTTAACAATTTTAACAAATTATTATTTTTATTTTAACAAACTTAATTAGTAATTTAAATTTTTATAAAAATTAAAAAGTGTATTACAATTATGTTTATACAGTAGGATAATTAACCCTGTCCCAGTGGATATTATCCTACTTTTTTCCCCTTTTTTCAAGGAGGAATGCATGTCAGTGGTTAGCTCAATAACAACAGAACAATGTCACAAGTTGGAGTATTAAGGTGGGGAAGGGGTAGAAACTTTTCTTCCATAAGGGTGTTATTCGTGTCAAAAGGTATAAAAAAGTTTATTTTCAAAGAAATTTTTGAGGCGGTAACAATTTTGAAAAACAGCTTCATAGACCCCCTAAAATATTGGGCTCTTGTACTATGGTTTGGTTTGGTTTGGTTTGGAGTGCTATGGTTTACTATTTTGCAACACTAGGACTAATGAGACCAGGACCTACAGTTTAAAGCCGATTCTGAATGTCTACGAACATCCATGCCACAGTGGGATTCGAACCCACGAACCCCAGTACCAAAGGCTAGCACCCTAATCAATCGGCCATCATTCGGCACCTCTTGTACTATGGTGCTAGTATCTGACAGAAACCTTGCTCTGACCTACCACTATGGCACCTGAACAGGGGACCATGGGGCAAGGAAGTGCTTGCAGCATATTTTGACCAGATCCATACTTGTAAAACTTGCTCCACTTGAAATATTAATCAATTATTTCCAAAAAGTTAATGAGATAAAATTTAACATCAGTATAAAAGTTCTGAAAGAATGTGTTAAATGCAGAATTTTTTTAGGGAGTAAAACATTCTTCCTTAAACAAATTTTACTTAATACTAAGATTGCAGGATATAACTATATTCATCCTTCAATTTTATAAGATATAACTAATTATTATTATTATCTTTTCCAATGTGAGGGTACTTATTTCTACACTATTTGCCACTACCAAGCCACAGATATTTGTTGGCCATTTTATTATGGGAGCACAATACTCCAACATTACTCCCTGGGGCAATACAAACAATGTGATCCTTTTAATTTAGAAGCAGGGATGAAACAGACGACCCCCAGGCTTGGCTTACCACCTCCAAACGCATTGTTTAGGAACTTGAAAAACACTGCTATTTTATGCACCCCAGCTGCCAATAATTAACATGGCTGATCTTTTCTGGCTCAGGCCTTTAGCATGACAGGCACCTAGAACCTGGTATTCCGTTTGACCTGTGATTGGCTGGTAAGTACATTGGCAGATTTCTTAAATTGGCAATGCATTTTGGCGACGCTTTCCATGAATTTGTATATTATTTCAACAATCTGAAAAAGACAGGATTGTACATACAATTTTTTTTTCAAAAGCAGGGGAGGGGGGAGAGTATATATTCGATTAAAGGTTTACTGATATTTAATTAAAGTTAAGTTACAAATGAAAGATCATTCATTAAATTATCTCAACACAAGATTTTTCAGTGGATATATATATATATAAATTAGATATATGAATGTATACAAAATATGCTAATTACTATCTACAACCAATTAAGGGGTAGACATAATTGGTAATTACATAAATATTCTGAAAATTCCATGTTTACAAAGAAAAAAGAAAAGATTCATAAAGTTGCATAAATTCTGAAAACAGCATGCATATATTATATCTATATAATACATACATATATATTAAATGCATATGTATATCTATATAATTCATACATAGTACATTAATGTATTAAATAAAAAAAATATTAAATAGAGATTAACATGCAGAAAAATTGGGATACAATTTTTAAAACAATGAAATGTACCAGGTTTGGAATGAAATGTTAATTTCTGAGAAATTCTAAATTCTTCCAAATTATGAGCACTTTCTAAATGTTCTCGTAATTCCGGTAAATTTCTAAATTTCAAATTACAGTTGTCCTCTGTACACTCTGTATTACTTTCAGGTCTTTCATTTTGACCATTTCTTTCATTTTCATTTTTATGCATGCAATTAACAGGCTTTGTTAAATATTTTTTTCTGATAAAACACAGAGCTGCAGTATTTACAATTAAAACTTTCAATCTCCATTCTTTGTACATCCCAAATTCATCTAAATAAAGGAATAAATAATGGATAATTAAGAGAAATAAATGGATAAGAAGCCAATCTAAATCAATGGATAAGAAACCAATCGTGGAAAGCATCGCCAAGATATTTCGCCAATTTTAGAAATCGCTGCAAATGTACTTACCAGCCAATCACAGGCCGAGTGGAATACCAGGTTCCAGGCACCTGTTTTAGCATGCAACCCTCCAGTAATAGATTGATGTCTTTGTAAACTGAGCTACCACGGCTTATAACTAATTAAAGATACTTATAGATTGCTTATAAAATAAGAAAACTGAGAGCCAAAAACAAGTTTGTACTGTAAAATTAGAAGTTGATTTTAATAATAATAGTAAAATTTATCTTATCTGAAACCTGAAGTTTAAACATTACAAAATGAAATAAATCTTTCATCCTGATTTTTTAAAAATGAATGATGTACAAAAAGTATACAGTATTATTATTGCAAATTCAATGATAACAATTAACAAATACATAAAAAAATTTAAAGAGAAGCAATAGTCACAGTTTAACAGAGCAGTTATTCTTTTGTAAAATTTTACAGCAAGTAGATATAAAAACTTTTAAATTCCAAAAAGGTATAGGAAAATTAAAAATATGAATAATTTATAAGAAATGAATAAAATTAAATATTCAAAATGCCTAACTAGAAATAAAAAAATAAAATAGTAGGAAGATGAAGGCATAACATACTATATTAATCATAAAACAATACTTTTTAGAAGGATTTTATCTGTTAGTAAAATTTGGACACTATTAATAATGTAATGAATTAAATTTAAAAACTACTAATTTCTATGTCAACATTTAACATCATAGAATATTAAATGGATTTAACTTTATTAGGATAAATAAGTGAAGAAGATTTAATAAATTTATTGAGTATATTTTTAATACAAGTGGGTTTTAAGAAAAACATGATAAATGTAATTACTGTCATGATTTAATGTTAAAATGAATATAATTTATAATGAATATAATTTATAATTTTAAGAAAATAGTAAATAGTTTTCTAACCCTTGCTTTGCACTCCAAATGCTTTCCTGGGACAGATAAAGATGTAATGATCATAGTAATACAGCGTAAAAGAAACACAGATCCAAAAAGAGAAAACATTCTTCTTAGAAGAATAAATCTTGAAGAGAAAAAAAAAAAAAACAAGCATTAAATGTTTGCAAGAATATACATAACTTAGTTCAAACAAACCAATACAAAGATTCACTTTAAAAAGACATAATGAAACATGGCATTTGTTAGGTTTATTTGGCAATTCTACATCATAAACAAAATTCTCTTGTGAATACATCTATAGATAATTTAACAAATGCAATGGCAAAAACACTGGAAGTTTATTTTTTTAAAGAGCTTAAAACAGAAAGTACTAAATACTACATTTCATCCTAAGCTTTTAAAATATTCCCATAACCCTTTGATTGGGGGTACCAGATGGCTTATTGATTAGTATCCCAGGTATCCTGGGGTGCTCAGTTTGAAATCAGGCACCTAAAACAGTTCTATGTATCAGGGCTGGATTGTTCATAAATATATTGTCAAACATTGATATTTCTAAATATCACAATAACAATATTTGAAATTCTACTCTACCAATATATCCCCTGTCAGCAATATTGTTTTTCCTCTGTTTGTGATATCATGAACTGCGAAGAGAAATTCTGAATATTCTGCACATATCAATTTTATAATTGATCCAATTACTGCATTTGTTTGAGGTCTGCTTTGCATATTTATTCATACATTTGATATAAGCCAAACTAACTTGGAAAATTATCCCTTCTTCAACAAGATCTTTGTTAGTATAACCCAATATATCTTAATACATTCATATGACGGAGTTGGATAAAAACCAGAAGATAATTAGCGCCCTGTTTCCACATCCGCTACTGGCCTGTATCTATTGAGATATATCACAGATATTGATATTCTGTGCTCGATCAAAACAGCCAGTGACCTGTAAGCATGCTGATAACCTCAATAGCTTGTTGCTTGATTATTCATATCTTCTGTTAGCATTGGAGGCTTATTGTATTTTGAGTGAATATCTGGATACTATTAGTCTTTAAAAAATAATATCTATCCTAGTTTAAAGTAGTATTGCCATACATCAATAATATTGATATTAATTTGGGGATATATTGTGATATTAAATTTCTGATATCATCCAGGACTATTGAATAAAATTAAATATTCAAAATGCCTAACTAGAAATAAAAAAATAAAATAGTAGGAAGATGAAGGCATAACATACTATATTAATCATAAAACAATACTTTTTAGAAGGATTTTATCTGTTAGTTAGTAATTTGGACACTATTAATAATGTAATGAATTAAATTTAAAAACTACTAATTTCTATGTCAACATTTAACATCATAGAATATTAAATGGATTTAACTTTATTAGGATAAATAAGTGGAGAAGATTTAATAAATTTATTGAGTATATTTTTAATACAAGTGGGTTTTAAGAAAAACATGATAAATGTAATTACTGTCATGATTTAATGTTAAAATGAATATAATTTATAATGAATATAATTTATAATTTTAAGAAAATAGTAAATAGTTTTCTAACCCTTGCTTTGCACTCCAAATGCTTTCCTGGGACAGATAAAGATGTAATGATCATAGTAATACAACGTAAAAGAAACACAGATCCAAAAAGAGAAAACATTCTTCTTAGAAGAATAAATCTTGAAGAGAAAAAAAAAACAAGCATTAAATGTTTGCAAGAATATACATAACTTAGTTCAAACAAACCAATACAAAGATTCACTTTAAAAAGACATAATGAAACATGGCATTTGTTAGGTTTATTTGGCAATTCTACATCATAAACAAAATTATCTTGTGAATACATCTATAGATAATTTAACAAATGCAATGGCAAAAACATTGGAAGTTTATTTTTTTAAAGAGCTTAAAATAAAAAGTACTAAATACTACATTTCATCCTAAGCTTTTAAAATATTCCCATAACCCTTTGATTGGGGGTACCAGATGGCTTATTGATTAGTATCCCAGGTATCCTGGGGTGCTCAGTTTGAAATCAGGCACCTAAAACAGTTCTATGTATCAGGGCTGGATTGTTCATAAATATATTGTCAAACATTCATATTTCTAAATATCACAATAACAATATTTGAAATTCTACTCTGCCAATATATCCCCTGTCAGCAATATTGTTTTTCCTCTGTTTGTGATATCATGAACTGCGAAGAGAAATTCTGAATATTCTGCACATATCAATTTTATAATTGATCCAATTACTGCATTTGTTTGAGGTCTGCTTTGCATATTTATTCATACATTTGATATAAGCCAAACTAACTTGGAAAATTATCCCATCTTCAACAAGATCTTTGTTAGTATAACCCAATATATCTTAATACATTCATATGACGGAGTTGGATAAAAACCAGAAGATAATTAGCGCCCTGTTTCCACATCTGCTACTGGCCTGTATCTATTGAGATATATCACAGATATTGATATTCCGTGCTCGATCAAAACAGCCAGAGACCTGTAAGCATGCTGATAACCTCAATAGCTTGTTGCTTGATTATTCATATCTTCTGCTAGCATTGGAGGCTTATTGTATTTTGAGTGAATATCTGGATACTATTAGTCTTTAAAAAATAATATCTATCCTAGTTTAAAGTAGTATTGCCATACATCAATAATATTGATATTAATTTGGGGATATATTGTGATATTAAATTTCTGATATCATCCAGGACTATTATGTATACTAAGTAATGTGCTGTACAAATCTGTAGATTTGAATGTTTTCTTGCTGCGAGGTCAACAGATGGGAAGAGACACAGAACCAAGAGTCAAAATCTCCTGTCCTGGGGATAATCAAAATTAACCTATTAACGCTTAGTATCCCTTTTTAGGAACAGTTAAACAACAGTTTGTAGAATTCTTATTGTAAGGTTTTGGACCCACGACCAACCCATGTTTACAACATTGGCACCCCTCCTGGTATCTGAGAATTAACCCTTTGACCCGCTTCACTCTGTGTTCCTTGGGAAATGGAGCCATCCAGCCTTCAGACTTGACATTTTTTGGTGACAGTTACTGATTAGTCTGGCTCTGAGATTCATCGAATGTTTTTCTTCTATGCAATTGATTTTAATGTTTTATAAAAAATTATTTGTGTTGTTCTAGTAACTTTGGAGGCAGTCTGAATGTTTTATGCATCCTAAGAACATAGAAAGAATGCCTCGTAGCTGCTCCAGTTAAGTTTGTGGTGTTTCATATTGCTTCTACAGTTTTGCTTATTCATAATGAGTATTATTTTGCTGGCAAAAGATACTTGGTAAATTTAAAGATAATCTTCCAAATTTTTGAGTATCAGCTATTATTTATAATTTTGCGTTTTGTGATTAATATTTTATTATCTTTTAAGTCTTACACATAAAGTCACTTTTTTTATACAGGTACATAAACTAAAATTATGATGAATAGCTATATCTATTATAAAACTTTGCTTTGCTGTACGGTTTTATAGTGTGATGCTAAAAAAATCTCTTATTATGAAGTTTTTCTTTTTTACAAAAGACATGTTGAAAATAACAGCTGATCCCTAATAACATGCAGTAATACTTAAATTTGTTTAAATTTTAAATCTGTTTTCAAGTCAAAAGTCTGAAATAACATTTAAAATATCCTTTTATATTGTGACGTTGCTCACGTCACATTATCATTTATTTGACCTACAAGTAAGTCTTAAGACACTACAGCTCGTGACCACCTTGGGAGTTCAAAGGATTAGATAGGGTTAATATTGTAAATACTGTATGACTATCCTGTTTAAACTGTGCACTGGCAAAATGAATGCTTCCCCTGGAAAGTTCCCTGATCGCATGATGGTTGATAACCACCCATAAGATCCCTGTTATCGATTTATCACGAGGTTGGGTTCTTCTAGAACTCCTTCTTTGGTCTAACAAAAAGGAATATATATATATATATATATATCTCACAGAGAGAGAGGAAAAAGGGGAAGTATTCCTTGGCAGTCGCAAAATGGGAGCATTGGAAGGTAAGACTATGTCCCTATTTGTTAATTTGAGCTTTCATATTTGTTCATAATGGCCCTAAGGCATTAGTATTATTATTTCATGCGTACTTAACACTATTTGTTGATATTTGTGCGTAATGGCCCTAACGCATTAGTATTATTATTATTCTTGTGTACTTCACCCTATTGTTTAATAAATCTTATTATTCACTTTGCCATGAGCTACCAAAGAGTCTGTTTAATTTAATATAGGGCAGCATGATAATATATATCCTACAGAAATAATTTCACCCTTAATGGGTTAAAATGAATATCTCGCTCATGGTAAATTAAAATACCTTTAGATTATTCTATCTTTATCCCTTCTTTTTTGTTGTTGTTTATACAGCACACAAGAAAATATGATTAATTTAGTACTCAATATTTGTGGTTTACAGTTAAACAACAGTGAAAGAAAATGAGATAAACTTAGTGTAAACAGGATAAACTGTAAAAGACCTAAGTAAAATAATAACCATGCAAAATATCTAACAAACTTAGAATAAGAACTCATTCAAAAACATACCTATGCTTATGGAAAAAAAGTATAGCCATCCATATGAGAAATAGAATGATGCCAGTCAATTCACACATACTAAATGCCCATGGCATGTATGGAATGTTGTCTAAGAATATATCAGGTAGAGGTGGATACGTCTGCATGTCAGGTACTCGATCATGCACTATCACCATTACAATAGCAGTGATCCATGTTACACTAAAAAAGTAAACCATGCCAACAGCAGTCTTCCATACTTCTGGCTTTAGCTGTATTTTTATAAAGAAACAAATATTTATATTACAAAATAAAGTCCAATATTTATCTTTTTAACATAATATGCTTATGGTAACAAATACATTTAAAAAGACAAAAAAAAAATTAAGTTTAGTAAAAATTAAAAGTTCAATTTATAAGTGAAACATAAATATACAATCCAAATATTGAATTGTTCAGACAGAAAGAATAACATTTTCAAAACAATAATAATAAAGTGTTCTCTGTAATCTATAGAACTTTTCAAATCTTAACAATTAAATAAATACTGGAAGACTATTATTATTATTATATTTTAAGATAAAAATTTTAGTTCCCATGCTAAAATTGCTTAATTTAGGAACCAAAATAATTGTAAAATTCCTACTTTCAAATTAAATCAGTAATTCTTTTTCAGTAAATGATACTTTACTAAGGCTTTAAGAAGTCTCTCTTTAACTGATCTATTATTAATAGTTTATCAAAATTTTAACAAAAATTATGATTTGAAAAAAAAAAAAATAATAAAAATATGGGAACATGAATTTTAGAAAAGCATATTTCTTCTTATGAAGAATGATATAAATATATATTACACTATGTTACTGTTTTCAGCCATTTTGGAAATCTGTTTAAAATTTGTACATTACATCCTATTAACTCTTAAAGCATGCAAGAAAAAGCTTACAAATTTTAAATTTGAGAATGATATGCAGTGGAATGAGAAGTTCTATATATTTTTGTTTGTTCATTTGTAAGATAGAGTAAAATCGTACATTTCTGACGCTATTACATAATGAACTAGACAATTATTTCTTTCTAAACAAATACTTTTTAAACTCAGAGCATAGAACAGAAATTTGACTTTAGAGGATTAAAGCCAAAAAACAAAAATTTTAAGTACTGGGATGCTCAGATGCATAACAGCTTTAAGCAATCTATAGGGTTCTTTGTTTACACATCAATAACTCTCTAATATACTTAATATACACAAATATTACTAGAGTTAAATCTATAGGATGAAAAGTGTATTATATGATCAGCGGCAAGGGAGAAAAAGTTATCCTTTCAATAAAATTTAAATTGGTTTGGTTTGGTTTTGAGTGCTACGGTCTCTTTTTGCAACACAAGGGCTAATGAGACCTGGACCTATAGCTTAAAGCCAATTCCAAACGGCTACGAACATCCATGCCATAGCGGGATTCGAACCCACAATCTCTGGTACCGAAGGCCAACACCCTAACCAATCAGCCATCGTTCGGCATTAAATTGTGAATTTGAATTGTGAGAACTTGATTAGGGATTAATCAGGGATAGGTCCTAAACGGACCTATCCCTGATTTATCTATACAGTATACCTATAATATAGAAGCACTAGGAATATACTATGTAGGGACAATTTTTTTTTTTTAAGGGGGAAAGAAGAGAGATAAATCTTTGAGATAGAAACTAATAACAACATGGCATGAAATTGCATTTGTGGATTAGAACATAGAACTAAAAACCATAGATCTGTATATATTAGTGGCATAAAAATGCAAAATATGAAAACCTTAATCTTAGTTTAAAAATAAAATTAATTTATTTAAAAATAAATAAATTAACATTATATCATCTATATAACGAAAGGAACAAATATAGTTTTGTTAACTGCATGATATAGCACAGTATATAATTAATAATAGATTTCAATTTCAATTCTCTACTTCATAAAAAATGTATTATAAAAAAAACCCTAATTTGGTATCCTCTAAGGATACCCTTCTAAGGAATGTAAAGAAAATTTATATATTTTACATATACAAGGCTTATAGATAACATTTATAAACAAATTACACTAAATTCCCATGAATTTATTTTGGTGACCTTTAAAAGGTCAAGGTCAAGGATCGCATTCTAGGTTAAAGAGAGGGTTTAATTAAAAAATTACATGCATTATACTAAACTCTCTAGATTAGGATAACCAGAGAGGGGTTTAGTATGTAAAAGAATGCATCTGTCATTATAGAAAATAGCATTAATTTGAAAATTTTAGACCACTATAACACCAAGTAGGAAATGTTACAGAAATATTAAATAATAGGAATCAACATATAAAATCCACAAATAATAAAAAAGCTAGAAAAAAGTACAATTTAAATGTTTGAAAAGATTCAAACTTTTTTAGTGATTTATACTGGGTGACTTCCTTACAGAATCACTCCTTCTCCCATTTTTCTGCCATTAAGTGTCTTATTTTCTTCTTCTGAGCTAATTAAGATTTTTATATAGTTTTTTTATTTGCACATTTTATATGTTGGCTTATCTTGTTTACAAAAATAGCATATTTTTATAAATACATACAACACAGAAAAAATTACCATTTATGAAAAAATACAGGGGAAGGGAGCAGAAAGTATATATAATATTCACAAACAAAATAATAGCTGATACATTGACATATCGACTTAACAGAATACCAATTACTAAATGTCTAAATCAGGATACACATTATAACATACATGCTTGGAAACTAAGAGAAAGCAATTTTTACACAACATTTCATAAAAAGAATTTAAATAAAAGACTACTAATTTCAATATTTTATGGAATTATAATCTTTAAAGTATTTCCTACCTCCACAGAAAGCATCAATGTAGGCTGCTAGAGGAAAATTGTATTTTGTGAATCTTTTTAAAATTTTCTACAGATCAATTAACAATAAGAACTTCTAGAGGAATACACATTCAGAATAAAATGTAAACTCATGCCCTTATATTCTCCCAAATATAATAAATTAAAATATTTTTGTAAACAATTTTGTATACTCTTTAATAGAATTTATTAGTGGATTAACGTAATAGAAAAGTTTATAACAGAAATAGAGTAAAATTAATCTACCAGCAAAATAGAATTTTAATGTATAGTTTTGTACATTTTTAGTAAGTTGAATAAAACTTATTCTAATGAAGTAAAATGAAATATTTCAAAAACAAAATTGTCAGGAAAATATTAAAATCATTCCATGGCAAGTATTCAGACATGCGAACGTTCAGACACTTGAGTCAGGAGCAACAATGTGGTTTGAAATTTTAACATGCTAATTACAGATTATTGGCCTATGCAGACGATATTGACATTATTGGAAAATCTGAAAGGACAGTGAAAGAAGCCTTCAGAGCCTTAGAAACCTCTGCCACAAACATGGGCCTCACTATTAATGAAGACAAGACAAAGTTTATGGAAGTATCGTCCTCGACTGTGAACTACTCCCCTTTTTACATTAACGGGTATACCTTTAAAAAAGTTAGTGAATTTAAATACCTTGGAACAATTATTAATGATCAAAATAAGCTGAAAACTGAGGTCAACAGCAGAATAACATCAGCTAATAAATGCTTCTACGGACTGAAAAAATAGTTAAGATCCAAACTTATCAGTCGAATAACCAAACAGAGACTTTATAAGACTCTTATACTTCCTGTGCTACTATATCCCAGAGAAACTTGGGTATTAAACCTGGACATCCAGCATGCCCTAGATACCTTTGAAAGAAAAGTTCTAGGAGCTATCTTCGGACCTGTAAACGATCAGGGGTGCTGGTGAACCAGATTTAATTTTGAACTATATAGGCTTTACAAAATGCCTCGGGTTACGCAAGTCATTCATAGTAATAGACTGAGATGGCTTGGACATATCTGGAGAACCCCTGACATCAACCCTACTAAACTGTATACTTTTAAAAAGCCTGAGGGATCCCGTACTCGAGGACGACCACCTACAAGATGGCTAGACGATGTTGAAATTGACCTCCAATCCTTGAAGATTAAGAACTGGAAAAAAGTTGCTCTAGACCGTTTGAGTTGGAGGAAGCGTGCTGTCGAGGCAGCTAGAACCTATAATAGGTTGTTATGTTCATGAAGAAGAATTACAGATTATACATAAGTACATATCTTATTAGTTTCTGAATTTAAATTAAATTTAAAATATTTACACAGTAGTAAATTGTAGATGGTAAATTAAAATTTAAGCATTTAAAAATTTATGAGTAGCTTTTTTAGCATTAAAAACTTATTTTTTATAACAGTGTTTCTTATAGCAACATGGGCACTGATTAAAATATTTCCATTTTTCTATCATCAGGGAATCTAGAGTTTGTCTACTTAAAAACCTAAATTCAGTTTGTTTTGTCCACACAGTACTGAAAACTTTTAACATGCAGTATAGTAGTAACAAGAGTAATATACAGCACTATTTTTTGCAAAACTTTGTATTTAATTGCTGAATTGTAATCTTTTAGCTGTTCAAAAGTTGGTTATTTCCCGGAGCAATCAGAGGATTTTCTGGAGTTAACAAATTTTCTCATTTCTCCAGAGCTGCTCTCGAGAATATGGAGTAGTTGGCATGTCTGAGTATTGACAAAACTTAATACTATATATATTATACTAGTAAGAATTATATATTCTAATAAAGTTATGAAATTATTATAATACTTAAAAAATAAGTTTATTAAAATGTAAAATAACAATTACCATAAGAATTAATAAAGACTTAATATAAGTTTGAAGTAAAGTAATTAGAAAAATTTTATGTAAAAAATATTTTATTCTCAAATTTAAAAGGCTTCATAAAGTATGATTGGTTATATTCTTACCAAATCTTTTATATGTTAGCTGGTATAAAAGTATAGCACCTTACATAAACACTGATTTCTTTTCCAAAATAAACTAATTCATAAACATAAAATAAAAATATTGCAACTTCAATAATAGAATGAAAACATTTTACAGAAAAACCACGAAAATATCTTCAGTCAGACTAGAATTTGAAATTTTATCACAGGAATGAAATAGTGTATATTTATATATGTATATGTGTATATGTATATATATATATATATATATATATATATGTGTGTGTATATATATATATATATATATATATATATGTCAGGATTTAAATTGTAGATTAATTTTAAAAGATTTTAAGTAGGGATTCGTTACTGGGAGTGACGCGGTGTGATGTGTAAGCCACATAAATACGGCTTATGCGCACTGATCTAGAGCAGAGAGCAGTGTGCACATTCAGCAGACAGAGCTGTGGCTACCCGAAGCAGCTAAGCCTGCTTTTGTTAAAAGTTGGGTGCCAATGTGCGACGCCATTGAAGATGATTAATGAGTAGTGTGCTCTGAGATTTGAATAAAGGATGAAAATGATGTCAAGACTCTAGTGTTGTTTAGTGGGAACCTGTCATATATATATATATATATATATATATATATATATATATATATATATATATATATATATATATACACACACAGGAAATTGCATTAAAAGTATAATATAAGGTCTACTCTAATAGTCATGTATATAAATATTAGACAGGCTGAAAAAATTCTAGGTATTATGGCATACAATGTCTGCAAATTACAAAAAAAAAACTTAAAAAAAATTTTTTTTTTAATATATCCATTCTCTCTTTTTGACACTTTATAAGGGAGAAATTAGAAAATTCTATTCAGAGAAAAAACAACTAACATAAAATTACTAGATCCAACACAATATTGATACAAACCTGCTTATGTGAATTTTCAGAATGATCCCCATCCTCTTCACTCAATTCACTACCAACAGTGTTAAGATCAGAAGAATCACTGGCACTTCTTCGATGTCTACGTTTTCGAGCTTTTGTTCCATTAACACTGCTACGATATGAGGCAGAATCTTCAGTTTGCTGCCAGTGTGACAACAGTACTGGATTGGATGCTTGTAATTCATGAATTGCAATTGCTAATCGTTTTATGTCTCCTAAAACCTATTTGGAAAATAAATTTAAAAACTCTTTAAAATTTTAAAGAAAGTATTTAAGAACTTTTGAGTAAGATCATAACACATAACCTATGATTATCATAGGAATGAGCAACAAATGGATAAGTGTAGATATTAGAGGTATATCAAAATGCTACACTACATTATAGCAATTAATTGTCACATTTAAAGATTTATACACATTTATAACCTATAAAATGTAAAAAACTTCCAAAAAACTAAAGAACAATTTAAAAAATCAAACTATAATTATTATTTATAAACCTGTTTATAATTTAAAACATAAAACCACATTAAAAGAAAAAGCATTTGATTCAGAGATCCTACACATTTTTACAATAAAGTCAAATTTAAATCATTTAAATAATTATAAATGTATAAAAAAATCCCAAAATGTTTAAATTAATCAAATGAAATATAGTAAGTCTGATATATACTTTTAGATGTTTAATATCTAACATGGTTCATAAAATACTTTTACTTTTTACTATTTAATTAAAAAAAGAAAAACTTGCTAGCATTAAAACCAAATATCTAGCCATTATAAAATAATTTTAAAAAATAAAAGTAAAATAAAAAAATTGATTTAATTTTTATTTTATTTTAAGTGCCCAACTAATAAATATGATGTCTGGTAACCCTATATTGTTCTTTCAAGCCCATTTGCATACACAAGAGATATATTAATATCAGTAGTATAATTTTCTCAAAGAAAATTTATGTTTTACAAAATTGTCTCATTTAAAGGTAACTCATTAAATATACTAACATATAACTAACCTTCATAGATAGAGGAGGTGACTTTAAATCATTTTCTGACAATGTTAATAGAGCTTTGCCATCAATTTTATGGGTATAACATAGTAGTGGAACATATACTCCAAAATCATTTTCTTCCAACCAAGTCTTTACATCATCTAAAGTCCATAAACTTACTCGATCTAATTGTAAAGAGCCCATGCCCACCTAGTAAAAAAAATTTTTTAATTATAAATTAAGCATTCACAAAATTTTTAATACAAACAAAAAATATCTTAAACAAAAATTAATCCTCTAAAATGAAAGCTAAATTATTTTAATAAGACATCCATTCTTCATTATAAAGTATATACCATTAAATTCTTTTTCAAGATAATGAGATCGTAATACAATTTGGAGAATTGCTAGATTTCTCTAAAATGTATTTTTAATTAGTGAAATGAAGACTAACAAACTCAAATTTCAATTGTTGAAATAGTCCTTTAGACTGTTAGACATTCTATTTTTATTCTACTTATATATGAGGTTTGTACTGTTTAAAAAGGTTTCTTTTTAACCACTTTTAGTTTGTTATTTTAATATACTAGGATAAAACTAAACCTCTTAATTAGAGCATTTAAATTTATTTGTATTGCACTGCTTAAGGGAGACTCCTTTATGACTCTATAAATCAAATTATATTATGATACATTTTAAATATATTTAACAAATAATGTAGTATTATGAAAATAAACAATGAAATAATTTTTGACTGAAAATTTTAATAGAAGAAAAATTAATTTCTGAATGAAAAGATACAATTCAGTTCAAAAAATATACGAATACAAGATTGCCTATTAATTTTATAATTATTAGCTAAAATATCTGCCTTCAAAATCCTTGCAAAACTCTAAATTTTAAAAATATGCAACAAATTCCTTACAAGGAAAAGGCAAATGTTCATAAAATAAACAACCAAGTATAACATAAATAAGTTATCTCTTCCACTGGAAATATCTTTAACCTCTTGCCTTATGAATCGAGTGACGATTGTGTGTGCCACTTTCGATGAAAGCTTTTCTCATGCGTCGTGACCAGAAGCAGTTTCATCATGGGCTAAATTGTGAGAAAACCAATGGACATTAATAGTACTACAATTACTATTTAATAAAACCACAGAATTTGATAATTATATTTCATTTCATTTTTATTAAAAAAAATTTATTAATGTTTTTATTTCACATATTATTTCTATGTTTTTGGTTATATAACAAAAGTAAAAATTTTCAGTCATTTAAATATTTTCTATGTATAATTTATTGTGTGAATGATGTATAAGTCAAAATTTTGTAAGGGATATTGTTTTATTACTGATATGAGCTTTTCACTTTTGGGCAGAAAAAATCATCACGTGTCTGACACAAGCTTTTCACTTTTGGCCAGACAGAATCATCACGTGTGTGATACAAGGTTCTCATTTTATGCACAGTTGTTTGCTCACGTCTCCCATATGTTATTTTAAGGCAAAAGATTTAAAAAAAAAACCTCTTTATAAAAAAGAAGAAAAATGCTGAAAACAAACAGATAAAAGTTTAAAATCAAATTATAAAGATCATCCAATAACATCTAAATATAATTTACATCCTTCTATCCTTTCCTAAAATAAAATTTTTAATGCATTAATTAGAAGGATATAAACTAACACGTAAATTTAACCCTTTAATGTCCAAGTCATTTCTGCCGATTATATTTCGGAGCCTATCTTAAATCTAAGTTAATATGGACTGTACAGAATGAAATAAATTTGAAGATCAAATAATTTTGAATACTAGAGCATGTCACGTTAGTGATCAGTTATCGTTTTAAACATAGAGTGACATTTATAAAAAAAAAAAGGAAAAACTTCCTGAAAAAAGATTTATTTGATATTGCAGGTAAAATAATCTCTGCAAAATGCTGTAGTGTAATGGGAAAAGCAAATTTGTCGTGATCTCAGTCTGTACCTGCCGAAAAAGTAAATTTATGAGCGCTGATCGAAAAATCATAAAATCTAGATCTAAATGAAAAAAAATAGAAATAACAGAAATTACTTGAAAATTTCGTAGATTGTTTATAAGATTGTCCATTACCTACTCTCAACAGGAAAATTTGTTCTAAGAAAACAAAAACTCTACAAGCTATTTTTTAGCCGTATCTAAAATGATATGCCAGCCATTAAAGGGTTAAGTATTAGTAAAACTGAAATAAAATTTTACATTTCAGTAACTTAGCTTTTATTTTACAGAACCTTTTTTACATATAAAGTATATCTTGTCATCTAACATGCATGATAAAGTTAACTAACAAATAAGGAAGAGTTATAACACCAGCTTAATTTTTATTTTCTAGAACTACATTTCAAATTGATGATAATTATAAGTTTATTCTTAATTCTCTTACTATATAGGAAATTTTTCTCTTATTGCCATAACCTCATTTTAAACATCACTTTACTTTAACTTAAAAATTTAGTCATTTTTTTTATTCATTTATAAAATCAGAGTTGATGAATCTACATTTTTATAGATATGAAATTTTGTATACATAAAAATTATACATGCAAGCATTTTAAAAATTGACAACTTAAACATAACTAAAGTATAGGAATCATTTTCAGCATCATAACAAACTCTTTAACCAATAAATAAAATATAAAAATTACACAAAGAATGTTTATTAATGATTACATAGTACTCCAATCCTAAACTACATAATTGTATATTAAAATTCTAAAATGTTAGACTGGAAATGTTAACAAAGATCTACCAATCCTTTCTTTATAATAGACTGAAAATAATACACTAAGATAATAAAAGTACTAAAATCAAATAAATATATATTTTAATGACATTCAATTTACTTAATTTGCCTTTGAATAAACAACAGGAATGTTTAAATTTCATGAAACTCTTTTTATAAAAGATATGATACAAGAGTCACAGAAAGACTTTTTTACATTATAAACCATTAAAAAGGATTTTACATTTTTTATGTAAATTTTATAGCACTATTTATTTTTTTTAGATTTCATCTATGATTAATTATTCAGAAATATATAAAATGGCAAAATAATATAGACCAGTTTTAAGAGTTTATTCGAAAACTATTAAAGGTGAGAATTTAATACAAACTTGGGTACATTTATGATGCATGTATTAAATTTTGCAAATGTTTTGTTTAAAAAAAAATACACTTTTGAAATAGGACAATATTTACTACATTAATCTTCTTTCAATTTAGCAACATGAATTGGGCTGTCTAAAGCTGTATAAAAACTAAATTGATTTATTTTCAAATTTTCCAGTTTTAAAGAAGTTTTGTATAACCCAACTTCAAAATACATAGTTTTAGATAATTATTTTCATATTTTATAGACACTGAGTTTAAAAGTCACTTCTATGAAAGGTGTTGAAAAGGAATTCTGCATAAGCAACTTTAAACTACTAAGACTAAAAAGGAAATGCAGAATTGTTTACTTTTACAAAGTAAAACAATCCGCGATCTTATTACCCTCATAGTAAAAATAATCATAAAAACGTTAAAGAATATATAATTCTCACATAAGCCAATAAACTGCTGTTTATCAACTTCACCTGAAATTTACATAAATTGTAAATTTGAATTAAAAAGCTTTAATAGTATAATATGCTTGTATTACCGCACAGTTTAACTCCTAAATACCTGCAGCAGCAGATAAACACGCTTCCTTCGTCCATTTAACAACTTAATTCGATTACAACTATAGTTGCATTCGATATTATAATATGACACACCCCCTGTTCATAAAAAAGTGCAAATTTCAAAATAAATTCAATATGAAGTAATATAAAACAATTAAAAATTTTGAATGTGCTATTTCTACTACTTTATAAGCTTTGTTGAATTTTTAAAAATGAGTTCTTACGAATAACTACTACTTAAACTTCTACTTTTACCAAGGCTACAAGAAGGACTTTCGTTGGATTTGTCGGCTGACCGCTGCCCGTGGGAAAATTATTAAAAGGTTAGTTCTTGAAAAGTTAAATGTATTCTCTATAAATAATATAACTCTCTTAATATACCTTTTATCTTCGTCACATATATAGAGTTATATATAGTGTGGAATTCAAATTTCTGCTGTATGATCTTACACTTCAAATAACTATCAGTTGTGATATTTTCTTACATAAATACAAAATATTAAACAATTTGTTGGTTGTAAAAATATAAATACGCATCAGCATTAATGGGTATTAGTGTCCAAACTGTAGATAAGTATAACAGGTTACGTCTTAGTCACTAAAGGGTGGGGACGCGAGCGAAAGGCTTTTATATGTATTGATATTAAATTCCCATGGTAAATTGAATTAGTTTGACTTATTTATAAAATATATAGTATAGAAGGGACTTTAAATTTAATGTATCTCTATCTGTTATATAATCCCTGTAATTAATTGGGGTAGGTGGTCTTAATATAAGTATAATGAAATAAAACGCATACTTGCCGGGTGCCTCGTGTCATTATCGTGCTTCTTGATGCCTATATCCGCATTAGGCGTTGAGGACTGTATTATACTTTTCTTAATTCGGCTAAAATGGTGTTAGATGTATTATTCACAATAAGATTTTTTTTTTCTTGTTTTCATTGTGTTTCAATTTTGGTCGTTATATTTTACATGAAAATTATACATATTTAATCACAGTTTCTCCTAATTACACAGTTTACGCAATACTAGTTGCATTTGCTGCTTCAAAATGAGTCTCACTTAATTTGTTCTGTTTCTACATTATTTGTCACAAAATACTGTAAAACTGCTTTTCTGGGTTTTTTTAATCTTATTTAATTATTCAGAAACTTAAAAATTTTAAATTTTTCTTGTGTCAATAAAATGTTTAGCAGCTCTTGTTTTAGATTAATTTGAAAATCTATTCTATTTTAAAATATGAAATGTTTTCTTTTTGTGATTTGAATAAATGATATTTTAAATAACTCAATTTGATGCTTTAAGCATCAAATTGAGAGTACATATTATAGGGGCTTAATATTTGGCAAGGTAGTAACATTACTTGGGTGTTTAGTTGACAGCATTCATGGGGTAAATTGGGTGATTTAAGAGGAAAATGAAGATACAAGGTTTTGTATGCTTTAAATTATAAATCAGAAACAAATCTGATTTATTTAAGGGACTGGTTACCTTTAAATAGTTTAAATCAGCCAGATTGTATATATTTTTAAGCTCAATATTTCTATTCTTAAATTCTTTAACATGGTGTCATTTAATATTTATGTATTTAAAATATTGTCAGTTTAATTTTAAACTTAAATCCTCTAGAGCCATTTGTATTACATTCGTTTCAAACTCGGATCCTTGAAAATGTGCCCTTTTGTTTTAATGTACATTTTAATCTTAGTTTTTAATTGCTGATATACATTTATGATCAAGTTTATAAGGTTTTGATGATGCCCAGATGGGTGGGGTACTGCTCTTCAGTACCAAAATTTGTAGCTTCAAATTCTGCATGTTTGTAATCAGCTTTCAACAGTAGGTTTCAGTTTTATTAGCCCTCATGAAGCTTAAACAGACCCTAGTACTTCAAAGCAAACTAATGCTAAAACAATGTCTTGTTATTATAAAAATGTAAAGACTAGCTCATTGTTACAACCAAATAGAAAACGTAACATTGTTAAAGTCAGGGTTGGCAAGTTTTTGCCACATGTGGAAAAAACCGCCCTAGCAAAAATAGGTTTTTGCCGGCAAAAAATGGCAAAAGCAGATTTTTGACTCATTAACAAGCATATATGTTCTTTTACCTATCTTAAATTAACAGCCACAGACTAGTATTACAATACATTAGGATGATCAGATATTCTCATTTTAATTTCTGCAAAATTATAAATTTCATCATTAAAAAAAAATCTTCAATTGAAAAAAAAAATCAAATTGTTAGTCTGATTTTTATGTTGCATTAAATTAACAATATTACAAAATGTATAGAAGTTGTAAACAAACACTTCCAGTTTTAAAGTATCAACCTAATCAATTAACATAATGCAATATTTCAGAAAGGCAAAATATAAGCAATAGTGATAAGTAAACATATATTAATATATTATGCTCAAATAAGTGGAATTTAAAAATTCTTATTTAAAATTTTTTTTTTTTATAATACAAAAAATATACTTGAGGGAGGATCAACACTTGCTTAACTCAGGATAGAATAGGTGGGTTCTTGTTTGAACTGGTTTGTGGATGAGAAATGGAAGTGCAGGTGCATGAAAATCTTTTAGCAGAGAGAGATAAGAGTAGCTTAAAAATAAAATAAAAAAATAAGAATATATTTTTTGTTTATTCATTTGTTTATTTTTGCTAAGAAAACATTTTATTTTATTTGTTGTTATGATTCTTTTTTATATAACCTGTATCGCTTAATTTATTTATGCAAATTTTGATTTTTGTCAGTTTTTGCCACTGTCCTGGCAAAAATACCTTTTTGCCGGCAAAATGGCCAACCCTGGTTAAAGTACATAGTCATTCAGAAAATTTATATTTAGGGTTAATTTATAGAATAAAAGTATTTATATTTTGTTTACCTAATGTTTATTTTACTAATTTTTTTTTTAAATTATGACCAGATTATGTATAATTTAGTTTAAAAGTATCAACTATAATTTTGACAGTTATATGAATGCTCACCAGTATAGTCTTGTAATCAATTCAATGTCTAACAGTGAATTTAATAGGAATGATCAGAGCTGTCCTGTTTAAACTATTTAAAAATATAGAAAAGGATTTAAGATAGTAAAAACATTGTTCTATTTATACCTATTTTGTTATTACTTTTAAAGTATCAACTATTAACATGTTTCAAAACCATTTTCATATTTTGGAAATTTCTCATGCTTTTCATTAAAAAATACATTTTTGTTATTAATTAGAATATATAATTTTTTTTTCAGTATATTTTAGGTTTCTAAGATTTTAATTGTACCAATGGCTCCTCCGTGTTATGCTGATTTGGGTAAACAAGCCCGTGATATATTCAGCAAAAATTATCGTAAGTTTTTTCACATTTTTAGTTATTCTTAATAGTTTTTTTTTTTTTTTTTTTTTTTTTTTTTTTTTTAACAGGAAACTCAGTTTCTCCTCTTTTTCAGATTTCAATTTTGTTAAACTTGATTGCAAAACAAAAACAGCTGGAGGAATGGAGTTTACTGTAAATGGTACTTCTAATACTGAAAGTGGAAAAGTGACATCATCTTTGGAATCCAAATATAAAGTTCCTGAATATGGTTTGTTTTAATAGTACTGATTAATATCTTATTTTAAATTATTTTGTTATTCATACTTAAGATTTTCTCCATTATTTTCTAGTTATAATTAATATTTTCAAACAGAAACGGATTTTAATTTAATATTTAAAAATTTTTAATTGAACACATTTGAGATATCAAAAGTTTTTTTATATGAAGTACGTAATAACACACTGTTCTGGGGTGCTATACTTGCGTGGGACCTGCCTGCCTATTTTATAGGGGTCAGGTATGTTTGTAGATCGACGCTGGGATGCGTAGATTAAATAAATCCTCCAAAGCTTAGATGGACAACATAAAATATTTATTTACAAAAAATTGACGAAAACATTAAAGTAAATCAAGATAACATATTGTCTAACATCCTGTCTAAAATCCGAAAGGATTAACTGAGCATTTCATATCCTAAATAATAATCCTCTCACTACCAAACAGAGAGATGTCGCAGGCGCTATGTCAACTCCCCGAGCTGAACTCCAACTGCCCTCATGCAGATCTTCTCTCCCTCCTTCGGGAGGCTGAACAATGGCCGATTGGTTAGGGTGCTGGCCTTCGGTACCAGAGTTCGTGGGTTCGAATCCCACAGTGGCATGGATGTTCATAGCTGTTCAGAATCGGCTTTAAGCTGTAGGTCCCAGTCTCATTAGCCCTCGTGTTGCAAAAAGTAGACCATAGCACTCCAAACCAAACCCTCCTTTTGGGGGGAGGGGACTTCTGAAAACTTGAGCCCTTCTGAAAAGAGCACATCCTCCTTTTCTGAGGCCCTGCAAAAACAAACAAGCGACATATCCAAAAAAAACCTTATCAGCCCCCCTTTGCCGGCTGGCTTCTTATTTCCCCTAAAGAACGTTAGGTCAATGGGGGCGATTTACAGTTATCACGAAAGGCACACATATGCAAAACATAAGTCGTGGGTGCACATTCCTTACGAAGTATATCTCATTATTTTATTTAAAACAAATGCTTGGTTATTATTTAGAAATTATGTAATCTGAAGGCATTTTTTAAGTAAAATTTCAGTTTTGTATTTGCCAGATAGTGGCTAAAGGATTCAGTATCCAGCAACCTCGAGACTGGTTAATTCAGTTTTCAGACTGCTGTTGAAAATTTCAATAACAATGTGCAAAAAACTGGTTCCTCTTCTCTTCCTTCCTAACAAAATATTTTACGGGTTGGTAAATAACTGTTCTTAAATTATTAAATGGAAAATGCATATGTGTATGTATGTATATATATATATATATATATATATATATATATATATATATATATATATATATATGTGTGTGTGTGTGTATTTTCCATTCTCTTAAAAACATCTTTTGTTCTTTTCTGCAGAAAAGTTCTTTAGTTGGTTCTTGAGAATAGTCAATAGAAAGGTTTTCTGACAGTGTATGGTACAAGGAAGTATGGTAGGAAACAATAAGAGAAAATTTTATCCCGTGATTTTCACAATTCATGGAATGTTGTGTATAATACATGAAGTGCTTAGTGTAGATATATCTAAACACGATTGAGAATAAATGATAAACCTACATTTATTTGGTACAGGGGTTCTTCTTGACTTTGTGCAAAGCTTTATAAAGCCCTATTTTATTTAGTTAATGTTAAATGGATTATAATTTTTGTTTCTGACAACAATTTGTCTTAACTTTTAATGTTTCTAACAAGTCATTATTTCCAAAATAAGCAAAACCTGCTAAAAACTACTATTAACATTCATAGCAATGCAATGTAACTTAAAAAAAATAGAGGAAAAAATAATAAAAAATCATTAAAACTAAAAAATAAATGGATTATTTAAAAAACCAACATATCTTAAACTAAAAAAAAATGTTGTGGTTTAAAATTTGTACAACTCACTTTTGACATGACCCATGTACCATCTTAAATTTCCATAGATTTAAAATGTATCCAATAAATTCTTAATACTAAATCCTGTGACCTATACTTTCCATTTATTAAAAATGTAAACTTGAATGTCATAAATATTCTTGTTTTGCAGGTTTAGTTTTAAAAGAAAAATGGAATACAGATAATGTCCTTAATACGGAAATTTCAATTGAAGAAAAGCCAGTTCAAGGAATGAAAGTTGCTCTTGATGCAACATTCGTACCTCAAACAGGGTAATAATGCTTTGATGTAATTCAAATGTGAATTGTATCAAAATATAAATTTTAATCCTGTATAATTATTTTTATAGAGTAGGAGTAGTTCCTGTTAAATATCTAATCAATTAGCATTGTATATTTCAGAAGGAAAATTTTAGCACCCATTATTTCAGATTTAAGCCATATCTTTGGAAATATTAAATTTAGAAAAGACAATTGCATATTTTTAAACTATTCAGTACAATTTTATAAGTTAATACTGATGTAGTATTTGATTTGTTGATAATGAAGTGAAGCATTGCATGTAATTTGTAAAACATTTTTTACATTAATGTTTTATTTTTAAGAGATCGTAATTGAGGCTACTCAAATACAATAATATAGGGGTGTGTATTTATTATACATAAATTTTGGATTTTTTTTGTCTTAAATCTAGGAAATTTTGTTCATAAAGGCATTATTATTCTAAAGGAAGATATAATTACTTAGTTAATATCATTATCTATATCTGATTTTGAAGTGTTTTTCTATATCTTTATTTTGAAGTTTTCTCTTTTAACCTTTGAAGCAACAAGCATTTTTAATGTAGTATTTTTAAAATTAATTTTGTTTACATATCTGGATAAAATATGCTATTTTTAGAATTAATGAAAGCTAGATTGTGATAATCGTTTATTGCATGTATTGCAGATGATTTTCTTTGATATAGCTATATTTTGTATCTCATGTGACAAATGCACTTTCTTATATAGTGAAATTTATTTCACTTGTGCATTGTTAAAATGCCAAATTCCAAAACTTTCTGTACTACAGAATGCAACCTTTTTATTAATTTGGTACCAGTGTATTCACATATGTGCAATTATAGTGAGCAAACATTTTTGGAAATTTTATTTTTATTTAATATCTAGTTGCATAGCCTGGCATTAATTGCACTATCTTGAATCAGGTGTCATTTCTTGGCAGAGAACAATAAGTGAGGTCATATGATGAAAGATAACCTTCATTGCAGATATCTCAATGATGTTTAAATTTTGAATAAAAAAAAAAAGAGTTAGAAGTCATAGAAACTTAAATTAGGATAAATTGTGTAAATTTCTATTGTAAATCTTTTAAAGGTTATTAACCAGTCTATTATAATTAGACCTCATTTCGATCTTATGCTTCCTTTTTTTCAGTGTAGAATGGAGATTCTTTTAATGGTGTACTGGGACACCAAGAAATGGTCAAATTGATCCTTTGAATTTAAAAAGTCATTCTGAAGTATTTAGTATATTATCTCTACCTTATAGTATTAAACTACATTATAAGTACATTTAAAGTTTGTCCACTCAACATGCAAAATATGAACAGGTTGATTAAATTTCTTCACTATTAAAGTGGAGGATGAAACTGTTTATAAAATACAATTGCAAACCATGTCTAACTTTTCAAATTAATTTTTACAGTAAAATTTTAAGTATTAAAAAATAAATAGTTTCAAAATTAGAGATAAAATAGAATTAAAAGCATATTAGTAGCTACTTTAAAAAATTCTTTAATTTGATATAGATTAGAAGCAAGGAGAAGTTAATTAAAAAAACAAATTTATGCACAAAGAAATTCTTTTCTAAATGTAAGAAGTATTAAAGTAATTTTAGTTTAAAATATTTAATTTATATAGAAAAGAGATATGTCAAAATAAAGGTTTAAAAAAGTTCTTTCAGAGTAATTTAAATTAGTAACAAAAAAATTAAAATGTACAACAGTTAACACAAAATGCAAGAGCTAAAAAATTTTCCAACACACAATAGGTTTGCAGGTTTAATGATTGATTTTCCTTGTTGAAGTCTTTGTTAAAGTCATTTTATCAAATATCTTGAGATAATATATAAAGCCTGTAGTAACACATTTTTCATTTAAAAAAGAACAATTTTCAAATGTGAAAACATAGTGGATTGGAATTTGAGGAATAGATACTTAAATTGATCAATTCAGAAAATATTATGCTATTATAAAAGTGGTTTTCATATTGTATCACTTTGAGGAAAGAAGATATTAATCTTTTGAAAGGGGCCCTCTGAAGAACTAATTCATCTGCTCATATCATTCATATCAGATCATCATTCATTACATATCTGCATTCATATCAGATCATCATTCATTACATCATATTGTATCACTTTGAGGAAAGAAGATATTAATCTTATAAATAAGAACTATTTTTTATATTAGATATCATTATTAAAATCTGTTTAAAAATATATAATATTTATATAGGAAAAAATTAATCAAATTAAGAATAATCATCTGTATATATTCTTAACATTTTAATAATGTTCATATATATCATTTTAACATATTTTTTTGGGGATATTAATCTTTTATCTGAAGAACTAATCATCTGTAACATTCATATCAGTCATTTTAATATCTGTTCATATCAGATTATTCATTAATATATATCATTTAGAAAGAAGTATTAATTTAAAAGTTAAGAATAATTAATTAGGAAATGTATTTTTTATTTAAAAAAAAAATAAAAATCAATGTGTATTAAAAATAATTGTTGACATATTTTTTTTTTTTGTTAATTTATATATCTTTAACTAATTGCTACTTCAACACTTAATTGGTCAAAATACATTCAGCATTTAAAGTTCATGGAGAAGCCATATATCATGTGGTATTCATAGCAGTCTTAAATGATTGTGTTGATTTAGAATAAGTTAATTGTTTAAAAAATGTTAGTATCATAATTTTTTTTTAAATATAAAGAAAAAATAAATCTCTAATTTAAAAATCTTCTGAGTTGTGTGTTTTTGTGTTAAATTTCATTTATTTATTTCTATGTTTTAATACATTCAAAGCTAAACATTTTCATGTAAATTCTGATGTGGATATTGATACGAAAGCTCCCATTCTCAATGTATCATCTGTTTTAAGGTATTTATTTTGGTTTATTTTATATTAAATTATAATTTATATTGATGTGTTTTTAATTGCTAACCAAACTGTAGTCAAAGTGTAATATATTCAATGCAATTTTTTTTTAATTTCATAAAAATTTGAAACTTCTTAATGTTTTATTGGAATTATATATATGTGTGTGTGTGTGTGTGTATATATACCACGTAGCAAGAGTGGGCAAGTTCCCTTGTGCCTTGAAGATCTTTTTTTCTATACTCTTTATAGAAAAGGTTTTAGTTGACTATGTCAGTTTAAACATAAGTGAACTAAGAAAAATAAAGAGGCTTCCATATGCAATTGTGTATTTTTATTCCTTTTCCTTTCCATCATATATTTCATTAGCAGGAAGCAAAAATAGTGTCAAATTTACTGGATAAATTTTGTCACCAAATTCAGCTTTCTTATTGGCACTTATTCCAGGTCAAATGACCCTCACTTCCATTACACATGTTTGTTTTGCAGTTGAGCCTAAAAATGACAAAATCATTAATGCAGCTAGGTAAATTAGTTTCAAAGTGACTTAAAGATTAAAATAAAGAATGTCATAAAAAATTTATCCATCAATTGTATTGGTACAAATAAATTATTATAAAATAAAATTACAAATAAATACAAATAAATTATTATTTTAAAAATATTTTTATGTTTTCAGGTATTAAGAAACAGCTTAAATAGTTAAAAATATATTTAAGGAATTTCTTCTGTTTATTCATTAATACTTTAAGATGTCAAATACTGAAAATGGAATTTAGCTGATATTGATTATCTTTTCCTAAATTCTATACTTTCAATAACTTTTCTTGTGTTTTAATTTTTGTATATATATTTTAGGTTTCTATTAGTTATTGACAGAACAATATTAATTTTTTACACTGGTGTCAATTTTTTATTCATTTCTTTATAGCTTACAAGGCTGGCTTGTTGGAGCCCAAACTTCCATTGAAGTGCTTAAGAACAAACTAAATAAACTCAACTTTGCACTAGGATATGCTACAAGTGACTTTGTTTTGCATACGCATGTGTAAGTATAGAAAAATTCTTCATATTCTGTACTAGGGCTCATAATACTCTTTAATCAGTAAAAGAAATATTAAACTCATTTCATTTGTAAAAAGTGTATAAAAGATTTAGGTGTGTGTGTGTGCAGAATGCACATACTGCATGCCTCTCTTCAGTCTCTGTGAAAGATTTGTCCCAGAAAATTGTAAACATGAAGAATTAGTGTAGCTATCTGCTGGTATTACAATTAATTCAAACCTACTGTTAGTATGCTATTGATTTGGTTTGGAGCACTATGGTCTACTGTTTTGCACACATGGACTAATGAGACCGGGATCTACTGCTTAAAGCCGATTCCGAACGGCTACAAACACCCATGCCATAGTGGTATTCGAACCCACGAACTCCAGTACCAACGATCAGCGCCCTAACCAATCAGCCAGCGTTCGGCTAGTATGCTATTGAAAAAATAAAGTTGCAATTCTGGTCTGCAGAATGGTTTTTAAAAAATATATCATTAAAGGTATCGGAGAAGCATTTCTGGCATGGTTCCTATCAAAAAAAGCTACAATCTAAAACTACCAAGTGTCTACCGAGATATTTCATGTAAAGATTAATAAGTTTTCTTAATGATTTAAGTATGCTTAATTTTTTTTTTTTTTTTTTTTTTTTTTGCTCAGATGATTTCTTAGGCTTGTTTAAGGAACACAATGCTTCCAAAAAAAAAAATTATCAGAAAATTAGGTCTTTTAATACCTTACTTAACATATATTTAGTATGATAAGTTATGTTTATCAGTAGTATAATGACAAATGAATTTTCAATGTTGAGTAAATTCAGTTATTTCCAAGATGTGAAATGTTAAATGAAACATGAGCAATTTAATATCAGAATGGTTGGTGTTTTTAACTATCTGGAAAGTCCATTTTGATTTATATGCCTATTATAATATATTGGGAGAATATTAAAAGTTAACTTGCATTTAGAAATCTCTAAAAAGTAGTGAAAGCTGAAATAACTTTTTTGAGAATAATCTAAGTGTATATATGGTCAAAATGACTGCTCTAGTCATTTTAATATTAAAGCTAAGATTTAAAAAATTCTTGTATTTGCTGATGAGAACTAAACATAATTTTGGGTTATTGAATGATTTCAAAAGGTTAAATGTTTAAAACTTTGGGCTTCCAGCTTTATGTGAAGATAGCACTAAGTATAGATTACTTAAAAATTGCTATTACTGCCTTTGATATAGTGGAATTTGATTTTCAGTCAAAAAGCAATTCTAGTGGTTCTCATTAATGTTACTGCATTTACAGATATTAATATTACCGTTTTCTTGTTCTGAATTCAAATTCTTACCATTTTGAACATTGAATTCATATTAAAGTGATATATGAAGTTGCGTGTAACTGATAAAGTACGACTTCAGGAGTTGCAATGTTAGCAATCATTCATGAATTTCTTTCTGTATAGCCAATAGCATTAAGTTATCTCAATATTTACACAAAAAAGTGAATAAAGTTTTACATTAGAGTTTGCATAACACCAGTAGATTATTTTGACACTTAAATTGGGAGACTTTAAATTTGGTAAATATTTTTGTATTCATCTTGAGAGTTTAAACTTTTATATGCATATAAGCAGTTAACATTAAATAGAAATCTGTAAAGCTAAGAAAATTTATCTGAAGTGATAAATCATATATTGTTTTTAATTTAACAAACAGAAAAAAAAAGAGGAACATGAATTATACATTTTGATCTGTTTAGAACAAAAAAAAAATGTACATGGTTAGTTTTTAACCATTTTTTTTTCTTGTAATTAAATATGGCAGTCATTTAACCCTCTGACTGCTCAATTTTTAGACCGAAATCGCTTTAAAAATGACATTTTTTTTATTGCCTATTTGAAATCTATATATATTGGAGAATTGAAAAATGCATGTTTTCTTTCCAGGAAATATTTTTTTATATAGATTTTTATCCTTAGAAACTAAGTTGTAAGTATCATTAGAAACTAATTTCAGATGATTTCACCAAAATAATTCTTTTTAAAATAAATTTCAATTGAATTACAGTTAGTTTCTATTTATTAAATAATATAAAAAAAATATACAAAATTTAAGAATATATAAAGGACTGACTAAAAATATCTTAGAAATGCAGTTTAGTGTGATAGGGTTTGAAGCAGGGTTCAAGGCAAAGTCCAACTTCCCAGTCTTTGCACCAGATTCGTGTTTTTTTGCAAATTTTTTTGCCATTTGCATCTTTTCTTGAACAGCATACACGACACTGTCTTCGAGGTTCTCTTTTTATGGGGTTAGGTGGTATGTGACTTGGAAAATAACGAGCTATCGATATCAAAGGGTTCCAAGTAGAACTCGGTCTTCCAGGACAACCGCTTTTATTTGTGTCCGAATATTTTTCGATACTTTCTTCAACAAATTTCAAACAAAATTCCAAAAGTTTTATAGTTTGTCTGGGGTTTTGCTTTTTGTAAAGTACATAGGCATTCCACAACGATTGATCTAAGGAACCGCCTGAAAATTTTAACATACTTCCCTTGTTGTTTTCGGAACGTAGGGTTCCTATATCAATTTTGCACCACTGCCTAACGCTTTGCACGTTTATTGAATCATTATCAGATTCATCACTATATGAGAAGCAGTCCAAAACTTCAATATCAATATTATTTCAACTAAAATCGCTTTCAGAATCTGAATCAGGAATATACACTCTGTCAATCGCTGAACGTTTTCTAGCAGCCATTTCTGATTTAAAAAAAAAAAAAAGCGACAAAATGTTAGCGGTAATACTACGCGCCTTCAAATACGGCAATTAAATTGATAACTAATGGTATCTGTTGGTCAAAACGTAAATTAAATGTCTAATACTGTATATGATTTATCTAAGAGCTTAAACAGGGAATAAACAGAATGCGCTCGTCGGTAAAGGAAGAAAAACACATGCCCGCATGATGAGCAGTATTTGCTACATTTGAGTTGCTCGTGGAAATCGCGAGATGAGCAGGCAGAGGGTTAAAGGTTTTATAGTTATATTTTTGACTCCAATATCCTGGTAAAATGCTAATTACATATATCTATACCTTTATATGAATATTTTATTTATATTGCAGAAATGATGGTCAAGAATTTGGAGGATCTGTTTATCAAAAAGTAAATCCAAATCTTGAAACTGGTGTACAGTTAGCTTGGTGTGCTGGAAATAATGCTACATCTTTTGGTCTTGGTTGTGTATATAGTATTGATGAGGATACTTCTCTAAGGGTAAGCTGTTTTTCATCTATTATCTTCCTTTTTTATAAATTATGAAGCTGAATAATATATTATGAATAGCTAAGTTATGATATCTCTTCTGCTTTTCCCTTAACTGTTTTGTGTATTCCCATCGGGACCATATAGTACATTTTCTCAGTATGATGCAAGTCTTTAAACTACTGCATATATATATTAAAAATGTAGAAATATTACTTAAAATATTCAAATATTACTTGAAATTTTTAACCAAATATTCTGTATTTGGATAGTCTCCTGAGATGAAGGTTTCTGTCCTGAAAATGATATCTATATTTTATTTATTACATAGTGATTAAAAAAAATTAATCGGCCCTCTTTCCAGTCAAATGCTCCTAAACCCTTAACAACATCTACTCTAGTTGCTCCAAAATGTTATTACTGTTCCATCACTGGAAGTTTAGGATATTTTGTGTACTTCTATTTCATTTTGAAAATTTTTATAATGCTTATGTATAAGGTGTTGGAAAAAAATTTTAGGGGTGTTGGAGATAGAATAATATTTGCAGAGACAAAAGTATCTTTTGAGTATAGCAGAATGTTGAATTAAGCAAAATATTGACACATTACCTTTTTTTTTTCCTTCTTTTCAAAAATCTTTCCTTTTATTTATTTTATTAGCATATACATTGCAATATTAAATGTTATTAAGGTTCAGACTGATGGCCTAACAAATTTACAAGTATTATAAAGTATCTACATAATTTTATTTCTTAATGACTCTAGGGGATAATTTTAAATGTGTAGATTGTGAGAGAAATACAATTTAAAAGCTAAAAAGAAATAAACAGGTGCAGTGTGAAGGGGAGATTTTCTGTTTAGTCATTTTTCATGGGTGATGGTGGTGAATGGGTGGGGTTCAAGACTCTTGTGACTCCTCTCTGCTGGCACAGATGCTTATCTAATGATTTGCTATTAAATCATGCCAATAAATTACTATAGTTGAACATTGTATTATATAATGGTCCTCAAAAATTTTAAACCAATCTACTAAACTGGGTAATCTAGATATTTCAACATACTTCTAAGTAATCAATTTGATCCAAAATTTGTTGCATCTATTATTGCAAAGTATGTGTTGATTATTTTTTAAATAAAAATAATAAACAGTATTTGAAGCATTTAAATTTTGATGTGCTAGCTATCAACTACTTAATATATGGTAAATTTTTAGTTGTAATAAAGTGAACATTTTCAATGTTGAAATTTTTCAGTATGAAGAACATCTTTGAGTTAGAAAATAGTATTTGGAGCAGATACATTATAGACGCCAATCCTGCAAGCTCTCCCTCTTTTTTTTTTATTATTATTATTATTATTATTATTATTAACCAACAGGAAAACATGTGTTTTGATAACTTTTAATAAATGCTAATATTATTAAAAAATCTAACATGTGAGGGGAGTTCCCCCCCCTTGTAATAAAAGAAATACAAAATAAATTTAATAACAGATGGAAATTGGAAAGGGTAGCACCACAAATGTTCTTCAACACTCCACCTCCCTTTAAAAAAACTTTTAAATGATTCTTTTTCACAAAAAAAAAAACAGATTCTGAGTACCATTGTTCCCACACACTTGGGAGTTTAGAATGAAATGCAAAACCCACCTCACACTTAAGTAAGAATATCCTGATAATTTTTAACAATTTCAAAAGTAGTAAGAACTGAAATAACTACACCTGCTATAATTAAATTACTAAATCCCAGAAAATAAAAACAAAACAAAAATGTTCTAAACCAAAGCATCTTGTTTGATTTAGAATATCCAGATACTTTTTTACAATTTAAAGTAAGAACCGAAATAACTTCCCCTGTCATAACTAAATTAACTAAAGAAAAACTAAATCCCAGAAAATGTTAAGAACAAAGAAAAAAAAATACAACCTGACCAAGGCGAGTGTAAACCAAAAGAACAGCTGAGATGGAAATTTCTCAAATAGCGCCGGGTACTGACATCAGAAATCATATGCACCAATGCGGTGCAAGAACACATTAGAGCTGCCATACCCCACCACCAAAGTCAGGGCACACACACCAACCCACTCATCCCCTCATAAAATCGCCAAATTTGGCGACAAAAAAAAACACTGCATCTATAATGCATCTGTACCTAGTTACCTAGTACTTAGTTTTAAATCCCCTTTTTCTTTACCTGTTAAGGTTTTAATTTAGCTCATATTTTAGATATTTATACCAGATGTCTTTTAAAGTTTTATTTTTATATAATAGTGAGAATGATACTTTAATGTTATTTATATCTTTTTTAGGCAAAAATTAACAATTCTAGCCAAATTGGTCTGGGTATCACTCATAAATTGAGAGAAGGTAAGTTTCTAATTTCCTAGAATACACTTCATGTTTTCAGATATTTTTTTCAATAATTTATGTGTAATACTGTATATTTCTGAATATGAACTCATTTGTATAGAAGCCAAAATGGAAAGAAAAAATAATTCTCTTTTATGCTGAAGCATGTTGCTAAGCATATACATTGGGGGATTTTCCAATCACATGTCACTGTGAAGTAAAATGTTACACAATAAACTAAACACAATGTTTTTTTATTATTAGGATTAACACTGATAAACTTCTGAAGCTAGCACATTGTTACTGTTTAGATTTGTGCTAATTTATTGTGTTTAAAAGATGAGGAGGAAAAGCAAATTTCAACTACAGGCTATCATGTCTGCTGTTCATTTTAACAACAGCACAGTTGCATGACTATCCTCTGTAAATGAAACAAAAGTTCTCAAGAATGTAGGTAAAAATGTTTTGAAATAGTGGTGAGGCCAGAATCATAAAATGCAGTGTATGCTGAAGGGAGGATTTTGATTTAATAAACTTGTACTGACCAAGGCTTAGATTTTCATTCTACACTAAGTTTTTTCTGAGTTATAAAAAAATTAAAAAAAAAAATTCCTGACACAAGTTAAAAACAATAACTAAGCAAAAGATTAAAAACACTCCTAAAAAACATCTATCCCTCCCCCTCCCTCAAGAAAAAAGAATAAAAAAAAATGTTTACCTCACAAGCAAACCTGCCTTCTACAAAACTACCAGTACCTGCCAACAAGGCTTACAAAAAGTAATATAAAATAATAGTAATAAGGGAGTAGGGTATTCAAAGTAATACAGTATTTATACTTGTGCAAGTCTAACAGTTAACATAAATTAAATATACGTAAAAATGGAAAACAAATAGTGTGGCAAATCCCGATTGATTAAACATTTAAGTGGCTAACACTTAAATATACTTGTGTTTACATTTCTGTCTGTGCAGATGTAACATAGAAGGTATGGGTAAATTAATCTTCAAATATATTGAATAAAAAATTATGCTGAAAAATATGGGCACAAATAAAATTAGAATATATTTAATTATAAATAATTTAATTTTATTTAACTTTTTTTAATCATGTGCCACAGGCAGCATATGATACAAACCAACATTATAAACAATTTTTTTTTTTTTTTTTTTTTGGCAAACTTTTGCAATTTATTGCTCCTTGCATCCAGCTAATGGAAAAGTACTGAAATTTTGGTTGATAAACCACAGCTTGTACATGTTTAGAAGATTAAATTAAATGTTAGCAGCATAGCTAAAAGAGTTTTGTTCTTGTTATTAATCCTAAAATATTTAACTAAATGTTTTTCCAATGTCTGTAATGCATAATTTGTTAATTTTTGTCATACTGTGCTCTACAGTACAACTCAATGTACTGTTTTTATGGTATCTGGGAGTGCTATTCCTTTGCAAATGCACTGGATCCTATTTGGATGATAATTTTGTGCAAAAGCCAATGATTACTGCATTTTACTGGGAGAATTTAAAGTTGGAGAGATTCATCTATTGCTTGAAGTCAAAACAAAAAGAATTTGTGTGGTTTGAAATGCAACAATCAAATTTTTAAAACATACAGAGACACTGCCTAACCCTTTCAGAGGGCTTGGACCCATGAAAAGGTTAGGAACAAGTGCTAAATCCACTAAAGACATGTTAACATTCTGTATAACATTAGCTCATTAGTTAATAGAGGTATATTCCTTTAAAAAAAATGAAAAAGCTGTTCTGCTAGCTTCCTGGAAAAGAAGTGTGCAGTTCCAAATAGTGAGCACTCAGCCAGTATGAAAAATCATGCCAAAGTTGTTTCTAACTATAGATGATGAAAGAATGTAGCACAAAGGATAAAAAAAAAAGACCTGCTACATATATGCAGAATGTAATTCACCCTTGTAAATTACAACAGGTTTTTCATCTTTCCATAAAAATATTTGCTTTGAATTTCCCTGTAATTCTAAACGTTTCTTTAGGAAATATACACTTGCTACCTATAAAATTTGAAAAAATAAAATGTATGTCCTTGAATTCTATTGTTTAATCAATTATAAAACACAAAAACTGAGAGGAAATTCAGAAGAGAAAAATGGCCCATGAAAGGGTTAAAGTTGGTTGTGGGTACCCATACATGATAGGGCAGCTTATCCAGTGAACTTTCATTTTATTTATGTCGATTATCACATGTACAGTATATATGTGAGGGTGGCTTATCTACATAAAATTGTGGTATGGTTTTTACTAGATTAGCATATTGGTATATAAGCACCCCCCAATTTTAGTTTTGGAAAAGTTTAAGAAATTCTTGACTTATATACAGGGTGTTTCATATTGAATGGGACAAAAAGAAAGCATGATTGTGAACATTGTAATATATTTAGAAAATTCAAATTTACCTCAAAACTACAATTCAAGTTTCTACAGCTGTTCAATATGTGCCCCTCCAGTGGCACGACAAATGTCTACACGGTAATCAAGCTCCTGTTACACCTGTGATGGAGTTCATCACTGCAGTTGTCTGCTGCTTCAATTCCTCTAAGTCCTGAGGAAGTGGACGCACAAACACCTTGTCTTTAACAAAATCACAGGGCGTTAGATCGGATGATCTCGGCAGCCAATGAAAACATGTCAAATCCTGTGGCCCAGCACAGCCAATCCAGCAATAGGGTAGATGTTCGTTCATGAACTCGTGTATGTTTTTATTCCAATGTGGGAGAGCACCATCTTGTTGCAAAATGAAATCAGGAACAGCTTCCTCCAGCTGGGGGAGCGACCACTCAGAGAGCATGTCTTGGTAAATGTCCCCATTAATCGATTTTTCAACAAAGAAAAATGGATCTGAGAAAATGTCTTTGCACAACAGTTACCGAGGAGGTTTTAGCATATTCAAAAATGCAGTACACTTTCTCCTGCATGAACGGCATCTTGTTTAACAGTATCTCTAGCGGCAAGTTCATCATTCGATAATTTTTCCCTGTTCCCAAATAAAACTTGTATAATTGTAGTTGCAGAATAAATTTATTTTGGCTTAATAAATCCATTACGGCAGTCACACTGTGCTATTCTTTTTGTCCCATTCAATATGAAACACTCTGTACATAAATATATACATGGTTTCTGCGCACCTGGAAAGTCATGGAAAATCATATATTTAGACAATGGATTAATTTTGTCATGGAAAGTATTGATTTTTCAAGTAAAATGAGTAAAAGTCATGGATCCGCTAAACTATCGATTAAAAAAATGCATTGGATTGTTTAATTCTATTTTTACTTGTCATTTGACTGAAGTTACTGAGTTTGGTATTTATGTATTATCCTATTAACCATATTGCCAAGTAAAATTTGTTCACCAAGGAAACTCAAAGCAAGAAAGCTTAATGGGTGGGTAAATGTATATTATTCTGGTTTTTTCTTAAATTGTAGATTAAAATTTTATTAATATAATAATAATTATTTTTTAATAAAAATTAGTTAAAATTTTTGCACAAAATATAAGTTTATCTCTAGGGATATTGTATATAAACATTATAGGGTTATATTTGGCTATTCATGGTCACCTGGATAATACCAAAGTACCCTGAATTCAAATTGGAAACATTTTGATTGAAAAATTGCTATATGATTAAACTTAGGTATGTAGATACAACAATTTATTTTTATGCGAGTTTATTAACACTTATAAAGTAAGTTTATAGTTTTTTTATGATAAAATTCCTGTAATTTCTCTAAAAGCATATATTTTATTTGTATGTACATCAGAAGTTTTATTCATATATACTTTTAACGAAAGCTTTTTAAAGTCATGGAAAATGATCTGCTAAATCAGGGAAAGTCATGGATTTGAAAAATTTTATTTTGGCAGATACCCTGTATATATTTAAATGTTAATTTTTTTTTCTTTTAGGAATCCAGTTGACTTTATCAGCAATGATTGATGGCAGGAGTTTCAACCAGGGTGGACACAAACTTGGTTTAGGTTTAGAGTTAGAGGCTTAATGATATTTCATCTGCACTTGAATGTTTTGAAGAAAATTTTTCATATTTATTTTTCAATTAGAACTATACAAAGTTTATTGTTTATAGCATGTTGAATTATGTGAATATGTCACTGCAATATAGCTAGATTATATGGAGTTAAGTTATTTCATAGTCAAACTAATTGAGTTGGCAGCTTTCAGATAAAAAAGTATTAAATTATAAATCTATTAAAATGAAAAATCAATATTTTCAGTGCAGCATTTATTAGTTTTTTACAGCATTCTAGAGCTAGAATCTCAAACTTTTATTTAGGAGGTTATAATTTTGTTTTATTATATGTACAATTTGTGAACTTGTATTTGCATCCTTTATTTAATTCATAAAATACCTGAAGGTTTTCTTTTTTCATGCAACTTTCAGGGAAGTATTTAAATCCATTTCTTGGTCATTTCACTCAAATTTATAAAGCTAAACTTTTCTGTATGTAGTAATTTCTTGTCAGTTGTATTATGCTATACAATTTTGTGAAAATAAAAGGTTTTGTGCCCTATTTGTTGTGAGTTCTTACTGTGATATATCAACACCAAGCTTGCCAATTGCTTCAGATCCTCTGAAGAAATTAGAAAAGTTTATAAATAAAAACTCCTTGTGTTGCTGCAGAAAATGAGAATTTAGTTTTGTAAAAAATATTTTAATAAATCTCGTACAGTGACCCCTTATTTCAGGGATGGACAAACTAAGGCTCACGGGCCAACTCCAGCCTGCGGAATGATTTATCCGGCCCTCGGATGGAATTTTAAGTTGCCGTTATGAGGCAAAATAAAAGAAATACATATTTATGCATTATATATCCATCTCCTTTTCTACTTTGTTTGAATATTGTATCCCAAATGTATTATCTCACACCCAGAAGATCAGCGCTATGTTTGCTTCTTATATATGTGAACAAGTGTTTTCAACTATGAACCTTAGAAATAATTTCAGAAGTAGACTGACAAATGAGCCTTTATCCTCGTTCCTTAAAATCGGTACATCTCACTTTGAACCTCAATATAAGGAACTTTTAAATATGAAATTGCAATTTTGTTCATCTCATTAAGATATTTAAATCATAATACTTGTATATTGTTTTTAAAATTTTGGAAAAATTTATCTTGGCCTGCCAAATATTTTTTTTCGATTTTTGGCCTGTGACCAAAAAAGTTTGCCCATCCCTGCCCTAGCTATTCAGCTTTTTTTCATGGTGAAATCGTATGGGAAATAATGTTACATTTCTTCCCGTTATAACTTTTAAAACACCTCTCTCAAATAAGATTTCCTCTCACTTGAATAGAACAATTTGATCTAACAAACTTTTTCAAGATTATAAAAGTTCTGTCAGTTATGATCATTTCTTATCCGTTTATAAATTAGAAAAAATGAGCTGATAAAGAGAGGTGTTAGTGTGTTCATTAACACTAGAATTGTGGAAAGCATCATTTGACCCCTGTTATCTTATATATTGTGTCATGAGAAGCTCATTTTTGAACACCAAAGCATAGGTGCCAATGCTTCCGATATACTCGGAAGTTTTCAGATTTTTCTGTGTGTGTGTGTGTGTTTTCGATCTTTTAATCGGAAATCTAATTCTTCAGATTATCAGCAATATTGTCTAAAATCCCTAAAAGTTCCCTACAAATCCCGTCCTTACTTTGATCTTCCCTCTATCGATAATTATGTATTCAGCAAGAAGTAAAAAGAGAATGATGAGTGAGTATTCAGCCAAATTTAAAAAATCAGAACTGATTTCGGATATCTGTTTAATAAAACACTAGAACAGTTATTAATTGTGAAATGCAGTAAAAGTTTAAAATGTTTTATAAAGACTTTGACAAACAATTTTTGAAAATAGCAAAATCTTGTATACAGCATTTGTAAATGCTAAAGACTAATATGTTTGTTTTATATACTGGATAAACAATATTACCATTTTTCACTTTTTAATTATGTTTTATATATACATTAAAAATGTTATTACAATAAACTCCAGATTTTCTTTTCTTATAAAGCATTTGTGAATATTAAATTAATATATCTATCATGGATTAAATAAACCTTACCATTTTTCTCTCTTTAAAATTTGTATTTTTATCTATATACTAAAAAATGTTACTGCGATAACTGCAGTTTTCCTATGCCGAAGGAAAAGGCATAAAATTTATGCATTTATTAGTTTGACCAGAGCACAGCTGTGACTTCTGTAATTGCCACATTTGAGAGGGGTCAAAGGATGCACCAGACTACAAGTGAGCCACCTGCATATAATGGGATCCATGTGTAGAACAAGGTAATCCCTGCCTTGTAAACTACACTGACGCGAGCTGGGAAAAATAATCACTATCAAGGCTGTAGGCAGGGGGAGGGATTTGGGGGACTGGTCCCCCCCCCTCCCGAAACTTTGAAAGACCATTTTGTAGATAGACAATGGGCCACGTTTGTGTGTTTATGTGCTATCTGCCTAGCTGTTCATGAACAAGGACAGTTATTCTCTTAGAAAAAAAATGTCAAGACCATAAAAGTTTTGCTAGGCCGCTGGCCGGAAATACAACACTGTATTCTGGAAATAGTGTTTTCCCTTACATCAATTGAAGTATCATTCACAAATAAAGATGTTTTTCTCCCTTGGTCCCCTTCCGAAAGTAATTTCTGGCTACGGCCCTGATCACTATTCCACATTCTTGGAGCTCAGAACCCTGCCATCATAGGGGGCTGATGTGTTCAGTTTCTACCAGGGTTGAGCGATTTAAATCAGTTGATTTAAAAAAAAACTTGATTTAAATCAGTTTTTAAAGATTGAATTTTTAAAAGAAAGTTGTTAGTAATAAGCACAATAAGAAAATTTGGACAACCCAGAGTTGCTCCCAGTTGGTTTCAGGAGGCTGCTTCACCCAGCCTGTCCTTTTATTATTAAAAAAGCACCCTACCTGCTATTTATTTCTTCTCCCCTATCTCTCTCTTATATCTCGGTCAAATGTTTTTGTCTTTTGTATTAAAAAATTACTGGTACAGTAAAAATTTTATTATCACACCTTGAAAAGAATGCCCTGACTTTTTAAATATTAAGTGCTTCTAAAAAAATAAAACATGCACCCAAAAAAGTAATAAGTATTATCCCCTCCTTTTATTTATTTATTCTTATGAACCTGGGAAAAATTCTGGAATTTATCTCTCTTTACCTATTTATACACCTTGTTTGGATGGAGTATGTAGCAAGTTTTTCTCAAACTCAAATATGCACCTGCAGTCCAGGGCTGCTTCTATCAAGAGGATTTTTTTCAACATATGGATCAGTGCAATCTAAATTTTAAAACAACAATCACAAAGTAAAAAATTGGTTGTAAAATTTTTATAAAAAATAAAGATTATTGTGATAACTTAGCCCGTAGTCTACCCTCATCTTTCTAATAATTCTATGGTTGAAGGAGTAAAATGTATAAATTAACATGAATCATCCTTTATTTAAATTATGATATAGATAATTAAAACAAGCCCAAAACCTTATATTGCTAGTAATTATTTTCTACTAATTTATGAATTATTCTTATATATATTTATATTTTTTAGTTATATGTATTTTTTATTATATATAAAGAAAGAATTAATTGATTTAGACATCTAACTTGAACAATTTAATTTGCTTGTATCAAATATTATACTTAAATATATTTAAATAAAAAAAAATCTGATTTAAATAAAAAAAATTATATTTAAAAAAAAATCATGATTTTTATCAACCCTTGTTTCTACAAGTTCTGAAAAGATTTTGTAAACAATTTCTCTGTCAAATTAAACTTAGTTATACAGAAATCAATACATTCCTTAACAAATCAGTTTGAACTTTATCTTGAGGGCATGTTTTTGATATATTTTTTCTTTACAATGCCACTACATTGGATTAGATCCACAGTAAACATTTATCAATTTGCTATATATGAGGCCTCATGATGATATAACTGCAATTTACTGGTCAAGCAATGCAATAAGTTTTGGAATTTATATTCTGAATATTTAATTTTACTAACATTTGATTAAAATATAGAAATATATTGTTTTATAATACAGGATTCAAAATAGCCTTTGAACATAATTTTAGGATTAAGAGATGAAAAGGAGGCAGAGGGTCACATTCCATTTCATCTTTTGTAATTTTGTTTTTATATTTGTGAATGATATATACACTCAAGAGCCAAAACATTATGACCACCTGTCGATAACAAGTTACCCTACCTTTGGCTCGCAACACAGCTTCAACCTGCCGTAGCATGGATACCATAAGTCCTTAGTAGTTGGCTGGAGACAGATTGTACCAGATGTTTAAGCAACAGTTACGCAAATCCGAGATATTGCGAATTGGTGGTCTTTGAACTCTGAGCTGCCATCCCATGACATCCCAAATGTGTTATATCGGATTGATATCCGGTGAGTTAGGCGGCCAGGACATTAACTGGAATTCAGCATCATGTTTCTGGAACCACTCCAACACAATTTTAGCCTTGTGACACGGGACGTTGTCCTGTTGGAACATTCCATTTCCAGCTGGAAAAACAGAAGCCATGTAAGGGTGCAACTGGTCCGCAATGATGTTCAGATACCCTGTAGCATTCATGGTCTGCTCTACCACAACCACGGGTCCCAGAGACGCCCAAGAGAACGTCCCCCAAAGCATAATACCGCCACCACCGGCCTGTGTATGACCTACTGTACATTGAGGGAGCAACTGTTCGCCTGGAAGACGACGTATCCTGACACGGCCATCGGCGTGATGAATGACAAACCGTGATTCATCTGACCAGGAAACTCTCTCCCACTGATCTATGGACAGTCGTGATGTTCCCGGACCCAGCGTTGGCGCAGTTGTCGGCGACGCTTGGTAAGCAAAGGCACACAAGTGGGACGTTTGCTGCGTAGCCCCATATCCAACAGTGTCTGCTGAACAGTGTGCTCCGATACTATTCTACTTGGCCCTCCATTGTATTGGGTTGTCAGCTGAGCCACTGTCTGGCTCTGGTACGCTTCACCATGAGATCCGACGACGTTTTTCTTTGATAGCGTGTGGACGTCCAACACCATGTCGTCTACTGCTGGTTTCGCCATCATTCATCCACTTTGCATAAGTACTAACAATTGTAGATTGCGAACAACCCACGAGTCGTGCAGTTTCGAAAATACTTGTTCCGAGCCATTCAATCTGCCCTCTATCAAAATCGCTTAGATCCGCAGCCTTTCCCATCACACACAAAAGTAAGTGAAAGAATGATTCTTCAGACTCTCCAGCAGCAATTAAATACCACTTCCACCTAATCACGTGCTTTCCACGTTATCCAGGCGAGTTCATTGCAAAATGTAGGGGTGGTCATGATGTTTTGGCTCTTGAGTGTATTAATTGTAACGACATATGAGGAGAATCAAGGAGGGGGTGGGAGACCCGCCTTGGTTAATGAAGTCTAAATAATATAAATCTTGAATAAAATTTTAAATTAAAATGGTACTTACCTTTTAATATGTTTAGCTATTTACCTGTGTTTATTTTATCTATCGAGTGACTAAAAATTTATTTTGAAATTAAAATTATAATTTTATAAGGGTGAATAGGTATGTATTTTTCTTTATTATTATTTTAAAGTGATATTTCATGTTCTTTTTGGTGCGAACTTTCTCGGGTGAATCGAGAGGTTTGGTGTTTTTTTATGACCGGGGATGGAATTCAGCATTGCCTTTTATAGCGTTTCAGTTAATTTTGCTTATGGAAATAATAAAAAACTTGCTGCTTTGCACCCAGCCTTCTGACAGATAGACAAATTTATAATATTACAGATAGACAAATTTATAAAAATATTTAATAAACTCGTTTTTTGCAGATTGTTGACCAACAGATAATCCTTGTTTTAAATGTGGACGTGCACAGTATTACTCGGTAACCATAGCGTAATGATACACGACTTTTTGTACCACAGGAATAAATTTTTAACATGTTATGGACATACATGCATGTAATATTTTTACTGTGAATATTTATTTCAAATAGATTTTTATTCCTTAAATATCGTTTTTATGAATATTTTTATCACGTGTTTAAGATGCAAACAAATTTTTATTACATACCCGATTTTATGCTTTCTTTCTTTGGTGCATAATTGAGGTTCTTTTTATGATTTACTGACTGGAGCATCAAATAATGGTCAGAATTAATGTATTGGATATTTTCAAGACCTTATATAGAATTCAACACAAGGCATAAAACTTTGTTAGATGTTTTAAGGTATCGAACCGTTAGATTACTTATAGAAAATGTGACGTTAATAAATGCTTGAGTCAAATTTTAATTCAGTTTTGAAAAATCGGAAAAAGGTATTAATACATTCAAATGTTACTTGTATAGATTGTCATTTCACGTGATAGGTAGGAGGAAGAATTAATCTCGGAAGTGAAGATTTAACGATATCAAAGAATTTGAAAAATACAAAAAACCATATTCATTTATACAAATAAAACATACCAAGCAAATACTTTGTTATGCATAGAGATAATATCTATACATTTAATGAAGCAGATGTTCTATAAATTCTCATTGGTTGGTTTTGTAATTTTGCCTATGAAAATAATAAAACATATTGGGAAATAAACTTCATATATTCATTGTAACAACATTTACCAAGGGTGCGGATCATCCTTGTAAACGCTTCAATACTATAAATCTTCAAATAAATCTTAAAAAGTAAAAAGTCCTACCCTTTTAACATTCTTTGAAAACTTGAACAAAATTTGTGCGATATTTTTTTTATTATTTATTTATTACTGATGGTATATCTTAAATGAAATGTTTAATTGTTTTTTTAAAAATCAAGATTTATTTCAACAATCTAAAAAGACAAAAATTAACGATTTTTTAATATTTCAAAATGAACTCCCTTTAATTACATTATATATTCACAAACAATCTATCTATATATATAAAAATGAATTTGTGTCTTTCTGTACTCGATAGACTCAAAAACCATACATCCAATCGCCGTGAAAATTTGAGGAATATTAGGAATATCCCTAGGAAGGTTTTTGAAAATTTTAACGTTCGAAATACATTCCTTCCCTCTTTTTCGAGCGTTTCATGTCATTATTTCAAGCATTATTTTCCCCGGTTAAACGGAAATGATTAACTTTTTAATTTATCGCATCATAACTAAGTGAAAGAAGTAATATTTCTACCAATGTGACGTCATCCGAAGTAATTGTTTTAAGCGCCGTTTTCCTCGGTTAAAAGCAGGAGATTAAAAGTTTCAGTTTATCACATAATAAATAGGTGAAAATGATATTTTTTCATCATTATGACGTCATTCCTTTAAATATCTAATTTATTCATTTCTTATTTTATATTTATTTAAACATCGTCTGCTTAGTATCAATTCGATTTGACCTGGAAATTTAGGTATAAAGTGATTCGCTTTCATTTCTATGTGACACAAATTATAGCATTTTTATATAAGAACTAATTTTAAAATTAATGCTTGGTTAATTTTTACGTTAGAATGAAATGCTTATAAACAATATTCTAACAAAAAGAACAAATTTCAGTGATTCTCATAGGCAAATAAAAATCTATCATTTTATATAGTTATCTTCATATTCTTATGATTGTACAACTCAGATTTAATGGAAACTAAAGTATAAAAACTGAATATTGTTATAATACGATTATAATAGAAATATATAAGTATGTTAATGACTCAAACTGAACTTTGACGAATTTAGAGAGTTATTCACGAAAAAAAATCTTTGTTTAAAAGTAATAAATTAAAATCACCGTAGCGAAGCACGCGCACACTTGCTAGTATATGAATAAACAAAATTTATTAGAATTTCAGAATAACTTAACACTCATTTCTTGTTTTGTTGGCATTAAATGCACTGTTATTGTATGTTTAATTTTTTCTCCTTTTACAATAAGTAAAGCTGTGTTTCCCGCGGGAAATCCGCTGCCGCTCATAACGTCATCCTTCCTGTTAAATCACGCGAAAGGGTTTTCGCCATTTAAAAATCGCCAAAGATACTAATAAAGTAGAGTTAACGCTGGTTTGTTTAGTGTATAGAGACACTATTTATTTTCTACAGACTGTATATGTAGAACTTTTTTAAAAACAATCTATAGAAATATCAGGCAAGTAGAAAAATCAATGCTGGTATATTTTAATATAACAGTTTAAACAATATTATCTGAAGATTCATGCAGTTAAAATAAATTTTAATTTGTTGCAATTAAGTGGATTTATATAAAACGTTTTTTTTTCTAAGTTTAAAAATATATTTAAGTTTTTTTTATAAATAATGTCTTTTTTAAAGGATTAATTAAAGTTTCCAAACGAAGGCTATACTTATAAGTTTATAATCTGTATAAGTCCAGACTTTATTTTTTCTCAAAATATTCTATCTCTGAAAACACATTCCTGCATCATTTAGAATAGTAATAGTTTCTGGTGGAATAAGTCGTTTTATAAATTGAATTCGTCTTATTTGGGTAAACCACGCCCATAATATCTTGGCATCAAGATAAAAAAGAAGCCAAACTTTGTCAGGAAAACACTACTTCTGTCATCTCTGCCTTAATTTTTGATTGGTAAAGTCTCTATTAAGTTTTGAATTTATACAAATTTAGCAGAAATATATCAATGTGTTTATAAAGAAGTATTTTATGTACGTACACAGTTTTAGCTAGCTATAGCTCACTTGTGTATTCGATTTATAAATTTTTATTTCTTGAGTATTAGTATAATTGTTTATATTATGCATTGTAATTATGATTTTTTTTTCTGATAAGTACTTTAAACATATTTATAAATTTACATGAGACAAATTTAAAGAATTTGTGCTTCACAAATTTGAAAGTAATTTAAAATATTATTCAGTATAATTTTAATTTTTTTCCAGTTTAAAATTAGGAATTAAATGTTTTATGATAAATTATTAATATTATTGAAAATATATAATAATTACTTAGATCTGAAGTATTAAAAAATATATTTCTAAATTTTTTAGTATTCTTTATTTTAGTATGCAGTACGCTGAGGGTGTTAAAAAAGACGGGATTCTTGAATTACATCAAGATTCCTGTACAGAATCTAAAGATATCATTAGGTAAGTAGGAATAATATTATGAATCTTAAACCGTAAATTAGTCAAATTATAGATGGTGATTGGTTGTGTTTTAACTTTTTAAATGTAAGAACAAGTGATTTTCAGTGAGAAATTTGCACATGTGGGGAATTGAACAGCTTATTATTTTTCTGATAATTCCAGACTCGTAGATTCCAAAAATGTTCTCAAAAATGTAAAAAATTGGGTCCATCATTTTAAAAATTAATTTTAAAGTTAAGCGAAAATCACAGGCAGAAATGGCATTTTCTGAAAGATTAAAATATTAAAATTTTTTATTTGTGAGGGGGGATAAGAGAAAAAAATTAAAAGAAATTAATTAATTCGAGTTACTGACCAGCACGTACAGTACCGCCAAAGAACTCTATAGAGGAGAAATAATTCCAAAAAGTCTCCAGTTGGTCACGTGCACCAATGGGGATTAAAGAACGAACCAGGTTGCCACTACAAAGCTACAACGTCAGGAAAGTAAAAGATAAACAGTCATCGCCCAGCAAAACGCCCGAAAAAGTCGCCATATTCGGCGACAAAAGCCGGAGCGTAGATATTGAATCTGTACCATCACGTGACATCAAAATGCTCCGTGATTGGTTGTGACGTCATAGTTCATGATATCCAATATTTTCTTATTGCTTGTTATCGCGTACTATTTTCCGATTTTGTTTTTGCAAGTTCTTGAAATTTTCTAGCTATCAAAATTTATTTTTATTTACACCTGAAGGTTTATTTTATCGATCTCTATAGCTTAATTATCTCAATTTGTTATAGGCTAGGACGTTTATTTAGATCTGAGAATACCAACCCAGTAAAAAAAGGTTCACATTTACTAGACCTGTGGGAACTAGAAAGCAAGGAAGACAAATAAGTGGCTTAACTCTGTTGAAACAGATTTAATCTTATGAAAGGAAGGCTTGAGGAGTATTGCCTTGAATAAGACCAAATGGCAGAGACTGATCGGTACACCCTTGACTTATAATGGTCTGTAGTGCCTTAGAAGAAGATATGATACACCCATCTTCTACCTCAATTTAAAAGGCATTACATATATGATACACCTGTCTTCAGAGGATTAGGGATTGAACTTTTTGAAATTTAAAAAATGATATTTTATTACGTCTTCCACAGTTTTAGAGATTTACTTAGAAATTCAATTTTTATTGTCTGTTAAGGCATCTTTTTTTACCTACTATGGAAAATATGAATACTTTGGTCCTAGTCCCTTTGATCATTGTCCCATGGCAGTCTTCACCTCCCATCCTTTCCACACTTCATCCTTGGTACTTTTGTGCCTTACCTGGTTTGCCATCTTTCAACTGTTCTTATTAGAAACTCTTATAAAGGGTTGTTTTAGGGGAACAGGGTGTCCAGCAGCTAGTAAATTTTATAAAACTGGGAAATAGTGAATTTGACAATTCTGGGATTACTAGGAAAATTGTGAAATTTCTAAACTTTTATCAGGAAAGAAATTATAAATTACAGGGAATTTCTAAATAGCTTCTTCCTGGAGACCATGGGGAAAAGGTTGGGAATTGCTGTTTTACACAAATGTATCATCTTTTCTTTAAGAATTCTAAAGTGATTTAATTTGCTTACAGAGAAGATTCATTTCTTCAAGATGATGAATCCCTTCCTCATCATAATGAAAGTCTATGGTTTTTAAAGGATTTTTCACGGAATGATGCCATTAGAATCTTACTTGGAAAACCTGATGGTACTTTTCTTATTCGAAATACCAGAACTTCAAGTGGATATGGATTGTCCATAGTGTAAGGTTATAGTTACGATTATTTTTTTAAATATATATTACAAATTATTTAGTGATTGTATTAATTACTAATTATAATGCTGGAAATCTTAAATGTACTACAGAAATAGGAAAATATTATTATGGGATTACTTTGCTCTGTTCCCCACATAGTCTTAGACTTATTTTTAAAAATCATTAAAAAACATATAAAAATTATTTTAAAATAATTTTTTATATGTTAAATAGCATTATTCTCTGATTAAAGTATCTATTATCGATTTAGCATTCAGTTTGACATCATGGGGAAATAATATTTTTTTAAATATAATTTATTATTCAGTTAATAATAGGACAGTGATTATTATAAGGTGTCCCCACATCATAGAATTGTCAGGATACTTTATAAATCCGGAATAAATAAGAATGCATTTCATAATTCTGAAAAGTCGGGGATTTTTTCAACTATAGGAATACGTATTTTTAAATTATCAAAAGAGGTATCATTATGCCAAGATTAAAAATTTCAATAATTTAATTAAAAAAAATGTGTTTTGCAAACAAATAAGTGAAAATACATTTACTGATTTGATGAGGAAGAAAAATTGAAATATTACACCCCTTTCTTCCCTATAAACATTTACTTGAATTTTTTTAGAATAAGAAAAATCAAGTATCGATGCTATTGAAAAATTTAAAATTGTAGAATAAAAAGCTATAACAAAACGGCACTTGAGGAAGCAGTAAATGTAAACATACGTATTCTTGATTTCAACCAATGATTGTTTTTAAATCCAGCTTTATATAATAATTCATATGTGATATAAATCAACTGACTCAAGTTAGTTTGGGAGCATCAAATTTTAATTTTACATTATGTCGATCCGTATCAACAGATGTCTAAAATTTGATGTTTGATATTCAGACGTATTCAAAATATTGGCCAATATTTTTACGACATTGACTGATATATTTGTGCCATCTGAGAAGGGGGCGAAGAGTGCATATTGTTTAGTTGTTTCAGTATAATGAGAACATTTTTCTCCTTTACAGTGTTGATGGAAAAGTAATACATTGCTTCATTTACAAGACAGAGAGAGGATTTGGTTTTGTTGAGCCTTACATTAATCACCCAAGCCTCAAAAGCCTTGTGTTGCACTATGCTAAGACATCACTTGAAGAACATAATAACACTTTAAAAACAACGCTTGCATATCCTGTTTACAGCCTTGATTACTATGTTAATCAAACTTCAGTACAAACTGCTGATAAAAATAAATGAAAAAGCATTCCAAAATCATAGGCATTTTTCTGTGCTGCCTAATTTATAAGTAAAGTGTATGAACATTTTTCTCCTTTCCAGTGCTGATGGAAAAATTAAGCCATTGCCTCATTTACAAGACAGAGAGAGGATTTGGTTTTGTTGAGCCTTACATTATTCACTCAAGCATCAAAAGCCTTGTGTTGCACTGTGCTAAGACATCACTTGAAGAACATAACACTTTAAAAACAACGCTTGCATATCCTGTTTACAGCCTTGATTACTTTGTTAATCACACTTCAGTATAAACTGCTGATAAAAATAAACGAAAAAGTATTCCAAAATCATAGGCATTTTTCTGTGCTGCCTAATTTATAAGTAAAGTGTATGAACATTTTTCTCCTTTCTAGTGCTGATGGAAAAGTAAGACATTGCCTCATTTACAAGACAGAGAGAGGATTTGGTTTTGTTGAGCCTTACATTAATCACCCAAGCCTCAAAAGCCTTGTGTTGCACTATGCTAAGACATCACTTGAAGAACATAACACTTTAAAAACAACGCTTTCATATCCTGTTTACAGCCTTGATTTCTTTGTTAATCACACTTCAGTACAAACTGCAGATAACAATAAATGAAAAAGCATTCCAAAATGATAGGCATTTTTCTGTGCTGCCGAATTTGTAAGTAATGTGTATGACAATTTTTCTCCTTTCTAGTGCTGATGGAGAAGTAAGACATTGCCTCATTTACAAGACAGAGAGAGGATTTGGTTTTGTTGAGCCTTACATTAATCACCCAAGCCTCAAAAGCCTTGTGTTGCACTATGCTAAGACATCACTTGAAGAACATAATAACACTTTAAAAACAACGCTTGCATATCCTGTTTACAGCCTTGATCGCTATGTTAATCAAACTTCAGTACAAACTACCGATAAAAATAAATGACAAAGCCTTCATAGACATTTTTCTGTGCTGCCTAATTTATAAGTAATGTGTATGAACATTTTTCTCCTTTCTAGTGCTGATGGAAAAGTAAGCCATTGCCTCATTTACAAGACAGAGAGAGGATTTGGTTTTATTGAGCCTTACATTAATCACCCAAGCCTCAAAAGCCTTGTGTTGCACTATGCTAAGACATCACTTGAAGAACATAATAACACTTTAAAAACAACGCTTGCATATCCTGTTTACAGCCTTGATCACTATGTTAATCAAACTTCAGTACAAACTGCTGATAAAAATAAATGAAAAAGCATTCCAAAATCATAGGCATTTTTCTGTGCTGCCTAATTTATAAGTAATGTGTATTGAGAACACGTTTTTTTTCTCTTCCCTTCTTTTAACATGTGGCAATATATGTGAATGTTAGAAGCATCAAAGTTTGCCATACAAATTGTGTGTAAACATGGTGTCTAGTTTTCTTAGTTGTTAAAAAGTTATTGAAAGAAAATTTATTTGAAATTTGAGTTGTGGTATTGCTGTGGCATGGTATGATTTGTTCAGCGGTTAAAATGACTGCAAAGTTTTTCTAGGTATTGTATACACATTTATATCTTTGAGGAGTAGAAATGAATACATTTTCTCTGTATATTCATTGTAGTGTTTTAGGGGCCTTAATATAAGATGCAGATGTTCACGAAAACATATTTATTCACAAATCACAAATCACGTTATATGTACATTTTTAAGCTTGAAGTTATTGTTCTGATGTTCTTAACCCAAAAACAGAATTCTCTCTATCTGGTGTTGCCAGATTCCAATTGATACAGAGTTCTTTTATTCTGGCTGTTGCCAGATACATTACATCTTTTCCCCCCTTAAAATTAAATTTGTTAAACAGATAATACACATTCAAATATTTAAAACACAACAAATTAACATTAAATAGTCAATAGTTAAATTCCTCATGGAAACGTTTAGGTTCATGTCTAATTCGACTGGAACGTCGAAGAAAAGTTCCTTGTTCGGGAGTAGTGACTTCTGGTAAATGGATATCTGTACCGTCTAACTCTGGTAATTGGAAATCTGAAACAGTCTCTGGCGTAGCTTTTTCATCGGATTTATCTACAGATGTTGGTGATTGTTGACAATGTTCAATGTGTTCTTGTTCTCGTTTCCGTAAATGATCAGCATGTACATGCATACCTTGCTGTGTTCTATAAGATAAAGGACCTGTTTTATCCTTTATTGTTCCTGGTTTCCACGTTTGATCAATTCCTCGTTTAATACACACATTGTCTCCAATTTCAAAGTCTCTGTGTCTAGAAAATCTATCATGATAAAATTTTGATTTTAAGCTTTCCACGTCGTTTATATGGTCAGGTTTCAACCGATCAAATAAAGTTGAAAGTTCTCTGTTGAGAAATAGCTTCGCTGGTGTGCAACCCGTTGCTCGATGTATGGTTGTTCGATAAGTAAATAAAAAAACTTGTAGCTGATGCTCTTGATCGGAAAACTGATTAGATGTTTTCTTGAAGCGGGTTTTAAATGTGCGTATGACACGCTCTGCTAGTCCGTTACTTCTGGAATGATAAGGAGTAGATCGAATATGTTTTACACCATTCATCTCGCAAAATTCTCGAAATTCGGTGGAAGTAAATTGTGGACCATTGTCAGACACAATTATCCGACATATTCCATAAGAACTAAATAATTTTCTGAAACACTTTATGATATCTAATGATGTAACATTTTTAAGTTTAAAGACTTCCAGCCAACGTGAATGAGAATCGATGATGAAGAGCCAATTTTCACCATGAAGTTGAGCTAAATCAATGTGAACTCTATCCCAAGGTTTACCAGTGTTGTTCCATAACAATAATGGAGACTCAGCAATTTTTGGATGATGTTCATTGCAATCATTACAATATCTGACTGTTTGTTCGATGTCTCTATCGATGGCAGGCCACCATACTGACATTCTGGCAACAGATTTCATTGCAACTATGCCAGTATGTGATTCGTGGAGTTTATCAATCACTAAATATCTTAATTTCTCCGGAATCACTAAACGATTGTTCAGCAGCAAAATTCTTTGTTCATAAGTAAGCTCATTTCTTTTCTCAAAAAAAGGAATAAGTGCTTCGTCAATATTTTGTTTTGAGGGCCAGCCTTTCTCAATGTATAGAATTACCTTTGATAGGACGGAATCCTTTTCCGTAAATCTACGTAATGTGCGACGTGTTAACGTAAGTTCATGTATTGTGTGATTGGCAATGCTGTAAACAAATGAAGAATCTTCAAATTTACTTACTTTCTTATCTGGTAACGGCAAACGTGACAAGGCATCTGGAACCACCATTTGTTGGCCAGGACGATGCTCTATTTCGTAATCGAAAGCACCTAGAGTTATAGCCCATCTTGTTAACCTTGAGGCTGCTAAACTTGGAACTTCTTTGTGTTGATTTAATATACGCTCTAATGGTTTATGATCACTCTGAATAATGAAATGGTGTCCAATGAGGTATTTATAGAACTTTTGTAACCCAAACATAATTGCTAGGGCCTCACGATCTATATTTGAATAATTGCGTTCAGCAGGTGTTAAAGTTCTAGAAGCAGCAGCAATAAGCTTCAGTTCCCCCTCTATGCGATGTTGTATAACTGCACCAAGTCCTCGAATTGATGAATCACAAGCTAAAATTATTGGTTGTTTTGGATCAAAATGTACCAGTATGGCTGGAGATGAAATACTTTCCCTAATTTTTTTCGAATGTATTTTGATGACGTTCAGTCCATTCCCAAGAAGAATTTTTTGTTAATAGTTCGTGTAAGGGTGTGCACAGTATTTGTAAATTCTTCACAAAGCGGCTATAATAATTCACAGATCCTAAAAATGATCGGAGTTCTGAAACATTATTTGGAGGTGGTTGTTCTCTCAAAGCGCGTATTCGTTCAATGTCTGGCGAAATGCCTGTTTTGTTAATCACATGTCCAAGAAATTTAATTTCTTCTTTGAACAACTGTATTTTTGACATTTGTGTTTTTAAACCGACCTTACGAAAAATTTCAAATACCTGTCGAAGTCGTTGAGCATGTTCTTGTATATTTCGACCTCCGACTGCAATGTCATCTTGAAACCATGTAACACCTTCGATTCCAATAAGAAACTGGTCCATCAATTTTTGAAATATTATGGGTGCTGCTGATATGCCAAAAGGCATTCGACAAAAGCGATAATATCCTCTATGTGTAGCAATTACTAAATATGTTCGAGATTCTTCACTAACTTTAACTTGCAAAAATGCATCCTTTAAATCAATTACACTAAAAATTGTGCAACCATTTAATTTAGAAACAATGTCTTCGAATGTTGGATACGGATATTGTTCTGTTATCATATGTTTGTTTATCGTGGATTTAAAATCGCCACATAATCTAATTTGACCGTTTTTCTTTGTTACATAAACAACTGGTGACGCCCATTGTACGGTTTGCTCGTTAATATTAACACTTTCTAAAGTGCCATTTTCTATCAAACGATCAATTTCTTTATCGGCAGCAGGCTTAAGCGCATATGGAACAGATCGAGCCTTACAGATTACTGGTTTTGCGTTATCATGTAATCTGATGACCGCCTCAAAACTTCGAACTGTACCTATTTTAGTTTGATCAAATATATCAGCATAATCTTCAAGAAGTTGTGATTCAAGTGTTCGAACATTTTTATCAATATATTTTACCTCAAATTTTGGTTCTAAATGGAATACTTCCATCAAATCCTTGCCTAATATAGGTACACTGTTACCTGGTACTACTGTTAGTAAACAATCTTCCGATTTCGATCCGATTTTGATTTTCACTTTAATGTCTCCCAGTGTTGCAATCGGTTTATCAGGATACGCAATTAGTTGTTTAGATTTTAAAAGTTTCGGTTTCCCAATTATTCTATAAAAACTTTCAGGTATTATAGATTTCCCTGATCCAGTATCGTATTGAAAATCAATTTCTTTCTTGTTAATTACAGCTCTAACCTGATATTTATTATCATTGCTTATGTGAAAAATATGATGAACGAATTCTGCATTCCCAGATCGTACACATACTTTTTCAAAATGTCCTTTAGTATGACAACTGCGGCAAGTGGCTAATTCAGCTCTACATTTCTCCCCTTTCGAATGTTTACTTTTCCCACATCGAATGCAGACAGTTCGTTTATCTATTCGGAATTTATTACGTTCCATCTCGCTATGAACTTTTGGTTTGGTTTTGAAAACGGTGGGTTTGGCGCCGGCGTTGAAATTGTTTTTCTTTACATTCTGAGTTGGCGTATTTATTTTATTCACACTTGTAACGGGGTTTTTATGATCGGAATGTATAACAGATTCAATAGTTTCTCGATTGATATACGCAGATTCATAATTTAAAGCCGACTTCTCAATCTGATTAAAAGTTGCTGTTTCATCAGAGTGCTCACGAAACAAATGTTCTTGTATTCGGGAATCATTGATACCCAGTATTAATTGATCTCTTAAACGTTCATCTAAAGAATTCTTAAATTTACAGTTTACAGCAAGAGTTCGTAAAGCAGCAATAAATTCAGCTATTGATTCACCGTTACGGCGAAAACGTTGGGAAAATTTTGTTCTTTCGACATGGATGTTTGTTGCCGGTTTAAAATGCTGTTCCAAAAAATCTTTGATTTCAGAATAAGTTTTTTCGTCAGGAGAAATAGGATCAAAATTATCATTTACTAGTTTAAATAAACAAGGTCCCATACAACGTAAAATTAAATCTCGTTTATCTGCATCTTCAGTGATACGAAAAACTCTTATTTCAAGTTCAAAACGTCTAAAATAATATCGTATATCATCCTTACCTGGGCAAAATTCGTTGAAAGTAAACTTCGATAAATCAATCGCTCTAGTTTCCGTTGACATGATGCTTTACTTCTGTTCTTTTTTTATCCTCGTCGCCAAAATGTAGTGTTTTAGGGGCCTTAATATAAGATGCAGATGTTCACGAAAACATATTTATTCACAAATCACAAATCACGTTATATGTACATTTTTAAGCTTGAAGTTATTGTTCTGATGTTCTTAACCCAAAAACAGAATTCTCTCTATCTGGTGTTGCCAGATTCCAATTGATACAGAGTTCTTTTATTCTGGCTGTTGCCAGATACATTACATTCATTATGATTATTTGGGAAAAGTCAATGAACAAAATCGGAAATTGGAGAATAAACAAGAAAAGTGTAATCTTTTTACAGCCAAAATGACCTCTTTCTAGTGTTAAGGAGGAGGAATGTAATATATTGAAAGTGGTGGAACGAAGGATTGTTCGTCCAAGCGATCATTTTTAAATAGATTGACGTTCCAGTATGTGTATTTCTTTTGAGATGGAGGAAATTAATTTAATCACGTGAGTGAGTTATTCCTTTTCTTCTCTTGAGCTAAGAAAATCGTAACCCCTATCCCTATTATCCTACCTAACTATGAAGGTAAGGTAAAAAATTTGTTTGAGTTCTATGTTGCATCTGACCTCATAAGTGGAAAAAGAAATGGCGCATTTGTGAAAAACATCTGCGCATAGTATGCAAAACCCCTGGTGAGTTTAATTCTTTTGGGTTAGATATAGGGTGATGTACATTGATTTGGGTTAAAAAGTAGTCTCTTCATAGAAATAGAATATGTAAAATGCTGCTTCTAACCTAAACCTAACAAGACGTCATGAATATAGTGTTGCAGTTTTTTCTGGATGCCCCTCTACCATTTATTTTTTAGATTAATCATGGATTTAAAAGAAAGCAAAATCAGTAAAGATTTTAATAGTTTTATGTTATGAACTCACGAATCCACCCTTCTATCTCTTTGTTCTTTTATGTTAAAAATAAATGAAAAAGCATTCCAAAATCATAGGCATTTTTCTGTGCTGCCTAATTTATAAGTAATGTGTATTGAGAACACATTTTTTTTTCTCTTCTCTTCTTTTAACATGTGGCAATATATGTGAATGTTAGAAGCATCAAAGTTTGTCATACAAATTGTGTGTAAACATGGTGTCTAGTTTTCTTAGTTGTTAAAAAGTTATTAAAAGAAAATTTATTTGAAATTTGAGTTGTGGTATTGCTGTGGCATGGTATGATTTGTTCAGCGGTTAAAATGACTGCAAAGTTTTTCTAGGTATTGTATACACATTTATATCTTTGAGGAGTAGAAATGAATACATTTTCTCTGTATATTCATTATGATTATTTGGGAAAAGTCAATGAACAAAATCGGAAATTGGAGAATAAACAAGAAAAGTGTAATCTTTTTACAGCCAAAATGACCTCTTTCTAGTGTTAAGGAGGAGGAATGTAATATACTGAAAGTGGTGGAACGAAGGATTGTTCGTCCAAGCGATCATTTTTAAATAGATTGACGTTCCAGTATGTGTATTTCTTTTGAGATGGAGGAAATTAATTTAATCACGTGAGTGAGTTATTCCTTTTCTTCTCTTGAGCTAAGAAAATCGTAACCCCTATCCCTATTATCCTACCTAACTATGAAGGTAAGGTAAAAAATTTGTTTGAGTTCTATGTTGCATCTGACCTCATAAGTGGAAAAAGAAATGGCGCATTTGTGAAAAACATCTGCGCATAGTATGCAAAACCCCTGGTGAGTTTAATTCTTTTGGGTTAGATATAGGGTGATGTACATTGATTTGGGTTAAAAAGTAGTCTCTTCATAGAAATAGAATATGTAAAATGCTGCTTCTAACCTAAACCTAACAAGACGTCATGAATATAGTGTTGCAGTTTTTTCTGGATGCCCCTCTACCATTTATTTTTTAGATTAATCATGGATTTAAAAGAAAGCAAAATCAGTAAAGATTTTAATAGTTTTATGTTATGAACTCACGAATCCACCCTTCTATCTCTTTGTTCTTTTATGTGTTTATTTTTCGCTCGTTGTCATTTTTGTGCTTACTGACAGAAGCCTCTGGATTGAAGGGCTCGGCCCATATGGTCCAGTTGCATCACCACCTTTGATGCTTTTGATGTAAATATTTTAATAGGCCATCCAACAGATGGCGCCACAGAACCTGCTCTGATCTTTTCTTGCCATAAATTTTAAGCTGAACATAATTTTTAATTTTTTAACTTTAATTTCATTTCTTGTACTAACTTAACGTAATTTCACTTTATTATATCTCTCATCATCATTCACCTTATCTACATGGTCTTGTACAGTAATTTATTAATAAAAAAATTTAAAATTTTTAAAAAACAAATAAAAATTCGTACTATCCTTAAACTTTCTTCTTTTTATTTTAAATGTTTTTATCTTAATTTATTTAACTTGTTAAGGGTCTAGCAGTTTATCTCATTCATCATTAAGACCTGCATTTTTATAGTTATTGTTTTTCATCTTAAAAGACTGGACATTTGATTATAAATTCTTAATTGGCAACAGGGGATAAGGCCCTCGGCTAAGGTACCCCGGTCAACTCTTCAATAGCTCGATTAAAGTTTTTAATAAGCTCACATTTTGTTAAGATAATTAGCTATTAAAATGCTATTAATAATTTGTCAGCTCAGTAAAGTACCTTGATTTTCTAAACTTTGTTATTTTATAGTTTGTATTAGTATGAAACATGTTTTAAAAAATAGATTCCGATGAACTGTATGCAACTGCATATAGGTGTATTAGTGAAAATACGTACAAATAACTACAAAACTGAGGATAAAAAATATTTAATTCTTCATAAATAAACACTCAAAATCACATCACACATTTTCTTTTAAATCTCCACATTTTTATAATTTTCACTTTGTGCTTGATTATTGACATCCACATCCTGCAGCTATCATGTCATCGTACTGTTTTAAAACCACATTAGACCGTTCATCAAAATACAGTAAGCTTACTGGGTGTAGTTCAGTTGGAACGCAACACGGCGCTCGAACTCCATCTGTTAGACCTAGTTCATGGACTATACTTTGAACGGTGGCATGGTTAGTTGGGCGCAGATTCTGACCTAATGGAAAGGCACAGGCCCCTGAACAGACGAAAGCGTCGTACCATTTGGGCGAAATAATCCATGTTGACCAACCAAGTTTGTCAAAGTCAACACGAAGCTCATGTCGTGAGCAAAGTCCGTTTTCAGGAACTGTTGCTGAGCGCGTGTTTCGGGTATTTCCTTTTTCTAAATTGTTGCGACGGATTGTCCTACTTTCATTTGCTGGAATTGACTGAAGAGAGTTAGAACCTTGAGAACCTAAAAGAAAAAATATTAAAAATTCCATACCCGCTATTACATATTATATACAAAATGGACAGAGCCGTAACTAGGTCATTTAGCTACCGTGGCAAAAAACTGGTCTGTGACCCTGCCACCTTTTATAGTTAGAAAATATGTTGTTACGCCTTCAATATTTTCAAATAAGAGGTAATGTGATTAATGGATCACAGTCAAAGATAAAATTGGAAATTTACTTTAATTCTGGATTGAATACGGCTATTTACAAAGGAATGTTAATTCCTGTATCATGTAGAACTGCAAAGGATGGTTGCCGGTAAGACTTCCTCACGACGATCACGGTCGAAAGAAAAACAAGAGATTTAATAATCTCTTACAAATGGGGAGGCTTTTCAGGGTGCAGTCAAACCCAATTTATCCTAACCCCCTTTCGGTATCCGAGATTCTGCCGCTCCCTATATGAGCGGACTTTACGAATCTCCCGAACTAGCAAGCTGTCTGGTATAAAAAGGCGAAAGCCTCCGCGAGGTCAACGCACCTCCGTAAAATGACGAAAATCCCTGAGTCGCAAAATTGTAGACTTTTTATACCTGGGGGGTCAGTTACGGTTCCGCCACTTTTTTTTTTTTTTTCTGTCAGTCAAGATTCAATTTACTTGAGAACTCCAGCTAAAGTTACAGTTATACTTTTTAACTGAATTCCCATTCGCTGGCTGTATCTTCACGGAATTTCCGAGAGTTCATTAACGAGATCCATCAGGGGCGTATTCGTCTATTCAGTCCGATTGTCAAGATTCCCGACTCTGCGACGCCACGCTATTGTCCAGGTAAGCAGGTGTACTACAGTCAGCTGTTTTGGCGTGTGCTCGGACAAAAGGGAGTCTTCACAATGTAAACATGATTTTTTTCTATCATACATTCAGAATAAACTTGCAAAATATTTTGTTAATTCTTAAAATGTTCTTAGTACATTACTTTTTAATTTTTGTTCTATTTTTCCCTTATTAATACTTAAAAATATTTTTAAACTCTTTGTGGGTATTATTTTGCTAATAAACTGAATAGTTTTTTTAAAGGGAATATTTTTTATTTAAACGTTGAATTTTCATAGAAAATTGGTGAATTTTTAAATTTGAATTCAGTTTTAATAACTTTAAAATTTAAAACGAATATCCGGATTTGTATTAGGGCACATTAAGAGTGTTTGGTAAACATTTTGTAAGAATATATAACAAGTTTACTCTGTACAATAATTTAAAATATCATTAAATAACGTCAATTAAAAACACATTGGATTTTATAATAAAAAACTATTTTTCAACTTTTCCTTATTTCTACTCGAGGAGAATCGTCCTCTTTTGGACCCCATTTTCTTCCTGGTTCCCAAGACTAATGCACCCGTGATAGATGCCACCTTTGCCACTCCCTAGTTGCGGCCCTGAAAATGGATCCAATGGAATCGTACTCATGCGCATCGTCTAATTATAGTACGAAGTGCACGAATTGTAGTACGTGACACGAAGGGATAGTAGATTCCCAAGAACAACATGTGCCTATTATAGCAATTTCATTTTATCCATTGGCCATTTTCCTTCTTTCAAACAGAGAAAACCATTCGCACATTTGCATTTCACTGAAAACATGTTCTTTACAAACTACTTGCATCATTACATCAGTTTTAGCTGCGTTCTTGCCATCCGCACGTTGTTTGTGAGAATCTACCATCTCTCATGATTACACTGCAAATACACTCTCGGAGAACTGTTAGAGAACCTCACGAAACGTTGTCGGTTGACGTC
>CM063506.1:53078856-53211356 GCA_032207245.1 Pardosa pseudoannulata | reverse complement strand
ATTTGGGAAAATTCAGGAACATTATTTGTTTCACAAATAAGGGGTTGGGAGAAATTTTAAGTAACCAAGGATTATTAATCTATATATTATATATATATATATATATATATATATATATATATATATATATATATATATATATATATATATATATAAATGAATTTGTATCTGTCTGTACCCGATAGACTCAAAAACCATACATCCAATCGACCTGTAAATTTGGGAAATTTTTAGGTGCGTTCCTAGGAAGATTTAAAAAAAATTTTAAAGTTCAATTCCTTTCCCCTTTATCGAGCGTTTCATGTCATTATTCCAAGCCTTATTTTCCCCGGTTATACGAAACCGATTAACTTTTTAATTTATCGTATCATAACTAAGTGAAAAAAAGCAATAATTTCTAGCAATGTTAGGTCATTCCGTTAATCCATTCCATGCAATTGTTTTAACCGCAGTTTTCCTCGGTTAAAAGCAGGAGATTAAAATTTTCAATTTATCATATAATAAATAGGTGAAAATGATATTTTTTATCATTATGATGTCATTCCTTTAAATATCTCATTTATTCATTTCGTATTTTATATTATTTAAATATCGTCTGCGTAGTATCAATTCAATTTCACCTGGAAATTCAGATATAAAGTGATTAACTTTCATTTCTGTGTGGCGCAAATTATAGCATTTTATATAAGAACTAATTTTAAATTTAATTCTTGGTTAATTTTTATGTTACTATGAAATGTTTATCAACAATATTCTAATAACAAAAAATACAAATTTCAGTGACTCTCATAGGCAAATAAAAATCTATCTCTTTATATAGTTATCTTTATATTCATATTGTTCTCAATATGAATGTGTATTTCTGTTTCATACAAAACCATGTGGTTTGTCATAAATTTCCTCAATTTTAGACAACATTTATTAATACCACCAAAATTAGAACTGTTGTTGTCAAAACCTCTGCGTCCTATTCTACCACTTAATATGACAAGATCTATTAACGTTGCTAATCAACGTTCAGTAGTAATACAGTAGTATAAAAACTGAATATTGTTATAGGATGCTTCTAATAGAAATATATAAATATGCCAATGACTCGAACTGTACTGTGACGAATTTAGAGAGTTATGCAAGAAAAAAAATCTTTGTTTGAAAGTAATACATTAAGTTCACCGTAGCAAAGCACGGGCACACTTGCTAGTTACTAAATAAGATTCAATAAATAGGAAAACTCAGATTGGATCAGATGATAATGTTTGCTTCCTTCATTCAACGTATAGAAGATATAACCGTTTAAAAGTCCATTTAAAAAAATTAAAATTTCACACAGTTTTGATTAATTCCATTTAGGAAAAAAATCACCCATAAAATATTTGAGGCATAGTTCTTTATGACACTGTTTATATAATACCCATGGGGTTTTTAAAAAGCCCACAGGGAAAAACACATGTCTATGGAATGAGTCTAGACTAGCGTATTTACTAACAGATAGCACTTTTTAAATACTCCATGACTTTCGAGTACTGAAAAACTTGGTATGAACAGTAATTTTTTTCAAACCTCCATGATTATACTTATTATATTTTTCAATCAACAATTTATAAAAACAAATAAAGAGGTTAAATATTAATTTTGTATCGATATTTAAATCATGAGAATCAACGTATTAGTCCTAAAAGAATAACTCATAACACTGAATTGCTTCATAGTTTCACTTCTACAGGAAAATGCCTCCCAGAAAAACTACCAGGAACTACGAAATATCTCATAGCATTATTATTGATAAGTATAGAACGAATGACAGAAATAAGGATGAAATAAGCATTTTGGATCACAAAAATAAATCATTTACGAATCTTCGAATAACTGAGGAGAAGGTGAAAGGCAAATTAGCCAAGAAAAATATCCGGTATACATCACATACAAGGCCGGAAGAAATCAAAGCTGGTTCAGTCGTAGAAAATTCCTCGGATTCCAAACGGTGCCGTCTTCGGAATAGCTCCTCATCCACAGAAACAGGTATTGCAAATAAATCACTATCAACTCAGTCTAGCATCAAAAGTAATCAGTGTGGTAGTTCAAGTGATACCACGAAAAAGGATATACCAACTAAAACATATCGAAAAAATTATAATGTATCTGATGATCTGGGTAAAAAGAAAAGATCGGGGAGGAAGAAGTCAGTTTCGACATCCAATAAAGATTCAACAAGTATAATGAGTAATGGATCCCAAAAGCAGACTAAAGTAGTCTCTTTAAATTTGAGGTCTGAAATCGTCCCGGGTACAGTTGGTGAAAACAAAACAAATGGTATTAATGTTTTTCGAGAACAAAATAGTATTAAAAAAGGCAATATCAAATCTTCTGATAATATCGTACCGTCTGATCTTAAACTTAAAATGAATCCGTATGTAGATATGTCAAAAAATCAGCTTGACATCCAGCAAGTAGAAGTGCATAGGTCTCAAAGAATTATAAAAAGGAATTTTAAAAAGACCGGGAATAATGAACCATTTTCAACCAATTGCCAAGGAAACTGCAAACGATGTCCTTCTCGCGACAAGAATCAAGGAACGACACCGGCAGCTTTGTCTGATAGTGAAGGCAAAATAAATGTAATTCCCCCCAAAAATGCAAAGAAAAGGCAAAAGATAGACTCTAGTAATAAAGCAATACTTAAATCAGATATTAAACAGACAAAGGCAGCTTTGTCATACATGAAATGTTCTTTTAATCGGACTGTAACAAATGCTAGAAAGAGAAGCGATGTGGATACAGAAAGTAATAGTGGTATACAACAACAACAACAGTATTTGAAGCTATCATACGCAGACTATATCAGTATTGCCGAAAGAATTCTTAAAAGGAATGAAGAAAATGTTGTTACATGAATTTGAACTTTACTGAACTATTTGATGCTTATAGTTATTTACTTTTTTCTATACAAGTATTTATTTGATGCTTTTTCAAAATTTGATGCTTCATTCATGAAAGGGCCATTTTTATTTCATTTCTTGAAATTTGTTAAAATTTACTTTGTAGATGAAAGTGTCAAGCGAAGACATAAATTCTTCTTGAGGTTGGTATTTGATTTTGTATCACTTTAAAGAGAGAACGTAAATTGCGAGGTACTTAAGGCATTACTTCGTGAAACACCCAGAGCTCAAACGCGGGAACAGATGCATTATAGACGCCGGTCCCATCCGCCATGTTTTGTTTTTTTTGGCGACCAACAACAACAAAAAAAAAAAAAAAAAAAAAAAAAAAAAAAAAAGCGTGTTTTGAAAACTCGCCAAGTAGAAAAACATGGCAGCAGTACGCTTTACCGAAATTACTAAATCCCAGTATAGCTAAATTACTAAATCCCAGAAAATGATAAGAACAACATCCGTCATAACTAAATTAACTAAATCCCAGAAAATGATAAGAACAAAAACAAAATGTTCCAAACCAAAACATCTTGTTGGATTTAGAATATCCTGATACTTTTTAACAATTTCAAAAATAGTAAGAACCGAAATAACTACACCCACCATAACTAAATTACTAAATTCCAGGTTGTTGTTGTTTGATGCTTTATGGCACTGAATCCTCTAGGGACATATTGTGCCAAACTAAATTCCAGAAAATGATAACAACAACAACAAAAAAATACAGCCTGACCAAGGCGACTGTAAACAAAAAAGAACAGCTAAGATGCAAATTATTTCTGGAATAATTTGCATCTTAGCTTGCTCTATACCCGGCACGGGTATTGACGTCAGAAATCACGTGCACCAATGGGATGCAAGAACACTTTAGAGCTGCCATACCCCATCACCAAAGTCAGGGCAAAATCACCAACTCACTCATTGCCCCCCCCAAAATCGCCAAATTTGGCGACAAAAAAGCACGGCGTCTATAATGCATCTGTACTCAAATGCGTATAAATGCGTATAAATGCTTTTAATTGTGATATTTGCATAAGATCAACTATAATTTAGGAATAATTCAACTTCAAGATTTTAAACGCTTGCAACAAATTTGTTGTTGCTAATTTTCTTCAACGGTGGAAGCATGTAAGTGTATTTAGAATTTCAGTAATATATAAAATTTGCTTATATGAAGATAATTTTACAAACACTCTGAATATTCTTCAAAATAGCCTTCTTTTGCATTAATACACCGTTGCCAACATATTGATGTCAGCCTGGAATACTTAACTATAATGCTGTTCAGAACACGTGTTTTATGTTTTCCTTCAAGTTTTCAAAATTGTCAAAATGATGCCTTTTTAAACTAGATTTTAACCTAGGCAATTGAAAAAAGTCTACCAGAGAAGTATTAGGACTGTATAGTATTTGGAGGAAAGTTGGAACTTGTGTTTTACAAGAAGTGAATCCTTTTTAATGATGTTTGAACCGGTGCACTATCATGGTGAAGAATCCAGTTGTTTGTGAGCGTTTGGCGGATGCACGCGACTCAATTTCTCAACCTATAAACATTTCCTTATAAAAAATCTGGGTGAAAATGTAATTCAAGGTGTCCCTTTGTTTTATTGGCGATATTTTTAGTACCAATAATGCCAACATGACATTTAAGATGGCGGCGATAAACATTCATAAGACCAATACAAATGCCATAAAAAGCATAAATAATTAAAATAGTAAAAAACAAAGTATAGATAAAATTTATAACAGATTGCACCAAATTTTTAAATTTGCAAACGGGTAAAATCCCAGTTCCGGTGTCCGGCCGCCATGTTTTTGTCTCTATTTTTGTAGAAGTGATCGCCAAATTGTCTCCAGGTGAAGTTTACCATTTGTGCTTTGTTTTGTAGTAAGTTTATACCCAATTTCAAAGCATATTTTGAACAAAAAAAGGTTTGAAATTTTGTTAAGATGAATACAGATTAAAAAAAAATAGAAAATAAAAAATAGAGCAAGGTTTGCTTTATTAACTGGGTTCTAGAATTTGGCCACATCGCCCACGCTGGGGGGGGCACTGAACTTAGTTCAGCTGGCCCCCCGAAGTGGGATACGGTCCTTTATAAAACAATGAATATGAAATAAAAATCATAAACTATGAGTATTTAAATACTTTAAACTGTATACAAAGATTTTATACACAATTGGGCTTGACTGAAGAACAGGGTGCCCCCGCCAACTTGGCAATAAAACTCTAAGCATGGTGCCTAACATTTTCTCCTGATCTCGCAGTGTCCAAACAATCTGTATCTATATTTTAATTTATATTATATTTGTATCCAGCTCTTCGTATGGAACCCATTTCTTATATATTAAATACGCGTAAAGCTTAAGTATTAGATATAATGAACCATTAATAATATTAATTTTTAATAATTTGGAGCTGATGGCTTTGTATGGGATTAATAGCACATAAATGCGGATCACATTCGGGTCACCACATGGAGAGGAAATGAATGAAGAGGAACAAGAAATATATTATCGTTGGCCTAAATATTTAATATACAATTCATAGGAATTTCCTTTACATATGACAACATCTGGAGAGAAATGAAGTCAACAGCTTTCAATACAAAATGGCAGAAGAATGAAAAAATATCACGAGATGCCATCAGGAAAAAGGAAAAGTCAGAATTGAAGTAGCGGCATTTGCTTGTGCACGGGATAATATTTTGAGTTACGTCGCCGCAGTACCCCCCTCCTTGTGAACACTTTCTGCAAATCTCACTGGATGTCTAATTTTGCGGCCATATCTTGAAGTTTGCTGCTTTGGAGATAGCACAGTAGAAGGAGTCTGATCCACAATTGGTTGTGCCGCCTGCGTCTTGTCCTGGAGGTCTTCGTTAGAGGCTGAAAAGTTATTCGCAGAAGAGTCTGAATAATCTGACAGGAGATATACTGGTTTCACACGATCAATAGACACTACTATCTCCTTTCTTCCCTTACTGATTTTGAAAATCTTATCCCGTCTGCTGACAACTGGGAGTGGTCCATCGTAAGGAGGGTGAAGAGGGGTACGCAATGCATCGTATCGTAGGAAAACATGACTGCAGGTTTTTAGGTCTTGAGGTACGAAAATCTTCACCTTGTTGTGAGATGTAGCTGGCCGAGCCATCAACTGTTGCATTGTGTCCTTTAATTGTTTGATGAAAGTAGGAGTATTTATATCCTGAGGCGGAAAGGTAAAAAGTTCACCAGGAAGACGAATCGTTTGGCCATATACTAGGTCGCTCGGAGTAGCTCCAAGATCAGGTTTCAGTGTGGTCCTTAAACCCGGCAGCACGGTAGGAAGAATGTCAACCCACCTGTCTGATAAGTGAGCCTTTAGTACAGCTTTAAAGGTCCTGTGCCAGTTTTCAATTAAAAATGGCAGAAGAATAGAAAAATATCACGAGATGCCATCAGGAAAAAGGAAAAGTCAGAATTGAAGTAGCGGCATTTGCTTGTGCACGGGGTAATATTTTTAGTTACGTCGTCGCAAATGTAACAGTGGTTTTGGTTTATTAAGAAAATGTATATAATTCTATTACAATGGCGCAATCTACATCAATTAAAGTCGATCAGATATAAAGGATACAATGTTGCTCTGATGATATATATATATATATATATATATATATATATATATATATATATATATATATATATATATATATTTATATATATATATATATATATATATATATATATATATATATATATATATATATATATAATACCTTTGTGTTTTAGTAAACATCGCCAATAATTTCACCAAATTTGCCAAGGGGCACCCTATCTTTAGTAGCACAACACAATTGCAGCCAATAGTGCCAAACAGCATTCTAGAACCAGTTTAAGGGAACCACATTTAGATGCCCCAAACAATATTTCAGTACCTAAAAACTCACATGTTTTAATGCTGTTGCGGTATAATGCTTACCCTTGTTTGATTCTGGATGAGATAACCACTTTTTAACTGACGGTTTGACTCTGAATACTTCCCAACCTGAGCTGTGTGCACTGACCATGCGCGCTTGTAAAAGTTTAGAAGTTGCATTTTCTTGTTCTTCATACAACTGAACCTAAGAGAAAAAGTAAATATATGTAAGTTCATGCGTATAAAATTGATTTTTTCATTTGATTCATTTTCATTTATTCGATACAAATTCCTTTTTAGATAGTAGTATTTACAAAATACACTTTATGGATATCATATAGTCATGGCCGTAGCTAGGTCCTTAACGTTCGTGGCAAAAAACTGGCCTGCGTCCCTACCGCCAAATATAGTGAGAAAATATATAAACCTGTTTTTTTTTCCTCTATGTCATATATTCAGAATGAACTCACAAAATATTTTGTAGAATTCCAGTTCCGGGGACCGGCAGCCATGTTTTTGGCTCTATTTTTGTACAAGTGATCGCCAAATTGTCGCCAAGTGATTTCAAATTTAAATTTGAGTTTTACAAATTTAAATTTGAGTTTTTAATGTATTTAAAAGCGCTTTTGTACTGTTTATTGAACTAAACAGTGCGGAATTTTTGCAATAGGTGCAAATTAAGCAAGATATAAGCATTAGTTGGTTGTATTTGGGTAATTAGGCTTATAAAATATTTAGTTATATCTATAAAATAAGGTTGCTATTTAATGAAATTATTTTAAAACTATTAAAAGATTAAAAAGTAATAAAGTTCGGTACAAATTAGTTCTAGAAATTATTAGCTTTGCCATCAAGAACAGCAAAGTTTGCCAAAAAACTGGGTTCTAGAATTTGGCGACATCTCCCACACTTGGCGGGCCCCCCGAACTGGGATACGGCCAAATATTTTTTTAATTCTTAAAATGGTCTTAGTATATTGATTTTTTATTTTTCTTCTATTTTTACCTGATTAATACTTGAAATATTTTTGAACATTCTCGGGGTATTATTTTGCTGATAAACGAAATAGTTTATTTGAGGAAAATATGTTTTATTTGTACGTTAAATTTTCCTAAAATATTGACAAATTTCTAAATTTAAATTTAGTTTTAATAATTTAAATAAATTCAAAATTTAAAACGAATACCCGGATTTATATTAAGGCATCTTAGGAGTCTTTTAGACATTTTAGGAGGCAAACAATTTAGAAGAATCTATGACAAGTTTAGTCTCTAGCAGCATTTTAAATAATTTAAAAAATCACAAAGAATATTTTCTAAACACTTTGTAATTTTATAGTAAAAAAATTATTTTTTAACTTTTTATTTCTACTCGGATTGAATTGCCCTCTTTCGGATCCCATTTCTACAGTGCCCTATGACTGATGTGCCCTTGGCAAATTTCACCTTTGCCACGCCCCCTAGTTACGGCCCTGCATATAGTACAACATGAAATAAGATAAGAAGCATAAAATGTCCTAATTTTAATAAAATTTAAAGGATATTACTTAAAATTCTACCCTGGAAAGAAGCTTAACCCTTTCTTGGCCATGGGAAAATTACGTCCCACTTACACGATCTCACAAAATACACATGTGGGAAGAGCAAAACCCATTCTAATATATTGGTCTTGTTATTGAAACGACGGGAAGACTGATTCCAGCTTCGGTTTTGCGCTGTCATCAATTGTTCGTTCGATTGAATAAAATTAGCAGTTCTGTTTAGAAAGTTTGGAAAAGTGGAGTGAGAAATAAATGGCCCACGAAAGGGTTAAATCAAATTAATCAATAATCTGAACGAATATGTTTTCTTAAATCAATCTCAATTTCAACTTTTATTAAAACACTTACTGAAGTACCCAGCGTTGTCCGGGTAAAATTGGGCTTTAATATTTTATTTTGATTAATCCATTAACGCCTAGCGTCCTCATTTGAGAACAGTCAAAAAATGGTTTATAGAGTTTTTGTTTTCTTGAACGATTCTTCCTTTTTAATGGAAATAGATATTAATCTTATGAATAATCTCCCAAGTTTTCAAATACGATTTTACCTATAATTTTGTCATTTTGTTCGGCATTTTATGATTTTCAAGCTTAGAATAGGAACGTATTATGACCGGTATTCTGAAAGTATACCGGTCAAAATCATGGCGAATAGCCATATCTGTAATAAGTCATCTCTTTTCAGTACTTTTCTCATATATGATAGCAAATAAATCTCTTATCACGAAGTTTTCCTTTTTTTAAAGACATCTTATTATGTTTTAAAATGACACCTCCTCACTAATGATGACTTGATGTCATATTTAAAGGTGTTTAAATTTCATATTTTGTTTTACTTCCAGGTGTCTATAATAGCTTCTATGTTAGGTATTTACTAATATATAGTCATCAGAAATATCAGGGCGTTAACGGGTTAAAGGAATGCAATTTTAAGAAAGAAAAAATGTATTTAATTTAAAATTTATGAAACATTGCATTCATTTTTGAACGCAAATATGATATTGTACTTACATAAATTTTATAAAGGGTTCTGGATTAGGTAATTTTAATTTCAATTAATGCTCTGCACATATTGTAAAAATTTGTTTAAAGAAATCTTTAAATGTATCTTATTCTGAGGTAGAAAACATTTACTCATGGGTTAGCATGGAACTACAAGAATTCAATATGACCGGCACTCAATTGTCTTATAACAATTAATATTTCAGTACCTAAACGCTGAAACCTATAACAAATACCGAAGATGATAACATTTGATTTGTTTTTGCAAAATGAGAACAAAGAGATAGCGATAATTTTTGAAAGAAGTAGAAAAAAAATGTTTTAAATTACGTATGTTATGCAATGTTTCTCTACAAGAAATGAATTTAAGGAATTCGCAAATAGTGATTGGGATCACTTTTAAACGGATTTGTGATTTGTTGTAGATCAAATACAATTTGTAAAAATAATTTATTCTTTAACAAGCTGTAAAAACATGCCATTGACAGGTGAAACCTTATAAGAAATAAACTTTTAGCTTAAAATAACTAGTTATTAAAAGCAGCTTAAATACATGCAGATATTGAATGAAAATGAGAAACAAAGGTTGAGAATCTTGTTTGAGATGGAATGATATATCTTTCTTTCAACGAAACTTACGATATATGATTTAATTTGTTAAAAATGTGGGAAAATGATTAAGAAAGGGATTTTTTTTAAAGCTTTTAGAGATGATATCTTGATTTTTGGAAATCTTCCTGCCATTAAATATTTTCGCAAATATGGGAAACTAAGAGTAGACGTCAAAATATTACATTTTGACATCCTATTGCTACAACGCTGTTATACGATCCAATGGGGGCTCCAATTTCCATTTGTGCACATCCCCCTTTTTTTTGTAAATCCTTACCTGCTCTATACTGGTATAGATCACACATTTGCAACGAAAAAAAAATTTAGATTTCCAATCTTATACGCATATTTGGAATTCACTACTTGAATTAGGCTTAACTCAAATGTTTTATTTCAAATTTTAGAAAGGAGAGTGTGCTAATCTAAACAATCGAAAAATTTAAATTTTAAAATCTTTATATAAACTCTTCCATACCCTTGAAACCATTTCCTACTAAATTTAGATTACCAAAAATGCATGGGATGAACCAAGATTTCGCTAAATATTTGACATATTAAGCTAAATATATGCCCTTGAAGTTAGATTTAGATTTAGATTTAAGGTAGGCGGCCCATAAGAGCACCAGTACTGCGACCCAAGACCTATTGTACTGAAAAAAAAAAACGCCGTTAACTGGAACAAAAGAGTCCCAGAAATAAGTTAAGAACATTAACAACTAAGTCTCAAAGATACCAATAGCTGAGATAAATGCCAGCAGCATTTTAACTGAAAAGTTGACTAACTCCCATGGTTCAATGAAGTGATAACCAAGAAATTCAAATCTCTTGGTAGAATAGTGATCACAATCACACAAGATTTGTAAGGATCTTTCCTCCGCCACCTGACACCCCCTACACACCGGGCTATCCGTGATACAGGCGCCTGGAACCTGGTATTCCACTCGGCCTGTGATTGGCTGTAAGTACATTGGCAGCGATTTCTAAAATTGGTGAAATATCTTGGCGATGCTTTTCACGATTGGCTTCTTATCCATTGATTTAGATTGCTTTCTTATCTATTTATTTCTCTTTATTTATCCATTATTCCTCTATTCCTTTATTATCCATATATTTCTTTATTTAGAAGAATTTGGAACGTACAAAGAATGGAAATTGAAAGTTCTAATTGTAAATATTGCAGATCTGTGTTTTATCAGAAAACGTATTTAAAAAAACATGTAAAAGTTTCTTTTTCGGTAAACTATAATTAATTTAATTTGTAACTTGACTTTAATTAACTATCAGTAAGCCTTTAATTGAATACATACTCGCCCTCTCCCTTTGAAAAAAAAATTCTATGTACGATCCTGTCTCTTTCTGATTGTTGAAATAATATACAAATTTCCGGAAAGCGTCGCCAAGATATTTCGCCAATTTTAGAAATCGCTGTCAATGTACTTACCAGCCAATCACAGTCTGAGTGGAATACCATGTTCTAGGAGCCTGTTCCGCGATACCAATAATGTGAAGGGGCTTCTTGAGGCAACAGTGACCAGTCAACAGACCGATGGTCACCATTAACTCATTCCTACTGAGCTTAAATAGCTCCTTAGCCCTCATCCAGGGATACCCCTGGTTAAGCTCCTTAACTTGCCTTTCATTACAGAATTAAGCCAAGCCCTATAAGTCTCCCCCATTAGGAGATCCTTAACAGTCTTTCTAACTACATTACGAGGAAAACCAAGTACCGGTTCCGGCCCAATGAAGGGCAGCTCAGAACTGTACTTTGCGAGATTATGAGCACGTGAAGTTATTTTTTACATTAGATAATTTCTTCTTTTTATTTTACAAATTTTAAATTGTCACTCATACAAGCCATTTTACAGATATTTCGCCAAGATATTTTGCCAATTTTAGAAATCGCTGCCAATGTACTTAACAGCCAATCACAGTCTGAGTAGAATACCAGGTTCTAGGAGCCTGTTCCGTGATACCAATAATGGGAAGGTGCTTCTTGAGGCAACAGTGGCCAGTCAACAGATCAATGGCCACCATTAGCTCATTCCTATTGAGCTTAAATAACTCCTTAGCCCTCATCCAGGGATACCCCTGGTTAAGCTCCTTAGCTTGCCTTTCATTACCAGAATTAAGCCAAGCTCTATAAGTCTCCCCCATTAGGATATCCTTAACAGTCTTTCTAACTACATTATGAGGAAAACCAAGTACGGTTTCCGGCCCAATGAAGGGCAGATCAGAACCGTTCTTCACTAGATTATCAGCACGTGACGTTGCTTTTTACATTACATAATTCCTTCTTTTCATTTTACAAACTTCAAACTGTCACTCAAACAAGCTATTTTACCTGTATAATATGGGAGTTCTGAGGCAACCTAAGAGCATTTTTATTGGTAAAGAAATGAAATTCGGCATCCACAATTTCTTCATGTCTCGGTACAGAGTCCTTCAGTTCATAATAATAGTGCCCTTCATCAGAAGATTCACCTGCAAAAAGATAAATTTTATGCTCAATTTCGATTATTAGTTATTTCTTGTGACTGATATAATTATTTTCATAATTACTTTGATTTGTATAGAGATGGATTTCCTTTATATACAAGTTTAATTCAAAACACGAAAATAATAATAAAAGCAATATATTGAATTATAAAATGCATGGTATGAGTAAAAATTGTTTTATAAAAATTTGTGTAAAACAATTTTTATAAAACTATTTGTATAACGATAAAACTAAATACCGTATTTACGCGAATCTAATGCGCATCCTTTTTTGCCAAATGTAGTTTTCAAAATTGGGATGCGTATTAGATTCGAGTGCGTCAGCAATTCGCCGAAGACAAATTATTAAATGAAAAATTAAGCTTGCTGCACCGCACATTGTTGTACATTGGGTTTCTGCTGCCTGAAAAAGCATCAAAGCACCAATGATTGTGAAATCTTTCAAGAAATGCTGCATTTCAAATTCATTGAATGGCAGTGAAGATGACGTGCTCTGGAACGCCGAGGATGACCATGATGATGATGAGGAAAGAAGAAATGAATCTGCTTCTGACGAAGAGAGCTGCGAGGATTCCAGTGATGAAAACATTAGTGAATAAAGACGTTTACTATTAATCACTGATTGTAGAAACTGTTAGCTAGATAGAAATGTTACGATTTACTTCATGTTCATATTTTACGATAGGTGCCGTATATACAGTAGTGGTAATTAACAATGATTGTTTCACATAACAATAGCCCACTAATAGGTTAATTCTATGTTCTGCTACTTTATGTATAAATCCATTCTTGTATAAAATATGGTATCTAAATTTAAATAAAATTATCATACCATTGATTGATAGTTTATATACAAATCCATTGTTGTATAGAATAAGATTCAATAAATTCCTTATACCATGGATGTGCATTACATTCGCCGACAAACAATTTTTTTATTATTTAAAGTTTTAAAATGGACATGCGCATCAGATTCACATATATACAGTATGATGGCCTGCAACAGACGATGCAGTCTCACGGCTTTAGCACACGCTAATATGTACAGGCTGTAAAAGCAGCATATTCGGTTTAAGATTCCTTTTCCCGTCGAAGAATACGCGGATTTCTCGTGTAATTAAGAAAATTTTTCAACCGATTAAAGGCTTTATCACAAATCAACCTGAACTAAAATAAATCGGTTGAAAAATTTTCTTTCTAACACACACAAAAAAATCTTCATATTCTTCACCAGTACAAGGAATCGTAAACTATCACATACATAAAACCTTTAGATTTATATGTTGTATTCGAAGAAAAATACTTATTTTTATTAAGCACTGTTTTAAAAAAAAGCGTTGAAGCAAAAAATAAATAAATAAAAAGTATTCCTAATAAGCTAACGTAATACCATATATTACCAGATATAATTTCGAGCTATATAGGCTCTACAAACAGCTTCAAATTAAACTAATCATCCGAAGTAACAGACTAAAATGGATCGGCCACATCTGGAGAAGCCCTGAGAATCAAAGCCGTAGGCAAGGGGAGAGATTTGGGGGACTGCTCCCCGTCTAAATTCTAAAAGACTGTTTTGGGGAAAAGAAATGGACCATGTGTGTGGGTGTGTCATCTGCCTAGCTGTACATAGACAACAGTGGTCTTAGAACAGTGACGTTGAGTTAAGGAGTAGGTGCAAATTAGATTCGACATGTAAGAACAGAGTGACTAGCACTTTTGGAAACTAATCACAATATTGTTGCGCAATCGGAAGAAATTGTGAAAAAGTTTTGGTGAAAATTTCAAAGAAAGCATATTTTATTATATACAGGTAAAAATTTGAAAATTTTCATTTTCTTTCAAAATTATTCTTTTTCTTTAATTATACTTCTATTTTAAAAATTAGAATTTAATATCATTTATAGTTTATATATTTTCAATGTTAGTTTTACTATTTAATTCATTATGTACTTACTACATTACGAATTCAAGGCTATAAATTTGTTCATTATATCATTTTCTAGTTATTTTGATATTTTAAAATCACATTGTATTATAATACTCATTAGGAGTATACATACATAAGAAAACCTGTAGTTTTATTGAAATATCCTTCACAAAAAACAATGTGTCTCTCTGAATATAACTTCCGGCTACGGCACTGCTGAGAACAACCCCATCAGAGTATTTACTTTTAAAAACCCCGAAGAATCTCGTACCAGAGGAAGACCACCAACAAGGTGGTTCAATGACGTTGAAAATGACCTCAAAATTGTAGGAATTAAAAGACTGGCAGAGAGTTGCGCTGGACCGTGCGAGTTGGAGGAAGCTTGCTGTTGAGCAGCTAAGACCTGCAATAGGTTGTCATGCTAATAAAGAAAGAAGAATATGATACTCATTAGGAGTATACATACATAAGAAAACCTGTAATTTTATTGAAGTATCCTTCACAAAAAACAATGTCCCTCTCCGAATATAATTTCCGCCTACGGCCCTGCTGAGAGCAACCCTATCAGAGTATTTACTTTTAAAAACCCCGAAGGACCTCGTACCAGAGGAAGACCACCAACAAGGTGGCTCAATGACGTTGAAAATGACCTCAAAATTGTAGGAATTAAAAGACTGGCAGAGAGTTGCGCTGGACCGTGCGAGTTGGAGAAAGCTTGCTGTTGAGCAGCTAAGACCTACAATAGGTTGTCATGCTAATAAAGAAAGAAGAATATGATACTAATTAGGAGTATACATACATAAGAAAACCTGTAATTTTATTGAAGTATCCTTCACAAAAAACAATGTTCCTCTCCGAATACAATGGCCGATTGGTTAGGGCGCTGATCGTCGGTACCGGAGTTCGTGGGTTCGAATCCCGCTATGGCATGGATGTTCGTAGCCGTTCGGAATCGACTTTAAGCAGTAGGTCCCGGTCTCATTAGCCCTCGTGTGGAAAACAGTAGACCGTAGCGCTCCAAACCAAATCAAATCAACCTCTCCGAATATAATTTCCGGCTACGGCACTGCTGAGAACAACCTCATCAGAGTATTTACTTTTAAAACCCCCGAAGGATCTCGTACCAGAGGAAGACCACCAACAAGGTGGCTCAATGACGTTGAAAATGACCTCAAAATTGTAGGAATTAAAGACTGGCAGAGAGTTGCGCTGGACCGTGCGAGTTGGAGGAAGCTGTAAGAGTCGCGTCCGTCTCTGTCGGTGGTCGGGCGAACTTTTATTCTTTTGAACAATTGAAAACGGCAGTATTGTACCAGTAATGGTCTTTTTGACTCACGGGCGATTAGAGGTGTCAAGTGTGCCGTTTTTGTCAACGCACCGACAGAGAAAAGAAATTGTGCTTTGTGTGACCGCGTCGGCTGGGCGCCAAAGGGCGTTTCGGCTACTCCAAGGACAAAGGTCAACGAGGAGGGTATCAATCTCCCCTAAAACCGAAGTTTCCTGTTTGGAAAAGAAGAAACGGGAGAAGACTCCCGGCTGAACTTTGAGATGAGCAGGTTGTCGAGAGTAATCTCCTCTCTGGACGACTTTACTTATACACTTTAATATTTCTTTAAATGATTTTTTTTTGTTGTATTAAATCAACATTGTTAAGTTTAATCCTCTACGGCTGATTATTTCGCCTCCATACCTGCTCCTTATACGATACCCATGCGAAATCATATCCAAATGACTAGGGTATGACTTACAATCGGAAGCAGAAACATCGCAAACCGCTCGTCGAGCTAACAGCAGCTAAGACCTGCAATAGGTTGTCATGCTAATAATGAAAGAAGAATACCATATACTGTTCACGTGTAATAAAGAATTTAACTAAATTTTATTAAAAAATATTTAAATTATTCCAAAATTTGAAATATATCCTGATCTGATTCAAAATACAGTAGAACCTCGATATAACGACCTCTGTGGGACCAACATCATATGGTATATATAACGAATTGAAAAAATAATAAAAAAAATTGAGCAAGGAAATGATGCAACCGTACATACCTAGAGAACACTTCTATTTATTTGTATTTCCATTAGTGAATTTTTGAAAAAAAAAGTCTTTGATTGACGCCTGTTTCAAGTTCATTTGGGAATTTTGGAGAATATGTGATGGAGAATATGTGAGGGTTAATGAAGGAACACTTTCCAGATTTAGCTCAAAATGACAAAAAATAAACACGTGGAAATAATGAAATCCATTCGAGCAATTATCATCAGAGATGGGTTCAAAAATTAGTACATACTCGGCGAGATTGTATACATGACATTACTAAGGCCAAGTGGAATACCACTATATATTAACTATTATATTATTATATATTAGATATATACTAACAAGGTTTTAGTTTAAATGAACTATACAATTTTTTTTTGCTTAGTTATACTCTTTTTTTAATTTTAATTTTTTGAACCGCTGTGATAATTATAATAATTTTTTTAATATTTAAAAAAATTTCCTGTAAAAATATTTGCTATTTCATATTAATTTCTTTTATTTTATGGTTACCTACAATAAAAAAAAACCAGAATGGGTTTACTACACTTTTAAATCCTCAGTCATTGGTACCGAAATACATTCAAATCTCTAATCACTTTGTGCTTTATTTTTCAGTTATTATTCGAATATTTTGAATTTGATTTATACTGGTACTACGTAGGCTGTTCAATAAATACAAGATCTCATAATGCTGTTTGAATAATAGAAGTTTTATAGAAGACTAATGAAGATATCATACCATGCTCTCCATATAGTTCTGATATCGCACCGTGAGATTTCTGTCCCTATCCTGAGCTCAAAGAGTCACAAAAATGCAGCTGTTTCGAAAAACAAAACATGTATAAAAGAGTTAGAAGCGGTTTGGGACAAACTCTGAAAACAAGGACTTTAACAAGTGTTTAATACATTATATGCGAGATACGTACTAGTACGTTTTCTGACGATTGATACTTTAGCGTGGGTATGGGTTAGTGTAACAATATGGTTTGTGCGTACAAAAATAACGGTATATACAGGAAAACGAAGCCAAATGTTCTAGTGTACTACATAGATTCTGGAAAAATTTAGACAAATAAAAACTAGTTTTTACATTATTAGTTTTACATTATTAGTTTCTTTTCATTTTTTTTATAATGTAAAAATGTTTATATATAATTCGAAAAAATTAAAACTATATACTACTATTTCTATTTGAATTTTTATATTTACGATACTATTATAAATTTATCCACTAAAAATATATTTTTTGTTTACAAAAATCTTATGGTTGTTATTTATATATTTCTATTTATATATTTGTTTATATATTTCAATATAAAATACGAAAAGTTGGTTAAAAAATTAAATAATTTTCGATGTATTGAGATTTAACTGAATAACTAAATTTACACTCAAAACGCCCGCTCCTGGTACAATTCCGCTGCGAAATGTACCCGCACACAGTGTGTTAATATGTATACAGTACATTGGGACAAATGCATTGCGCTTTATTTCATTATTCTACTAGTTACTTTGAAAAATACCATGCAAATAACAGAAATTAATGGTTATCTTTTTCTGTCTAAAATTAGTCTTATTACTTATTGAGCATCATTCGTATATGTACAATATTGATATTTTGGAAGAATTTATTATATATTTCATTTGTTTATTTAAAATTTTAGAGACACTAATATCATGTATACTAGTTTAGTAAGTCTAGAAACATTCTTTCTCATAAAAATCAAACTAATTTAAATCATCTACATATGAAATATTGAAGATACAGATTTCTAATGTTGCATGTCTGTTAGAAAGTCTAGAGCTCTAATTGGAGCCAACAACAATAATAATAAATCTATATTTTGGCTATATTTACGATACTATGTCTCTTAAATACAAAATTGTATGATTGGCGATGTTTAAAATAAGCTCTCTGAAGGGTTATTGCTAACTGAAAATATATGTTCTACGTAAAAGTATGTTTCTCTTTTTTCTAATAACACGATTTGATTTTCAAATCAACTTTTTAGAGAACTGATAAAAAAATCAAAATTTCAGAAAAATTCCGAAGTTTGAGCTTTCGAAATCTTTTGGAAAAATTTTGAAACTGGGCACATAACATACCGCGGAATCACAGCACAAAATATCTCTGTGTACGTAAATATAACACGAGTAAAAAAACTACATCCTTAGTAAAAAAAAAACATAATCCTGATTTCATCACATTGGTTATGGCTAAACAACCATTAACAACAATATTGAAGACTTTACATTTTCACCAATTTCTACTAACAAATATAATTTCGACAATTCTTCCTAGCTTTTCCCGATATTTATTCAATGAATCTCATTAAAAGCTTGGAATATAGCTATCTATATCACTTTAATTTAATCATTATTCTTGCCACCATTAAATAGTTTTGATAGACATTTATTTTTTAAGCAAATTAGTACGGAAAGAGAAATTTAATTTACAATTTTAGAAAAGCAGACGATATAATTTTCTTTTCATTTAAAGCTGTGTTATTTACAACTTCTTTTAAATTTTATAATTTTCTGACTCTCTCTTTTGTCTCTATTTCTTGTTACAAAGGAATAAGAAAATCAGGAACTTAATCCGGTGTTTTAAAGGTGTATATAGTATATATGAAGAATTTTTTTTATTTTGAAAGGATATATATTTAGAGTGAGAACAGATCTGTGAACAAACTTTTAAGAACATCTCTTTAAGAATAAAAATTTTGACCGTTGAGAGACTCTCCCAATGAATCTGAAGTATAAACGGTTAGTATTTTTATGTTTTTCTCCTAGACTAATAAAGTTTCTTGTTTAATTTTAGCATTTAAAGGATTTTCTAATAGATATTAGCATGTAATTATACACTACTTTAATCAAAGTGGATTTTTTCTTATTATTATGCCGGTTTAAAAATAATTTAATTTAATTTATGCGATGTACAGTGTACTTATAACTAAATTATTGAGGAGAAACATTGAAATGTCTTTTGAATATATTATAAAATATTACAATAAATATATAGCAGCAAAAGATAGACGAAGAAAACTGTATTATATCATAAACTGATCAACACTATTTCTATTAAAATATTTTTCTGTATTTTATGCACCTCATGGAACAATCTGTTTTATTTAACTAACTTGATTTAAAAAAATTATAATCGTCGATATTAACATATTTGCTTTAAAATTTTGATCGGAAGTGGGGAATAATATAAACAATATTGAAAAGTATGCAAATAAACAAAATGAAATGACTCAGAGATAAATTCTTTCCCCTGCAGCCATGTTTTGCGGTGCTGTATTTTTAACTGCTATATTTCTTTCAAACACACACACACACAAAAAATTCTTAGTTTTGTAGACAAATAATACGCCATTTGTCTTTCAGCCGAATATCATAAGATATAATTTTTTAACCATTTTTATTGCTTTTTCCTTTTAAACTATTGTAAATACAAGTTGAACAATATTACATTTGCACTGTTATTTTATTACATTATCAAAGAACACGATTTTAATTAAATCCCATTAAAATCGTTGCCATTGCATTAATAGTAAAATTAAAGGAGATATAACACAGGAGCAGAGTATCACGAACAAACTGTGAACTGTGATTGCCAGTGAAGAAATATGTTACTTCTTAACTTTTTTAAGGCAATTTTTTTCATGAAATATGTCTGAAAAATCTATTTGAATTGATGGTTGTTTTGCTAAATTTTGAAACGTTTCTTGTATAAATAAAAGAGCTCGTCTGGGTCTGTCAGTCTATTTGTTCTACTAGAATCCCAGGGCCAGTTCGTCGATCGGAACCAAATCCGTCCCCAAACCATAACGATTTGTTAATGTTTACGAATCGGAGTTGGCAACGTAACAAAAAATGTTTTGGTTTAATTTTTTTTAGTAAAATTTTGATAATTTTTTAATTTTCCTTTAGCGCCAAAGAAGAGGCAAACGATCATGATTAATTTTTCAGGACATGTTTTTATTTATCCTGGAAGACGATGTTTTATTTTTATGACAAATGATCCCACATAAAAGGTTATTATCTGCTGTTAAACCTTTTTTTGTATGCGTTTATTCTGTCATTTTTTGTGTATGTGTGCTTTAAAGTCTTCAATGAAATATATTTGAAATGCCAGTAACTTCAGTAGATTTAATGATAGCTGTTAATTCATCGGGTGGATGGCATTTTTTTTTTCGTAAACCTTGAGTCAGCCAAGATTTAGTTTATTTATTTATTTATTCCAAACAGTGGAGCCCCCAGATCTCTAGGATTAACGCTGAACAGTGTTTTTAAATATCGTTTTAAGTTATGTTCTGCGTTATCTAATTTATATTGAGTTATCGTTTATTCAACAATAATATTTTGTATTTTATATAAAACACTAAGTATTGTATTTTTAATTACAGGACGTGACTATTGTAAATGCATATTATGATAAAAATTTCATTTTAATACGAACAAGAAGTATAGTAGGACGGTTACAATACAGATTATTTTCTTAACAACTTGATGGCGTTCATACAAAATTTTATATCTATATATCTGTCTCTCTATCTATCTCTCTCTCTATCTCTCTCTCTCTCTCTCTCTCTCTCTATATATATATATATATATATATATATATATATATATATATATATATATAAACGGCCATTTCTGGGCTATTATCTACGTAAGAGCAACATGTAGATTTATATATGATTTAGATTTATAAGATTTATATACAAGAACTCGTATATTCAAATAAATTTGAAATTAATTAGTGCATATTATAAAAATTAGGTAGAGCAAATTAAGGAAACAATTTATATAGTATTATTTAATAATCAGACAATTGTATTTTGGTTGTAAAATATAAGAAAATGTTTAGCTTAATTTAAGAATGATATCCTTTATTGTTATAGAAATATAGCTATCCCTTTAGTGTCTAGTAAAATTTTACAGCACCTATTGTGAACCAAGTAAAGTGAAATTTGTGTAATTCTTATACTGAAAGAAGGGTTGGTCATTTTGCCGGCAAAATGGTATTTTTGCCAGGACAATGGCTGGAAAAAACCTAGTAAAAACCGGCAAAAATGGAAAAATCTAGAAAAATTGTCTGGATTTTAAAAATGTACTAATTAATTAATAAATAATAAATAACAAAATAATAAATAATTTTGTATATAATACAATTGACACTTAAAATCAGAATATTAATTAGGTATTTCATTAGTATTAATTTGACAATTTAAACAATTTAAAATAATTTTCATTGATTTTAGCAATGAAAATACAATATTCTATTTTTGTAAATAAATTTATATGATGTGGGCATGGGATACAAAATGTTTTCTTTATTTATCAATTTAATATAGTAATGTTGTCTTTAATTGTAATATGTATATATATACATATATATGATATATATATTATATAAGTACTAAAAATGTTTAAACCTACAGTTTGTAGGGGAAATAAGCTAAAAATTACATTAAAAACAACATTGCACATAAAAACTTGTAAAATCAATCTTCATTTTATCTTTTTTTTGTATCTCTAGGTAGTATAACTTTAAATTTAGATTACTGTTTCAATAACGCATTGAATATTCTATGTTAAAAAACATATTATGTATCTTTAGATTAGAGTTAAAATAAAACATATCCATTTTTGCCAGGTTTTTACCGGTTTCTCCATGGTTTTTTCCACCTTTGGCAAAAACGGGCCAACACTAACTCAAAGTAAATGTAAATTTTCATTTAGGATTGTTAATTTAGAAGGAAAATGCGAAATAAAGATTCATCTTACCTTTATCGGTAAAGCTTCTAACGGTATTCGCTCTGCGGTATCGTACATTCTGTTCCGTGACTGAATTGTCCGAGTAAGATTTATATAAGTCCAGCATATATTGAGGAGGCAAAGTTATTTTTCTTTGCTGAGATATAGTACTATCAAGTCCAAACAATCGAAGTAGCCTCGTCAGAGCTTCTTCACTGTGATTATTGCTAGCGAAGCCGTTAATATTGTCTAAAGCATGGGGTTGTCCACTGCACCATAATATAAAAAATTCCGCCATAATCCATAAAAAGAAAATGTCCATTATTTTAAGCGCCATTTTGTTTTTAATCAAATCTATTTTAACAATTTACGAACATATATGAATTTGAGATACAGATATAAGAAGGAGCACAATTCTAAATCAAATTGTATTAAAAAACGTTATTCTTAAGATACCGAAATTTTTAAAGAACTAAAGTACAATCATAGATTAAAAAAATATGTATGCTAACGGGAATTTCACAACAAAAAGTAATGATGGTCTAACTAGTTTCATTCAGTTACCTTTAGAAGCATGACATGAAATATTCAATCATATTTTTAAAAATATATAATTGAAATTTTGAAGAGAGAGAGAGCTACCTACAATAAAAGTTTACAAAATTAAGAAATTAGAGCTCTTTAAGAAAATATTTTAAAATTTTCTTAGTAAAATTTCCATTAAAATAACTTAATCACAGAATTATCATTGGTTAACAGCATAAAATATTTAAAAATTTGTAATTGATCATATGAAGGAATAATGTTCAATCTAGCAACCTATCAATTTACAAAAGTTGGGTGAAGAGTAAATATATCCTTGGCACAATAGCACTTAACAATGAAACTATCGATAGTAGCTGCACTGTTCTATTATTCTCTGATCTAGTAAGGTAGTACAATCTCTCATCTGTGAAATCTTGTCAGAACTCAAATAAGTATATGTACTTGTGTCTCAGTATTGGAGGCAGACTAGGAAAAAGGTGTTTCTGTTGACTGCATGGAATTTCACGGAACACCTCGAAAAATAACCGAAGCCGCTTTACAACGCATGGACCAACTCCAGAAACTAGGATTCTGTCCATTTATAAGCAACCCCACCGCAAAAAAATTATTTGCAAGAAAAGGAGAGGGGGGACAATAAAAGAAAAGAGAAAAAAATAACGTGTATCTCACGTGAATAAGTGGACGTTTTTATTGGCAGTGGATAGCGACCTACGGTCGCCCATAGGAGTAATTGCATAAAAAAGCGAAGACGTTACGACGTGCAAAAAGGATGCGGCGCCTCTAGAAGTGGTCTAGGAAGTCTCCGCTGTTGACAGGCGGCCTTATTTATGGCCGCACAATTGCTGTCTTTTTACCTCCTTCTGTCCTACCGGAGACGCATTGGAATGTTACGACAGTTTCTTCTCGAAGTCAGAGCTTATCCGGGCAGATTCGGATTTAGCCTTGTTTCTCCAACAAAAGATACATTCGCAGCATCTGGTAAAAGTTGTTATTTACCTGCATCACTTAATTGGCTAAAGGGAAGACCTCAAATAAGGTTAGGGATCACGGAATGCCCCGTTCTGTTTCAGAGTGCTTGAATTGGGTAAAGGAGTTCAAGTGTACACGTTTATTGTTTCATGGAAACGGGATACAAGATACTAAGAACTCCAAATGATAAAATTAAAACACGTACAGAGATATGTTTTTGCTGAAGTTTGAGAGATAAAAAATTATAATCTAAAAAGATTATAATTTAAAAAGCAATAAAAATTACGTATAATAGGGTAAATATTAAGTATTAGATTTATAAGTAATATCAATTTTATGAAATTATAAAGTCACGATTACACACATGTCCTATTATGTTCATATCTTGGTGGCATTTTTTTACCCAAAATTTAAAAAAACATTTTCGTTACTGAAGTTGTTTTTTTTCCACTTTTAAACTTAAAAGATTTTGTAAACATTTTTTCACTATTCAGCCGGATAGTTTTGTTTTTAACAAAAATAAAATACATCAGATGATGAAATGAAAATTGATGAAGATCATCAGGAACATTGAAAGAGGGTTGAATAATAATAATAATAATAACTATATGCCAGTTTGGGGAATTAAAGAACTATACGGTTAAGGCACGGCAATCTACTCTTAAAAGTGGATTCCTAACGGCTATTTCGAACGCTAGCCGATTGGTTAGGGCGCTGATGTCGGTACCGGAATTCGTGGATTCGAACCCCACTATGGCATGAATGTTCGTAGTCGTTCGGAATCGGCTTCAAACAGTAGGTCCCGGTCTCATAGTCCCGATCCGGGTGCAAAATAGTAGACCGTAGCGCTCCAAACCAAACCTAACGTCTACAAAACATTCATGCCAGCAGTAGGATTGTAATCCATGAACTTTGTCACAGAAGAGCAGCGCCGTACCCTTTCGTTTAAATGACAGTATGGAAGTTGTAATTAATATTTTTAAATTCTGTGTGCGAAAAAAAAGTGGGAGCATATTTGAAACCTTCAAGAATATATTCCGTAGAAAGAATCCCAATATTTCTGACCAAGTCCAGTGTCATTCTATTAAGTTGAAAAAATATGATGGGTAAACAAATTATAATCCACTTTCTTTCTCTTTTTTAAAATTTATATTAATCAAATATAATTAATTGCCTTTAAAAGAAGAATGGAGCAAAAATTTTCTACTGTGTCATAATCATAAAATTCATTTAAACGATACAGTAAAACCTCAATCTAGCGTTTCTGCATTGATCATTCTATCCATTTGGTCCCGAATTCAGTAGCATAGATCCAAGGTTATTTTTTCCTGCATCTACCGTTGGAAAATCTCTCCCTGTCGTTTAGAAGTTTCGATTTAGATGTGTCTTCTGAGAAGAATTGATTTTGTAAAATTTAGGAAAACTAGGAAAATCAGTTCTTTGAGTGTGTGTGAGTTGATAAGAATGTTTTAAAGATGTGTAGGCGGTAAAAAGATTTCCTGGCTTATCAGATCTAAAACCAGAGGTTCTCGTTTCGTTCTCGTCTGGTTTTTAAAGTTTTTTCGCTTCGGCACCCTTGTAGAGTTAAAGCATCTCGCGGCCCAGCTATTCATAAACAGTTTGAATACAAAGTATAGGGTGAAACAACAGTAACATCTTAATACTTATTTGTCTTTAATGCAGTGAATGAAACTGCTTGGATGAGTTTTTTTTATTAATATTTTTTCTTTTACCGTGTCGTGCCTGGTATACACTCTCGGTTCGCAGTTTGAGAACCCTGGTCCTAGACTATTAGAGGGCTAGTAAATTTAGGAAAACTAGGAAAATCAGTTTTTTCAGTGTGTGTGGTGAGTTGATAAGAATGTTTTAAAGATGTGTAGGCGGTAAAAAGATTTCCTGGCTTATCAGATCTAAAACCAGAGGTTCTCGTTTCGTTCTCGTTTGGTTTTTAAAGTTTTTTCGCCTCAGCGCGCTTATAGAGCTAAAGCATCTCGCGGCTCAGCGATTCATAAACAGTTTGAATTCAAAGTATAGGATGAAACAACAGTAATATCTTAATACTTATTTGTCTTTAATGCGGTGAATGAAACTGCTTGGATCAGCTTTTTTTTAAATTATTATTATTATTCTTACTTTTACCGTGTCGTGCCTGGTATACACTCTCGGTTCGCAGTTTGAGAACCCTGGTCCTAGACTATTAGAGGGCTAGTAAATTTAGGAAAACTAGGAAAATCAGTTTTTTCAGTGTGTGTGAGTTGATAAGAATGTTTCAAAGTCATGTAGACGGTAAAAAGAATTCCTGGTTCATCAGATCTTAAACCAGAGGTTCTCGTTTAGTTCTCGTCTCGTTTTCAGAATTTTTTCACCTCGGCACCCTTGTGGAGCTAAAGCATCTTACTGCTCAACTATTCATAAACAGTTTGAATACAAAGTTTAGGATGAAACAACAGTAAATCTTAATACTTATTTGTCTTTAATGCGGTGAATGAAACTGCTTGGATGAGTTTTTTTATTAATATTTTTTCTTTTACCATGTCATGCCTGGTATACACTCTCGGTTCGCAGTTTGAGAACCGTGGTCCTAGACTATTAGAGGGCTAGTAAATTTAGGAATACTCGGAAAATCAGTTTTTTCAGTGTGTGTGAGTTGATAAGAATGTTTCAAAGTCATGTAGACGGTAAAAAGAATTCCTGGTTCATCAGATCTTAAACCAGAGGTTCTCGTTTAGTTCTCGTATGGTTTTCAAAGTTTTTTCGCCTCTGCACCCTTGTAGAGCTAAAGCATCTCGCGGCTCAGCTATTCATAAACTGTTTGAATACAAAGTAAAGGATGAAACAACAGTAACATCTTAATACTTATTTGCCTTTAATGCTGTGAATGAAACTGCTTGGATGAGCTTTATTATTATTAATATTATTATTCTTACTTTTACCGTGTCGTGCCTGGTATACAATCTCGGTTCGCAGTTTGAGAACCGTGGTCCTAGACTATTAGAGAGCTAGAAAATTTAGGAAAATTAGAAAAATCAGTTTTTTCAGTGTGTGTGAGTTGATAAGAATGTTTCAAAGTCATGTAGACGGTAAAAAGAATTCCTGGTTCATCAGATCTTAAACCAGAGGTTCTCGTTTAGTTCTCGTCTCGTTTTCAAAGTTTTTTCGCCTCTGCACCCTTGTAGAGCTAAAGCATCTTGCTGCTCAGCTATTCATAAACAGTTTGAATACAAAGTATAGGATGAAACAACAGTAACATCTTAATACTTATTTGCCTTTAATGCTGTGAATGAAACTGCTTGGATGAGTTTTTTTCATTATTATTCTTACTTTTACCGTGTCGTGCCTGGTATACACTCTCAGTTCGCAGTTTGAGAACCGTGGTTCTAGACCAGTGGTCGGCAAAGTGCGGCTCCAGAGCCGCATGTGGTTCTTTGACTCCTTAAGTGCGCTGTAGCACAAATATCAACGGAAGGCGCAATAATATTTTCATTAAAAAAAAAAACTTGGTAAGAAAAAAATTACATCTTATTTTGATCATTTAAAATTCTTCTATAAATTGAGAACACGTATCATTTTTTGCTTAAATTAAAAGATAGATAGGTAATTAAAATTTTATATTGTTGTAAAAATACGTAACGAACATCGAGTTTAATTTTATCAGTTTTCTTAAACGTAAACACAAACCATGTACAAGCTACCGGCTGAAATTGTATGTATGTTTTCAGCGTACTCCGGTGTGATTGATACAAAGGTACCACTAGCATGCGGGCGCATACTTTTTCTAAAGTAGTGGGGGGTTCAAATTGGCATCACAGACCAGCAGTTGCAATATGAATATTTTTGTCTTATCTATCATTAATAAATATCATTAATAAATATCATTAATAAATATTCATTAAGTATGATATTTAGTTTTATTTAGTGTACTACTAAGTTAGTGGAATAAAAGTTTACTAAACAGGCAGATTTGGCTTCCAATTTTTTTAAAAATTATTGTAGTGTTCATATTTGTCTCTTTGGCTAATAAGTTTGCCGACCACTGTTTTAGACTATTAAAGGGCTAGTAACAACTAGTGAGAACATATTAGAGAAGGAGCTGTGCACAGGCCAGAAGCAAGATCAGGAGAAAGAAAAGTAGGCAGACGAACACGAATCTGAATCAGTCAGAGTTTTTCTAAAGCACACGAATTGTTTTCAAAATTAAAATAATTTAAATATAGTGAAAGTGATAGTGTACAGAGGTTGAGGTAAGAGAACATTCATTCTTTTCAATCAAGCGATCAACTTTTACAAAGCAGGTTTCAATTGCGAAATATTTTTAAAATGCTAAGTAGTATTGTAAATATAAATTATTTTTATAACATGTTAAACATTTCCAATAAGTATTGAAAATAATTTATTCTTGGTTATTCACTTCATTATATTTCTACATCCATTTACTGTGTCCACCGTTTCCCCGCATTCATCGTTTTCGATTTTCAGCATTTGAAAAACGATCAATCGAGATTCCTCTGTATTTAAACATAGATCTGTCGTACATAGTATTTTTTCTTCCATAACTTAATTAAGAACTTAATAAACATTAAGAACTAAGTTCATTTAGAATCAGTTACACAGTCACTTTGAAACGCAAGACTAGGTAGTATTTTTTTTACTTTTTGAAGTGATATAATTATCGCAACTGCGAGATCACTAATCGTGTATTGCTCAATTCTCCTCTTAACTTCTTTTAAAGCTTCGCACATATTCTTTTAAATATTTCTATGTATAATATTTCTATGCATTTTTATAATATTATACTATTATACTAAATAAGTCTTGTAGTTCTTGAACATCTAGTATCAAAATTTTAATTATTTTTTTTTTATTTTCTGGTGAAATGCAAATGAGTTTGGATAGGTACATTTTCTCTTACTTACGTTCCAGAAAAATAATTAATTTTCTTCCTTGGATAAATACTGTTTAACAGTTCAAAACTATAGTTGGAAAAAGAGAGAAAAAATCTCTGCTCCGCTTATTACTAGTCGCTTATTACTAGTTGATAGCATTTTTTTTTTAATTTTTGAAGTGATATAATTATCGCAACTGCGAGATCACTAATCGTGTATTGCTCAATTCTCCTCTAAACTTCTTTTAAAGCTTCGCACATATTCTTTTAAATATTTCTATGTATAATATTTCTATGTATTTTTATAATATTATACTATTATACTAAAGAAGTCTTGTAGTTCTTGAACATCTAGTATCAAAATTTTAATTACTTTTTTTTCTGGTGAAATGCAAATGAGTTTGAATAGATACATTTTCTCTTACTCACGTTCCAGAAAAAATAATTAATTTTCTTCTTTGGATAAATACTGTTTCACACTTCAAAACTATAGTTGGAAAAAGAGAGAAAAAAACTCTGCTCCGCTTATTACTAGTATGCTTATGACTAGGCAGTATTTTTTTTTTTTTTTACTTTTTGAAGTGATATAATTATCGCAACTGCGAGATCACTAATCGTGTATTGCTCAATTCTCCTCTTAACTTCTTTTAAAGCTTCGCACATATTCTTTTAAATATTTCTATGTATAATATTTCTATGTATTTTTATAATATTATACTCTTATACTAAAGATGTCTTGTAGTTCTTGAACATCTAGTATCAAAATTTTAATTACATTTTTTTTAATTTTCTGGTGAAATGCAAATGAATTTGGATAGATACATTTTCTCTTACGTTCTAGAAAAATAATTAATTTCCTTCCTTGGATAAATACTGTTTAACAGTTCAAACCTATAGTTGGAAAAAAAGAGAAAAAAACTCTGCTTCACTTATTACTAGTATGCTTATGACTAGGTAGTATTTTTTTTTACTTTTTGAAGTGATATAATTATCGCAACTGCGAGATCACTAATCGTGTATTGCTCAATTCTCCTCTTAACTTCTTTTAAAGCTTCGCACATATTCTTTTAAATATTTCTATGTATAATATTTCTATGTATTTTTATAATATTATACTCTTATACTAAAGATGTCTTGTAGTTCTTGAACATCTAGTATCAAAATTTTAATTACATTTTTTTTAATTTTCTGGTGAAATGCAAATGAATTTGGATAGATACATTTTCTCTTACGTTCTAGAAAAATAATTAATTTCCTTCCTTGGATAAATACTGTTTAACAGTTCAAACCTATAGTTGGAAAAAAAGAGAAAAAAACTCTGCTTCACTTATTACTAGTATGCTTATGACTAGGTAGTATTTTTTTTTACTTTTTGAAGTGATATAATTATCGCAACTGCGAGATCACTAATCGTGTATTGCTCAATTCTCCTCTTAACTTCTTTTAAAGCTTCGCACATATTCTTTTAAATATTTCTATGTATAATATTTCTATGTATTTTTATAATATTATACTCTTATACTAAAGATGTCTTGTAGTTCTTGAACATCTAGTATCAAAATTTTAATTACATTTTTTTTAATTTTCTGGTGAAATGCAAATGAATTTGGATAGATACATTTTCTCTTACGTTCTAGAAAAATAATTAATTTCCTTCCTTGGATAAATACTGTTTAACAGTTCAAACCTATAGTTGGAAAAAAAGAGAAAAAAACTCTGCTTCACTTATTACTAGTATGCTTATGACTAGGTAGTACTTTTTTTTTTACTTTTTGAAGTGATATAATTATCGCAACTGCGAGATCACTAATCGTGTATTGCTCAATTCTCCTCTTAACTTCTTTTAAAGCTTTGCACAAATTCGTTTAAATATTTCTATGTATAATATTATACTATTATACTAAAGAAGTCTTGTAGTTCTTGAACATCTAGTATCAAAATTTTAATTACTTTTTTTTATTTTCTGGTGAAATGCAAATGAGTTTGGATAGATACATTTTCTCTTACTCGCGTTTCAGAAAAATAATTAATTTTCTTCCTTGGATGAATACTGTTTAACAATTCAAAACTATAGTTGGAAAAAGAGAGAAAAAAACTCTGCTCCACTTATTACTAGTATGCTTATGACTAGGTAGTATTTTTTTTTACTTTTTGAAGTGATATAATTATCGCAACTGCGAGATCACTAATCGTGTATTGCTCAATTCTCCTCTTAACTTCTTTTAAAGCTTCGCACATATTCTTTTTAAATATTTCTATGTATAATATTTCTATGTATTTTTATAATATTATACTATTATACTAAAGAAGTCTTGTAGTTCTTAAACAGCTAGTTTCAAAATTTTAATTACTTTTTTTATTTTCCGGTGAAATGCAAATGAGTTTGAATAGATACATTTTCTCTTACTCACGTTTCAGAAAAAAAATTATTTTTCTTCTTTGAATAAATACTGTTTCACAGTTCAAAACTATAGTTGGAAAAAGAGAGAAAAAAACTCTGCTCCGCTTATTACTAGTATGCTTATGACTAGGTAGTACTTTTTTTTTTACTTTTTGAAGTGATATAATTATCGCAACTGCGAGATCACTAATCGTGTATTGCTAAAGTCTCCTCTTAACTTCTTTTAAAGCTTCGCACATATTCTTTTTAAATATTTCTATGTATTTTTATAATATTATACTATTATACTAAAGAAGTCTTGTAGTTCTTGAACACCTGGTATCAAAATTTTAATTACTTTTTTTTTAAATTTTCTGGTGAAATGCAAATGAGTTTGAATAGATACATTTTCTCTTACTCACGTTTCAGAAAATTTTTTTTTTCTTCTTTGAATAAATACTGTTTCACAGTTCAAAAGTATGGTTGGAAATAGAGAGAAAAAAACCTCTGCTCCGATGACTATCTGAATCCCTATTCTGAATTAATAAAAAGTTTTACATCTTTGGAGTCAGCTTGCATATATTTAATCGTCATTCAGGTTACGTAACGTGGACGTGAGGAGATACCGTAGTGACAGTGCTCGAAACCTGAGGTTGCGTCCTTGAGAAGGTCGATCCATAAATTTGATGGCCGGAGAAAAACAAAGAAAAAATCCTCACGTCCATGGCCTCGACCCTCGCTCGCTTGGCGACCGGGACTTAATAACAGATTTATACGTAGGAACAGCAAATCCCATGATATCCAGTTACTGGGAAATTGGTGTTGTTTTTACACGGTACTTCCAGTTTCCCACGACCCGATAGTGTAAATTGAGAGGAGGATAAATTCAGTTATTAATTAAGGGTGTCGTGTAACATATCGCACAAAATACAGTGGGACAAATTTATGTCCCTTCAAAAGTGTATTTGAAAAGCAAGCAATTTATCGCTTTTTATAGGTGACAGCTAAAAATAACACGTTATTATATTTCTTGTCCAGTAAACAGAATAGTCGAGAAAATTTTTCGTTATGGTAAACAAGATAGAGTTTTATCTAATGTCTTGTTTTTAATTTAATGTGTTGCTGCTTCCTGTTTTCCGTTTTGACATATTTCTACCAAAATATTTTGTCAGAGATATAATATGTATAATGAAACATTCAAATGTTTGTTTACACATTATAAAGTATAAATTATATACATTAGGTTTGGTTTGGAGTGCTACGGTCTACTTTTTGCAACACGAGGGTTAATGAGACCGGGACCTACAGCTTAAAGCCGATTCCGAACGGCTACGAACGTCCATGCCACTGTGGGATTCGAACCCACGAACTCCGGTACCGAAGGCCAGCACCCTAACCAATCAGACATCGTTCGGCGTTGTGTACATTACAAATTCATACATTACACATTATAAATTGTATTACACGTTACATAAATGCGGAAATGAAATTCGCGGTTTCTGTACTAAAATTTAGTAGTAAGCATAGATTTTAAACAGATCCTACTAGTTTGTCAGATTTAATTGATGATTTGATTTGTAGCGCTACAGTAAATTATTTTGCAATTCGAAGGTTAATTAGACTTAAAGCCTATTTAAAATTGATACGGACATCTCTGCAAACCGTGGGATTCAAACCTGCGGATTTTGTTTCAGAAAAACAATGCAGTGATTCGGCACTAAATCAGTAATCGTCCGACAGGTTTAAAATATGAAAAATATCTTTTACTCAGGGATCAAACACATTTTGAAGTCGTTATTACGTTTACCTGGTTAATATAATTTGGCCAATGTGGCCAGGTTCGAGCCTGGAATGCGAACTAAACATCTCCCTGTATACTCGATAAGTCTATGGATCTAGATGCCCTACTTTTAGAAGGTTGGGGGAGGAGAGAGAGGTATGGACTTATGAGGAAAAATTACCCACCTGAGGATCATCAAAATTGAGAGGATTCGCTAGCATGGAATCACGAACGACTTACCGTTGTCCTATCAGGTAGTCCATGGCGAGGTATTGGTTACTATAATTGCGAGGACCTTTTAATAAGATTAAGGTATCCGTCTACGGAGACCTTTTTTCTTTAAACTTAGAAACTAGTTCATTTTTTTACATATTTAGATTTATTTTTTATATTATCATAGAGAATTGCACTTAAAAAATTATTCCTGGAGAAGTTTTCATAAAATTTCTAATAAATGAAGAAAATTTAGTGAAGAATTTTTTCAAAAGGTCTAATCTTTTAATAAATTAAATTATTTCAATATTTTAGATGCAACACATTCCTTATACACTGGGCTAGTGAATCACCTAAAACCTTTGCTTAATTTACATTAGGTAAAAAATTTTGGTCCTTCAAAATCATACTCGTTGAATTTTTAACGAATTTTCATTACCTTTATATCTAACTATGAGTGTAACATCATTAAAAATTATCCAAATTTAAAGCTTTTATTCCATTCACTAGTAAATACTATCAAAAGCATTCATAATAATTTTCAACAATATATTTTAAGAACTTTTTGAGAAATCACATTTCAAGTTTCAACATTTTATTAAAAATACCGTTCTGAGAAAAACGCATTTGAAGTTTATGAAAGCAACTTTAACTAGTAAAAAATTAAAATACATGTTTAAAATTCCCCACACTTTCTTGCTTTAAAACTTTCTAATTGCCAAGTTGCTAATTATTAAATATACTAGAAAAATGTTTAAACTAATCTTCATGAAAATTTTAGAAGTTTTGTCCAGAAAATGCTCTTTAAAAGGCTTTAAATTCACAACTTCTGGTTCTGAAACGCTACTTCCGTTTGTTTTGACAGCTGCCATTGTTGTTTAAACAGATGTAACTTTTCTTCAATATGCCGTAGAGACAAAACAAAAACAGATTTAGAAGCCTAAAAGTTGACATATTACAGTAGAAAAATAAAAAAAATTATGATTTTTGGCAAAAAATGACGTTTTTAACGTAGATGGATACCTTAAGTTCTTGTAAGTACTGCGATTTAAAAAAAATTATTAACTTATATTAATAGTAAAACTCAGCAACTCTCTGAGCTTTTATTTCGGTTTGGTTACAATAATTAAGTCAAATTTTTACTACTGGAGAGTATATAAAATCCGAGCCCACTGTTTAATGCCAGTTTCAAGCTAGGAATATTCATGCTATAATGTCACGCTAAGGTCTATGATGGCCAAATGTAGAGCAGCATAATGAGTAACATGAAGAAAGCCTCTATAACCAGTTAGATACTACAAAAATTACTCTATTTAAGATAATGAAGGAATTTAATATATCAAATGTTATTTTTAGGCATTTACTAGTAAACTGGAGACTGATGTTTTTGAAGTCATTATTCCTATTATGAATCTTTTTCACATCGACAGCCATGGATATGGACTTTTCTAAAACCCAACGATACTCTATGGTTCATGCCCACTCTGCGCTGGGGACAAAAAATGAGAGGGGCAAATTACCCACCACTTCTTTTAATTTGAGATCATTTATTAGTGATAGGACACATGATTATATACATCTGGAGCTTTTTAAAATCTAAAAAATATACAAATATAAAAAAACATGCGAATAACAATGAATATTATTTTGGATGCCATCATAAAATTTTTGATCCACTAAAAACGTGAACATTTGAAGCGGTCCTCTTTTACAAAATACAAAGATTTATATTTTTTTATTAGGATGTTACAGGTACCTGTAATTAGTCAAAAATTCACAAATTCCGCCTTTTATTCTTGTATGAGTAAATATAAAAATTACCACACTTAAATCTTAATTGTTAAGCCGATACTAAGAATATTAGACATAATAAGAGTTTTATAATAATATATTAAGATGTATTCTATAATAAATGTAATGATTTGTCTATTGGTATTTTCTTAAAGATTGATCAAAAACCACCTCTTCATAAATTAGATACACAAAAAAAAAAATGTTTTTCAATCATGATTATGTAAAACAATTTAAATTTTTTATATGGTATTGGGTTTGAGTAAGTTTACAAGTGTTTATATTCGTGTTAAAGGCAGCTATTGTAACTTCTTCCAGTGTCGATAACTGTTACAATTTTTAAGATTTTTACATTAAATAAAATTTTGTTTTTGGAATATAATTATGTTAGGTTTAGCTGGATTAAAAACACCAAGTCTGATTAATCTCTTACATAGTAGGACTCAGTTTCTTAATTTTCGGTTTGGCTACAATAAAATTATACTCTTATAACCAGAAGTTTTACATCTATATTCAAGCTATAATGTCACGTTAATACCAATATTTAACAATAACCATATGATTACGATAAAAATAAGATATTTACAATTTATGACACTTAGAATAGATTCATTATGTTGGAAACCACTCCTACTTGGGCGTTTTGATTTTTATTAGCAGCGAACATGAGTAGCAGCTATGTTCAGAGACAGGCATTGTAAGGCTTCATTAGAAATTACAGAATGTCGAGTAACATACTTTTTTTATAAGTTAGGAAGTCTGTAGTTAGATTGTGATCATCTAAATCTAAATACAATTCAAAGTGGATATTAAATTTGTAGTATACAAATTAAATATATTAATGTATCTAAAGTGATAAGATAGTTTAGTGTTTTGGTACTAATTTCTTGAAGAGAGTTATAATCAGAGGAGAATGAAATGATAGAGGCTTCACTTTATCCGTTTGAATGTATTGGTGTTATATAGGGCACAACACAACTTACACGTGAAAAAGATTGTTAGTTATAGGCTGGGGAATGATATCGATTATTATGGGCTGTTATAAAATGGTATGTATTGTTTATCTTGACTTTATATTTTTGGATTTTTGTGGTGTTTTAGATAGATTTATAGAGTGTGTGTTGGTTTCTATTTATCTAGTTTGTCTTTGTTGTTTAGGGAGAAGTTTTGTGTAGATCAATTAGTTACTATTATGAGTATTTAGTTTAAATAATTTTTACTTTTTATTGATATCTTGATAGTATTATAATTATTTTTTTTATTTCTTATGTTATGTTTGGGTGGTTTGTTTATTTGTATTTTGTTTTTTAAATATGAGATATTGGTTGTTATTTTTTTTATTTTTTTGGTGTTTTGGTGTTACTTTTTTTTATTATTATTTTTTTTATTTGGTTAATATAATTGGATTTATTTGTTTTTTTTTATTTTTGTTTTGTTTTTTTCTTTTTTTTTAGTAATTTAAAATTTTTTTTTTGGGTTTCTTATTGTATTTTTTTTTTTTTTTTATTTTTTTTTTTTAGTTTTTTTTCTTGTTTATTTGGTTTTTTTGAGATATTTTATTTTTTATTTTAATATTTTTATTTTTTTTTTTGGTTTTTGTTTTTTTATGAAGTAAAATGATTTGTTTATAGTTTCGTTCTTTTTTATGTAATTATTTTTAAGTTTTTTGTTGTATTTGGTTTTGGGTTTTTTTTTTACTTTTGTTTTTAGTGATATAGAATTAATTTTATGTTTATGTTTTTTTTTTTTTTTTTTTTATTTTGTTTGTTGGTTGGTGGGGTGTTTTTTTTTAGTATATGTTATTTTTTGTTTTTTGTAGTTTGTTAAGATTTATTTATAAATATAATTGATTTATCTTATATTGTATTTTTTTTTTTTTTATTTTTCATTTTTTCTTTTTTATTAATTATTTTATTTAATTATTTTTATATCGTAATTTTTTTTTGTTTTTTTTTATTTAAAAAGTATTTTTTTTTTTTTATTTTATTTGTTGTAATTAATAAACAATATTTTTATTATATTTTAATTTGCTATATATTTTTTTTATGTGTTTTTGTATTATTTAATTATTTTGTCTTATAATCATTTTATGTTATATTTAAAAAGATATTTACACAATAATCATTACAATTCTCTTTAGTTATACGTTATTCCTTAATCAAAATATATTACTAACTGAGGCCTAAATAACCGTCATGAATATGTTAAATCTATTTACCTCCGGATATTGCAGGCTCGGGCTTTCATCACGATGTAAAGGGCATAAAAGGACGTCGGTACTGGCATAGCGGCCTTTATTTTGCTGTGCGTCTATGGTGGCATGCGGGTTTCGGGACTCGATTGCTCGTCCGGGCTCTCTGGATGTCCAGCAACTCTTCAATCTCCACTTAGACTCCTTTTTTTAACTCCTTTCCCAACTCATCACATCAGTTTGAACGTCCCCTTTTCTTCTTTACCAATCACTTGTTTGGTGAAATTTTTCTACATCTGCACCCCCCCCCCTACAGGAGTGCAGGTGGACTCATTAAAATAGCCCCTTTTGTGAAAGCTGACATTAATTTTAGCTCCTGCCTCCTAACTCACTATTACATCTCTGTGCGAGCTTGGCCGTTACTCTTGTGCCATTCCGTGATCTATAACTTCTCCACAGGGGTCCTTAAAACTCGAAGTCAACATTTGCATCTAAATTCTTCTTGGAAATTTCTCTCACAGCTGTGCATGCACGTGCTGACCATCGTGGGAAAGTACCTCGGTACATTTTTATTCATACATTTCCTGCATTCCTTTTTTCATACATGTAAAATGTTATTTTTCTGCATATAAAAAATGTAGCCAAGTATAAACTCGATATTTTGAGTACTATTTACATTTGCACTTTCTCCTGAAATTGCACTTTCCTTTGACAGATAAAATAGAAATATTTTATAATTTAATACTTGCAAAATTAAATTTACTGGTTGCGGAGAATAATTTTGAATTTTTACCTTTTCATTTTTATAGTAAAGAAGTAATTTAATCGATAAAATTTTCACTATTTTCCCGCCTATCTTTCTCGAATTTTTGACATGGTCTATTAATGGTGCTTGTCATAAAACTGTGTATACTAATTATTTTAACGAAGTATTTTGCCAAGTTACCATCAGGATAAAAAGGGTTAAAAGAAAATACAGCAGAACCTCGATATAACGACCCCTGTAGGACCAACATCATATGGTCGTTGTAACAAATTGAAAAAATAATAAAAAAAAATTGAGCAAAGAAATAATGCAACAGTACATACCTAGAGAACAGTTCCATTTATTTGTATTTCTATTACTGAATTTTTGAAAAAAAAAAGTCTTTGATTGACTCCTGTTTCAAGTTCATTTGGGAATTTTTCATTATCACTGATTCCATATTTTTTTAATGTAGATTAGGAGCGTTTGGTAAACATTTTGTTGCATATATGCAAAATTAAATCGCAAAAAACATTAAAAAATTCAAAAATTTAATTTTTTAAAAATAATATCTATTTTAAGAAAAAATTAATGTTATCGATATACTTAAGCTTAAATTTATATTTGTACAAGGTTTTATATCTCTAAGTTAATATTTTCTAAAAACAGTTTGTAGCGCCTACTACAGCGTTATTAATTTACAATTTTGTCTTCTATTTTTGCCTTTTTATTACTTAAAAAAGATTTTTGAACATTTGGAGTAATATTTTCTTCACAGATTGAATAGTTAATTTACAGGAAATATTTTTATGACCGTACACTGAATTTTTTCGAAAAATTCTCAGTTTTATAAATTCTAATTGAGTGTTGATATTCTAAATAAAGTCAAAATTTAAAACGACATATTTATTTTAATGTAGATTAGGAGCGTTTGGTAAACATTTTGTTGTATATATATGCAAAATTAAGTCGCAAAAAAAACTTCATAAAAATTTAACTTTTTTAAATAATATCTGATTTTAAGAAAAAATAAAGTTATTGATATACTCATGCTTAAATTTATATCTGTACAAAGTTTTATAGCTCTAAGCTATAAATATAGTATATAGTTATATAGCACTGTATATAGCTATAGCTTAATACAGTGGACTCCGCTTAATGCGATCGTGGTATTTGTTATCAATCGCTTATTGTTATCGAAATCAGTTGGTCTCGATTTTCTCTATTCATTTGTATGTTAAAATTATCGCTTTATGTGATCGTTACATCGGTTAATGTTATCAGTTTCCGAATTAACTGGCACAGGAATATTCACAATGTATTCAGAAGGAACCCATTATTTCCCTTCGCTGTTGTTTGAATTTCCGAGAATTCTCCCTCTTCCACCTAAGGAAGTGGGAAATGAACAAAAGAGTGGGAAATTACACTTCCCCGGAATTTTGCTCGCTTACATGCAGCTTGTCGCTATGGAAGCCAGAAAGCGAAATGATTTAACATTAAAACAAAAGATCAAAATTTTAATGTCGTTATGACAGGTTATCAAAAATGAGTCACCGAAACATTTCTCAGCCTCTAATGTACAAAATTTTGAAAATTCGTGATGATCTTACTAGAAGAAATAAAGAAAGTGAAAATACGGAGACACATTCCAGTAGCTTCCACATTAACAGAATCTGAAGTCTGTCACGTTGTCATAGCAAAATAGACGAATGATGGAACTGATGAGTCATTTGAATAATCTCTGGATATCAAGACACCTCCTATAAGTGCTGAAATGAGAAATGCATTGAAAGTGTTGAAACGGGGAGTACAGCACCGATCCGGTGACTTTAACCCTTTCGTGGTCCATTTATTTCTCACTTCACGTTTCCAAACTTTCAAGACAGAACTGCTAATTTTATTCAATTGATCGAAAAATAGATGACAGCGAAAAACCGGAGCTGGAATTAGTCTTCTCGTCATTCCAATAACAAGACCAATATCCATTTGATTATTCTGAAATGGAATTTATCCGATGTTTTAGGATGATTAAAATTGCTACGACGGAGTTGATAAACTTCGGCAGTAAAAATAAAAATGAATTTTTCATAATCAAAATAAAAGGATTACTAGGAATTATTCGCTTTTAGTCGAAATAATGCGGTACAAGTAATGTTTATATTGGTTAAAAATTAACTTATTTTGTTAAAGGATATAAGTTTAAAGTAATATAAAAACATATCTTTAGTAATTTATTATATAAATTAATTAAATAAATGACTATTACATATACATACTTCTTCATATATACATATATGTGTGTTTGTTGTTTAAATTGTTTGTTTTTTCTTTTAAACAAAACTTCCAGTGTAAAAACTTAAATAAAAATAACTATTAGATATACATACTTCTTCATATACATATATCTTTTTCTACACACACACACACACACACATATATATATGTGTTTATTAAATTGTTTCTTTTTTCTTTTAAACAAAACTTCCAGTTAAAAAACTTCAATAAAGGATAACTATTACATATAAATACTTCATATACATATATCTTTTTCTACACACATATATAATATAGTGTGTGTGGTACAAAATAAGTGTGTGTTGATTGTATTGTTTGTTTTTATCTTTTAAATAAAACTTTCAGTTGAAAAGCTAAAATGATGCAAAAGACTTTAGTATGTAACCATTAAATAACAAAGTATAAGATATAAATAAACCAGTAGTGACTGAAATTTCTATCTTGTTGTGAATAAATATATATATCTGTAGGGTATCATATGTTTACAATACAACAATAAATTCAGTTTTAAATATTTGCTTTTTAGAATAGAATTTGTGGAAGAATGCTTGTCCTCGAATATGTGAAAATTTTTCCCTCAAGCTCATATAACGTTAAACAATATTTTGTTTACAAATTTAAACATTCCCTTTTAAACAGTTGAATACATTTTAATTTTTTGTAAACAACATACAATTAGTTTCATCTATGAAATAATTTTTAAACTATCTAATCAATATTAGCTATAATGAATCATTAAATTTATTTATATTAAATTATAATGTGGCACATTAAATTATAATGTGGCATTAAATTTATTATTTTATAATTCATTGTATGGTTTATTGTTACTTTCATTTTTCTTGCTATATTATATTTGTAAATTAAATTTAGTGAAAGATTAATATTTATATTTCTTTCACTTGAATCTTCAAATCATATTATACTTTCTTTCTACACTGTTATTAGTATAGTGAAAAGTGTATAACTGTAATTAGTATATTAAAAATTTTGGATTTTTTTTTTTTACTACTGGTAGTAACCAATCATAAGTTGTACTACTAAATTAGCAGTAAATGACACCTTTTCATAAATGTGCCAGTGGTCAGTCAACAAATATGCCTTAGAAACAACACAATACATTCCAAATAACAGATCCTTAACATTTATTTACACATTACGTATTATGTGTTGCGTGCACACACATATACATATATGTATATATATATATATATATATATATATATACATATGTAGTGTGTGCATATGAATTTAATTTGCTAATGGAAGTTGAATATATGTTAGCTTTAATTGAGTCTTCAAAACACATTTCTGTTTGTTTTTACATTATCATATATTAAAAGATTTGAGTTCTTTATCTACTGGTAGTTACAAATCAAAAGTAATAAATGATGCATTTTTATAAATGCCATTTGCGCAGTTGTCAGATGTATCATATGAAACAGTAGAGTAAATGTCAAATGTCTAAGTCATATATTTATATATATGATATATGTGGGCATTAATATAGATGCGCACACACACATATTTACATATATATATATATATATATATATATATATATATATATACACTGTGTGTGTGCATGTGAATTTAATTTCCTAATGAAAGCGTAATAGATAGTTGCTTTGCTTGAATCTTCAAAGCACATTTCTGTATATTTTTACATACAATACATTAAAAACTCTGATTTCTTTCACTACTGGTAGTTACCAATCAGCTGTAGAAAATGATGTATTTTTATAAACAAGTCAATGGTCAGTCATCATATGTATCATATGAAACAGCACACTAAGTGTCACACATGCTTAAATCAGATATTTATACACATATAAGTGTGTGCTTATATATATATGCAGTTGAATTAATTTTAGTTTTCTAATGAAAGTTTAATAAGCATTTGTTTTATTTGAAGCATAATAACATTTTACTTTATTTTTACAATATCATATATTAATAGCTTTGAACTGCTAATTACCAATAATCAGTAGTAAATAAGTAATAATAAATCTGTCTAGTATACTAATATTTAGTTTTGGTCTACTTTGAGCAGCAAACTTTCATCTATCATATTACAATTTTTGTTCCATTTAACTTACAATAAAAATTCATACAAGTTACTGAAAAAAATATGTAACTACATATTTTCTGTTGGAGGGGGGGGTGAAAAAATTTGTGAAAGAATATGGCAATATTCTATGTTCAATATGATATCCATCAGGAACTAAGCTGCTTTTTATTTCTTTAAAATACACAGTTTAGATGAGTTATTCTTTAATGTATACACATAACTGGCCCTCTCTTTTCTTATTAAATTTTATTTACTTAGCTTATTTTACAATTAGACTAATCAGATGATATTTGCAAAGAAAAAAATTTAGTTTACAAAATCTATTTCATTTCAATAAGTTTGGGTAAAATTTAAAACAAAGATAATAAAAAACTTAAAAACAAAGCAAATTTTAAAATATTGCATTAGTAGTTTTTTTTTCCTAAAATTGCTAAAACAGTTTAATTGACTACATATTAAAATATGAATTTTGATTGAGCTATTAATTATAAAATCAATGTTAGACAGTTCCATGCTCAGCTTAGATATATTAACATATTTCCTTTAATAACATTTCTATAGCATTATATATAACATTTTTATGAGAGAATTTCCCATAATTACAATATTAGTTTCTTTAGATTTCCCCTTTTCTCTCACAGAAAACACCCTATTTATAATATCGCTGGGAATAAATAGGATAGTTATACAGTAAATATCATTTATAATTATTAACTCTAAATCTAAATTAGAGTACAAACTTATTTTCAGATTCTAAAAGAATCTTGATGTGGAATAGGGGTTTTCATTCATAACTTAAATTCTAAACAACTCTTTAAAAAAGAAACTTGTAAGCAATTTCTTTTAAATAATTGATAACATAATCATCAGTGCTGGATAACCCATTAGGTAAATAAAGCAATTGCCAATGAGCTCCATACTTTTTAGGGGTCCTACAACATTAGATTAAATTATGTGTATGTATGTATATATATTTATAATTTGTTTGTATAAATATATGTATACAAAATTATATTTCTTCACACACAAAAGAAAAAAAATATTTGAAAAAATTTTAGTTATAACACAGAATGTTTAATTGCAGCATTAACAAATTTTACTGAATGCAGGAATTTTTACTACTGGTAATTACCAATCATCAGTAGTAAATAAGTAATAATAAATGCATTTTCACAAATGAGCCAGTGGTCAGCCATCAGATGTATCATAAAAAACAACACTGTAAGTGCCAAATGCCTAAATCAGATGTTTATACATATATGTGTATATATATATATATATATATATATATATATATATATATATATATATATATATATACACATGTGTATATTTGTTTACACACAAACTAATATTTAGTTTTCTATTGAAAGTCTAATAGATATTTGTTTTACATGAATCTTCGAAGCACATTTTACTCTTTTTAAATCATCATATAATAATTAAAGTTTGAATCCCTTTGCCACTTGTTTTATTTATAATTTTTTTTGGTGGGGAGGGAGGGGGTAAAGTTTATGTACATAAATATATATATATTCTTTAACTTCTTTAGGTTAAAAAAAATTACCAATTTCTGTATTACATGTTTGTATGGTATCAAGAATATGTTAGGTTCTTACAACATGATCACATTTTTGCATAAAATCAAAAGTAAATGAAGCTTTGAGGTTTCCAGATGTAATTTTTGCTATTGATTGCATACTTTTCTATAGTTTCTGCACTATCATCAGATAATTCTCCAAAATCTTATATGAAATGAAAAGGATTCACCAGACTGAATGTGCAATAGATAATATACTTCATATCTTTACTGTGATTTTTAACCTATTTTTAAAATTATTTATACTTAATAACTGGTTTTTGAAACAATTAATAAATTTACATTATGTAGGTTTTGTGGTTAGCTTTGTTAAGTAAATAATATTATAAACTTTAAATACACATTTTATCATAAATTGTTGATTCTGACTTTAGCAACAAATACAAAATTACTAGGAAATGTACATGATATATTTATTTGAAATAACAGTGCAGCAAATCTCCAAAATAAGAAATGATCAAAATAAGAATCCTCAATAATTTAATAAGTAAACTCCCAAAATATACAATTATAAATTTCTGAAATATATCAATTAGTCTTGTAACATAATGTGAAGTACATATGAAATTTGTCTATAAATAAAAATTGTAAACTTTGTATGACTTTTCACACTAAACTTGTATTTACTATACTATCAATATTTTGTCTTAAAGTATTTAAAATTAAAATTAAGTAAAATGCCAATATTTATCGCATTGTATTTGATATAAATTTAATTTATTTACTCAGATTATTCTTTCCATTTAACTGGAAAAAAAAGATTTAGTATAAATAATTGCAATAATAAGTAATGTGGAGATTTAAATATTTATTTGAAGTATTTAAATAATCAAGAATTCAAATTCTAAATGCAAAGTATTCAAAATTCTAAATTGCAAGTGATAGTGGATATGGCTGGTTACTCTATTACTTAACCCCATACCTAGCCAATGCCTTTTTTTACTTTATTTCAAGTCAGTCCACTTGTATTTTATTCCTTTTCAATCCCATGCAGCAAGCATTTACATAATTTGCAAGATTGTAACACTCTTTTTCTGCAGATGGGCAGTTTTTATTCAACTCACCAGATAATATGTGCAAAGTTTTTTCAATGTAATAATCATTTCAATCTCTCTTTTTTTTTTAATGGATATTGCTGTTCAAATAAGTAGCTGTTTCAGCAATGCAAGGCTTCAAAGCTAATATTTTTCATTCACGTGGATCTGTTTATTTTCATCTATCTGTACTCTGATTGGTTTAACGCAAACGATTATCGATATTAAAAATCCCGCCCTTCACAACTCCTAGTTGTGGACCGGTTGTGTGTGGACGCTACAAGCGTTCCAGTCAGGATCCAAATTGAGTATCCACACGCAAGTTTCGGAAGTTGTGGACGCAACTTTGTGGACGCAAGTGTTGCAGTCAGGATCCGGCCCTTAGTTATGATGCGATAAATTAAAAAATTAATCGTTTGCGTTTAACCGGGGAAAATAATGCTTGGAATAATGACATGAAATGCTCCAAAAAAAGGGAAGGAATGGATTTCGAACGTTAAAAATTTTCAAAAACCTTCCTAGGGATATACCTAATAATTTCCCAAATTTTCACGGCGATTGCATGTATGGTTTTTGAGTCTATCTAGTACAGACAGACACAAATTCATTTATATATATATAGATAATACAAACGAAGATAATTATCTAACATTGCTCGCATACAAGTTAATAATCAAGCGTCTCTCCTAGAAAGCGAAAAATTTCTCTGATTGTGGTTTAGTGAACTACAATGTTAATTTTTTTGCAACATGGTGACTGATCTGACCGAGATCTATTTAAATATGATTCCAAACAGTTACAAACATCCGTGTCTTTAGTGGGATTAGAACCCATATACTTCACTGCAAGTCAGCGCTGTGTCTATTTGGACATCTTCTAGAATCTTTTTATTATTTTTTTATTTATAGTTTAAAATATTTAACGGGGTTACATCAGATAATTACTACTAGTTTCCTTAAAGTGAATTTAAGTGATTAAGAAGAAGTACAAATTGAAAAATTGGATTCCACATACATTTTTTGTTACTGCATCCTTAAAACTGTGAAACCAACTAAAAATGAAAATTAAATATTATTAGGATTCCACATACATTTTTTGTTACTGCATCCTTAAAACTGTGAAACCAACTAAAAATGAAAATTAAATATTATTATAGATATGGAGTGCCATTGGCAACTTTTGAGCAGCGCGAAAGTTAATTAGATCCAGATCTACTGCTTAAAACCGATTCTGAATGGCTGCAAACGTCCATATCAGCAGCAAAATATGAACCCATGGACTCCCGTATCGAAAGGCAGTGCTCTACCACTTCGACCATCGTACGTAAGTTACATATTATTCGGCGCTAAGTTATATACTGACTAGGAGATTAATAGCTGTAAGACTACTTTCTAAAGGTTGAAAAATCTCATATGATCTCCTAAAAATTGTTTAAAATATTTGCTATTCATATATTGGAGCAGTTTGGATCAACCTGCTGTTGATTATACTGTTGCGCTAATAAGGTATCTTAAAAACATTAGGATTATTTATTTAAATTTATTTATTTTATTTTTATAATTTATTTTGTTATACTATTTATTTTATTTTATTTTATTATATTATTTATTTTATTACAGAATCTACAATTATCACTTTTCTCAAATGTAGTTTTTTTTTCAGTATAAAAATTTATTAGTAATAAGACAGTAGTAATGTTCTACCTTATATTATAACAGATCAGATTAAAAATTATGATAGACGTTGAGACATAGACATTACTATCAGCTTCGAGCCCAGCGTTCGGTCTGGGTAATTGAAGTTCCCCAATAAAATTGCCTATCGATAGCCGAATGGTAGAGTGTTGCTCTTCTGTTCAAGAGTTGGAGGGTTCGGATCCCGCTCGCGACATATATGTTTGTAACCATTCGAAATCTGTTTTAACACTAGAATTACGGAAGGGGTCATTTTGACACCTAGCGAACTTTTATCTCTGACAGCTCTTCTATTTCTTTTGCAAATATCTTAATCCTTTCTTGACTTTTCCTAAATCATTGTGATTTACGAAATAGTAAAGATTTCAAGAAAATCGTATTTTTATTTTAGCCCTAACAAATGTTTATAGAAATACGGCAGGCTATATACTGATGTTGAAGACAAGTGTAAACTTCATAATGACTCTTTCACTATTTTATTAGCAGAACTGGAAGCATTCATAGCGTTGTTGTACGTAAGGGGGCATTAGCCGCCGAGGGCTTACCAATTCTTAGTTTGTGGTCCAAGACTTGGGGACCAAAGTTTTTTCATGAAACTATGAGTAGAGATAGGTTTCCGGAAGTTACGAAATTTCTTCGTTTTGAAAATAAACTAACAAGGTCTTCACGTTTGCAGTGTGATAAATTTACACTAATATCCGAGGTATGGAATACTTTTATAGAAAACTGTAAGCTTTGCTACAAACCAAATGAAAATATTACGTTTGATGAACAGTTATTCCCTACAAAAACAAGATGCCGTTTTTTGCAGTATATGCCTAACAAGCTCGATAAATTCGGAATAAAATTTTGGCTAGAAGTAGATGTTAGGACAAAATACTTATTAAACGGATTTCCATATTTAGGAAAAGATGAAATGAGATAAAGTGATCAAAGTTTAGGAGAGAGTAAATAATTTATTGATCTACATACCTGCAAAGTCTGTATATTTTTAAAAACAAACTGTAGTTGTAATATTTGAGTTATTTTAATTTATTTTTCTAATATATTATATGTATAGAGAATATGCAGATATTTATCAAGGGGTAAACGGACACAGTAATTCTAGGTAAAATACCGTTAACTCTGTTAAGCAGTCATGTCATTGGTCGACCGTAGGAAACAACGCTTATTGTATTAATTTTTTTCATATTTATATTACTTTGTTTTATCTTTCTTACAACATAACAGTATTGTAATAATCGTTATTACTTTAAATTTAGTTTTTCATTCTCCCTTAGCGAATTCTTTTAAAAAGATGACAGTGCAATATGCAAGTAATTATGGGACATTCTAAAATTCGGGGTACAATACATCAATTTTCGAAATTTTATAGGTATATAACTACAACGTATATTATAGAAATCCGAATTTTACTTCCTTTATGACATCAATTTAAACATGTTTGTTCATCACAAATTTTTAGTTATTCAACTATGGATAAATTAAAAAATTGTTTTTATACTTATAAACTTATTAGATTTATTTGAAATATAGAAAGTTTTTCATGGTTATTAAATCGTTTAGTTGATATACATATCTGTATATTTTCAATGTTTGTTATATTATTTATTTATATTATATATTATTTTAGAGAAATATGCAGATATTTATCAAGGGGTTTTTACACATGGTAAAATTAAGCAGCAGGTTCATTGGCCCTTTATGTTCGGTTATATGTTTTTGAATATTAGAAAATATATTAAACTTATACAAAAAAATGAACAATACTATTATACATTCCTTAGCAATTAATAAGTTTTCAAGATAAATTAACATTATAATTAAAAAAATAATGAAATACTACTACTGATGCTTCTTAAAATATAACAGCTTTAGAATAAAATGTGTTAATATTTTCTAATGTCTAAATTTATGTTATTGAATAGTTTTGGTTCAAATTTTTTTTTTTTTTCTGAGTTTTGCTTTTGATTCCTTTTTTTTGTTTAACGTGATTTAGTGCAGTTAACTTAATCATCGAAATTTATAAGTATTATTCTTGCTTATACTTTTATTATTTTGTTAATATATCTGTATAAATTGATGATTAAATATGTTATAGTTACTTGAGTTGCAAATATGTAACAAGAAAAATATTACTAGTTAATCGGTGTTTCTCAATGATTTTTTTAGTAACGTAGAGTTGCCTGTTTAAGCATTTGCTAATACAACGTCACGGAATTTTTGATCATTTTATTATGACCGTATAGGGGGTCAACATCATTCCATAGAACAATACAAACAATGTTGGTTCTTGTAATTTAAAAGCAGTAACCGAGCACCCCCCCCCAAGTTTGGCCTTTCACATACAGAAGTATCGGTTAGAAACTTAAAGGACATTGCCAACACGAACCTATTTTACGTGCCCCAGCTGCTATTAATGAACACTGTGGATCTTTGGTCAACTTAAGCCTCGATCCCACAACCCCCCGGTCTCGCAACCGTTTCGCTCAATGGTTATATTTAACCATTGTTGTTGATTATATTTAGAGCCGGTCTCACCAAAGTCGTTTAACATCTAACCACGATTAATCTCTATTTAAACTGAGAATTTAGCCCCACATTGGTTGACGCCATGAGTTAATCGCGGGTAGCCGACTTTGGTGAGACCGGCCCTTAACCATAACTATGTAGCTTTTTGTTCTGCTTTTTAGATTACTGATTAACTATTTAACGTAGCTGAACTTGTAAATAATGTCTTTTAATTTTTTTCTAGAGTAATTTAAAAGTTGCTTAAATCTTCATAATGTAGTCAAAAAGGATTAAATGTTTAATTATTATGATTTCACAGTGAAAATAATAACTTCTCTGTAAATAAATGAAAACTATAATATTCTGATATTGTATATGATAGATAGTAACCAAAACTGAAACTATGTATGTGTTTTGAATGTGAAGAAAATAGATTTATTGGACTTTAATGCGACGTTACTGTATGTATATTACTCAGATTGTAACCCTTCAGTGAAATCACTGTTTAAAAATGTCTGAATAAAAAACAGGGCTTCCAACTCGGGAACCATAGACTTCCTTATGAATTTGGTTGAGGTTTATGAGCAATTTCAATTTTAGTCGGTTTTATTTGCCTACCTGTAGCTAAAATGAAAACTGTAGTGCTCCGAACCAAATAAAACCACAAATATACATAAATTAAAATATATAAAAATATCCAGTTCATCTAAAAAACTACAATCTCGATATAATAAGTCAGTTTGGTCATTGCTAGAAATTTGCTTTTGTTTATTCTCGAAATTCTTATTATTTGAAAATAAAGAGTTGAGCCAGCATAAAAGGCAAATAAAATAGTAAGAATAATCTCTGTTTAGAAGGAATATTTAAAATGACCTTGAATTCATTTTATTTGAAGCAAAAGTAATAAATTTATTTTAATATACGAACTGAATTTGAGATTTTACATCTTTTTAACAATGTTGTCAATTAGAATAAATACATTAACAATCTGAAATTTAGATAAATGTCTGTAAAAGAAATATTTCATAGTACTAGCTATAGCATAGTAAAGCTGTCCATCAACATTTTCACATCTTTCAATTGATTGCAATAGTTATATCCTGTAGTACATTCTCAAACTTTTATATAAGACTACATTTAAAAAAAAATTCTAAAAAAGTATTTAATTGAAACTAAATACTTGTTCTGGATATAGCAAATATTTCATCTCAACTCACTTAATGAAAAGTGCATAACGTGTAAAACATCAAGCACTGTGGTGTACTCTGTAAGCTAACTGCCTGACTTGCACAAGCTGCCATTGCAGTTGTCAGTCATGAATTACCGATTCCATAGTAACAAATAACAAATCAAGCCTTTGTTGAATGAAATCCAACTATTAATAAGGTTATTTTGCAAAAAAATGTCAACATCGCTGAAAGAGAGGTGGTAAAACTACTCAAATTAGTTTTACCAAGTTGAAGAATATTACTTTAATACATTGACTGACAAGAACTTGGGAAACATAATGCCATCAAACTCGGTAAGTTGTAATGTTTAAAGGATTAGTTGTGTTTAATATATTGATAACTTAAATGATATTATTATTGCATTTATATACTTACACCTATTTTTGCATTGTGCATTATTTTTACTATTCATTACTACTTCCTATCTCATTTATAGGAATCTATTTCCTACTTAATGCTTACATTATATAATGATAAATACCTATTAATGTAGGTACTTTTTTCATCAGATTGTATCTTTTGGTTACATGTTATTTGTATACAAAACCCAAAATATGCAATTACTGAAAAGCTATTTGTTGTACACAATAATACGCATCATAGGCCCTACAATCATATTCTCATATTAAACTGTCCATTATATAATTTACGTGTTTTACTATAAGTTATCTCATACGTTTGTTTTAGTAAGTAATCTTCTACAAGGAAAGTCGTATTGGTAGATCACGAAGTAAATGTATATCAGTCGTACAGGGGCGTAGGCAAGGGGGGGTTAGAGGTTTAAACACCTCCCCTTGAAGCTCAGACAAAATGGCAAAAATAAAAATTTTAGTAGAAATTATGCGGGCTGTTATTTTTTAGAATTATGAACACCTCTTGAAAATCATGAATTCCCCCCCCCCTTGAAAAAATTCTGTGTACGCCACTGCATTTGTAATAGATGGGAATTATTCAAATCATTTGTATCATTCTGATCAATGTGTCGGAAATGTAATTTTGAAACTCGTGCTTGAACAATTTAACTGCCCCGATTAACTCAGATGATTTAATTATGTTCCATATGTTTTTCACACATTTTTTGATATAATCTATCTAGACTTTGGTTACATCCTACAGACATTAATCTGGTTTCGTTAGATGAGTGTTACTGTTTTTACCCTAAATTTAATAATTGGTATATATTTTTATTTACCTATTAAATGTTCCTTTTTTAATAAACTCCAATACATGGGAAAAAAGAAGCCCTATTTTAGATATCAAAGTATCCCTCAGATATTATGTCAACTCATCTGTGAACGATGCAGATTAAAAAGTATGTTAAATTCTAGATTTTCCCTAATATTCCTAGATGAAGCTGCTAACAACAGCACAGAAATTTTCTAATGTACCATCAACTTTTATATTTCGTTAAAATAAAAATCTACATCATATTGTTTTTAACCTCGGGTTGTAATGAGGATTGTCTCTAAACACAGCCATCTTTATATACATGAAATTCAATTTTAAGTAGTTTATGATCAAAACTTAAAACGTATATTTGCAATACAATTGATAAGTAATTCGATAATGAATGTCTTAGAAATTTTTGATATCGTACTGATGAGAATAAATCAGTAGTAATAAGTAGCATTTGTAAATTATCTATTTAATCCTAATTTGCTTTCATTGAATAGCTTTAAGAACAATTTTTAAGTACAAACTACATGAACGTAGTTTTAAAAATTACATAAGTTACTTTGCTGTATCTCTTGGGTAGAAAAAAATCTTTTTAATTTTCATTCATGCCCCTATATTTGTATTACTTAATATAAATTTTTCATTTTCTTCTCATGTAAGCGCAAATTTTTGAAGAACAATTATTAAGCGTTTCTTTAAGAATATAGTTTGCAAAATATACACTTTCTGCTAGCTTGGAGTTTTTATAGAGGCATGTTTTTTTTTTTTTTTTTTTCCGAATCCAGTACTTTATTTGATCCAACTGTATGACTCAATGTTCTTAGCTCCGCTAAGCGACCAAGAATTTTTCCATTTTAAGGCAGATATTTTTTTCTTTTTTCTAAACAAAGATAATGAAGTTCTGTTTTCAGACTCTTAATTATTTTTGTTATTGTTGCTTGCAATTCGTGGGTTTTATTTCAAAATTTATAATTTCGGCTTGGTCTAATTTTTTTTTTTTATTCGCGTCGTCTTGCTACTCTCTTAGTTATGCCATACTCCATAAATTTCTTTCCATGAAAATATTGAATGAAATATAGGGATATTCATGATTCCCTTTGAAGTTTCAGAATGCTATAATAATATTATTATTAACATTATTATTATAATAGTCTTAACTTAAAAATAATATTATTAACTAAGTAATAATATTATTATTAACTAAGACAAATACAGCAAAAGAACATTGCAATAAATACAGAAAAAAAAAAATTCGTTTTATTTAAAGCTGATAAACATTGCTTGTTGTAGAGGGCGATAGATGGCGCTGGTGTTTTTGATGTCTTTTTCTTTTGGTCGTTGTACCGTTTTTCTGTGCGTTATAGAAATAAAAATGTGTTTGTAATGAATAGTGTTTATCTCATGGTTCTACTTCCTGATGAAGAATGAAAAGTCGGCTGAAAGCTCCTGTTTGGGTGCCAAAAAGTATGATTTTTTTCTTTAATTCCGTAATAAAGTAAAGGATCTTCCTTTACAGTCCAGAAACCGTGGTACTGACTTTTCATTCTTCATCAGGAAGTAGAACCATCACAAAAACACACTATCCATTACACCTTTTATTTCTATAACGAACACAAAAACGGTACAACGACTTAAAGAAAAAGACAAAGTCTCTACAGGTGTTTTGTTTGTGAACCTTTGGTGACATGTACAGATCAATACGATAGTCCAGTTTCTGCTAGACTCAAATCAACATAATATAAACTGTATTCAGAGTACATGTTATCCTTTCACGCAGTTCAACTAAATAAATCGGCAAAGGGAGTAAGAAAACAGTCTTTTAAATAGCCTCACAAGGAAAGGTAGCGCGGTGTTAAATCCAGTGAGAGCGTGTGGATATGGCACCGTCTTCAGAAATTAACCCAGTCCAAATCAGTAATATGAAAACTTTAGGATACAACTTTGTCTTTATTTCGTATAGAATTTAGAGTAGAACATTCTTATACTTCCAGGTTTTCCTGAAAACCACTTTCCTTGATATGATATAATAGTAGCAAGTTTTGATTACTTTTCTCCTAGTTTCTGGCAATTTAGCATTCGAAAGATAATATTTAATTTTCATCCCATGTCAGAAAACACGACATTTTTCACTTCCATATGCCTAGTGTTGTAAGATACATTATTTTAATATCATAAGTACTCCAATAATATTTTCTTATCTATAACTCTTGTTTTCGAGGTATGTTGATGTTATCTATTATGAACTACCATTTATTTTATCAATTTACTTAAATGGTATAATAGGTACAGCGTGACTTCTATTGAATTTTATTTATCTATATAAATGCAAAATATTTGACTTCTAAGTTCTATTTCTTGCTTCCTGTTAAAATTAAGCCCAATAAAAAATCTTGTAAATGGCACGTCAATATGAATATAGTAAGTATGGTAGTAATAGAATACCTTTTTACTAAAACAGGCAGTATTACTTTTGAATATTACTCACAGGATATCACAGGAAGCATTAACAAATAAATATAATATTACAAAAAGATATATATTATTATGTATATTTTTACACAATCATGTTTACTGAAAGGCTTTAGCCGTTGGCTGGTTGGGACCACTGTTCACATCATCATCATCAGCATTGACACGACAGCCTTTTGTGGGCCTGGGCCTTCCTTAGAAGCTTTTTCCAATCTGTCCTTCTCCCAGCAATTGATCTCCATTTCTTTACCTTTATCCACACAGTCTTTCCATCGTTTCTTAGATCTTCCTTTTGGTCTTTTATTGGAAGGGAGTGCATTAAAACCTCTCAAAGTTGTTCGTTCTGGGCTCATTCTCATTAAATGTCCTGCCCATCTCATTCTATTCAGCTTTATAGATTTGATAACATCATCACTGTTAAAGATCTTATATAATTTAAAATTATATCTTTTTCTCCAGTTGTTATTTTCAAAGACAGAACCAAAGATGGTGGGACCACTGTTCTACCTAGTTTTAATTCGCGTTCAGTGGCGACAAAAAAATTAAATACAGATCCAGGTTTATTGATAAAGTCTCCCTCCCCACTTCTTTTTTGTCTATGCAGAAGGGTGTTTAATACTTGTTATCGTGTATTAATGAAAGGATATCAACACTAGAGGGCAGCACACTATAAATACTTTATTAGTCATTCTGTATAAATAGGAAATGAAAGCTGAAAAAGTATAAATTAGCTAACAAAAAACGACTATTCTTTCTACAGAATTTTGCATTGAAGAAAAATTGAACCGAAAGGGAAAATTGTTTTTAAAGAATAATTACCACATAATCAGATTATCAGAATTGTTAAGTAATAAAATTTTCTGTTTTAAAACAGAAAATGGGTTATCTTAGGCAGTCTAGGTAAATAACATTTTAGTGTCCCTATTGCTTTCCCTTAAAAGCACACACATAGCACATATAAAACACTTAAAGCAAATATTTATCAATATGCATTTAAAAATAATTAAGATTCTCCTATTTGATTTACTTACTTAAAAAGCTTCTAAATAGCAAACTCATTGATTGAACTTTTAAAAATTCATTTATAGTAACCATACCTTTTAAAATAAAACTTCCAGCGTACTACACCTTAAAAGTTGGTTTCGTTAATACAGATTCATTAAACAAATTGAATAGTGACAATACGATGCTAATGAACTATATTTTACTCGTTATACAAAGTTTAAATCTTATAATAAAAACTTGAATATGTTATAAAAATATAAGAAAAGAACCTTGTTATATCTAAATATATTTAAGTATGTCTTTGATGATATAAATGCCAAAATGCTATAAGTTACTGTATGACTTCAGAATGGCTCCTAGGAAATTGCTCTTCTTATTTCTGGCAGGTTTCTTAAGAAAAGTGATGGAACAACTGGAAATTTGGTTGTGAACTTTCAGGTGGTTAACAGTACAAACATTCTATAATTTAAAACAATGTGATCAATCGTTATTTAATTCTCGAACACAGAAAGCTCTTTTTAAAAAATTGTTAAAATTTTAACTAAATACGGCTAAATAATCACGAGTTCAATTCCTAAAATTGTTTTTTTTCTTCATTTGGAATCGACTTTAAATTAAAAGTCCTTTCCTGTCGAGTGGGGGGGGGGGGGGGGGGGGGGACGGGGGGGGGGGGAAAATATTTTCGTGCTACAAAAAATTGCCTCATATTTTTAAACAAATCAAATATTTATATCTAGTGTCTCTTTATAAAATTTTTAACTTATTTCAGATTATTTTTTAAAAAAATACTTGCATTATGATTATAAAATTTTTCTTCCTCGATTTTTCTTAGCTCGTTCATAAATTAAAATTAGTTTAATATTTACGCCTTTAACTTGAAACTTTGAATAAATACTTCAAAACTAGATGGCAGCACTATAAAGATATAAAAAAAGACTCCGATGATAAGATTTATTAACTTAACTAATTCGGTGTTTTACTTAAAAAGCTACATAAACAACGGACAAAAAATAATTTTATGCTGACAAGTATAATTTTGTGAACGAAAATGTACCCTTCCAAATTATTTTTAATTTCATAACACAATAAAAGTATCAAAACATAAATCTGAAAAAAATAAGCTCAGTATTTCATAATATCCTGATTACTATTTAAAATCAAATATCCTTTAAATGAACAATGGGTAACGGAATAGACGGCTCTTTGGTGGTAGAGTTCGCAAGTTCGAATCCTGCTGATCGCATGGCTGTTCATAGCCGTTTGGAATTCGGTTTAAGCAGTAGGTCTCGGTCTCATCAGCTCTCGTGTTACGAAATACAATAGAACCTCGGTATAACGACCCCCTGTGGGACCAACATCATATGGTCGTTGTAACAAATTGAAAAAAAATAATAATAATAAATTGAGCAAAGAAACGACGCAACAGTACATACCTAGAGAACACTTCTATTTATTTGTATTTCCATTACTCAATTTTTGAAAAAATCTTTGACGCCTGTTTCAAGTTCATTTGGGAATTTTTCATTATCACTGATTCCATATCCGTTAGATTTTGAAGGAAATCCTCAGAATTAAATTGTCCTTCAAAATATTGACGTAAGGCATTGATTGCATTGAAGGCTTCTTTTTCATTCACTTTTTCAAGAACTTGGAGGATTTCTTCTCCGTCGTCGGAATAGCAGATTTCTTCATTTCCGGTAATACGGGCAATAAAATCGTCCTCATTCAAATATTCTCCGCAGCACTGTAAAGTTTCGTCTACGACAACTAACTCATCAAAAGATAATTGAAGATTTAGTTCTCCCCATTTCCTCCACACACAAAGAGAGAAGTACAAGTTTCTTGAAGTTGCACCACAGTACAATAATTTTGAAATAGCTTACTTGTTAATGAGTTCAGCGGACTAAAATTGGCGGTCGTTCTAACGAAAAATAATACGCCTGGGGTCGTTGTAATGATTTAAAATTAACATTATTCCTATGGTAAAACAATTTGGACTTTTTAAGATGGTCGTTCGAACGAAGGGGTCGTTAAAAAGAGGTTCTATTGTAAGTAGACTGTAGCATTCCAAATTCAAACAAAAAACTAAACACTAAATTTTACTTTTGTTATATTTTTATTACTTAATATGGATATAATAATAAAAACGTAAAAAAGATCCATAAAGCCCCGAATTAAATTAAAATTCTACTAGTACTTTTAGATCCATTTCTTTTACTTTTCGTAAGTTTCCTCTGCACTTGTTAAAAATTTTGGGTAGACACTTTAAGCATATGGACTTATTCTAACAATGGTAAACACGAGGTGTCTGCCTTTTTATAAAACTCGTAGTTCATGTGAGCATTTTTCAATTACATTATCTTAGCTGAATCTACATAACTTAATAGTTCTGCAAACAGTTTTAAAAATCTCTAAAGCGGATTCTGTAGAGATGTAAAGTAGGGGAAATACCGGGTGATGAATGAATCCATAAGGTAAAAGTCTAACAGGGCCGGCCGTAGTATTTTTTGCCGACCTAGGCAAACTTAAAAATATGCCCCTTCCCAGTACATAAAAAATGACAGTTTTAATGAAAAATCCTGAAAAAATTATAAATGAGCTATGTCAACTGAAAAAGGAGAAATAATTTAATTTAAATTTATTAGAATATATAATTTTAAAGAGATTTTTTAAAGAGGCTGAAGATTTCATTCTGTAAGTGTGAATTATTCCACTTACGTGTACATAATATTAAATTCCATGTCACGTGAAACTAACTTATTTTACACCAGGGTCGTAGCCAGAAATTATTTTCGGAGGGGGACCAAGGGAGAAAGACACTTCTTGTCCGTGAATGATAATTCAATTATAATGAAAGGGAAGGCACTGTATTTCCGGAATACAGTGCTGTATTCCAGCCCAGCAAGACTTTTATGGTCTCAATGGTTTTTTTCTAAGAAAATAACTGTCCATGTTCATGAACAACTAGGCAGGTAGCATATACACACACAGTCGTGGGACATTGTCTATCTACAAAATAGTCTTTCAAAATTTTTTTGGGGGGACCAGTCCCCCAAATCCCTCCCCCTGCCTACGGCCTTGTTTTACACTCTTTTGTTACACAATTTTCTAATGTTGGTGAGCATAAAAACAACTTAGTCATTAAAATATATTCAGTAGACAATACTGATACAGACTTACGGAGAAATTTTATACTGAACTGTAAAATTTTTGCCGCTTCTAAATTTTGAAGCTAGTCGGTAGACAAGGTAGGCGACTTTTATCCTTGTCGTCTTTTTTATCCTTGTTTTTCTAGAGCCTGCCCGTGGTCTAAGTCCAGTATCTGAGATCATTATGTTTAAAAAGAAGTTATAAATCAGGACATTTATTCAATGTTAGTGATGGCATAAACCACTGCAGAGTTCTTGAAGGCAACTATACATAGCTGCAATGTCTTTCCCTACCACTATGTATAAATAACATAAAAATTAAAGCTAGCGGTCTGTGAGACCTCACTTTACCCGGTTAAAATCCAGAAATAATAATATTAGCATTTAGGAACCAGTGATAAAAGGGAGACCGTGGTTTGCAGCTGCGTAATTCTTTGTAGGTATATAATTTTCATTTATGGATCCTCCCACGTGGGCGGTTTCACATTCATTTTTTTTTCTTAACGATTGTTTGAACTATTCATTTTCAATGAAGAGAGGGTGTTTTTGTTATTCTCACTAATAGTAGGTTGTAGCCAGCAAAGAATCAATTAGAAGATTTCAGGTCTGCCTTTAAACTGTAAATTACCACATTACTACATTTATTATTCATGAATTAGTGTTGCAGTTTTAAAAAAATGCTTGAAAGTATATTTCTATTTAAATTATTAGAAAGCTGATGGGGAATTTTGAACAGTCATTATCGTAAATGATATGTCTGCGTTTTCAGTAGTATTTGACACTATTATCTTTTTTCAAAATTAGTTTGCTCCTTGAACAAAATATTTTTTCGAAATTCCGATTCAGTAAACGCGTATTTTACAACTGGAAAGTTTTATGTTTTATCTTAGTTCAAACATGCGCAATATTTTTGTCAGCAAGCAAATATTTGCTTTATCTACTGGTGGTCAAGTATGTGATAACCCGTTCCCTGATCGCCAGTTTTGCCTGCCATTTTCTCAATTGTTATATATTGTATTGTTTATTAATTTTCACCTCAATATATTACCATTTTTTTATTCTTACATAAATCAATAAACAATATCTAAAAAGTTAAAACGATACATAAGTATTTATATTAATAATCAATAAATCACTCGAATCATATTACATATACTATATTAGATGGCATATTTGTTTAATATCAAACTTCATATTAAACAAATTTCTTTACACACTTTCGTTACACAATTTTCATAATATTGATGAACATCAAAACCACTTAGTCATTAATATATATGGAGGGGAAAATTAATAAACAATACATTAACAGTTTTAAAGCAAGTTTTAAATTTAAAAAAAATAATTTCTGAAACCATTGTTTGTTGCGTCATCTATTAGCAATATTGAAATAGACAAAAAGAATTACCGAATTCAAAGATACATGTTAGTAGCCACGAATTCATTTCAACGAGGAATTTTCCTCTGTCTTATGGCATGTTGACAGTACGGGCACAAAAACTCCAAATATGGGAGACACTACACCGGGGAATAATGTTTAAGGGTTAAATGTTTAAAATCAACAATTATCAGGAATAAATGCTTTTATTTATCGAGAGAAAAATTGAAAATAACTGCTCTCAAACTGAAAAAGAAACCCTAAGATTTTTTTTAAAGTTCTCCTTCTGTGATTGTCAGTTATTCTACTTACGTATACATAATTTTAAATTCCTTGTCACGGGAAAATTTCTTTACACACTTTCGTTACACAATTTTCATAATGTTGATGAAAATAAAAACCATTTAGCCATTAATGTATTTTGAGGTGAAAATTAATCAACAATACAGTAATATTTTTGTGATTATAGAACATAAATTAACAAGAATATATAAAGTTAAAACGATACATAAGTATTTATATTACTAATCAATAAATCAGTCGAATCCTATCACATTTGCTATATTAGATGCCAAATTTGTTTAATATCAAACTAAGTGAATTTCGTCGGAGGCTGCAAAATTTTACTGGTGGTCTGTCGTTTGGTCACCTCTGGTATATATTACAATTTTCCCAAGCATTTGATGTTTTTTATGCGTTGAAGTGAGAGTTTTAAGAGGTGTTTCTAGATTAAAAAATTAAAATTACTCCTGGTAAAAATTAAACAGAACTAAAATATAGGAAGAAATTACTTCGTTTTGTATTTTCCGTTTGAGCAAACAATTGTGAACTAATTGAGCAGTTCACTCAATATTCATCCAAATATATTGGGAGCTTAGCGAGAAATTTTCCGTGAAAAGATTTGAAAGGTTTCCATATCCCTTGCTTCAATTCGTATCTCAATTTTAATACAGCAATGCTCACATAGATATGTATTATACAACAATCATAATGGGAGTTACAAACCTACATTCCTCCTTCGCTACGCAACTGATATTAATTTTGCATCTATAAGAAAATATCAAAAATTTTCCATTTCTGTTCTCTGAGTCTAAATCTGAAAATTTTCGATTTACTGATTTTATTTCTTGAAAATTTCACATCATCAAGTCTTCTGTATAAGGAATTCATTTTCACTTCCTTGCATAAGTAAAAGAAAGTATTAAAATCAGGAAGAATTTTAGTGTTCAGATTTCCGTACTCAAAATGCTGAAGGATTTTCAATTTCATATTCTCTGTATGAATAATTTCAAATATCAAAAATAAATTTTCAGTTTCTTTTACATATTAATATTATTCTTAAAATTTCTATACATAACTAGCTTGAACTTTTAACATTTATATTAATTGAATTAATATTGTGACTTGACAATATTGACGTCTGTTGATGTTCTTTGCGGTTCGTTGAGATTTCAAGTGGCAGGATTTTCTGGCTATTCGGATTCGTGGATCCTACACAATGTCTCCAGGGATCTTTCTGCGGTGCCTTGACTCTATATCTCCAGGTTCCACTCAGACTGGCCTTCTGCAACTCCAAACGTGACTCTTGACAGGACTCTACAAAAAAACAAAAAAAAAAAAAAAAAAAAAAATGAAGGCGCGCGATCATTACCACCCAAAAAACCAAAAAACGCCACAAAACAACAACAAGAGTATCACATGAAGAATACATGGGCATGCTTGCTTGACTTAATGCTGACTTGGACCCTGCGTAACGCATTGTTGCCGGACGGCCAGACCGAACCAGCAATTCAACACCCTACACCCGACATCGGGTGGGTGGCTGGTTACAGGTAGTACACGGCTTTAAGCAGTAGGTCCTGGTCTCATTAGCCCTCTTGTTGCAAAAAGTAGACCGTAGCACTCTAAACCAAACCGTATCTTTTGACATCTGTTAGTACGTATGTATCTCGCATGACTCGAAAATGATTAGACGTAGAAGGTTGAGAATTTTTATTTAGGACTATTATAACGTCTGCTTTTGCATTTCCCCTTCTGGTTGTATTCTGAACTCAATATAATTTCAATATGAGTAATTACGCCTTGGGTGAAATCTGAAAAATGATTAACCCGTAGAAAGTCGAAATCTTATACTGAAGACTAATATACCATCTAATTATGCTTCCCCTGTTTTGATTGCAATCCAAACTCTATATGACGAAATATTTCAATATAAAGTATTTTAACGCTTTGGGCCATAATTTAAAAACGATTACACATAGAACGGTGAAATTGTGTTTTTGTGACTGTTATAACGTTTAATTGTGCGTCTTCTCTTTTTGATTGCAACATGCACTCTATAAAACGGAAAATTTCAATATGAAGTATATTAATGCTGCCGGGCATTACTCAAAAACAATTACCAGAAAATGTTGATACTTTGTAATATAACATTTAACTGCAACCTAATTGTATAATGAAAATCTCAATATAAAGGTTATTATTCCTAACGATCTCCAACAATACAACTGAAATATATTAACGTATGCGTATGCATTTGTATTAATGCTTTAATGTCCATTTTTATAAAGCAAAAATAATTTATAAATTGGGGAGAAAATTTTTGAATTTATGACGTTTATTACTTTTTGGCACGGAGAAAAGGAAGTACTGTAACCATGAATTATTTCGGATATATATGTAACGAAATGTCTGCGTATTACGAATATTAATTTTTCGGGTCTCCACCAGAGAGCAGCACTTGAGTTTCCCTCAGCATATGTTTACCTGAAGAAACGAAATTTACCCTGAAAGCTGAAGATAATGTGCAAATGCTAATTATGATGACGAATCACACAAAATTTAAGAAAGATGTATTATATACAAAAGGCGTACGAGGAAACCATGCTATGTTCACATCAGATTGTTTTTTATTTTCCCACTTCCAAAAAAAAAAAGGAATTTTGCCAAAGGAGGGGCGAAATGGTTGGGCGCTGCTCTTCAGAACCGAAGTTCGTGGGTTCGAATCCCATTTCTGCATGCTAGTAGCCGTTAAGAATCTACGTTAAGCAATAGATCCCGGTTTCATTAAGTACTTCTCCAAACCAGCCAACCAAAAATTACTATTTCGTAGGTTTATTAATGTATATTTTATGCAGAATTAATCCATATATTTGATAACTCCTCCCCAAGTGGTTCGTTACCCGCTTTCTAGAATGTTTATTATTTTATATTCCAATTTTTTTATTTTTTTTTCCCGCAGATTATACATTTATCTCAAGTGCATCTCATGATAACTTCCCGAGATCTTTGTGGCCTTCCTTGTTCTATCACTTCAGATTGTATAGGCATCTATCTACTTACAATATAGATAAATAAATAATCGAGGAATATATAAATTTTATTTCATTTTCTGTCATGTAATTGTACGTTTTAGAATTAAAACTTTGTAGTGAATCTTAATTTTTATAGTTTCAGATTTAACTCATGAATGGCCTAGATTAATTTTTAAGAACAGCTAAAAGACAGTTTGTAGAATTTTTATCGGAACTCTTCAGTGTAGGTAGATGGCAATCTTATAAACATTTTACTAAATTTTTAAGTATGGGCTTATTTAGAATATTGTCATTTTCGTCAACATTTAAGATTTTTTTTTCTATCATGCATAAATTTACTTTTTCGGTAAATTACATAGACTGAAATCCTGAAAAACAGTTTTATTTTATATAGGTATATAAAATCCTTCGTATGTGTGTATATTTGCTATGTATTCTAAAAATGGCTTGTCCGATCCTGACGGGATTTTGTATTCCCTGAATATTCTGTATTTCCCTATCAATCCGGAAAGTTTAGACAGGATAAACTGTTCGGAAGTCAAGAAGTCAAAAGAAAAATGAAGATACAACTTTTTTCTTTCCATGCAGTTTAGCAATCGTATCTTGTATAGATTTTCTTTTTGTATGTGTGTATGTTTGCTATACATTCTAAAAATGGCTTGACCGATCATGACGGAATTTTATATTCCCTGAATATTCTGTATTTACCTGAATAATATCAATCCGGAAAGGTTAGACAGGATATTCTGTTCGGAAGTCAAGGAGTCAAAGGAAAAATGAAGATAGAATTTTTTCCGTCCCGTGCAGTTTGTCAATCGTATCTTGTATCAATTTTCCTTTAAATGGCGTCCTATAATGATTATAATTTTTCTGGTCAATTAATTCATGTGATAGTGTGTAAAATGTGATTTGAAATATGTTATTAACCCTCTGTACTCGAGGTCTCCGGAGCGGAGCCATTTAAAATTTGTCTTCAAACACGATGGCTTCGTTACGGAGACAATGCAAAATAATTAGTTTTTATGATCTGTTTTTGTTATGTTAAAAACTGAAAATTATTTGCATTGTCTCCGTAACGAAGCCCTCGAGTTTTGAAGACTAATTTTAAATGGCTCCGCCCCGGAGCCCTCGAGTGCAAAGGGTTAATATTCGAGGTACAAAATATGTAGTTACTTTTCCTTCAGCCAATCAATAAATGGTTTTAATAATTTTTTTTTCTCAATAAATTTGATTTTTCGATTTTAGAAAGTATAAATTTTTGTTATCGTATCTTTATTTTACTTAAATGATTTTTATTTTTGTCATTTTTATGACTTGAGAAAATTTATATTATTCCTTGAAAAATTTTGAATAGAAGAAATAAGGTTGATTAAGCACATTGTTTAGTTTTTAGTACTAGTTTGTAATTATTTATTTATTAAAGTAAATACTTAAACAGGATATTAAAGTGAAGGTATATTGTTGAATATAGTGTCAAGTTTATAAAGAAAATTATATTATTCCTTGAAAAGTTTTGAATAGAAGAAATAAGGTTGATTAGCACGTTGTTTAGTTTTAGTACTAGTTTAATTATTTATTTATTAAAGTAAATACTTAAACAGGATATTAAAGTGAAGGTATATTGTTGAATATAGTGTCAAGTTTATAAAGAAAATTATATTATTCCTTGAAAAGTTTTGAATAGAAGAAATAAGGTTGATTAGCACGTTGTTTAGTTTTTAGTACTAGTTTGTAATTATTTATTTATTAAAGTAAATACTTAAACAGGATATTAAATATATAGTGTCAAGTTTATAAAGAAAATTAAGATAAATGTGTTATTTGTTTTTAGAAACTGAGTTATTTTAATTTAGATATTCTTAAAACTGTTGAGGGTACCTTCTAAAAATTAATTTAAATTTTGAAATAAACACATCCTATCTGGTTGGGAGCGAAGCAGCTACTTTATTAAAAATCGTCGCTTTACACTACTATGTTTACGTGTTATACCAAATCTCTTATAACAAAGTTTTTCTTTTTTTTATACATACAGTGAATCAAAAAATAGTTGGTCAGTAAGCTTACAGGATTTCATAGTTTAATAATTTTGCATTACATTTATGCTTTTGAACTAAAATAAAATTCCGAAAAAAAACAATGTCAAAAATAAATCAAACAACTCGTTTTAATTTCAGTAGAACATAAACATAAATTATAAATTTAGAGAATATATCGCTTTCGATAGCCAAAGAAAAAAAAAACACTTGGACATTTATCCAAAGTAACAAAAAGTAACTTTAAATTTTAAACATAAGTATTTAATACTTCGTATATCCTTTGGCTGCTATAACAGCTTCTAATCCTTTGTTCATCGAAAGAACCAACTTTTCAGGGAAGTCTGTTGGTACACTGTCCCATATATTCTGAAGAGCACTTTTTAGTTCATTTTTATTTTTTATTTTCTTCTCTCCCAATTTTTTTCCATAAACGCCCATAAATGTTCTATAGGGTTCAAATCCGGACTTTGTGGAGGATGGGGCAGTACTTTTTGTACATTATATAATAACCATTCCTTTATAATCTGAGCGTTATGCTTGGGATTGTCTTGGACAAAAGAGAAGTTTCTATTTAAATTCAATTTTACAGCTGCGCCTGGTAAATTTTGTTTTAGAACATTTAAATATACCATTTTGTCCATGGTACTGTCAATAAACGTTAAAGTTCTAACACCGCTAGCTGCCATTGCACTCGATACCATAAAGTTACCACCACCATGTTTAACAGCAGTGGCGTGCGGTAGGTTTCCAAGCAGGGTGTGCACAGAACATAGATTTTCCAATAAATCTTTAATTATTGAGACATCTGAGTTCCCCATTCTGAAACGGGTTATTTATTATAAATATAAATTTAAAGAATACAATAAAATATTTACCTACGAGTAGTCGAGTTATAACTATAAAAACAGCTAAACTTATGAGAATTCTACAATTCTGAATTCTACATTCTGAAGCAAAAATCATGTCTTTTGTTGTATGGTGTCATATCAGCGTCGAAATAGCAAAGCTTAGGGCTTCCACGAAAAACATATCTTCAGCAAACGTAGCACCACAAGGTGCCCGCCGCTGCGGTGCCTCATCCGGATGGTCATCGGCGCCGACAAACCGGACGTCTATTCCACGTGCAGAGGATTTCGCTGCACGCTGGCACAATAGAGGGAACTGTTTCTTGTTCGGTCAGTGGATTAAATTATATTTATTGTTTTTAACATTTGGAAATCATATATTCTGCGAAAAACATCTTGACAATTTTTAAAAACAAAATCAGGGATATGGTGTTACAGATATAACTTATATACTGTCTGTAAGACACAATGAATGGTAAAATTTGGACTGTTCTGTTAAAATTCGTTTCTTTAAAACAAAACAACATTGTTTTTCAGCGAATTATTTCAATAAATATAATACATCACTGAAATTAATTTACCACACTAAAACATTTCACTTTATATTGATGAAATACTTCTTTTATATTTCCATGAAAACAAAATCTTACAATATATAAATTTAAACATTAACCGTCTGCAAAATCGTGCGGCCAGTTAATCAGTTAAACCCCCCCCCCAAAAAAAAAAGTCCCCGCTCTAATACAACGTTTAATAAACCGTACCTTCGGATGATTCAGAATGCCAAGTGCAGGAAAAATAGCTGCACTTGCCCCAGTGCCATAGTATGCTGTTCTTCTCCAGTAGCCCATACATATGAAGCGTGATTTTCAATTTAGTGCGCAGTGCGTACACATCAGAACTTCCTATGTTCATTTGTGCGCTACATGGTGCAGCACCTAGTACCGCACGTACTGTGGGAATACAAACAAGCAAGCAAATCAACATAATATTTGAATATATTATAAATAATATTTATTATATACCATATAAAGATAGGCAGACATAGGGGCAGAAAATTATTGTCCCTCATAATTTTGCCAGGGTGTGCAGAGCACACCCTGCACATATGAACCGCACGCCACTGTTTAACAGTTACTTTTATATTTGCTGATTTAAGTGTTCTACCGTCCTTTCTCATTACAAAACAACGGCCATCGGATCCAAACAAATTAAATTTTGACTCATCAGTAAAAATAACTTAAGTAAAAATATCTTTATCAGTAAAAACAACTTAAGACTTCCAAAAATCTTGGGACTTTGCAATATAGTTTTTAGCATAATCAAGACGTTTTTTCACATTTCTGGCAGATAAGTATGGTTTTTTTTGTGGTGCATAAGCTCCATATTCCGTAGAATGTAAAAAGTTTGTTACGTCTGTGGATGCACATTAACACATGTCTCCTTTACCTCTCTTGCTATCTTTACTGCAGAAATGGTAGGTTTCTCTTTAAAAAATCTCAGTATCCGCCTCTCTACTGAGGTGAAGAAATCTTTTTGGACCGACCACTTCCATTTGGTCTGTGGAAAAATCCATACCTTTTATAGTTATTAATTACGTAATGTACTGCTGAATGAGGCTTTTTCCCAATTTCTGCAATATCTTTTATGCTTTTATTTTCTTTCCATAGTTTCACAATTAAGTTTTTCATATCTGTAGATGTTTGATTTGTCTCCATTTCCCAAAATTTAAACCAAGAAAAATAAATTTAAACAGTTCATTCTCAAGGCTTTGACTTAGATTCGGGCCAAAAATGCAACAGTGTCTTAAAAATTTGCATAGAGCAGTGTATAGTGCGAATAAAATAAATATCAAAGTTTTTTTTCCGTATTAAGTTTTGGCTGTGGAAATCTCAAAATTACGTTTTTAACCCTTTAGAGGACTGTGGTTTCACAGGGAAACCTCTTGTTAAACATTTTTTTCTCTAAATTTAGAAAAAAATATAAATGGTTTTTTACGATTTTTTTTATGTTTTTGCCAGTTAAAACTTACAATAGATGATAGTACTACATTTATTTTCCTTTTTTCTGCATTTAATCTATTTTTCTTTTTGTATTTACACTTGATGTACCTGGAAAGTTAGTAATTCGATTTTTTTTCACTTATGACCCCAAACAAAAATATCTATTCAAACAACACTTATAAATTTTGAACTATTTATTTATTACACTTTTTAAAGAACACTTATTTATTGTTTTTTCAATATAATTAAAATTTTAAAAAGTGTTATGTTTATGCCTTACAAGGGGATGGGTTTGTCAGTTAACTCCCCCCCCCCTCAATCCATTCTATGGTAACCTCTAAGCAAGCACCTGTAAAGATTGTAAAAAAAAAAAATTAAACATTTTGCATTTATAGGGTGTCTAAATAATATTTATAAACTATTTTTATTAAATTACAAAGAATTTATGTAGATGACCTTTAAAGGGTTAAATTATTTTAAAATTAAATGCAGTGTTTTATTGAAAATCAAACCAGTCATCTCAATCGTGGAAGAAATTGCCTTTTTTTTTAAATGTTTCATTTTAAAAGTACAACTCGCTTTTAAAATATTGCACTACAAATTTCACCTTGCTGTCCAACTTTTTTTAAAATTTTTTTTTTGGTTCATTGTAAATGAATTCTTATTACGTTTAAAACGACAGCCAATCACTAATGACGACAGGCTGTAACATTTAAAGTTGTTTCATTTCATTTTTGCTTTATTCTATGTAAATGATAAGTAATAAGTAATGTCATAAGAATTCATTGTAAATGAATTCTTATGATGTTTAAAACGACAGCCGATCACTAATAACGACAGGTTGTAATATTTAAAATTGTTTCATTTCATTTTTGCTTTATTCTATGGATTCACTACTAATTTAATGATATCCTATATCTCTTCGGTATTCGGTTTATCAATATATATTCGGCAGAAATTACTCGGACATTAATGTCTTGCAATTATGTCCATTTTATGCGTAATTAAGTTTACAACTAAAATGCTACGAAATGTGTTAAATATGAAGTCACCAGTTATCTGCTACTTAAAGATTAAAATTGAAAGAGGGGAAAAGCAATATATCTCTAAAGTGCTTTATGACGTCTATGATAAGAGAAGATAATTAACAGATTTTATCAGTTATATCCTTTGATAAGAATTATTTACCTTGTAAAATTCGGATAACAAAATCATGTACGATGCTACGAAATTATATCTTAAGAGGCCATCAAAATTTATCTACAGGACTTATTTACAATTTCGGAAATATGTCGATTTTATCAGTGTATCAGCATATTCACTTAAGTTTTTTAGTCTTATCCAAAGTGACCTAATGAAAACCCTCCAAGATTAGTATATACTGTCAAAGAAAGATAAGATACTCGTAAGAACATCTCGAGTACACTTTTCAAATAATGCAGATAAAGATGTTTGCGAAAATATCTCGTGGGGCACTGTCCCTGGAAAATATGCACGCCACTTGTTGAAGTAGATAATATTTTATACGGAGAGGGAACAAACATATGAAGTAATTAAATATTTCCTGGTCTACAGATCAAAACGAGATATTTTTTTTTATTTTCAGTACAGTTGAACTTTGTTTATTCGGAATCTAAAGGGGAGTGCAAAATAATTTAAATTATCAAATTTCGTTAAAAATTCGTAAGACCATTGACCTTGTCTAATGTTACAATGACCTTTTCTTTGTAAATCTGTGGTTTGCATATATATTTTCTCCATAGACTCTTTCTCATAGTAAGGACCTTGCAATGTACTACAAAGTAAAATAACTATACAACTTTGATGTGTTAACTGTTGTCAAATGAAACACCTTGGTTTGTTCACTCATACACAAAATACTAGTCAAAAGTACGTGTCTTAATCTAACCTTTGGCCAGGTCGACTTCTCAACTCCATAAAATAGTCAGCTTCTAATTGGGTAAGGGGAATTTATCCCAACGAATTTAATAATAAAAGTTCTTACTTAAGCGGCTCATTTTAACTTGTTTGTGGCTTGAGAAGTCGATCTGCGTAATGAGGGGTGTAAAACAACTTCGCTTTATGAGGTTCTGCTCGTGCCTGGTTCTGGGTTAGCCTAAGTTTTAGTTAGGTCAAACGTATTCATTTTTGTAATCGTTTTCAATGTTTTTCTTTTACTAGTAGTAATATTGTTTAACAGTTTAAATTACCAGTTTAAAGGATTCTATACCATGTTTATTTGCCTTAAACCTTTTCTTTGTATGTTTTAAGTAAATTAAACGTTAGTTTTATTTTTAAAAGTTTATGTTCATTTACATTTAAAACACATTGCTGATACTCTTAAAATAACTTTTACAATTCCATTTTTTACAATTTAAGACTGTTTAAGAAGTCTGTTTAATTTTTAGTTTGACTAAATTAGATTGACTATCATTAACAATATATATATATATATATATATATATATATATATATATATATATATATATATATATATATACATACATACATACACACAAACTAGATAACCCGACAGACGTTGTCCTGTCTTAACGCTGTAAATCCAAAAATTGTAAAATGCTTTTAAATAAATTATAAATTGGACCATTTTGATGGAAAAGTAAAGAAAAAATTTTAAAAATACTTGATGTCAGTATGCGTACAGTTATCTCAAATGTAATTAAATTAAATTAAAATTCCCGCATCGCATGTACGGGGATTTGATCCTAGAACTTCTCGTACTGAAGCCCGTTGCGTTGACCACTGCGCCACAGATACGTTGGCAGTGAACGGTTTCAAGCGGCATTATAATAATCTCAGTCAGCACTCAATTCTGGATTTTTAATAAAAAACATTTTTTATCGGATCAAGTTTTGAATCTAAACTATTCTCGAATCAACTTAATTACATACACAAGATTTCATCAAAATTAGTCCAGCCGTTTAGAAGAAGTTCTATTAGAAACGCACGGACAGAAGAATTATATATGACATGCACGAGTGGGTAAGGCATGGAAGACACATTTCATTTCATATATAAAAACTTCTTTATTATAATCCTTCTGTCCATAACTATGCCATTTAGAAATCCTTTGTTCTCATACTTTCCCACGACAAGCGTGGAGGATGTTATCAGTCTTTTTTGACTTTGCTACTTGAGCAAAATTCCTATGTCTACTTCCGCTTCAGCTCTTTTACTCTGTACAGTTCCGCTCGAGGATGTCTTTCTCCTAATACGCTATCGCTAATGAGTTCTAATTATTTTTTAATTATAACTGTCTTAACTCTTAACCCCCATTTTTAAACCTGACATATATAATATATATATATATATATATACACACACACATATATATACATATATATATACATATATAACATTTTGATGTTTAAAGGAATACGTCACTTTTATGCAACTTGAAATGACAGAATTTTTATTTTTCGACTTATCAAATTTTTAAAAATTATCTTAAATACATGAGATTTTCAGTATTTGTTCTCTATACTTATTTAAGCAGTTTTGCCCAATTTATTTTGTTTCTTAAAAATAAGAAATTTTTATAAAGAGAAAAGTGAGTTCTTGTTTAAGAAATATAAAAAAAATTCATTGATAATTTTGCTTTTATTGCAAACAACAATAGGGTGCTCTACCCATTTAAATTTTAAAAATGTATAAAAAAATTTACACCAGAAAATTGAATATTAAAAAATTTACAAATGATGCTTAAAAATTACATATCAAATACTATAAATAACAAATAAAATAACAATGAAAAAAGTTGGTTAAATTTTATTGTACGTTTATAATGCACTTACTTTGGAAATTTGAAATCAATAAGGAAAAAAAAAAAAAAAAAAAAAACAGCATTTCGAGTAAAACCCATTTATAAAACTAAAACCTTACATATTGTTTTAGTTTCCTTAAAAGCTATGCTAAGACAGTTTAAAATTGTTCGGATGCATAGATCTCCCATACTTTACTAATAGTTCTTATTCTGTAGCGATTTGGACTCTACATCTTGTTCTACAAGTATTAAACGTATACATCTCAGTTTTCATTTAGAAATAATTTGCCATTGATAACTCTTTTACCGGTTCTAATTCGAATATTTCAATGGAATTTGCGTAAAATGATTCAGAAATGTTCTAGTAGTTAAAAAATGCAAAACTGAAAAAAAAAAACGAATTTTTTAAGGTTTAGAGGTGAAAATGAAGCCTAGTGGCTTTGGGGTAGGGCTTCGCATTCTCATGCCACAGGTCCGAGGTTCGATCCTCGAACTGGACTAGGTTGACTCAGCCTTTAATCCCTTCAGTGGGTAGAGAAACTGAGGACCAAGCATTGGGAACTAAACACTGGGGGTACCGCGTAAGGCTGACCACCTAACCGGAACAAATGCTTCGCACCCTAGGGCCTTTGGTCTAGATAACGGAGATTGGCACCGTAGGCCCCTTGCGGGCTGTTGCGCCTAGGAGGAGGAGAGGTGAAAAGTCCACTTAAATATCTATCGAAAAGCAATATCTATCGAAAATACCTTTTGTTTTAAATTATAAACGCTTCAGTTTTCAATGCTACTAATGAGATGAGTGAGCTTGGTGGATCGGTACGAGTTTTTTTAAACAATTTGTGAATAAAAAACTTGTGAAATTATTTGTGAATAATTCAACAAGTTGCTCAGATATCTGTATGGATTCTCCTGATTTCGTAAATTTATATACAAATGGGTTCAACATCGACTTGTGGATAACCAAGTGAAGAATGTCTTGAAATGTTTCTGAAGTCAGAAGAAAGAGCTTTTAGGTGTTGGCAATTAGCCAGCAATCCTTTATCTTGTTCTAGGCAAAACGCCAAAAAGTGACTACCGATTTATTGTTGTTTATTTTAATTTTCGTACAAACGAAATAGTCATATTTTATCATATATTAAATTTTTTGTGGTCCCCAAACGATGTCTATGCATGCCAAATTAATTTTTATGCACCAAGTACCATTCCATTCTCCGGACCTCTGGAAGTCCGGTGTATTCACTTTGGGAATCATTGATGTAAATAAAGTAAAAGACAAACACCAGTATTTCTTCTTATTTCAAAGTTATTTTAGTTTTCCTTTCCTTTGTTTTCTTTGGTTCTACACATATAAGAAATCCTCAAGTTTACTTAAAAGATGGAAAACAGCATCTTGAACTTTATTTTAGGCTTCAAGAAACCATCTTTTTTTTTGTTTGTAGCTTTCGATGTAATTGTTACTACGTGATCTTCGTCACTGTCATCTCTGTTAGGTAATAAGATAAATCGAAGCCTTATAGAAATCATGAATGAAAGTATGTATCTTTGTCCTAAATAAAGAATAGTTGATAAAATATCTTTTTTTGGTAAGATATTCAGGAAATCCTCCGCTGTTAAAATATAATAATTCAGCCTTGAATTTAAGAAATTGCAATGAAATATTTTACAAAGTATAACATAATTTTTCATCCGTGCTTTTTTTTTTATCTTTTTCAGGTAACATAGACGAACATAAAAAAAATTAATAATGAGGAAAAAATTAAAGTTGAGTTATAGAAAAAAAATATTTTTATTAGCAGTTACTTAGAGTTTTATTAAAGTTATTTTTAGTACATATAGATGGATTACATCTACCATATGAGACCAAATTTGGACTTGCAGAAAGGGTATGACTTGCATGTTGGGAATGTTTCAAAGCCCTGTCTTCGTATCTTAAATTACTTTTAATTTTTAAATGATTTTTTCACATGTTTTACCACATAATCCTTTGATTGAGCAAGGCATCGCACTATCCTGATCTACATGTCCGGTAGAACCTCAGAAAATTTATTTTCAGATGAATATTTTTGAAAATTTTGTAAAGCATACCATACTTTAAAAAATTCTGAATAGTTTGTCTTCTCATCGGGAAATGAAAATTGGTTTTAAAAATGTGACATTCAAAAATTGTCCGACATGTTAAGAAATTTATACGAGTTAAAGATTAATGCATCCTCCCTCTTCCAAAAGACAACCATTTAATATTTATTTTAAATGAATTTTTAACTTTAACATATTGTATGCGGGACACGTACGAGTACGTTTTCTGACAATTGATACTTGAGCGCGGGTCACGTACTAGTATGGGTTAGTGTAACAACATGGTTTGTTTGTGGATACAAAAATAACGGTATATACGGGAAAACGAAGCCGAATGTTCTTGTCTACTACATAGATTCTGGAAAAATTTAGACAAATAAAAACTAGTTTTTACATCAGTCGATGCAGAACCACAGAACGGGAAAAAATTAAAACTATATACTACTATTTCTATTTGAATTTTCATATTTACGATACTATTATAAATTTATCCACTAAAAAATGTATTTTTTGTTTACAAAAATCTTATGGTTATTTATATATTTCTATTTATATATTTGTTTACATATTTCAATATAAAATACGAAAAGTTGGTTAAAAATGAAATAATTTTCGATCTATTGAGATTTAACTGAATAACTAAATTTACGTGCCAAACGCCCACTCCGCTGCGAAATGTACCCACACACAATGTGTTAATATATAATTTCTTAGTTATAGAAGCCGAACGATGGCATATTGGTTAGAGCGCTGATCTTTGGTACCAGAGTCCATGAGTTCGAATCCAAGTGTGGCATGGATGTTCGTAGCCTTTCGGAATTGCTTTTAAGCAGTAGGTAACGATCACAGTAGTCCTCGTGTTACATTAGAGTAGCCTGTAGCTCTCCAAACTAAACCAAATCAAACCAAATCAAACCTCAGTCGATGCAGTCGATGCAGAACCACAGAACGGGAAAAAATTAAAACTATATACTACTATTTCTATTTGAATTTTCATATTTACGATACTATTATAAATTTATCCACTAAAAAATGTATTTTTTGTTAACAAAAATCTTATGGTTGTTTATATATTTATATTTATATATTTGTGTATATATTTCAATATACAATACGAAAAATTGGCTAAAAAACTAAATAATGTTCGATTTATTGAGATTTAACTAAAGTAAATTTACTCGCAAAACGCCCGCTCCCGGTACAATTCCGCTGCGAAATGTAACCGCACACAATGTGTTAAAATGATTTAGTCACGTTATTTCATATGTGGCTTTCTTAGCAGATGAAATTATCCAATGCCGTTCACATACTTTTTGTCCGCATGCTTTTGAAATTATTTAATTTTTAATCTACAAGACAGGACAAAACACGTGTGAAGCACACAATCAGAAATTAAAATTACGACATTGGAAATAATTTCAGTAATAAATATATGAAAATTATACGATTAAAGATTGGTGAATTCTTATTTACATTAATCTTTGTTTTTTGAATATTATGTCACTATTTTATCCAGTTTTTAGAGGCTTTTCAACTATCTCATTACAAACCAGTCACAGAGTAATTAATTATGTAATGTAAGATAGCAACTAAAGTAAAATTTGCATTAGAAGTATAAAATATAAAAAAGGTCGTTTGAAATTAACTCTTATGACTACTTTAAGCTTTGAACTAAAAATAGTACAAAGATGTAATACTAATTGGACGTTCACTGCATTTAATTTTAATTTTTGAATTCTAGAAAAGTTTTACAGTCGTTTAGAAGGATAGTTTAAAAAAAACTTTAAATACATGTTAAGCCTTGAAAATGCTCTTAAAATGCGAAAGAGGTAGAAATAACCTTGCCCATACTGAGAATTAATGTATCCTTGTGAGTAAATATTATATATTACTTATCTACAATGCAAATTAAGGACTATAGCATTAAATTAACATCCATGTACTGAATTTCGATCAGTTCGTGAGGTAGAGTCGAAAAATATTTTATGGTGTGTGGAGTTTAGGGGTAGCATAATTACCGATAAGTGTTTTATTATAATTATTCAGCGAGAAATTATGCAAGGTTTTTGTACGAACATACACACACACACACATGTACGGAAAAAATGTTATTACGAAGCACAATGCATCACTTATCCACGTGAGTAAAACACACGTGCAAATATTACTAATAGAATACATATTACGGTTTTTGCAAGTCCTTGGATCGTATCCCATCGTTCCAAATTTGTTTAAAAAAATAACGGTAGATAATTTACATGGATTATTAAACTGCTGAGTTCGTTCTTGTAATTTTTTTGTGTGTGTTTACTTGTTCAAACTGAAACTAGAATCTTCTAGGTAGATGAAGTGAGTCATTAAAAAAGAGGTAGAGCCGTTACTGTAAGGAGGCCAAAAAAGATGCACTCAAAGAAAAACATAACCGAAATACGTTGCTCTTGACATAATACAAGCACGGCCTCGGAAATTTTTTTGAATCGCTTTTTATAGTTGGGAGATTTTTAACCCTACAGAATACGCAACCAGAAATAAGACGCTAGCACACACGCGGTGCAAGTTTGACCCAATTTTTAAATTACTACATTGTGTAACAAAATATTAAAAGACTTTAAATTTGACTGATCTTTTATGTAAAACAGGATAAACATAATATATAAATCTAATTCATTTTCACTATTTTCAAAACAAAAATTGTTTATATTGTAAGAGAATTTATCCGTTATCTTTGAGAATCAAGATCTCTCAGCCGCTCCTCTTCGTGACAGTACTCTCTCATGATCCCGAATTTTAAACATGAGCATACGCACTCGAACATTTTGACCTCAACCCCCTACAATTAATAATCCTGTATTTTCAACTGTCTTAACCTTTATTTCGATTCCACATAGCCATCTAGGGCGGTACCAAATATATGGCTCGCTGGTGTTTAAATTTTCCTAAAAATTTTAAAATAAGAATAGTTGTGTCAAAATGACCGGTGAGTATGGTAAGTCAATTGTCTCCCACTTAACTTTGGTCTAGACCAGCGGTCGGCAAACTTATTAGCCAAAGAGCCAAATATGAACATTACAACAATTTAAAAAAAATTAGAAACCAAATCTGCCTGTTTAGTAAACTTTATTCCACTAAATTAGTAGTACACTAAATAAAACTAAATTTCATACTTAATAAATTTATTAATGATATTTATTAATGGTAGATAAGACAAAACTGTTCACACTGCAACTGCTGGTCTGTGATGCCAATTTGTACCCCCCCCCCCCACACTACTTTAGAAAAAGTATGCGCGTGAATGCTTGTGGTACCTTTGTATCACACAGGAGTAAGCCGAAAACATACTTTCAGCCGGTAGCTTGTACATGGTTTGTGTTTACGTTTAAGAAAACTAATAAAATTAAACTCGATGTTCGTTACGTATTTTCACAACAATATAAAATTTTAATTACTTATCTTTTAACCTAAACAAAAAATATACATGTTCTCGATTTATAGAAGAATTTTAATTTATGAAAATAAGAAAGATATAATTTTTTTCTTACCAAGGTTTTTTTTTAATGAAAATATTATTGCGCATCCCGTGGATATTTGTGCCAGAGCCGCACTTAAGGAGCCGAAGAGCCTCATGCGCCTCTGGAGCCGCACTTTGCCGACTACTGGGCTAGACGACCATAATGGTAGCAAACTGGATTTGTTCGCCCAGAAGTTTAGTACAGTCGGCTGAAATTGAGGGGCTGTCAACTGAATGCGTAATGCAGGGGAATGATTTCAATTGCGTCTCGATGGTGAACATATCATTCTAACAGTCATTAGTGAGGAAAAGGTTGAAAAGACGAGTTGAATCGGCTATTAACCCCTTGAGTACCACACGTAAATGCTATACGAGTCGACCGTTGTGAAAACCGTTGCTGTTTAACGCTATCTAGTAATTAAATCTAGCATTTAAAAATTAAAATAAAACGTACAGATCCCCTATTACGCATTTGCGACGCTGGTCTCTCAATATCAACCATAGATCATAGAGTGGAGGCGACGCTATACTGATAAGAGTGAAATCGCTGCATCGCGTATACGAGACGTTGGTCGCAAAGGGGTTAAAAACCGAACCGCAGCTAAGTCAAAGCAGCATGATGGTGAGCTTTGGACGCTGTTTCTTGAGAGTCAAATCTGCTCCATACCCAGCAATTACACCTCAAACGGAAACCATGGTTTACAAATTTCAATCCATTATGCTCAAATCTGATCGATCGATCTGAAAGTCGTCTAGCTTTAGAGCTGCAGCACTCTATAGTGTTTAGCATTCAAAGATTTCTTTAAACAGACTTAGGATTACATTTTTATTAACACTTTGATACGTTTGGGATTACATTTTTATTCAGACTTTGATACGTCATCTTTACATAACATTGATGTCTTTTCATAATGCCACCAAATAATGGAAACCTCTATGCTATCACGCAATAAAACAGCCAAGCTCAATGAGGAATGGAATGTCGAAAGAAAAGTGCGTGCTGCGCAGTTAAAAGAAAAAAAAAATTCATTTAGAGTAATACTATTCAAATTACATTCATAAAGTATTGACTGTTTGATTGATATAATCAGGAAAAAAGATAAAAGTTGAATTGGTTGTAATTCAGAAAAATATTTCCTTATTCCCTAACGGGTTATAGCTATCTGATCTCTATTGCTATTCATACGCTGGAAATTTTAAGTCTTTCATTGAGTTTTTTGCATTCCTACAAATACTTGACAAAATACTGCAAATTTAAAAAAAAAAGTGGTCAAATTTTTCTGAACATTATTTTAAAATGTCAGAAATTTGGTATCGTATTTGTTTGCTAATATTAAAGTATAAAAGTAATCACGAAAACTGATTTCAATTTAATAATGCATGTCTCTTTTACTTTAATTCGAGGTTTTTAATTTTTATGACTTAATTTGAATAGTTGAACTTCATGTTTAAAATTAATAAATTGTTGAAAAAATATCATTTGCAATTCTTTTATAAAGGATGAGATTTTAATAATAATTTCGGCTGTTAATTAAATATATTATGCGAATTTTTACTTAACACATTGTGTGCGGGTACATTTCGCAGCGGAATTGTACCGGGAGCAAGCGTTTTGCGCGAAAATTTAGTTATTCAATTAAATCTCAATAGATCGAAAATTATTTAATTTTTTAACCAACTTCTCGTATTTTATATTAACATATATAAACAAACATACAAATAGACAAACAAATATATATATATATATATATATATATACATACAAATAAATCTATATATAACATATGAATACACACACACACATACACACACACACATATATATATATATATATATATAATTTTTGCAAGGATAAATAAAAAGTTAATTTTAAATCTAAATTAATTAAAAAAAAATTCCGTTTTGTGGTTTCTCATTGACTGATGTAATACTAGTTTTTAATTGCCTAATTTTTTCCAGAATCTATATAGGAGACAAGAACATTAGGCTTCGTTTTCCTGTATATACCGTTATTTTTGTACCCACACACACACAAAAAAAAAAAAAAAACAATGTTGCTACACTAACCCATACTAGTACGTGACCCGTGCTCAAGTATCAATCGTCAGAAAAAGTACTATATAGTACGTGTCCTGCATACAATGTGTTAATAGTTGAGAAAAAGCCGACTTTTAAAAACATGGTATCTTTATTAAGTAATTATTTTAAATTTTAAATATTACAGTAATTATTGTAACTACTTTGTATTTAGAATACATTTTAAAGAAAAATATGTTTAAATATGTTTATTTAAGAAGTCCTTTTAAATAAAAATTCATTTTAAAACTTTATAAAAATTTTAAAAATTGTAACTTTTCAAATACTAATATTTTTACACCAATTTTTTAGATCGTTTAATGACTTCTATACAAGGCTGTGAATGGATTTCAAAATCTCTCAAATTATATTTTATAAATAAATTTTACTCACCCTTAACATGGAAAGCATTAAAATTTGACAGGTTTTTCATATACTTGCGCATATAAAATAGAATAACCGTCTTATTGATAAGTTTATTAGGCAATTTGTTATAGAAAACCAGTATAAAACAGTAACTCTTGTATCTTGAAAGCAAAAAATCTTTGACATTTTGAATGCATGGTATTCTAGGAAAAACTTATAAGAAGAAAGACATTTAAACTTTTTTATTTCTTAAAGTAAGCTCCTATAATGAAGTATCACATATGTAAATAACTTTTGAAATATTGAGGATACAGATTTAAAATTTTGCAATCATATGCAGATAAGCTTAGTGATAATTTGAGCTCTTACTTACCCACAGAAATAAAATAAAAAACACAGGTTTTTTTTACCCTATTTGGGTAATATTTCCTTAACCCTTTCGTGGGTCGTGGGAAGATTGCTTCCCACCTACACGATCTTACAAAATACACCTGTGGGAAGCACAAAACCCATTTTAAAATATTATGACTGATTCCCGCTTCGGTTTCCCGCTTCAGCTCATCAATTGTTCGATCGATTGAATAAAATTAGCAGCTCTGTTTTGAAAGTTTGGAAACGTGGAGTGAGAAATAAATGGCCCACGAAAATCGTTAAGGGGTCTCACACTTACTAGACGAGTTTTGATGCATGCTGAAAGTGTATCTGTTTCGATAGATTAACAGTCTTTAAATAACATCATAAAAAAGTGAAATATTTTTGACATGTATTAACTCGTATAAAATTTCAAAATAATCAATCTTAACTAATTACGATAAAAAATTAAAACAATGCAGGAGAATTTTAAAAATTTGTTATTTTACGGTCCTAACAGGTGATATGCCGAAAGCTGAATGGTACTTCAATACTGGAAACTGGGGGGCTTGAATCCCATTGCTAGCATAGCTATTCGTAGCCGTTTGGGATAAGCTATAATCTGTAGCCCCCGGTCTCCTTAACCATCGTGTAGGCAAAAGGTCATACCGCTCTAAACCAAATCTAATTCCACGATAATACAATTTAGAATATGCTCGTAGGTATGAAGTGATAATTTAAAGTGATTTCAAATCTACTTTCTATAGAAAAAATTAATGCAAAAATATTTATGATGAACTATGAATTATTGTTGAAGGAAAACCGATTAAAAAAAATTTTTTTATGGACTTGCCTAATAAAATTAATTTTGCGTAAAATTTCTGAAAAGCCTGGTTCATCACTATAAAGACACATTAATTTCCTTTAAAAAATATGCCGAACGATGGCCGATTGGTTAGGGTACTGGCCTTCGGTACCGGAGTTCGTATCTCACAGTGTCATGGATATTCGTAGCCGCTCGGAATCGGCTTTAAGCTGTAGGTCCCGGTCTCATTAGCGCTCGTGTTGTAAAAAGTAAACCGTAGCACTCCAAACAAATAAAACCTTTAAAAAAGATGCGTATGATTGGAAGAAATGTGCAATGTTGTGTTAAATTAGATAACTGACCAAAAATATAATTGACATTGATTTAACTTTTTCCCTACAAAACTTCTGATGTCACCTTATCCAAGAAAACTAGTTTAGCAATAAGTAGGATTATCGTTTTCTAAATATAGCGTTTTTAAGTTATGAATTTGAAAATAAGACTGATTTTTTAAGAATTCAAAAGCACTAGAATCCTTAGCATCTGTATATGACCTATGTTGCTGTCAGTAAGGAAATATAAAATTTAAAAACATATTTTAGTGAACTAGAAAATGTATTATACTTTATTCAACCTATTCTTTCAAAATAGTTTTATATTCCCTTTAATATCATAGAACTTACATCATTTATAAATCCAGTCCACCCATCTATCAAAGAATGGTTCAAATTATTCCCGCTACTTTGTTCTAAGAAAATATTTAACTGCAGAATTCCTCTGTAAACAAACATTTCTGGAAACATTCGTCTTTCCACCTAGCAAAACTTGTTTATGGCCAGGTGTATAGTGGAAATAGAAACCTTTATCGGTATTGATACAGCTGTGTGAAATAAGGCTTAGATAAATTGCGTTCTTAGAATTACTCAATCGAAACTTCCAACGCAGCGTATTTCTGTCTAGCTGAACCATTAGAGAGAATAAATATTTAGTTCGTCTTTTCTCTCTCTTCTCACGTGCAGCTTCTGTTTCCTTGTTGCGTGTATTCAAACAGATATGCGCAAGGACATTTTGAGGAGCGAAATATTCCGTACTTCCTCTTTCAAATTGAAATTATTTTTATGCACTAAAAGTTTCGTAGTTTTGGAAATATTAAAGTGATCTTATTTAAATACAGAATCCCTATTATAACAAGTATAAATGCAAAGTTACTATAGAACAGGGATGGACAACCTGCGGCTTGCGAGCCACATGCGGCTCTTTGAAGAATTATTTGTGGCTCTCGATAAATGTACCCGAGTTCCCTTTTCATTTTTGTGTTATTATATTTAAAAAAATTATTGAAACTGATGGAGCTCCTGCAATGCTGGGTAAAAAAATCCGCCTTATTGGGCTTTTAAGAGATGATTCTCAAATTCCACAATTCATACCGATTCACTGCATAATTCACCGAGAACATCTCGTTACAAAATATTTAAAATATCCTGATGTTATGAAAACAGTGTAACACATTGTAAATTACATTCGCACCAATGAAAAAAATCATCGACAATTAAAAAATTTCCTTGAAAAATTAAAGGACAAAGAACTTCCAAATGACATTCCAAAAAATTTTTCTTAATTTTTTTGCATACCTTTTATAAATACGTATTTAATTGATGCTAGCGAAAAATTTCAAAATTTGAAAAATGGCTCGAACTATCAAAGAGCTTGGCCACCCTGTTATAGAAGGTTAATTAATTTTCAAAACGCCGTATATTCAAAGTATTATAGGCACAAATATGAGTGATGTATTAACCACAAATTTCCTGAAACATCAAGTATGCTACTGAAATAGTATTTGGTTTTAATGTGTCTGTTCTTATGTCAAGTTTAATTATATATTTTTATACCAATGCTAGTATTTTTCTGTCCGCATTGAAGTCAATAGGAAGGATTGGGAGAAGGTTCTGTAATTACACGGTGACAGGTACAAGGCTTTTCCCACACGTGCGGAAATCAGATCTTCAATTTTATAGCATGTGATTCTGTGATCTTGGTCATTAAGTATTTATTTTATGGAAATCTATAGCTCCTAATCCTTTTGCAGTTAGGGGTGTATTGTCCTTTTTTCTCCTATTGTCCCCCCATTGCAATGTTTCTCATGAAAAGCTAGAAGGTGTGAGCGGGGAGTAACGATCGACTTCTATATGGGTTGAGTCAACAGCTCCGAGGAGACATCCTAGTCTCTAGGAGGCATTGGCTGAGCTCTGTGTGAGACACGATTATAGGCTATCGTGAAGCGAGGATGTGCTCGCTAGCTGTTCAAATGCGTAATTAATGTAAGTAAAGATAAAACTCCTTCATTTTTTAAGGAGAGTATTCTCTGAGGTCGTGGTAGTCAGTATTAAGTGACACCACTAGACCGCTAGCAAAATATTTACTACTTTAGGGCTGTGACACTACATCGCTAGGTTTGCGCACTCAACAAATATTCTACGTACGGTCCCTGGATTACACGACACACGTCCAGGCGGTAGTAGAACTCGTCTCACATTTTTTTAGTTTCAATCTATCAGTGGTCATCAGTGCAGCATTTGTCCATTCTCAGAGTTCTTATGTGATTTGGCAGATGGGTATATATACAAGGCCCTTACTGTGCTCTAAAAGGAAGAGGTAACAAGGCACTAAGTCAGGTGACCCGTAGGAGCTATGGAAACAAGCGAAGTCATCCTCACCAACATGCGTAGCTCTAGCGATTCGAGATCTCAGCGTTAGGTACAGATAAACATAAAACTTGAAGAATAGGGCACATAGAAGGTTCATAGATTGTCCAGAAAACTTGACGAGTTTTCGGTCATTCTCATATATTACTTATACTTTTGAATAAATATATCGTTTTGAAAACGAATGAATCTTTAGTACGTTTCTTATGAAATATAAGAACTTTCAAGCTGAAACATAGTCCCACGTATTTACAGCGATGAGAGGCTTAAGCTTAAAATGTTTCTTAAAGGTAAATGCAGTACCATAAGCAAGACCTTTTCTTTTAAAATACATTTAAGTTAATGCTTAAGGTAACAATAGGCATCCACTATTCGCTTTTCTTATTTTTTAATTTAAAAAGAAAAGGCAGAGGAGACATATAATTTTCCCAGATCTAGATGTGTTGTTATACTTAAAAGTAATTTTTGAAAATTTTCATTTAAAGGATCTTCAAGAGCATTGGTTGATTAGATGAAAAGCGTTTGAAGAATTTTTGAGGGAGAAAGGCTGCGTTCTTTCAATGGAAAATAGTGGTGTAACAGTAACTACCTCAGAAATAACTTTACCTCTTTCTCCATTCATTCACTAACGACGAACGATGGCCTAATGGGTTGGGCGTTGCTCTTCGATACTGGAGTTCGGGGGGGGGGGAGGTTGAAGCCCACTGTTTGCATAGATGTGCTTAAACATTCAGAATCTATTTTAAACCGTAGGCCCCGGTCTCATCGGTCAACAGTTGACTGCAGCGCTCCAAGCCAACACAAACCAAACCAGCATTCATCAAAAGTTATCTAATTTGTAATTGTTAAACACTTTTGTAAAATGCGAGTTTCGGCTGTTTGCTTTTTAATTACTCAGCAAATTTCTATAGAAAGGTTATTCGACTCATTTCTATTAATACTTATCAGTATAAGCCAGTATAGTGCTATCTAAATTTAAACTGTCTTTGTGGTAGTCGGAAATCTAAGCCTATCTTTTTGATTGCTCATTATCGACATCGTATGATTTTAAACATCTTCCTCAAGGCTGTGAACAGTCTTGGGCAGAATCTCTCAACTCTAACAACGTTCTATGCATTAATGCAGCTGAACTCATTTCCTGGCTAATCTAAAATAAAGAGTTCATCATACCGCCATAATACGTGATCCTGTTTTTGAGGGCCCTAATACTCTTTTATGGTCTTATTTTCATTGCATTTATCTTATTTCTTTTTGTTTTGAACTCATTTGCACACACTTCTAAGTTTTTGGCATTGTTCCTCCTTCCTTCGTATGACCGATTAACAATATAGGAATCTTAAAAGAGCATTGAACTTTCAGATTTAATCTTATTTTTTACGAATCTGATTGAAAATTCAGTATGTTATTAGAAATATACTTAAGGGAAAGTGTTTAGAATTCCAAGGTAAAATTTTAATAATTTTTAAAGCTTTTAATTATAAATTGTTCCAAAATTAGCATTATTGAAAATGCTTCATGCGCATCTTTTACATATAATAGAATCGTTTTTATCCGTAGGATAAATTTTTAGACCTAATAATAATAATAATAATAATAATAATAATAATAATAATCAGTTGTTATCGCAAGCATTCTCTAGAAATGAAGTCAGAAAAAAATAGCAATAGTTAAAATATCCATTTTTCCCTTACAAAATATATACAGTTATTCTTTTAATTAAAAAAAAATGTACAGATTAAATGTACATATTGTATATGCTATATATTAGTTTTTAACTAACTCTTATGCTATATCTGTAAAGCAAATTATCGAAAAATTTTGAAGGTATACACTGTCTACCAATAAGTATTTGGACACCTATGCAAATGACGATATCTACGGTCCTGAGGTACGTCACGGCTTCCACGGTGTACATCATGTAGGAAACAGCATCTGCATTAGTCGCATGTAAGATGCCACGCAGTCCTGAGCTCTCTGATTTCGAGAAAGGTATAATTATCGGGTATCACAAATGTGGCCGATACTTAAGGGACATATCTAGCTATCTGAAGTACCCCAAATCGACAGTGGCCTATGTGATTAAGAAGTGAAAGGTGATCGGTGATTGTCGGAATGTGCCCTGAGTCGGCAGACCAACGAAACTGGGAGACAGAGACCGACGAGTTCTGTCCAGAGAAATTCCAAAGAACCACACCCAACCGATGGTCCTCATCCATCGAGGAATTTCAACAGGCATCCGGGAATATTGTTTCAATGAATAACATCCGTAAGGAAGCACATCTGCTTGGTTTTCATGGTCGTGCTGCTGCCCATAAGCCTTAGATCACAAAGTCTAACAGCGCCGCTCGGTTAATGTGGTACAAAGCACATCGAAATTGGACCATAGATCAGTGGAAACGGGTTCTTTGGAGCGACGAATCGAGGTTCACCCTTTACCGTTCGGATGGCAGGGTCTGGGTCTAGCCTCTGCCTGGAGAACGTCTCCTGCCAGAATGCATTGTGCCAACAGTCAAGTTTGGCGGAGGTGGAATTACGGTCTGGGGGTGTTTCTCCTGGTATCGACTGGGACCCTTGGTCCCCATTCATGGTAAGCTCAACGCCGATGCCTACTGCACTGTTTTGGATGACAATGTGTTTCCTACGTTGTGGCAGTTTTACGGGTTGGACCCCTGTTACTTTCAAGACGACAATGCCAGTTGTTATGTTTCGAGGTTAACCAAGGCTTGGCATGGTTCCGACGGAGTTCATCGAATAGACTGGCTGGCCCAGAGCCCAGACCTGAATCCTATCGAGAACCTTTGGGACGAGTTAGATCGATGAATTAAGGAGTGCACTACCCGTCCAAAATAGGTGAAGGAACTTGTATGTCTGCTCCAAGCCAAGTGGAAGACAATACCACTAGCTCTAATACAAAGACTTGTGGAAAGTATGACCCGGAGGGTTCACGCTGTAATTGCTTCTCGTGGAGGCTCTACCAACTATTGATTTTGAATAAAATTAGTTTTTCTTTTCTATCACAGGTGTCCAAATACTTATTGGTAGACAGTGTATGATGGTTGGACATGCACCTTCAGCTTTTGATACACTTCTGAAATTAAATTTTTTTTAAACCTTTTATTAAGTAGTTATTAGTAATAACGAATTGTCTGTAGTGGTAATTATTACATTATGAGGTGGTGGATATTAAAACACCGTCTGTGATTTTTACACTTCATTATAATTCCCAATTCAAGGACATAAAAATATATAATTTTATGTCATTTGCTGATATGTACCAATAGCATTTGCTTCCATATCCAAAGCTACTTCATCATTTCCTATTTGCAAAGTTTGTTCCTAGGATAAGCTGTTCTTTAATAAGTGTACAAAACTTACATTGAATTTGAACTCGCATGTTAAGAAAACGCGTTAGGCACGATATCGAAGAGAGAGGGGGATTTTTACACAACTCTTAATTTAAATAGTACTGTTTTATTCTTTTCCGATATTTTGATTTTTGATCTCTTTATCGCTAATTCTGAAATGGTTCTAAAATTAGTAGTTTTGATATGATTTATTTATTGGTAAACTCGCTTAAATATATTGAACATTAGAAACATAAAATTGATGCAACTTCATTTTCACTCTTAAATACCAATATTATTGATCCAAAAAGATTAGGAGCTGTCTTTTGGTATCGAATTTTCTGGGATTGAATTCCACTGCAAACATGGATGTTTATAGAAGTTTTGAATCAGCTTTTTGCAGTAAATCTTGGTCTATTTTTTCACTTGTTTGGAGCGGTACGGTCTGCAGTTTTGCAACACGAAGGCAAATGAGACCAGGACTTACTGTTTAAAGCCGATTCCGAACGAACATCCATGTCAGCAGTGGGATTCGGATCCACGAACTCCAGTTCCTAAAAGTCGGACGATGGCGTAATGGTAGAGCGCTACTCTTCGGAATCAGAGTTCACGGGTTCGAATCCCGCTGATGGCATGGATGTTCGTAGCAGTTCGGAATCGACTTTAAACAGTAGCCCCGTGTGCAAAACAGTAGATCGTAGTGCTCCAAACCAAACCAGTTCCGAAGAAACACAACTTACCTATTCGGCTATCGTTCTACTTCTGGTTTAATTAGTCCTCTTGATGAAAGAAAAATGAAGTCCATAAATTAAAAAATTAGTCAAACCCAATATAAGCCTAATATTGTAAAGTATTAATTGGATTAATTAAAGTGTCATTTGAAAAAAATTGTTGCTCCAACTTGTGGCTTATGGCATGCCTAACCAGGTTATAAAATATACTTTTTCTTCAGCAAATGAAAAATAGAGAATAATGATAATAAAATAATAAGAATAAATAATAAATGAGTGACTAATTTGTAGCAAGATGATGCAGCCTCAGGTAAAAATATCAAGCCTTATATTGTCTGAAAGTATTTTGCTGGGCAATGAAATCATAGCTAGGGTGATCCTACCAAGAATAATTCCCCAAAAATATTTCTCCTATTCCTGTGATTTTCCTTTGCAATGATGAGGTAACTATTGGAAAGAATGACGAAAGTAAAAAGATATGGGAAGGAACTTTCATGTGACAAACATGTGATGTATTTCGATATCTACAATTTCACAAAAGAGTAGTTAAATTTTTTCTGTCCATAATCTGTACAAGTATTAAGTAACAAACATATTTTACGATCTCTCTATGTGTATTTTACGACCGTTAATTCTTTACTTTCAAACACATAAAGCGACCACACAAAATAAATGACTACAAAGCAAGTTTGATAACACTCGCTTTGATAAGGATAAAATAAGAGAATTTGGTTAAAACTGGTATCCATTTTTGGTTAGTTCACGTGATTGTCATGTAAAATTCACGTGATTTTACATTTATATTGCTCCGAAATTTAAGCAACGAATGCCTGTCAAAAACAAGAGGCATTTTTCAGATAAAACCTAAATATACTTGATACAGTTATTGACAGCTTTCAATGAAGAATTTTGTAACACAGCCTTAACCCGACAATTTTAATTTAAAAGATATTTTATCTTATAATCTATCCGTGTCCTTCTCAATTTGCTTATCGAGAACATTTTTGAAAATGTTCCTAAACAATTTGTTAGAGTCAAAAACATTTTATCTTTGGTTTATAAGTTTATATTCCTTTACCAGCATTCATTCGATGAAGTAAGGACTTGTTGATGCCAGAATTTTAAGTTTTTTTTACATCATTCTTTAAGCTTGAGGAAGGTGAGGAGGAAATAAATGAAGAGAACATCAAATATATCTTTCCAGGCCTAAATATTTAATATAAAATTCGTACTAATTTGCTTTACATCTCTCAACAACTGGAGAGAAAATGAAGTGAACAGCTTACAAAAAAAAAATGGCAGAATGAATAGGAAAAATGTCTCGAGATGCCACCAGGAAAAAAGGAAAAGTCAGAATTGAAATAGTTGCATTTATTTTTGCACGAGGTAATATTTTGAGTTACGTCGCCGCAAGCTAAAGGAATTTCAATATTCTGTCCAAATGTTAGCCTGTTGTAATATTGGGGAAAAAAATTGCAAAAGATTTTGCTCGATTTGTTTTGATTCTCGTTTGCATTAGATTTTACCAGAAAAGAAGGAAATAACTATATAATAGTATATGCAGTGGACACCACTTAATGTGATCAGTTTGGGACACAGTGATTTTGATAACAATAACCGATTGATAACAAACGATATACAAAATTAGATAAATTTACCCCACCCTTTAATTCAAAGGTACAAAATTTCAAAAGAAAATTAAAAAACACACCTTATATCTTAACACTCCTGCATTTATGTATATTATCCTTCAAAACATAAGAATTGTGTGCATAATTTAAAAAAATGATATTTTATTGACTGTCTACAATTTTTTCTAAGAAGCTCATTGATAAATTGTTCGTAATCATAATCAACCCGTCAAATCTACTTAAAATTTAGATCTTTTGTTTTAACGTTAAATCATTTCGTTTTTTGGCTTCCATTACAAGCTTCATGTAAGCGAGCAAGGCATAAAATGTGAATACGTTCCTTCTCAGTTCTGATAAGAATGTGGCCGAACGTTCGCCGATTGGTTAGGGTGTTGGCCTTCGGTACCGGAGTTCGTGGGTTCGAATCCCACATTGGCATGGATGTTCGTAGCCGTTCGGAATTGACTTTAAGCTGTAGGTCTCGGTCTCATTAGCCCTCGTGTTGCAAAAAGTAGACCGTAGCACTCCAAACCAGACCAAACCTGATAAGAATGTGTTGTCTTCTGCTTATCTGACAACCACTGACCACCAGCAGGGTGTGCGCATTTCTGAAAAATGTCAGGAATGTGTAATACCCCACTCCTTTGTTCATTCCCTATTTCCCTAATTGTAAGAGGGAGTATTTTCAAAAATTCAAACAGCGAAGGAAAAGAAAGGATGGGTTCCTTCTGAATACATTGGGAATATTCCTTTGCCAGTTAAAATGTGGTTCGAAAACTGATAACATTAACCGATGAAACGATCACATAAAGCGATCATTTTAACATACAAATGAATAGAGAAAATCCTTACCAAGTGATTTCGATAACAATAAGAGATTGATAACATTAACCGCGATCACATTAAATGGAATCCACTGTAGTATGAAATTTAGATTCTGTGTAATTAAAAATGTAGTTTTCATTTTGTAAATTATCGGAACATTTATTAAAATTATTTCACTGCTTCTAATAACATATTTAATATCTACAGTAATAAAATTAAAGATTACTCCGCAAAATAATTTTGAGTCTATGGAGGAACTGTAATAAAGTTTCAACTATTTAAATGTTATTATAGACTTATATCTTTTAAAAATTATACTAAACTTATAATTTGAAAAATGTAGTTGCAGATTCCCCTGACAAGTAAAACTTGACTTTCCTGTTTGTGACACAAATGAAATTGTTTTATATTAAATTTTGCTCAAGCGTGTAATATTAAGCAAGGACATTGATTATCTCATTAATAACATTAATTTTATTAACATTTCACTTAAATTTATTACATATCGAAAGTTTTTGTTTGACAGAAATCTTGGATAAATTTTCCTTTTAGAAGATGGAAAAATCTAGATTCTAAAGGCAACGAAACTTTTAAAGCTAATATTAAATCAAAATTCAAATTTTGTTGAGTTAGAATACTAATAAGCAGTGGCGTGCGGTAGGTTTTCATGCAGGGTGTGCAGAGAACGTGGATTTTCCAATAAATCTTTAATTATTGAGGATCTGAGTTCTCCATTCTGAAACGGGTTATTTATTAAGAATATAAATTTAAAGAATAAAATAAATAAAATATTTATCTAAGAGTAGTCGAGTTATAACTATAAAAACAGCTACACTTATGAGAATTCTATTAGTTTAGCTGTCTAAATCATGTGTTTTGTTGTATGGTGTCATATCGGAGTCGAATAAGCAACGCTTCGGGCTTCCACGAAAAACTTATATGTTCAGCAAACGTAGCACCACACGGCGCCAGCCACTGCGGTGCCTCATCCGGATGCTCATTGGTGCCGACAAATCGAACATCTATTCCACGTGCAGAGCATTTCACTGCACGCTGGCACAATAGAGCGAACTGTTTCTTGTTCGGTCAGTGGATTAAATTACATTTATTAATTGTTTTTAACATTTGGAAATCATATATTCTGCGAAAAACATCTTGACAATTTTTAAAAACAAAACCAGGGATATGGTGTTACAGATATAACTTATATACTGTCTGTAAGACACAATGAATGGTGAAATTTGGACTGTTCTGTTAAAATTCGTTACTTTTTTTAAAAAAAAACATTGTTTTTCAGCTAATTATTTCAATAAATATAATACATCACCGAAATTACTTTACCACACTAAAACATTTCACTTTATATTGATGAAATACTTCTTTTATATTTCCATGAAAACAAAATCTTACAATATATAAATTTAAACATTAACCGTCTGCAAAATCGTATGGCCAGTTAATCGGTTAAAAAAAGAAAATCGCTTTAGCACGTAAGTCCCCGCTCTAATACAACGCTTAATAAACCGTATCTTCGGATGATTCTGAATGCCAAGTGCAGGAAAAATAGCTGTAGTTGCCTCAGTGCCATAGTATGCTATACTCCTCCAGTAGCCCATACATATAAGGCGTGATTTTCAATGGAGTGCGTAGTGCGTACACATCAGAACTTCCTATGTTCGTTTGCGCGCTACGTGGTGCAGCAACTAGTACCGCACGCACTGCGGGAATACAAGCAAGCAAATCAACATAATATTTGAATATATTATAAATAATATTTATTATATACCATATAAAGATAGGTAGACATAGGTGCAGAAAATTGTCCCTTATAATTTTGCGAGGGTGTGCAGTGCACACCCTGCACATAAGGACCGCACGTCACTGTATATTTGCTTAGTCTGGCGTAGGTATATGAAAATAAAACAGATTTTATCTCATTATGGTTTTAAAATTCGTCTTTGTAATGAATAGTTTTAACATAAAGCTCACTAAACTGCCAACCACTCACCAAGGCCGTAGCCAAAAGAGAGGGATAATTTCGGAATCTTGTCCCTACTTCCTCCTGAAATTCTGGAATTTACTGTTTTGCGTTTTAATATTAAAATAAAAATATTTTTCAAATATATAAATTTTTTAAAACTACGTGCTTAATCAAAAGTTTAATTTTAAAATTTGTCTTATTTGATTTCAATATTTTTGCAATCGTTTTATGTATTTACAGAAACCTATTGCATAAGACTGTTCTTCAGCTTTTCTAAACTTTTTTCTAATTCTAAATTTTATGTATAATTTTTAACTCGTATATTAATAATAAATTTTATGCTTTTTTGTTAAATTTTGTTTTTTAGTTTAACACTAGAATTACGGTGGTCTTTGTATACCTAGAATTAGGGCAGGTGTCATTTTGACCCCTTGATAAGATATCTGCATATTTCTCTATATTTTTCTTTGATATAATATATTTATGAAAAATAAATTAAAATAACGCAAATTATGACAACTACAGTTTGTTTTTAAAAATATACCGACATTGTAGGTATATAGGATCAATTAAACGATTTATTACGTTCTCTCCTAAACTTTGATCACTTGATCTCATTTCATCTTTTCCTAAATAGAGAAATCCGTTTAATAAGTATTTTGTCCTAACATCTACTTCTAGCCAAAATTTTATTCCGAATTTATCGAGCTTGTTAGGCATATACTGCAAAAAAGGGCATCTTGTTTTTGTAGGGAATAACTATAGGGAAATTGTTCATCAAACGTAATATTTTCATTTGGTTTGAGGCAAAGCTTACAGTTTTCTATAAAAGTATTCTCGGATATTAGTACCTCGGATATTAGTGTAAATTTATCTCACTGCAAACGTGAAGACCTTGTTAGTTTATTTTCAAAACTAAGAAATTTCATAACTTCTGGAAACCTATCTCTACTCATTTTTTCATGAAATATCTTTGGTCCCGAAGTCTTGGACCACAGACTAAGAATTGGTAAAGCCTTGGCTGCTAATGCTCTCTTACGTACAACTACGCTATGAATGCTTCCAGTTCTGCTAATAAAATAGTGATAGCCATTATGAAGTTTACACTTGTCTTCAACATCAGTATATAGCCTGCCGTTTTTCTAGGTATAATCATTTGTTAGGGATAAAATAAAAATACGATTTTCTTTTTAATCATTACCCTTTTGCAAAATCGTATGGCCAGTTAATCAGTTAAAAAACCAAAAGCGCTTCAGCACGTAAGTCCCCGCTCTAATACAACGCTTAATAAACGAATGATTCTGAATGCCATGTGCAGGAAAAATAGCTGCACTTGCCTCAGTGCCATAGTATGCTGTTCTTCTCCAGTAGCCCATACATATAAAGCGTGATTTTCAATTTAGTGCGCAGTGCGTACACATCAGAACTTCCTATGTTCGTTTGCGCTCTACGTGGTGCAGCACCTAGTACCGCACGCGCTGCGGAATACAAGCAAGCAAATCAACATATTTGAATATATTATAAATAATATTTATTATATACCATATAATGATAGGTAGACATAGGTGCAGAAAATTATTGTCCCTCATGATTTTTCAGGGTGTGCAGTGCACACTCTGCACATATGAACCGCACGCCACTGCTAATAAGTAATATATTAATGTTCAAAAATTTACCTGAGAATCATAAGTTTGTTTTCTATTCAGCCTTTTGTAAATTCTTAGATTAACTACTATTTGTGCTTTCATCAAAACCTAAAATCATGAAAAATAATTTCAGACATATTTTTATGGTACTTGTTAAACAATTTTGTCTGTTAAAATATAATAGTTGTAAATTATTGTCTCTTTGTATTACGTCACAAAGTCTAGGAGTTTGTCGTTATCAAATGAGGAAGTTTTCTCGGTGACACATTTATTTTTAATGTGAGATAATAATTTGATAATATTTTCAACTTATCAACTCTAGTTTCAGTATCAAATTACTCTTGAGAAATCGATTCATTTTGATAAAATGATAACGCCAAATAAAGTCTCATATGTATCCTATTTTGAGCATTCACTTAAAAATTTCTGTAAATACAGTGTTAAATCATATCATTTTGTTGGTATTTTCAATAGATAAGATTTAATATGAAACGCGATCTTTTGTTTACTTACATAAAATTCCAAAAATATTTTTATATGTTAGTCATAATATGAAACGCGGTCTTTTGTTTACTTACATAAAATTCCAAAAATATTTTTATATATTATAGTCAAATGAGTTTTGTAGTAAACTAGTAAAATGCTTTTGCGAAATACGCTTGTGTGTTTGATTTCCCCTTTAGACGCCGAACCAAAATACCAAATAGTACCAATACGCCGGACCAAATAATTTGGACTATGCTTCGGTGTCGAAGTTCGTATCCCACGCTGACATGGATGTTCATAGCCCTTTGGAGTCGGTCTCATTGGCCTTTGTATAAAAAAGTGCACCTTAGCATTCCAAACAAACCCTTTTGGCAATAATGTTTATAATCATTCAGAATGGAATTTAAACAGCACGTAGCGGTATAATGAACCATCGAGTAGTAAAACATGGACGACAGCGATCCCAAAAAACCACTACCCTGCCAAAATACTGGTAATGGTTCTATAGTGCCATATATTTGTAAATTTTTAGTTCACCCTATAAACTCTGAACCTTTTATTTAGTACTTCTCACCTTACCCCGAGAGAAAAATTTGGGGAATATTTGATGAATTTTGTGGGCTGATTGTTGGGACATCTCAACTGAATGGGTATCTTAAATGACAAAAGCAACTTTTCATTATTTTTTTTTCTAGTGGTAATAATCTGTACAGTAAACAAGTATTTTTCTCGTTATGCTAACTGAGGATTTCAAATAGCATTATATCATAATATAAATAAACTCTGAAAAGAAGAATTGAAGAATAGGAAAGACGTAACCTTTTGATTAGGGTCAAGGAAGAAAATCTTATGTTCTAAGAAATAAGGAAATTTTTTATGTAAACAAACAAAACAAACTGCAACAGTGATAAAAGTACACATGAATTCTGCGCATTGTGTAAAACCATGAATAGTATTAAGTATTACAGAAACTTAACGCACCGCCTTTTATAATTATTTCTTTATTCAAGGACTGTTATAAAACTTTCCACCCTTTCAGGCATTAGTAGTAAAAGTGCCTAACCAGCAATTATTCGAGGGTGATATGTAGCATTAAGTTATCCTAAATCACTATAATCTATAATCATCCAAAAATATTATTCAAATGCTAAACGTCTTTGTTTGGGGGCACTTCTGGTTCTGTAAATCGTACATAAGGGTGTGTATACCATTTTTGAAACACTCCCCCCACCTTTCGACCAATGCCAGATAGATACACCCAGCTTCTTGGTTACCTTTTATCCTCTCCTTCCGCCAAGGGCAAATATCTGCATTTCGCAACATGCACTCTCTTTTTTTTATCGCTGCCAGCTGGGTCACTTTCCGCGCTGACACTCCGCGAGAACGTGATCGAATCGCGAGACCATCACGTGATAAGGATCGCGGTCGAACACGTGAATTAGGGAAAACATTCTCCAGGCGTTTGTGTGCGTATTAGGATTGCGTCATCCCATTCACATGTCCGGTCATTGATAGCGATGATTGATTGATAGGTAAAACTGGAAAAATCCCCAGCAACGATCCCGGTGCGCTTTTGTAAATATTTGCTGGATTTTTGCAGAATCTTTATCCGGAACGTCAGAAATGTAAGGGGGGAGGAATGGAGGATGAGAGTTGTTTATCACAACTGCAGATTCCAGAATTCGAAGTGGATCTTTGCTAAGCAGAAAAAAGGCATGAATCATCGACAGACATGTGGTTGTTCCTTTATTTTACTGAACTGATCAAGTGTGTACGTGTTGTACTGACTGCAACAATGACATTTAGATTTTTTAGAGACGTTTTCGAGACTAACACATTATTGATAGGGACAGACAATGCATCCGTATCTATTACAGTATTCTAAGGCCGTAACTAAGGTGTAGCAAAGGTGGCAACTGCGACGGGCGCATCAGTCTTAGGGGCGCCGCACCATGAAGAAAATGGGGCCGAAAGAGAACGATTCGCCCCGAGTAGAAATAAGGAAAAGTTAAAAAATAGTTTTTTTTTTTACTATAAAATCCAATGCGTTTATAAATATTTTTTATTTTTGAATTGAATTTTCTTATTTTTTTAAATGTTTCTAGAGACTAAACTTGTTATATTTTCTTACAAAATGTTTACCAAACTCTCCTAATATGCCTTAATACAAATCCGGGTATGCTTTTAAATTTTAAAGTTGTTAAAATAAAATTTAAATTTAGAAGTTCACCAATTTTCTATGAAAATTCAGCGATCAAATACAAAACTTCCCTTCAAAAAAAAAAAAAAAAAAAAAAAAAAAAATTCAGTTTATTAGCATAATAATACCTAGAAACGGTTTAAAAATATTTTTAAGTATTAATAAGGCAAAATTGAAGAAAATTTAAAAATTAATGTACTAGGAACATTTTAAGAATTAAAATATTTTGCTAGTTTGTTCTGAATATATGATAGAAAAAAATCATGTTTACATATTTTCTCACTATATATGGTGGTAGGGGCGCAGACCAGTTTTTTGCCACGGGCGCTAAAGGACCTAGTTACGGCCATGATTCTAAGGAGAACATTTTATTCATTCCTCCCTACAAAAGGGATATATATGCATGCAAGAGAGTTAGAAAATTTTAATGTGATATAAAATTGTTTACATTAACACATTTGAAAGTTATTTCTACTTTAAATTGGACGTTAGTTAGACTAGGACCTACTGCTTAACCCTTTTAATGACAGTGGTTTCACAGCGAAACCACCTGATAATACATTTTCTCTGTTTTAAACACATGAATTTTTTCTTTGTTTTTGACACTTTAAACTATAAATAGCTGGTATCAATACAATTAATTTATTTCTCTTTGAAATATACTTTTTTGAATTTGCTTTACATGGAAGCATCAAGAGTTCGATTTTCATCATGATCTCATATGAAAATACTTACCCAACACATTACTTATACATTGTTTACCTATTTATTAATTACCTTATTTTAGGGGTAACTATTCATTGCTCACCAAATTTATTTAAAGTTTTAATAAAGAAATATTTTTCTGCTGCACAAGGGGAGCGTTTCATAGTTAAATCAACCTCTCTAAATCTCGCCTCCCCCCACAAGAAAGAAAAAAAAATGTGAAAATATTTTTTTTATATATTTCAAATCTATAAGGCTCATAGATAAAATTTATAACCTAATTCCATTAAATACCAAAGCATTTGTAATCATGATCTTCAAAGGGTTAAAAATCAATCAAAAAGCCTACGAATATCCACGCAACTGTAGAATTCACAGGTGGTGTATACAATTGTATTTTATGAGAGGGAGATGAATGTACCTCAAGCCAATAAATGAATTTTCGAAAGTGACACTCCCACCATTTTGACAAATTTAAATATTATGCAAGAGCATATTATATAATTTAACAAAAAAAAAGTGTCAAAATATAATAAAAGTTCCAAATCCGATACGTTATGTTCGAAAATTTAGAGACTTTTATTTGTCTACCTGACCTCCATGTCTAGCCACTGGTAGAAAATATATAAAACATTTAATGCAACATTTTTACTAAAATTTTAACCCAATTATTTGCTTTTTATAAAGTAATTCAAGTTTTAATTCCCTTAAAATAATAGCCTAAGTTATCTTTCTGTCCTCGAATTTATGAAGCGGTTGGACCTGGAATGGATAGGGGCATCGACATTGGATTTTTGATGAGTTAGGGTTAGTAAAATTCAAAGTAAGTCTTTAAAATTTTCAAAATCCACCCCTTCCCCTCTTTTCGGGCGAGTAATGTCATTATTTTCAGCCCTTTTGTCCCCGATCAAAAGCATTTAATCAATTTATCACATAAGTAAAAATAACAATTTTTTCTAGTATTATGACTTTATTCCTTTAACAATCTCATTTAATCATTTTATATTTTAAATTATTTAAATATTGTCTTCATTATTTTCATACGTTTTATCACTAAACTCAGATATTACGTACATAATTTTCTTTTACATTTGGCTTACATAATAATTAGATATATGTGATAATTTTTAATTTAATCATCGATTATTTTTTGATGCAATGAAACTTTTATCACCGGTGTTAACAACAAATTCTTTTCCTAAAAGTCTATGAGTTTATTTCACGGAAGAATAATTATGTAGCTTTTAAGTTACATATCTTTCAAAATTAAGAAGTTCGTTCGTTTGTGTGTCTGTTTTATATTCATAACCATACGGTTTGACTAAATGGATTCAATGTGATTCTAACTGTTTTCACAGTATCGGAAGACTTTAGAGGAGTATGAAAATAAACAAATTATTGAGCGTGTACCAGATAATTATCTGCCAAAAAACCATTTTTTTACCTGCTTCATAGGGTACTTTACAATTCTAGAAAATTAAAAATTGTACTAATCCCGTCATATGACGGGCTATATGCTAGTTAACATATAACTAAATGGATTCAATGAGATTCTATTTTCACAGTATCGGGAGACTTTAGAGAACTATGAAATAAATTATTGAGCATGTACAAGATAATTATCTGCAAAAAACCATTTTTTTATTTGCTTTATGGGGTACTTTACAATTCTAGAAAATTAAAAATAGTACTAGTCCTGTCATATGACGGGCTATATGCTAGTTAACAAATAAACTTTCATTTTACGTTTAAAAGATCATAAATGTGCAGTCCTCAGAATGAATTACATAATAAATATGATAGGAAGAATTATTTTTAAAAAATTATTCGAAATGAAAAAAAAGTTGGCGACGTTCAATTAAATAAAAAAAAAAAATAAAGTAGCCTCATTATATTAAATCTGTAGATAGTGAACATGAAATCAAACATGTAAAATTTAATAAGATTTTTTTTTATCTTGCATATAGTGGTGAAAACTATTATGGTAAAAAATGTCCTTATTGTTAAATTTTTGGCAGCAACACATATAATCATTCAATTTAAAATAACTCCCGTCCTATTGCGAATTTTTGTTTAATATGCTAAATATTAAATGCTGAATAACGATAGCCGAATGGGTAGGGCTGTACTCTTCAGTACCGTAATTCGTGTATTCGAATATTTCTGCTACCATAAATGTTTGTAGCTTTCGGAACCTTCTTTATGCAGTAAGCCCCGTTCTCTTTAGTCCTCTTGTGTAGTGTAACACTAGATCGAAGTGCTCCCATCCAAACCTCCTTCCATATCTAAAGTAGTTAACCCTTTAAAGAACAGCGGTTTTGCAGCGAAACTAACTGTTAAAATAGTTTTTCTGTTCTTTTTAAATATATGATGAATGACTTTTTGGATTTTCTACTTTTTGACACTTTAAACTATCAATAGATGATAGAATTACGGATAAATCTCCACAGGTATTTTAAAATGGAACTCATTAGCGTTACTATTATAACAATTGTTACAAACTTCTTCACAAAAATGTATCATCTTAATAATGAAGAAATTTTCAGTCTTCCGGACTACGATTCTGGTGAAAAGCGGAGACTATAGGGAACGGTGCTTCATTCGGGTATTCATCAACATCATTGAAAATACCTACTTAACTCCAGCTTTCTGTTTGGTTTTTTTCAAATTGACCTTTTAATTTTTTTATAATTAATTTTTAGTTATAACTGTAAATAATTATGTGCAGTTCTTATAAATGGTTTCATTGTAATAAAAATTTAAAAAAAAATTCAAATATTTTATATTTTCAATTTTTTTAAATTTTGTATTTTTTTTTTAGTATTTGCTAACCATATATATATATATATATATATATATATATATATATATATATATATATATATATATATATATATATATATATATATATATATATATATATATATATATATATATATGAGAGACTCAGGACACAAACTCTTACTATGAACATTAGTTTAATTAACATTTAAGGGAATTATATACAGAGGGGTCTAGGGATAAACTTGGTTAATTATGGCTCGATTAATCATCTTATTCCTCTCTCCCACACACGTCACTCAGAACTCGGAATTGTATGCACATTCTTTTTAAAACTAACTGTTGCCAACTCAGGAAGTCGAACTGAATGACTTGGCGATGGACTCTGCTGCTCTGGAGCTGTAGTACTTCGTTCAGGAGTGGGTTAAAGGAATATGTTCACACACACACACACACACACACACACACACACACACACATATATATATATATATTTATATATATGTTTTTATTTCTATTAAAATAGTTCAATCATGAAAATAGTAATCTTATCACGAATCTAATAATACTTAATGAAGATAGTTCTCGAAAGCTCTAAGAATCGCCAAAAATACTCATGTTTATGCCAGTATTTTCATTTGTGATTCATAAAAATACCCTGACAGCTTCCAAAAGAACAAAGAGTTTGAATCGGCAAAATATCCTATTTGAATTAGTTTTTAATTCTTCTTTTCTTACTATATATCTATAGAATACAGAGACATTTTTTTTTCTTTATTGGCATTCCACTGTAAAACACCGAGGGGTTATTAACCATTTTGCTACTGATCAAAAGCTTTAGGGAATAGTAACTTTGAAAAATATAGAAATGCTATAAACTGTTTGTAAAATTTTTTAACATAAATTTTACCGACTTTAACAAATAAAATCACTCAGCATTTGATTTTATTTCATATCAGTTTAAAATATTTTTAATGTTTGAAAAATTTTAATTAAGTAAAAATTTTTAATTGGATGATTTTCTATTAATAAATGAACAAAGAAAATAAATTTAAATGTTATTCCTGCAATAATATTATTTCTGTTACAAAAACAATTGGAATGTTGCAGAAAGCATTTGATGATTACTGTTATTCTAGTAGTATAATATACAATTATAATTTTGTGTATAATTTTAACTTAATAGATTAAGTCGCATGTTGTTCGCATCAAAGTTTTTGAGGTATCCTGTTCAAATATGAATTAATAACATACTCAAAAATAATGCATTTATACGGGATTATTTGTAACTAGCATATAGCCCATCATATGATGGAATCAGTAAAGTTTTTTATTTTCGAGAATTGTTAAGTACAGTCTCCTGACACTGTGAAGCCGAACGATGGCCGATTGGTTAGGGTGCTGGCCTTCGGATCCGGAGTTCGTGGGTTCGAATCCCACAGTGGCATGGATGTTCGTAGCCGTTCGGAATCGACTTTAAGCTGTAGGTCCCGGTCTCATTAGCCCTCGTGTTGCAAAAAGTAGACCGTAGCACTCCAAATAAAAAAAAAACCTGACACTGTGAATGCAGTTTAGAACCACGTTGAATTCATTTAGTCTAACCGTGTGGTTATGTATGAAAGACAAGCATACAAACGAACAAACTTCTTAATTTTCAAAGATATATAACTTAAACGCTAGTTATTTTTTAGTCCGTGAAATAGACTCCTAGACTTTTATGAAAATAATTTGTTGTCAATACCGGTGATAAAAGTTTCATCGCAACAAAAAAGAATCGATGATTAAATTTAAAATCATCCCATATGTGCCTAATTTATTATTCAAGCCAAATATAAAAAAAAATATATATTTACGTAATATCTGAGTTCCATGGTAAAACGTATGAAAATAATACAGACGATATTTAAATAGTTTAAAATAAGAAATGATTAAATGAGATGGTTAAAGGAAGGACGTCATAATGTAGAAAAAAATCTTATTTTTACCTATTTATGCCTTCTCTTAACCGGAGAAAATAGGGCTTGAAATAATGGCATTAAACGCACAAAAAGGGGGGAGGAAAGGGTGGATTTCAAACGGTTTAAAAAGACGACAGTATTTTTTGCTATGATATGAATCATATTTCTACCAATTTATTTGGAATCGCATCGATAGTTTAGGAGATCAGCTTTACTTGTTTTGAATTTTGCTAACCCTAACTTATCAAGAATTCAATATGGATGCCTGTATTCATTCCAGGTCCAACCGCTTCATAAATGCGAGGACAGACGGACAGATAACTTAGGCTATTATTATATTGAGGATTGAATTTACCCACTTTATATACGAGAAAGGTGCAGAGGATTGGGATTAATTTTAAACTTTAATTTGGTTCATAAAATACTAAAACTTGCTTTTAAATGAAACTGGATATTTACAGTAAAGTTATTTTCTTTCATTTTGCACTGAAATCCCTTTACGGAAAACTAACGCAGAAGAGAGAATATATAAACTTTTATTAAATAATTTTACCGACTTAAACAAATGACAACACTCAGCATTTGATTTTTTTTCATTTCCGTTTGAAAACAATTTTTTAATAAAACAAAAATTTTCAATTTGTTAATTTTACGAAATAAAGGAACAAAGAAAATCAATTTAAATTTTATTCCTGCAATGATATTTCTGCTACAAAAACAATTGGAATATTTCAAAAAAAAAAAAAACCTTTAACAACTACTGTTATTATAACAGAATATATAATTATAATTTTGTGTATAATTTTAATTTAATAATTTAAGAAAGTCGCATGCTGTTCGCATCAAAGTTTTTGAGGTATCCTGTTCAGATATTTTAATAAATATACTCAGAAATATATTTTTATGAGATTATTTTTAACTAGCATATAGCCCGTCATATGACGGGATCAGTAAATTTTTTAATTTTCCAAAATAAGGTACTCAGAAGGCCTCATAAGGTACTTTAGAGTACCTTATGAGGCAAGTAAAAAATAGTTTGTTTGGCTGAAAATTATCTTGCAACAAAAAATAATCGATGATTCAATTTAAAATTATTACTTATGTACCTAATCTATTATTTAAGCCGAATATAAAAGAAAATTATTTACGTAATATCTAAGTTCAATGATAAAATGTATGAAAATAAGGCATAATTTAAATAATTTAAAATAAGAAATGATTCAATGAGATGGTTAAAGGAATGACGTCATAATGCTAGAAAAATATTTTTACCTATTTATTATGGGATAAATTGATAAATTTAATCGCCTGCTTTTAACCGGGGAAAATAGGAGTTGAAATGATGGTCTTAAAAGCTCGAAAAGGTGATAAGGGATCGATTTCGAACGTTTTAAAGAAGACATTATTTTTCGCTGTGATATGAAGCCTATTTATACCAATTTATTTTAGAATCGGATCTATAGTTTAGGAGAAGATAAACATGACTCTCTTTGAATTTTACTAACTATGGATGCCTCTATCCATTCCAGGTCCAGCCGCTTCATAAAATCAAGGACAGACGTACAGATAACTAAGGCTATTATTATATAGGGGACTAGATATACAAAGTTAACACACGAGAAATTGGGCAAAAAAAGAGATGATTGGAATAAATTTTAAACTTTCATTTGACTAATAAAATACTAAAACTTACATATAAATGTAACTGGATATTTACATAAGTTATTTTCTTTTGTTTTTCGCTTAAACTAATTCCCGAAATCCTTTCCCGAGTTCGCAAACAGGAAGGGGAAAGGTACAGCTTTAAGTTCACAGAATAGCAATATCCCTTTTAGGTTAGAGAATTAATTATATTCGGATTCCTATTATTCACATTTTAATGTCACTTCTCAGAGTTGGAATGTGGAATTTATTTATAATTCCCAGGAACATGACTTATTTTCTAACAACAAATAACATTAATAATGTCATAAGTCAAGTGCAGTGAGCAGGTACACAAATTGTATTGTTATCGAGAAAAATATCGATTACCAAAGCATTAGAAAAAACCCAGGACTATTTTCCTCGGATTGTCATATACTTCTATGTTAGGATGTCTGTTATAAAGTAAAACCACAAAAATATGTGTAAGGCAAACATACATAAAATCATTTTCTTCGATTGACGTCCATAAAATAAAAAAAAAATTGATTTTTTTTTCCAGTAATGGTTTGTTAAAGTAAGAATAGGAAGCAAACCAAAATACATTTTCAAAACAGATTTATATCAACTTTTGGATCAGTTCCAATAGTTAATGTATATACATTTCATAACTAATCGTGTGTACACACGCATGCAGTCTTTTAATATATAATTATAATTTTGTATATAATTTTAATTTAATTTATTCAAGTTACATGTTGTTCACAGCAAAGTTTTTGAGGTATCCTGATCAGATATGATTTAATAAACATACTCAAAAATATATTTATAGGAGATTATTTTTAACTTTTGGATCAGTTCCAATAGTTAATGTATATACATTTCATAACTAATCCTGTGTACACACACATGCAATCTTTTAATATATAATTATAATTTTGTATATAATTTTAATTTAATTTATTCAAGTTACATGTTCACAGCAAAGTTTTTGAGGTATCCTGATCAGATATGATTTAATAAACATACTCAAAAATATATTTATAGGAGATTATTTTTAACGAAATTCACCTACTTTATTTATGAGAAACTAAAATTAAATGAGGAGATGATTGAAGCTAATTTTAAACTTTAACTTGGCTTAGAAAATACTAAAACATACGTATAAATTCAACTGGATATTTACAGAAAAGTTATTTTCTTTCGTTTTGCACTTAAACTAATTCCCGAAATCCCTTCCCACGTTCGCAAACAGGAAGGGAAAAGATACAGCTTTAAGTTCATAGAATAGCAATATCCCCTTTAGGGTTACAGCAGTTAATTATTTTCAGATTCCTATTATTCAGAGTTTAATGTCACTTCTCAGAAAGGGAATGTGGAATTTATTTCAAAATACCAGGAACATGATTTATTTTCTAACAACAAATAATATTAATAATGTGGTAAGTCAAGTGCAGTCAACAGGTGCACAAATTGTATTGTTATTGAGAAAATTATCAATCTCAAAGCATTAGAAAAAAAAATTAGGACTATTCCTCTCGAATTGTTATATACTCTTATGTTAGGATATCTGTTATAAAGTAAAATGCAAAAGTGTGTAGCGCAACCTTTTTTTCCAGTTGATATAAAAAAAAATCCTTTTAATGTTTTGAAAAAATTTTTTTTTCAGTAATGGTTTGTCAAAGTAAGAATAGGGATCAAACCAAAATACATTTTTCAAACGGATTTGTATCAACTTTTGGATTAGTTCCAATAGTTAATGTACATATATTTCATAACTAATCTTGTGTACACTCGCATACAGTGTTCTAATACTAAGGATGTTTTCACGGTGTCAGAATATATCAAGGTGATGTAGAATTCATCAAATTCTTGATTTGTAATATTTTTACGATTACAATACTTATTATATACTATGTATATGAGAAAAAATATAATGTAATACTTTACTAATTTTTTGGTCCAGTACAATGCCGTAGGCCAGAGGCGTGTTAGGGGATAAAAAGTGTCTACAATTTTCGGACTGATATATTAATTACTATGTGAACAAATGATATTTAGGTAATGCTTTTTAAGTATTTCTCTATGATATAATAAATTTATTAACTTTTATTTATCATTATTTGAAGTGGTATTTGAATGTGTAGTTTTTAATTACAAAAGTATTTAAAATTATTACAAGTGGGAATATATATGTGAATAAAAAATATTTTTTGTTCCAAATTTTTATCTTAATAAATCAATGATTTAATGTTTTCTTATTTGTATATAATGCAATAAATTGATAAAACTATAAAAATATAAAAATATATTTCACTAAAGTCGCCTTTATAATTATATCAACTTATGCGACCCCCTTTATTAATGCTTTATATAAAGTTGTCTTTTATGGTAATAGTCATCTATTGGCCCCACCTTTGCTGTGTTGGATGGCTTAAAAAATACCTTCCAAATTTTATAACTGAGCACAAAAAAGCCTTAAGGCCAATTACGGGACTGAAATTTTCGTAACCTCACCACCCTTTTTTTATACGCACAACCGTTAGATTTATGGGAAAGAACAATGGCTTTATTCTGTTTCAAATACTTGACTAGTCTTTAATAAGCAGTAAACACTGAATATTAAAAATAATAGTACAATATTTTTATGATAAGAGCATAATTACGGAAGATCAGGCATTCATGTTAAAAAATCGCCCAGGTTATGAGAAAGTCATGAAATTGGCTTTTAAAAACTCCATGGACATCTTGTTTAAAACAAAACATTAACCTTGACATTTAATTTATAAATTTACGACTCACCTCCAATAATCTAACATAAACATAAAAAAGGTAAACGAGCATTCATTGGATTTTACTAGATCCTAGCTACCATTGAACACAATTCCCTGGTAACCGAAACGATTATTTTTGTTTAGTTTGAACTTTTAAATTTCCTTTGATTCTCGATAAACCTAGCTAAAAAAACCTTCATTATTTTTTTCTAGGAAGCTGTTGTTTACTTTCCCTAGTAATTTGAGGAAAATCTGCCGAGGTGCCTACAGCTTTTTTTTTCCCAATAACTTTTTCTTTTTAAACTCAAACATATTACCAACTGGACAAATCACAGCTAGCATTATCCTTAACAATCCAAAGAATAAATATTTACTTTCACTTTTTAGTTATTTAATGTTACTATTGCATTAATCGATCCAGTGGCGTACACGTTTTTTATGGCTAAGGAAGAGGGGGTTTAAGCGAAAGCGCCGCAGGTAGATAAATTTTTGTATAAGATACCCCTGGCATTTTGTCAAATCATTCATTCGATAAAAATAGAATCTAAGAGCTAAAATATAATAAAAATTTGAAAACTCAGCCGTAATATTTGCTTGATATTAAAAATTTGAGTTTTTTCCATTGTTGAACTCCGAACATTGTTTTTATCCTCCTGGCAGGGTAACAGCCTGATATTATTAAATATTATTAGTTATTCCTGCTTTAGAGGAGAGACTTTAGAGGAGTATGAAGATAAACAAATTATTGAGCGTGAATCAGATAATTCTCAGTCAAAAAACAAACCATTTTTACCTGCCTCAAAGGGCACTTTACAATTCTGGAAAATTAAAAATGTTACTAACATGTAGCCCGTCATATGGCGGGCTATATGCTAGTAAATAATAAAAGCGGTCACATGCCAACGGAAGTGACAGTGGATATCTTTCACTTAGGTTGGCAGGTTAGGTTAGGTGTTGTGCAGGCCTGTTTAACCCAAAAGACTTTATAAGCCGCTTTGAAAATGTGAAGCATGTAAGAAATAAAGGAGTGTGTGATATTTTGATCATACCTATCCAACTTAATTTTAATTGTATTTCTGACTTTACTTTATAATTCTGAAAAATTAAAAATTTTTACTGATTCCGTCATATGACGGGCTATATGCTAGTTTATTAAGATTTACTCATTTTAAACCTGAAATCCATCATTTACAATTAGTGCCAACGGGTTAGATGTTACCGTGTATCTTTACATTGGTTCATACGGAGTTAAGCAGTTGCGTAATGTGAAAGGCAGACGTATTATTTCACCCTTTTTTTTTTTCTTTTCTTTTTTTTTCCCCACGAGACTTTAAATTAAACGCGCAGTGAATCCCCGTGTTGAAAGGAGTCGCATTACGTACAACTCTCTCCTAAGGGCGTATGTTAGGTCGAGTTCGAAGGAAGTGCCAAAAACAAGTGCGATGTGCGATTCACACCCAAACAAACAGTTCACTGAACTGCTCACCCAAAATACACCTGCTTTTTTAAACACTGCTTTCTGTCTATCAAATCATTGTGAAATAAGCAGCCTTTCTGGGAGATCTCCGAAGATGTAGTATACATTTTCATTTCCGGCATGAAAAGCGTGTTAACACTGAGGTCGAGAAAAGTTTTTTTTTTTAACTTTTTTTTTTGGTTATGAATTTTTATACAGTAGAACCTCGATTATCAAAGCTAATTGGGACCACTAGTATCTCGGATATCAGAAATCTCGTTTAATAGAAACCTTGTATAAAAATCTTCCGTGCTTGCGAATTTAACTAACTTTTAAAGTTAAAACAATAGAATGTTCTTTAAATGATAAAAATAAACATATATGAACATATATAAACATATGTTTCATAGCTAAAAAGATTTAAAAAGGAAATCAACTCTAGTAGTAAAAAGTAAAATGGAATTTTTTTTAACTAAGTTAAATATTGAAAGATGCATTTTCAAAAATAACACAAATCTCAAGTAAATATTGTATTTTTTAAAATTTAATATACATTAATTTGTTAAATTTGCATTCCTTTAAAAAATGCTTTTTTTGTGGGGAAGAAGTGTTTGTAACATGGACAACGAACTAAAATGTGTATCATTTTTTTCAAGCTCATTTTTGAAAGGAGAAAAAAAATTAGACTTCGTTATTGATTAACAGAAACTTCCGTTAATCAAGGTTCTACTATATGCCTATATCGGAGTCATATGTATATTTTCTAAAAAATCAGATTATGGTCTGATATTTATTTTAACACATTGTATGCGAGACACGTACTAAGTACTTTTTCTGACGACTAATACTTGAGCGCAGGTCACGTACTAGTACGGGTTAGTGTAACAACATAGTTTGTTTGTGGGTACAAAAATAACGGTATATAGAGGAAAACGAAGCCGAATGTTCTTGTCCACTACCTAGATTCTGGAAAAATTTAGACAAGTAAAAACTAGTTTTTACATCAGTCAATGCGGAACCACAGAACGGGAAAAAATTAAAACCATATACTGATATTTCTATTTGATTTTTCATATTTAAGATACCATTATAAATTTATCCACTAAAAAATATATTTATAAAAATCTTATGGTTGTTATTTATATATTTCTATTTATATATTTGTATATGTATTTCAATATAAAATACGAAAAGTGGGTTAAAAAATTAAATTTACGATCTTTTGAGATTTAACCGAATAACTAAATTTACGCGAAAAACGCCCGCTCCCGGTACAATTTCGCTGCGAAATGTATCAATCGTCAGAAAAACGTACTAGTACGTGTCCCGCATACAATATGTTAAAAGCAATCATCAATTATTTTATCAGTGGTTAAAAAAGCAATAAAAAAATAATAGTATATAGAAATTATGATGCTATAGAAATATATAAATGCATTGCTAAATTAAAAAAATATTCAGTTTAATAATAAAGCTAATTACAATAAATCAAATTTTTTAAAGAGGTGTTTAGTTATATTATTATAATTTTATATTTAGTTTTTTCATAGGATGCAACAAAGAAATTAAAAATAGAATGCTTCAATTAAACCATTTATGCTAAAATTTACCTGGTATACTTACCTTGATATTTTGGAATCAAAGTTAGATTGATGAATTATTATGTGTTAAGGCAATGACTAAAAAACAAAAGATTAGAAGAAATCTCATTGAAAATTAAAGCTATGTAGATAATCCTCATTTATGTACAAATAATAAACTGTATCACTCAGTCATCTATTATCTTCACATAATGAATAAACAAATGGTTTAAAAATTGTGTTATGCATGAGTTTCGATCGTTTTTAGAGTTATGAAAATGAAGGAAATTTCGTATTCAAATACTGCCCCAGGGCCTTAGTTAGAAAACGAAATTTAAGAGGTGTGTTACAAGGTTTATGTATCTAATATATTTTAAATATAATAGGTATATCCATTTCTGAGTGTACAATTGTAACTCCCACACACTATTAATTTACAATGGATGACAGTATAATTGTCTAAAAGAGGGCAAACAGCAATGCAAGTAAAATAAATGTTTTCACCCTTTTCTCATTTTTCTTTAACTTTATATAAACTAGCAAGTGTGCCCGTGCTTCGCTAAGGTGCGCTGAATTTTAAACAAAGATTTTTTTTTTCGTGCATAATGAATGATAGATTTTTATTTTCCCATGAGAGTCACTGAAATGTGTACTTTTCGTTGTTTGAATATTGTTGATAAACCATTTCATTGTAACGTAAATATTAACCGAGAATTAAATTCAAAATTAGTTCTTATATAAAAATGCTATAATTTGCGTCATATAGAAATGAAAGTTAATCAATTTATATCTCAATTTCCAGGTCAAATCGAACTGATACTATGCAGACGATGTTTAAATAATATAAAATAAGAAATGAATAAATGAAATATTTAAAGGAATGACGTCATAATGATAAAAATATCATTTGAAAATTTTAATCTAATGCTTTTAACCGAGGAAAACTGCTTTTAAAACAATTACTTGGGATGACGTCACATTGCTAGAAATTATTGCTTCTTTCACTTAGTTATGATGCGATAAATTAAAAAGTTAATAGTTTGCGTTTCACCGGGGAAAATAATGCTTGGAATATTGACACGAAACGTTCGAAAAAGGGGGAAGGAATGGATTTCGAACATTAAAAATTTTTAAAAAAACCTTCCTAGGGATATACCTAAATATTTCCCAAATTTTCATGGCGATTGGATGCATAGTTTTTGAGTCTATCGAGTACAGACAGACACAAATTCATTTATATATATATATATATATATATATATATATATATATATATATATATATAGCTTTAGCTACACCCCCTTTCCACAAAAGTTTTCTGAGTAGTAGAAGAATGGTTAAGACGCTGCTCTTCGGTACAGGAGTTCGCAGGTTCGAATCCCTCTGTTGGCATAAATGTTTGCCCTTTCGAAACCAGCTTTAAAAAATGTCCTAGGTTTTTCAGCTTTCGTGTATCAAAACAGTATACTGTATTGCTTCAAATCAAATCAATCCTCTACCCACAGAATGTGTTCTTACTGTTTCAACTAAGGTCTTTTCCTTAAATAAATGCTTTTTCTTCAAAAATTGTGAATTTTTATGTATGACTGTAGTGGAGATAGTCATTTAAATGGAAGGGTAAAAAAAATGTGAGCATAAATAACTTCAAATATTTGTGAAGGACCTACATATCGTGTAAAAAAACACATAGTAATTAATATATGAATCCAAAAATTGGAGAGACTTTTTATCAGCCAACGTGACTTGAACTAAACTAAAAAATTATTTCTAAGCATTACAATATTTTTTTCTGATACACACAATATAGAATGAATATTGTAACCTCAAAAATATTCCTAATCAAGATTCTAGTGAATTCAATATTTGATATCACCTAATATCGAAAAAGCATCTAGTCTGTTAAAAGACTGCATGCGTGTGTACAAACGATTAGTTATGAAATGTATATACATTAACTATTGGAACTAATCCAAAAGTTGATACAAATCCCGTTTGGAAAATGTCTTTTGGTTTGCTTCCTATTCTTACTTTGACAAACCATTACTGGAAAAATAAATCTATCTGGATGCTTTTAGGGATTTTTATTTTCATGGACGTCAATGGAAGAAAATGATTTTGTCTATGGTTGCCTTACACATATTTTGGGGGTTCTACTTTATAACAGACATCTTAACATAGGAGTATATGACAGTGCGAGGGAAATAGTCCTGGGCTTTTTCTAATGCTTTGGAAATCGATAATTTTCTGGATAACAATACAACTTGTGCACCTGTTCACTGCACTTGACTTATCACATTATTAATGTTATTTGTTGTTAGAAAATAAATCATGTTCCTGGTATTTCTAAATAATTCTAAATAAATTCCACATTCTCATTCTGAGAAGTGACATTAAACTCTGAATAATAGGTATCCGAATATAATTAATTGCTCTGACCCAAAAGGGATATTGCTATTCTGTGAACTTAAGGCTGTATCTTTCCCCTTCCTGTTTGCGAACGAGGGAAGGGATTTCCGGAATTAGTTTAGCTGTAAAACGAAAGAAAATTACTTTTCTGTAAACATCCTGTTGCATTTATAGGTAAGTTTTAGGATTTTATAAGCGAAATTAACATTTAAAATGAATCCCAATCCTCTTCCTTTTTTTTTTTTTTACCAATTTCTCGTATGCTAATTGGGTAAATCTCGTTTAAAATAATCTCATATTTTTGAGTATATTTATTAAAATATCTAAAAAGGGTAACTCAAAAATTTTGATGTGAACCGCATGCAACTTTCTTAAATTATTAAATTAAAATTATACACAATTATAATTATATTATATTGTTATAATAACAGTAGACATTTAAAGTTTTTTTGAGACATTCCAATTGTTTTTGCAGCAGAAATATCATTGCTAGAATAAAATTGAAATTTATTTTCTTTGTTCATTTATTTTGGAAAATCGACAAATTGAAAATTTTTACTTCATTAAAAAATTATTTTCAAGAAAATGAAAAAAAAAATCAAATGCTGAGTGTTGCTATGCACTTAAGTCTGTAAAATTATTTAATAAAAGTTTACAAAAAATTTCTAGCATTCCTATATTTTTCAAAATGACCATTTCCTATAGCTTTTGATCAGTAGTAAAATGGTCAATAAGCCCTCGGTGTTTTGCAGTGGAATGCCGATAGAGAAAAAAATGCCCCGGAATTCGATAGATATATAGTAAGAAAAAAATTAAAAACTATTCGTTCAAATAGGATATTTAGCTGATTCAAACTTTTTTTTTCTTTTGGAAGCTGTCAGGATATTTTTATGAATTACAAATGAAAATACTGGCATAAGCATAAGTATTTTTGACGTTTATTAGAGAATTAGAGAGCCCTATTTCCATTAAGTATTGTAAGGTTTAAGTCAATATTACTATTTTCATGGATGAACCATAAACTTGATAGAAATAAAAACATATATCATTTAGTCAATAATCCAAAAAAAAAAAAAAATTCTTAATATAAAAGAATGAAAACCAAAACATTTTCAATTTTATTTCACTTTTCATCTCAATAAAAATACTTATATAAGAACTGCACATAATTATTTACAGTTGTAATTAAAAGTTAATTATAAAAAATTAACAGCTCAATTAAAAAATCCAAAAAAAGATAGCCTGTTGGAGAGCTGATGTCAAATAGGGATTTTCAATGCTGTTGACGAATACCCGAATGAAGCACTGTTCCCTATAGCAGTGTTTCCGCTATTCACCAGAAATTATAGTCGGAAGGCTGAAAATATCTTCATTATTAATATAATAAATTGAAGTGAAGAATCTTATAACCAATGTTACAATAGTAATGCTATTGGGTTCCATTTTAAAACCCCAGTGGAGAAAATCGTTTGACAAATGGATGTGCGCATTCTTATTAATTCTTAACTTTTTATTTTGAGTGATCTGCAATATCTTGATGAGAATATGAAATATTGAGTTTCATAGTACATAGGTACAACTATTTTTGACCATGCTTTATAAATTAGTGCCTTTTTTAGAAGAGTGAAAGAGAATCAGTGAGGAACACTCTCCAGGTGTTGTGGTATTTATCAGAGACATTTACATTTTCCCACGCCATTCTTAACTTTATTCAAAGATTTGGCTTAATTAGTACTTATTTTTTCTTTCAGGCTTTTTTTAATCTTACAGCTTTGTTATATGAGTAAGCAGTCATAATCTAGGCGTATTTTTGTGTAATCCAGTAATAAAACTGATAAATAATACCAATGACAATTTGCTATTTCGTTTATTACATGGCGAAGAGCCCATAGAATTATGATTTTATTTCGAGCAGATCATTGGAACTATTAAATTTCATTATCACTTGGCGTGATAAATGAAAATGAAGAAATGTGAGGGGATTTACGATTTCCGGTTCTGGCAGATGGCCATCTGAAAAGGAATTTCTGATAAATATTAAAAGCGGTCACACTGCCAACGGAAGTAATAGTGGATATCTCTCTTTTGAGTTATTTTGTGCAGGCCTGTGTTCTGTAAATAGTTGTTTTCTTTCTGTTATTTATTCTGTTATTGATTTATTGTAATTTAAATTTATTATTCCATTTATGTTTTGTAAGTATTGTATTTGTGAGTATCGTAAGTTGCTTTCTGCTCAAGTGCACTGCCCGAGACGTGCAGTCTTTGAGGAGGGGGCAATGTTACGAATTTGCGAAAATTGCTTGAGTTTAGCATGGGACTCTATGGATATCTCGCCAAATTGGCGAGATATCGGCTCGTTGGCGACGGATTTGGCAACCTATTTTTGTCGCCAATTTCATCGCCAAGTTCGTCGCCAAGTATCGCCAAGTGTCGCCAAATGTCGCCAAGTGTGGCGTCACGTGGCCACTTCCGGTTCCGGCTTCTGGAGTGTTCTGGCAGTTTCTGTGAGCCTATATAAGGCAGACGGAGTCCCATGCAGAGGGGAGTAATTAAGATAATCTCTTGGCCTACGGAGTACGCACGGTGTGTTGTGCTTGATGCGGAAAGTCTTGCGTGAGCCGACGGCATTGGGCTCGAAATTGTTCCGCAGAGATTTTGACGGTGTGTAATTACTGAAGGCTAATAAAGTATTTGTCTTCGTGCTGCAGTCGTGCTTGTTTGCTTAAAGTCCATTCAATCCCTGAACCCAGCAGTTTTAGTTTTGGAAGTTCGTAACAGTATATAGTACTAAAATTAACTTGGTGAATGGCGTACGTCATTACGTTAGGTTTAAAGTACGTAATATTAATTAAAATCTTCTATTAATGCAGTATTAGAATGTAATTTAAAATATCTCATGTGTAACATTATTTAATAAACAACATTTTTATATTGAATAATTTTATCCCATTGTTCTACTTATATTACATATAAAAGATAGTATTTGGAGGAAAAATATGAAATTTTGTACTCTTAACCCTAGTGTTCTTTTTAAAGGATGGATGACATTTTCTCTCTCTCTCTTTCCGCGCTCTCTCTTTCTGTCTTTCTGGAAGTGTGCGTGTATTTATGTTTATTATGCATTCCGAGATAGCAGGATTGATCTTGATAGAAATTTGCATGGTGATTCAGGTTAACCCTGGAAAGCTTTTAGTCGGGACAAATTGCTCAAAGGCATATGGTACACTTTATAAACTCTACATTGTGTTTGGCCACTATATTTTTGCGCAAGTTTGATATATTTTTCTTTCAATTTCGTCCTAAAATAATCTTTTTTAGCAACTTAATCCAGGAGATAGTCGATAAAATATTTTTTTTCTTTTTTAAATAATATAAGATTTAGAGGGTTTTGAGGAGATTTATTTGATGAATTACATAGTTTTAAATATATTTATTTCTATTCAATTTCTTTTTTTAGTGAATTTATTTCGTATTTTATGGTAACAGAGGAATCGTTTGGAAAAGTAAAAGTATAGAAACAGACAAAAGTAAAATGAAAAAGTATTTTTCATTTTACCCGAAAGTCGAGATAATCGGCGATTACTTACTATATAAATCTAACAAAACTCTGATTATATTTAGAGATTGGGCCTTGATATTTTTATTTGTATAGGTATCTTTATTATCTTTGAATAGGGCGATTTCACGCAGAAGTGTTGATCTCGACTTATGACGATTCTGGCTTTAATTTCAAACGGAAAGGCTGCTTATTGGCTACTTACTGGCTATCGTAAACATGAAAATGAATGGAAAGGGTATTTAAGCCGTTCATGACGTTGCAGGAAATTGCTCTATAATCGCTCAATATGCGCAGTTGCTAATATTTGGCAGAAGAGAAAGAATAAATCATTAAATATAGTGTCAAATATATGAGAAAAATTAAAGCAAAATGTATTATTTGTTTAATTAAATTGTGTTTTATTTTTGAAATTTTCAATACTATTTGTGTAATATATTCTAAAAGTTAATTTTCATTTTGAAATAAACAAAAACTTACTTTTGCGAATATTAAATACCCGGACCGAAAGGTGGACGTAAATTTGCTAGTATAAAACCGAAATTTTTAAAACTATCTTTATATTTAACCTATTAAGGCTTAATAAAACTCATATAACTATTCTAAAATTTGAACAAAACATTAAATTGGGATAAAACGGGTTAAATGGGTCTTACTTTCAGCTTTACGATATATTATATTTCATATGCAATTAAAAAATTTTTTAATTTTCTTTTCCTCTTTCAGAGTGCAAAAAAAATCTATTTTTTCTTTGACTGTTAGTCTTACTGATACTACTTACACCCCCTTTACTTATTTTAATATTACTAAAGCGTCTGTGTCCAGCAATCCTCCAAACTCCAACGCATGCGCACTGTGAACGGAGGGAAGCTGGTTTTGAAGGGTTATACTTCAAAACCAGCTTCCCTCCGTTCACACTTTCTAGAGATTTCGCCAACTGTAGTGCTGAATTTATATAGTGTGCCGTCGCCCAGGGAATAACGCGCATTTTTATAGCACGCCGCCACGTACATTTTTGTGGTTGACTTATTCGCTAAGTTTATATTTTATTTCATGAAAAATAAGCCCATCCTATGGATGCAACATTTATGAAAAACTTTTTATTATAAAAGATCACTTAACTGCTGAATTTACATAGTAATTCGCCACCACGTGCTATTTTTGTGGTTGACTTATTCGCTAAATTTATATTTTATTTCATGGAAAATGGAATCATCATATGGATGCAATATTTGTAAAAAACCTTTTATTAAGAAAGATTCTTTAACAAAACATAAAATTATGTGAACATGATTTTGAATCGGAGATTAGAAAGTCCATCGAGTGACACAAAATTTGGATTCATAAGCATTTAAGGGAGCATATAGATGATCATCATACCCAAATTGAATCTGAAAATTTTGAATTTACCGATTTTGATAATTTATATCATATTGGGGTAAAATAGACATGAATGGGACAGTTAACAAAAGTATGTTTTACAAATTATTTTCTACTAATACAACATTGTAAGTTTCAGGGTGACAAACTAAAATATTTTACCATTTTTAAAAAAATTAAGATGAGAATAATTATAGAAGTGTTGTTTTAAAATAACAATTACATTGATAATAAATATGTCCTATCACACCCTTACATGAGGCAGGAATGGGGCATGTTTTTGAAAGTTAAAATACATGCATAATTATCAAAAATATGAAAAATGACAAAGAATGTATGTCATTCATGAAGATAAGCTTTATTGATTATTGATAACATCTATTTTATCCATTTACATACTGTAAACAAAAATATTCAGTTCATTTGATACCAAAGAGTTTGGGGAATATTTTAAATTTGATTCTAATAATACTAACATGCATTTACTTTTAAGCATTTTTATCTAGAAAGAAAAAAGTTAAAAAGATTAGATAAAACTATTCTCGCTCTAGTAAAATAAGGGGAAGGTTCAAAGATTAATTAAACTTATGAAAAATGTTGATACATATAGAATAACTAAAATAAGTTAGAGCTATGTTAAAAGTCATACAGTTACACTCAATATGATAACCAAAGTAAATAATTATGAGTGTGAAGTGAAATCAATTAAAAATTAGATCATAAGCATCATTACACTGTTGAACATCCAACTTGTATCATGCAATATAAATTAAAGTGCACAATTTGCAAAGGGTGCTTTCATCTGTTTCAGTATACATGTGCGAATAATTTAAAACAACATATGTAAACATATTCATGCAAGTATACAGGTATATGAGAAATACCAAAAGAAAAAAATGCATATATTGAAAACAGCGGTGGTGAAAAAGAAATTTCTAATATTTTGCAAATGTATAGTTTGAATAGTATCTAAAAACCAGAAATTAACATTCTTGAAAATGTTCTGAAAGGGTGTGAAATAAACCCTAAAATTAATAAAGAACTAAAAAAAAAAAAAGAAAATACTTTACATAATGGGCTAAAATTATAGTAACAAAATTAAACATGTAAATTTTAAGATTCATGAACATTTTAAAAATGAACTACCTAGTAAAAAAATTAAAACTCCACAAGAAGGAAAAAATCGAATCCCAATTTAGCATTATTAAAACCCTTAGATAATGAAAAGAAAATATTGGTGAAAGTTTCATACATTTAAATAAAGAAGTGCTGTATTTACATTCTATGACTGATTATAAACATTAATAATATTGAGAAAATTCTGTTTTCATTATGTTTAAATTTTATATTGCAACATGAAATTTGTATTTTTGTATTAAATAAAATTTGCTGGTTACTTCCTATATTTTGCTTATATATATATATATATATATATATATATATATATATATATATATATATATATATATATATATAATATATATATAAACACACAAATGTTCAAATGTGTGTATAAATTTATTTATTTTATTCTTCTGAATGATTTAGGTTTCATTTATAAGTGAGATAAAAATACATAAACTAATAGATAATAAAAAGTTGTAATGTAAAAAAGCAATGTAAAAAAATTAAACATTTTGAATAAAAATTCAATTAGTCAAGTTTGTTCAGATTTGTTATCTGTACAGAGATTTTAAGTTTCATCTTTTTTTAAATGTTTCAATATGAAAGAGTTAATCAAAATTTTATTTTTTTAAATAACTATGTTGGTTTGATTCTTTAAATAAGTTATATCTCTGTAAAAAAATTCATTTTCACACAAAATTAAGAGAAATTTTATAAATGATGTTGTAAATTCACGAAATTTATATCTATAACAATGTTTTAATTAGCACCAGCAAATATACAAACAAACATTTTCTTCATAACATACATACTTATTAAAGAGATAACTATTTAATACCATTAATTTTTATCAGTAAAAACGCATTGGTCATAAATTTTTGGATAAAATTGTTTAATAATGTTTTGTTATAATTTGTTATATTAGCATATAAAGATAAAATTATACTTTGATAAATAAAATATGCATCAAATTAACTAAAAATTGGATGTTTTTTTGTAACATAATTTGTCAATTACACATATCCTAGAAATGTTGTTAGGAAATTCCTGGCATAGGAGGCAGTTTATCAACATATGCAATTTAAATTGGAAGAGCACAATTTTTGAAAGGCCTACTCACACAGCTAATTAGAGTAGTAAAAATATTACATAAATGATATCATGTCTGTTTACCACATAGACTATAGACCACATAGACTATAGTGGATGTAGATATCCATAAATTTACAAATAGCTGTTAGAGCATTTTTCACTAAAAAATTCATTAACTTTTATGAGGTTATATTTATTTATCCATTAACTTAACTTCATTAAAGTTAATATTTTTTTGTTATTTACTAAAAGTTTAATAACTCTAAAATGGTAAAATAATGGATATGGAAAAATTTATCAAAGTTTTAAAGAATAAACATTCTTTGGGAAAAAAATATTTTAACACTATGTTTAATTTTACTGAGCAGTAAAAGTAAATTTTGCTATAAAGTAATTAGTTTATTTATTCTGGTTGTATATACATAGTGTAAAACATAGTTTGAACTCTGTAATAAAATTTAAAAATTGCTGAATAAAATTGAGAAATTCTAGATTAATTTTTAAATAGTTAAGATATGAATATATAGTTATTTGTATATAATTTGATAGCTAGGGTCTCAACAAATTAATATTTTTGTATCACTTGTACACTTAAATAACTGACTGACGAAATCTTTTACAATGTTAAATGCATGTCAAGATAATTTTTATTTGCAACATATTCTAAATTTCTAATCTTCTTAATTTGTCATTAGCACTTTGAGGATTGTAAACAACAGAATAAATCCATCCAAAAATGATAACTACTGTATAACTGATATTAAAAATGCAGCTTTTTGTCTTCTATTTAAGAATAAAATATGAATATATAAGTGTTGTAAGAAGTCATACATTAGATGTCTTAATTCCCTAATTAATATAAAGAGTAAAGCATTAAAGTATACATAAAAAATATTTCAAAATTGATTCGCCAAACATTCGATACTGCGCCAAATATTGACACCTGTACTGAGATGGAAAGATTGACTGTTTCTTTCTTTTTTGGGGGTAGACATCAAATGCGCATGCGTCGGAGTTGGAGGATTGCTGGACACAGACTCTCCTAATATTTCCGTGGCATATTTCTTTTCCCTTTTCAAGATCCGTTTTAATTTGATTTGTTTTTTATCATACATCTTTTATGTTTTTACTAAATACACTTATTCGTTACACAATTTTGACTAAACGTTTTCAAAAATCATCCATTTTTTAATTTTTTGACATTTTAAAAATTTTTTTCTGATTAATATAAAACTATTTGTTAATAATTAGTGATTTTTCAAAGATATAATACTTTTTTAATTACTTTACCTTATTTTATCTTATATTTGAGTTTCTTAGGACATTTTAAAGTCGCAAAAAAGTTTCTTACTAGGCATTTAAGATATACAGCGATCCTTCACTTATACAACTCTCCAGGTATAGCAGAAAAAAGTCGTTCAAGAGATGGTCGTTCAAGTGATAAATCACTCCTTCTAACACAGTTTTTTTAATCTTGTTAACGGTAGGGCTATGTACCATATCAATATTACACGTTTAACTGCATATACTCAAATTTAACTTGTTTCACCGTGGGAAACATTAAATATAAATATCGTTTTAAAGACGCAGAGTTAAATTAATTTGGGTGCAAATTCTATGATGAAATCTACTTTCGGGAACTATGGAAATATAAAAGTTTCCTTCAAATCATAGTTTTTGGAAGCAGCAAATAAGTTTTGGTTTGAGACAGAAAAGAAGTTAGATAAAATCCCAAAATAGTCTGAATATTTAATTTTTTTCATTTAAAAGAAAGACAAGTTTCATAGACAACTTTATATATACACACACATTAAAGTTGTCAATGAAACTTGTGTCGTGCGTAACTTAAGCCAACTTAAAGTAGTAACTTTAACCATTTAACTCTGCTAAAGTGTTAAAACTATATTCTAAACTCAAAGACTTTGCCATTCTCTTTTAAAATAATTATACGCAGTATATTTTGGGATTTCTCTTAAATATTATCAATAATTTTAGTTATAAAATTGTTTCCTGGTTTTAAATGCGCTGATTTTCTAGGAGAAATTTGAATTTTTTTATAATATTTTGTAACATTAGAATTTAAATAAATTCAAAATCGTATTGTCATGTAGATCGACTGGAATAAGAATACTCGAATGGCAGTATCATGGAATGCTTTAACTAATTCTCAACACTTAGTTGTCAGAACTAAGAACTCTGACAAACTGAGCTACTTGCTCTTTTACATTGTGAAATATTCTGTTCCAGTAAACTCATGAATATTCTAATAACTTCTAGAATTAAATAAAGAAGAATAAAAAATATATTTAAATTGCCGCAGCGCTTGTGCAGGGATTTGAATCTGGGACCTATCGATTTCAAGTCTGGTGCGATAGCGACCGTGCCAAGCAGTATTTCACAGAAAAAGACTTTAAGGGGCAATATTATTTTGTTCTTATGTGTCAGTACACTGGTAAGATATCCAATTTTATAACTTGTAATCAAGAAAATAGAAGACTACAAGGATACTGATGCACTATTGCATAAATTGAACTTTCTCTTTCTATGGTGGTAAAGCTTTTCTTAAAAGAAATTACCATTATAATTGCCGATGTAAAATGAAACCAACGCTTGAATCTAGATGTATACATCTGCTCATATATAGTCACTTGATTTTTTTTCAATCAAATACAAGTGCGCTTATAAACTACCGAGAGTTGATTGAAGAATCGGAAAAATCCAGCAGGATACCACTTAAGGGTCATAATGGGTTAACCCTTGGTTGGATTTAATAATTGGTCTTAATCTGTGTGTTATACGCTGTTTAGTGAATATGACCATTAATCAGGTTTTGGATTTCATCAAAATTAAATGTCCAATTGAAACTAAAAAAAAAATCGAAATACTCCTTTAAAAAAAAATTTGTATGCGAAGTTAGATTTTCAGCTGTTACCGTACTAAAGACCAAATATTGTCCAAAAGTCAATGTAGAACAAGAAACGAGAGGAGTAATATCAACCCAACTTCTTAGATTTGAAGAAAAAAAAAAGATGTATGGGGATCTTCTAACTGAAAGGTTGCGGGTTCGGAACCCGAGCCGGCCTAAGATCTGCCGTGTTCGTTAAAGATAACTGGGACACGTAAAATAGGTTTGTGGTCACAATGTCCTCCAAGTTCTCAATCATACCTCTGGGGGTGGCAGCAAGGCTGTAGGCAAGGGAGGGGATTTAGGGAACTGGTCCCTCCCCGAAATTCCAAAATTCTAAAAGACCGTTTTGTGGAGAAAAAATTGACCAGGCGTGTAGGTGTATCATCTGCCTAGCTGTGCCTAGACAACAGTATTCTTGGAAAGAGAGAGCTTCGGCCATAAATGCCTAGCTGGACCGCAGGATATTATCTACTCTAAACCTCCATCCCCTAGGGTCATTCATCGCAAGATCATTTTCTGTAGTCTATCGTCTTCTTGTCTAGGGTTCGCCATGTTGAGTATTTTGATACAGATTTTATCTTCTAAAAAAGCTCCAACTTATTACGTTAGACTAAACTTTGGTTTATATTTTAATCAGAGAGAAATCTAAAACGAATAAATGTAAAAACGGTTTTTAATGTTAATTTTACTATTGAATTCATTGTGCATTTGCTTCATTAATCATTCTAAGTTTTAAATTTGTTCATTTTATAAATTTTTAAACATTTTGTTACTTTAAAACCACATTGTGTTATGGTACTTATTAGGGCTATATATACATAAGAAAACCTGTAGTTTTATTGAAGTATCATTTACAAAAAACAAAATTTTTCCCCTTGGTCCCCCTCCGAAAATAATTTCTGGCTACGGCCTTGGGTGGCTGGCCAAGTCTGTGGGTCTTCTGCTTTGTCCCTTCTTCAAAATTACGCAAACCTACTTGAGCAAAGTCGTTCTTTTACCTTAATGCTCATTAATACGAAAGGCTCACCCCTTAAACTTAATATGAGAGCCTGAAGGCTCAATCGTGCTTGGTTTGTCCAAGTGGCATGAGAAACAACAACAATAACAACAGATGTATGGGGAGTCAAGAAGCTTACCTATTACATTAATTTTCAAAATTGTCACTGAAGGTTTTTTTTTAATTTATATATTTTTTTGTCAATTAAAACATTTTTACCATTTCTATTAAATGTGAAATTAAACGCCAGCTGCATATTATGTGGAAGAACGAGTGGGACTCGTGTGTCAGCAATAAGCTTCACAACATTACTGAGGACATTAGATTTTTCCCGGATAATGTTAGTCGTAAGCACGACGTTTTAATTACTGGCTTGCGTATTGGGCACACTCGTCTCACGCATAGTTATTATCTTTCAAATGAACCCAAACCCCGATGTTCTTTCTGTCAGGCCCCGCTAACTATTTTACATTTACTTACCTCTTGCAGCCACTTACAGCCTGCGTATGTCTTACTTTTTGGTACTCGGCATCCTACCTTAACGGAGTTACTAGATGAACCCCCGCATCCCTGTCTTTTATCTTTTCTCCGTTTTATAGGCTTATTTTGGTCTATTTGACTTTTTTTCTATGAAGTGTTTTAGTATTTTTTACATCTTATAATTAAAATTTATTGTGCTTTTAGCTTTTTAATGTTTCATCATTTTTACCTTTTACATACCTATCTGGTGTAATTGAGTTTATACACTGCAGACTTTTTTATAACTTTATTAAACTCGTACGGTTTTACCTTGTTCTGTTATTAGGTTAGGGCTTTTTTATCAGTTAGGTCTTGTTGTTTTTATGAAAACACCTTGTGCTTGGCGCTTATATCCTAAACAGGACCTTACGCCGTAAAACTCCAACCAATCCCTTCTGTGCTGCATGACAATTATGGAAGAAATATTGCAATAAGAGCTTCATGAAAAGAAAAGAAAACCTACAAGTGACACGGACTGAAAGATCCGTTGCCTACAGCGCATGAGTGGAAAGAAAATATTTAAAGAAGGATTATGGATGGTTGTTTCTCTTTAAAAAAAAGTGCAACTATTACGATTAGTACTTGCAAAAAACTGAAAGAAAATTGCTCTTTTAATATTTTACATTTTTACATTTATTTTACATTTAAGTTCACATTTTTCTATTAAAAAAATCAAAAAAATTATTTTCTTTCTGAAATGTTATATATTTTCAACAAAACCCATGTCACTATGAATTTTGCATGTGTGCTTTGGAAATGTTCTTTGTAGTTCAGAACAAGTTTTACGCAGTAAATCACGATCTCATTAGCCCTCGTGTGTAAAAAAAAATAAGACTGTAGCTCTCCAAATCTATCTGTGACATTCAAGACTCAATGTAGGTTTCATTTCTCAAGGCACCTGTTATCTCAGTAGAGCTCAAGTACTGCGATCTGGCGGAGGCCTTCAGCGTTAATATTCGTTATGTTGAGGTATTTCGTTGTATAGATATTTCATTTTAAACCAAAATTTTTTAAGATTACAATACTTCCTTTACTTCGTATAGGAAGTAATAAATTGTAAAAATTAAAAACTATTCTCTTCAAATAATAAACTCCTATTTTTGTCTTTTAAAGATAAACTTTATAAGCATCATTTCAACTGTATATGAATATATCTATATCTTCGAGTTTCACTGAAGTAGATCGGTACAGCTAATGGCCGTTATACTGATATTTTTCATATGTAGAGCGAGCGGATTACAATCAAAAATAGAGGTACAATAATTACTTGAAATTTCTTTTACGTCAGTTATTACTAAGTTTCGAAAGTTCATAGTTCGCTGACAAATAATTGAGCAAGGAAAAAAAATATTTAAAAATAATCTCGTTATTTCTTTCCTTCTTAACAAGAAAAAAAAAACTTTGCAAATGCGTCACAAGCGGTGCCATTCATAAGAAAAAAGATACTTTAATGAGGACATCATTTATTTTCTATTCATCTGTTCATACTGCGATGGCAGTCCCTTTCCCACACTAAATTGTCAATAGCAAACTAACTGCGTATTCGAGTGGCAATAAGTATTCTCTAGAACACACTTTGAATCATCCCATTTCAGAGAAATATTACGTTCAGATGTTTCATGATTAAGAGTCGGTCGTTTTGAATTATCGATATCTCGTCCTAAAATCTGATATGTGGTAGTTAAAGAAAAATTATCCTTCTACACAATGTAATTACGGCTAAGTATAATTAAGAAAATGGATTTAATACGTGTATGGAATTTATATTTGAACTCAGAGCTACTTAAGTTATTTAAAAAGTTACCTTAATAATTTAGTTTTACTTTTACTTTGATGGAAACGATATACTAAATAAGGTTATTGTTGAATCACCCTCCATTGCAACTGAGTTACCGGAATTAAGTTGTTTTTCTTAAGTTTGTTTCAATAGCGTAAACCTTAAAATTAGAATATTCAGTGGACTCCGCTTAATGTAATCCATTTGGAACACCGTGATTTTGATAACAATAAACGATATGCAAAATTAGATAAATTTCACCCCCCCCCTTTAATTCAAGTACTAAATAAAATGAAAAACTCACCTTACATTTATGTACTGTATATTATCCTTTAAAACATAAGAATTGTAAACATAATTAAAAAAATTGATCAATTGTTGACTATCTGCAATTTTTTCTAAGCTCGTGGATAAATTGTTTGTAATCATAATGTTTTTTAAAGTCATCGGAGCGGTGTTGTACTCCACGTTTCAATACTTTCAATGCATTTCTCATTTCAGCACTTGCAGAAGGTGGCTCAATATCAAAAGATTCTTCATCGGACTCATCAGTTCCATCATTCGTCTGTTTTCCTATGACAATCTGACAGACCTCAGATTCTTTTAATGTGGAAGCTCGACCTTTTGTTTTAACGTTAAATCATTTCGCTTTCTAGCTTCCATATCGACAAGCTGCATGTAAGCAAGGAATAAATTGTGAAGGCGCTCCTTCTCAGTTCCGATAAGAATGTATTGCCTTCTGCTTATCTGACAACCTTTGACCACCAGCAGTGTTTCTGAAAAATTCCAGTAACGTGTAATATCCAACTCCTTTGTTCATTCCCCATTTCTCTAGGTGGGAGAGGGAGAATTTTCGGATTCAAACAACAGCGAAGGAAAAGAAAAGAATGGGTTCTTTCTGAATACATTGTGAATATTCCTTTGCAAGTTGAAATGAGGTTCGAAAACTGATAACAGTAACCGATGTAACGATCCCATAAAGCGATAATTTTAACGTACAAATTAATAGAGAATCGGGATCAAGTGATTTCGATAACAATAAGCGATTGATAACATTAACCGCGATCACATTAGGCGGAATCCACTATATTTAGTAAACTAATGAAAACATCCAGGCATGTTTCATTCCGAAAAATGAGTAAGAAAGCTCATTTCTATTTACTTTTATATTTTTGATTCAAAATTTGTTTGAAACTGAAACAAAGGTTATTTTCTGTAGCTTTAATAAAAACCTATTTAACACAAAAGCCAAAATGAGCATTATTCTTTGTAAAAATAGATGTGCAGAAAGTATTTTCTTTTTGCTTTCCTTTTTCATTACTAGAACTGTATATTATTTTCAACTTTTCTGATAATCCTTAGCAATCAATCAGCTTAGAGTGATTTATTTACACATCAAGGACGATAGTAGCATTTTACCACCTTGGAAATTTAAAAAAAAAATGTTGCTCCTTCCCTCTATAAAATTAGTATCTATAGAGGTAATTTATTAAGAAATGCAAAGTTACAAGCTACTTAAGTTATTTAAAAGTACAAAGTACAAAGTAATAAAAAGCTACTTAAGTTATTTAAAAAGTTACCTTAATAATTTAGTTTTACTTTTACTTTAATGGAAACGATATACTAAATAAGGTTATTGTTGAATCACTCCACTGCAACTGAGTTACCGGAATTACTGAGTTACTGAGTTTTTCTTAATCTTATTTCAATAGCTTAAACCTTAAAATTAGAATATGTAACTTTAGTAAACTGATGAAAACATCCAGGTATGTTTAATTTCGATAAATGAGTAAGAAAGCTGATTTCTATTTACTTTTATATTTTTGAATCGAAATTTGTTTGAAACTGAAACAAAGGTTATTTTCTATAGCTTTATTAAATATAACTATTTGACACAAAAGCCAAAATGCTCCTTATTCTTAGTAAAAATGAATGTGCAGAAAGTATTTTCCTTTTGCTTTCCTTTTTCATCAATAGAACTGTATATTCTTTTGAATTTTTCTGATAATCCTTAGCAATCAGCTTGGAGGGGTTTATTTACTCAAGACGATTGTAGCATTTTGCTACCTTGGAAATTAAAAAAAAATATGTATATGTTGCTCCTTCTCTCTATAAAAGCATTGTTATATAGAGGTAATTTATTAATAGTATAATATTAGTATAGTAATACTATATTATACTATTGTAATAGTATAGTATTTATTAATAGTATAGTTAGTATATATAGAGGTAATTTATTAATAAATACAAAGTTATAAAACTTGAATAGATCTTATAAAAAATAAAACAGAATAATAAATAATATATTAGTGCTAACTATAAAACAAACAAAAAAAGAAGGAAAACAATTCAAAGAAAATAACCAAATATACAAAATTCTAGTAGTATTTTTCCCCTTTCAAAACAAACACATGTTCCATACACTATCCTAATACCTGTTGCCGAACGCTGGCCGATTGGTTAGTGCGCTGATAGTCGGTACCGGAATTCGTGGGTTCGAATTCCACTATGGCATGGATGTTTGTAGCCGTTCGGAATCGGCTTTAAGCAGTAGGTCCCAGTCTCATTAGCCCTCGTGTGCAAAACAGTAGACCGTAGCGCTCCAAACAAAACAAAACCTAATACCTGTTACACAAATTGCTACGTGGCGCAATATTTAAAAAAAGATATACGTTACACATTTTACTTGCAAAACTTGGCGTTGCAATAAAATTTAATACAAAAATAATATAAAATAATTATGTTCCAGGCTTCCAAGCCTTTAAGAATTATGTTTTGTAAAATATATCTATACAATTTTTTTTCTTAAAATATACTTTACAAGTTAGACAAATTGCCGCCACTAAAAGTTTTCGCCCAAAACAGATCTGGACTGTGTCCCTAGACCGCCTCTGTACACATCCATACAAGTTTGTGGGAACGGATAGATACAGGTAAATGGATGAGTTAAAGGGGAGATGATGTATGCACAGGACAGTTAATAAAAATAATTCATAATTGTTTCATAAATTTACAATCTGCTCAATAGAACGTGTATTAATTCAAAGCATAAAGCAATGGCTATGAATCACTCTATAAGTCAAATGGACCCGAATTGGTGCATGAATATCAGTAATATATAAGTATTTTCCTGTTGTCCACACACGGCTATTTTTTAAGAAAAACAAGCCTTTTCGCCACTGTTATGGAGATTATATCATCAAGGCTCTAAAGTCATCGCGTTATGGAATATGATAATTTCATTTATGATAATTGTAATAATTTGTCTAATGGAAAGTGTCATACTGAGACTGCTGTATGTAAACCTTTGGAAATTGGTTCTGTACGTATGGTAGCAGGAATGTTTTTAATTAACTTAAATATACTATAGGAAAGAAAATGACAAAAGGGTACTGGTTGAAATATAGTTTTATATTTATGCCCTTGTCTATCAAAAGGAGGACAGGGAAAAGAAACATTTCAATTTTCTAAATGTTATTTTAATGCAAATACGATACATTTTAAAGATGCAACAGAAAAATTGATTTAATGAACTTAAATATTCGTATTTTATGTTGGGAAGGGGCGGAATGATAGATTACTGTCTGATCCGCCCACATCAAAAGGAAGGCAAAAACTCTCATATTTTACAACCTGAAATTAACAGAGATAAAAAAAAATTTTTTTAGCTCTGTTCATAAGCAAGTTCATAAAGAAACCTCAACTTTCATATTCAATTTAAGATCTTCTTCATAGTGAACTTTATCTTAATAACTGGATTTTTTGCATTAAACGTGTTCAATCGGTATTGATTTTGTTTTCGAAATTTTCTGCATGCTGTTATGCAAGCTTATTAGACATCTGAATTTAGCTATATGCTACTTTCTTTCCTGCATCATGCAGTCTTAATAGACTGGTCTCGAAATAGTCTTTAGTGATACCCTACTACGAAATCGGTTTCCACTCTTATAGGATATTAGTGTCTTTATATTTCCGGTCATAGTAACAAAGAACAGGAGATCTCTTTTAAATCCATTCTATTCTTTTCTGGTTTATTCTTATTTTAATCATTAACTCTCCCTCACACATGTGCACATTACGATTATACTATTACTGATGACTATCTACGTATGATGGCCACAGCTATGTATCACAATATGCACACATGCAGTATGTATTTAGGTCGTTGGTTAGAAATCACCCTATCATTGTTTATCTACCCTAGAATTTATTTTTACGTACCTAATATTTAAAGGTCCAGACAGAATTCTAGATAGATCTTAAGTATGTGTAAATGATATGTTTATATATAATCTTTGAATATGTATACTTGCTAAGTATTTCAAAATGATTAGAGCAATTCATGGATTTTACAGGGTGATTTAGGTGGACCTTTATAAGTCTTCTAGTGGTTTGGATGTCGTAAGGGTGCAGAGATAGAATACTTTTAAAATCTAAATTGCGCTTCGTGGTTTTAGGCAAGTTGAATTTTTTAGAGATTGCAGGAGAAAGTGTGGAGATAGGACTCTTTTTCTTAATCTAAATTGGATTTGGCAACTATATTTTGGCATTATTTGACACATTTTTTTAAATGTGCTATACTAATCAAAATATTTTAAATAATGACTTAATTCATCTGATATCATTTAAAATCTGTTTGTATATATGAAAATTTTATCTTTCTTTTTGACATTATTTAATCGACTTTTTTAATTTTATCAATTTTAATTTGGAATACTTCCCTCATTTTGAAATTAGATGTGTCATTTTTTAATCCAATTTTTAGGCGATAATCTTATTTCACTATTATTAAATTTAAGATTTGGAAAAGTACTTAAGATTTATGTCGCGTGAGCAATATTTTTGTTTGTTGATAAATTTGTTCTCTTGAAATTATCTGGCACAAAATTGAAATGCTTTTTCTTTAGTCACCAAATATAATTTTTAAGTGTATTTTATAAAGAATAAATTTTAATGAACGTGCTATTTATATTTTATTAATGAGTTATTTTATTTTTGCAATTGATTATATTGTTATTGTAATGTGATCTAAAAACTAATTAGTTTGGAAATGCATATAACCTATATTTGGGAACCTTAATACCTAGATCGAAGGCTGGGCCCGAAGCGACTAGTATTTTTATGAGATTTTCAGGGATGTAACACTTCCTCCCTGTGTGTCATCAGCGTTTAATCACTAACAAACAAATCTATCATTTTTAGTTACTCTACACGAAATGAGACAATGATTAATGAAGAATGATGACATATAAATATACGTCCTAAAAACTCACCCCCCAGAATGTCTTTCTGTAAACAAAATCTGAAATTCTAACTATGCGTCCGAGCTATAACCTTTGCGAACGAATCTCCCCTCTTTAAAGATCCTGTATATTGTCGCCCTCAAGAAGGAACTCGTCTGAAACCTGTTGCATTTTTGCATGACTTATTGTGTTTGACGACGGGAAGATTCTGGAAATCTACATTCCCTTGAATATGTGGGTCGTGATTCAACCTCGACACTAGTTTCGGGATGAATGAGTCACGGTTGTTTTCAGTTTGTCCTCGGCCGACTGCAAATAACAGCAGTCGACATAAGTCCAGGAGGGAAATCATTTCTTTTTCTCTTTCTAAATTTATCCTAAGCGTTGACAAACAAAAAAGAGAAAAAGTGACAAAGAGCTAAGTTCCAGAATTATTTGAGTAAATAAATTTTCCTCCTAAATATGGCTATTTATAAATCTCTTAAGGTGGGTCTGTATATTTATCTTATTGGACTCCTCTCACTCAATGTTAGCCTATGGGGGAAAATAAATTCCTTCTGGCCGGATCGAATATTAAGAATTCTTTTTAAATATTATACCATGTCATAAAACAGTAAATTCTGTTGGATGCTATCTTTTCTTTTTTAAAAATTTGTCTGTAAAATGTTCTTATTTGCGTTTGAAAATGAGTGCACCGAAATTATCAAAAACTAAAATTAAAATATATTCTTCGATGTTTTTAAGAAAAGGGAAAATTAACATCCTAGAGAACTTGGTGTTTCATCACGGGATAATTTGTTTTAAGAATTCTTTAATTGCGAGGCGACTGGGGGGGATTTTTTCCCATAGGTTAACAATGAGCAAGGGGAATCCAATTTAGCAGGTACAGACCAACCTAAAGTCGAATACCCTAGTTCAGATAATTCTCAAATTTGTTGGTTGACTTCACACTAAAAATATCAATCTTATTGCACCCCCCCCCAAAAAAAAAGAGAGAGAAGTCACTTTGAAAAGATTTTTAAAAAACCGTTGAAATAATTAAAAATACCATTTTAAAGCTGCAAAACCAAATGGTAGAGCAGTTATCATGCTGTTAATATTTATATATGAGATCTTTGTTTAGTAAACCATTTTACAAAAAATTATGTAATTTAACCTGGAACACTTAATTTTTTTTTGGGGGGGGGGAAGTGGTTAAAGAATCCTGCGACTTCCACTGTAGAGGATTGTTTATTTTCCTTACTGTACTTAATTAAATTGTATTTACTTAAAGTAAAAGTAACGAATCTTGCTTCAGCACATCTCTATAACTTATTCTTTAATAGCGTAACAACCTGTTACAGGTCTTACTTAGCTGCCTCGACAACTCAATCGGTCCAAAGCAAACTCTTTGTCAGTTTTTTATTTTCGAAGTCTTGAGGACCTTTTTGGTATCGTCCAGCCATCTTGTGGATTGTTATCCTTGGCCACGGGATCCTTCAGGGTTTTTAAAAGTGTGCATTCTTGTAGGGTTGTTTTCAGGGGATTTCCAGACGTGGCCGAGCCATTTCAGTCTATTAATTCGGATGACTTGTGTGACTTGAAGTTCTTTATAAAGCCTATATAACTCAAAATTGTATCTGGTTCGCCAGCAGCCGTGTTCTCTTATAGGCCCTAATACAGTTCTTAATAAATTCCTTTCAAAAGTTTCCAGGGCTCGCTGAGTGTCTAAGTTTAATATCCAGGCTTCGTTAGCATATAGTAGCACAGGTAGTGTATCTTGTATAATGTCAGTTTAGTTTTTTGTTTTTTGCTGACGAGTTTGGATATTGTTTTTTCAGTCCATAGAAACATTTATTAGCCTATTTTATTCTGATGTTAATTTCGGCTTTCATCTTGTTTTTTTCTAACTAAAAATTGTTCCAAGATATTTAAATTCACTAACCTTTTCAAAGGTATGACCGTTTGAGCAAAAAGTGATTTAGTTCACAGTCGAGGACGAGACTTCCATAAACTTTGACTTGTCTTCATTAAAAGTGAGGCCCATGTTTGTGGCAGAGATTTCTAGGGCCGAAAGGCTTTTCACTGCCCTTTCAAATCTTCCAATAATGTCGATATCGTCTGCAAGGTCAATATTTATAGTGACCTATTCCAAAGAGTGCCTCTTCGGTCTAATCCGCTATCTCGGATGCATTTCTCCAATGCGAGATTGAAAAGCAGGCAGGCGAGGTGACCATATGGTAACTAAAGAGTAAGAATAGTCCAATGTATCCAAGTGCATGTCATAAGAGGCGACTAAAATGGGTTTGGGCGTAAGGTTAACGGCCCTATCTGGTTTAAAAAAAAAAAAAAAAACTCGTTTCGAAACCTTAACGGAATGTTATGGTACATTCGCCCTGAATAAGGGCAGTGCTCGGAAAACCCTTATTGATATATTGGAAGACTAACATTTATGTCTTGGTTACTCAGGAAATCGCATGGCTGAGAACCGAAATTTTAGATAAAAAAAGGACTGTAGATTGTACTACAGCTACCAAGAAAATGTTCACCATTTCGGTGTGGGTTTGATTGTAAGTAAGAGTCATTGTCCT
>CM063506.1:53051356-53073856 GCA_032207245.1 Pardosa pseudoannulata | reverse complement strand
TATCTTGACAATTCCAGATTCTTATCCTTTAAGAGCCCTTTTCGTCATCCCACCCTCCCCATTTCCTTAAGCCACCTTATAGAGGTCAAAACGACACGATATGCTAAACAAACACGCATGATAATGATGAAAAACTGCTTAGTTTTATCTTACAGCCCAGTGGCAGCGATATCAACGCACTTACTGAAGATGATAAATCACAGTTTTAGATTATGTGGATACTGGATATTTCCTGGTGTTGAAAGACCTTATGGGGAGAGTGAGGGGGGTACTTTTCTGAGGAAACTTTAGCTGTTTGCTAAAAGTAAATTCTGGAACTATTGAAAGTTTAAAATTAAGTTCAGGAGGTCTTTAACCTTAGTATTTTAGAAATCTCTGCGGAAATGGTACATTGTTTATAATATGCGAATGTTAATAAGCGAGACAAAAAATATAGTACAAGGATGGACAAACTTTTTCGGCCGCGGGCCAAAAATCAAAAGAAAATAAAATTGGCGGGCCAAGATAAATTTTTCTAAAATTTTAAAAACGATATACAAGTAACTAATGGTTTAAATACGTTAATGAGGTGAATGAAATTTGCGATTTCATTTTTAAAAGTTTCTTATACTGAGGTTCGAAGTGAGATGTACTGATTTTAACCCCTTCCGGTACGATTTAATAATGAAAAACTGTGCGTGAAGTAACCATTTATTTTTTATTTAAAAAACTTGTTTCATTTTACAATTCTTACATATTCCTAATTAAAATCCACATTTTACATAGTGTTAAATAATATCAGAAAAGGTATAATTAAGAAAATATCAAAGCAAAACATTAATAAGGTATACAGATAATGGTCTTCAAGATAGTGGTACTTTTCAAAACAAAGTGCAAAGGAATACTGAATTGTTTACACCGCTAGGGAGTCTCACTTCTAATTTGATTCTTGTAACACACACGGCATTTCTTAGTAGGTTTTCTTTTATTCTGACTCATCAATTTGGCAGTGACTTGTACCAAGAAATTCTAAATAAACAATATGTAATAGTGACCTGGTATTTCCACAAGTAACAAAAGTCTTGCTAAATTCAGTATACTAGAAATTATAAACTAAATTATCATATTTAACATTAACTTTAGTCGCATGACGAGTGTAGCTCGTCATTGTGCGGTATGGAATGAAAAACCAATGACGAGCTAGACTCGTCATTTTACCGGAAGGGGTTAAGGAACGATGCTAAATGCTCATCTGTCAGTCTACTTCTGAAATTATTCTTTTTAAGGGTCAAAGTTGAAAACACTTGTTCACATATAAGAAGCAAATATACCACTGATCTTCTGGGCGTGAGATAATAAATTTGGGATATAATATTTAAGCAAGGAAGAAAAGGAGATGGATATATAATGTATAAATATATATTTCTTTTAATTTGCTTCGAAACGGCAACTTAAAATTCTATCCGATGGCCGGATAAAACCTTCCGGCGGGCCGGAGTTGGCCCGTGGGCCATAGTTTACCCATCCCTGTTATAGTACAATAAGTAAGAAAAATCTATAAAAAATTTGTTCATAATTTGAAAATGTAAATAAAGTAACAGAAAATTCTTTTCTGTATTAATTATGGAGTATTTTTTTATAAAATTTTCCGACCTTTTGTTTCCACACATATATGAAACTCTCGCACCTTTAGCCAGGATTTATTTTTGGAAGAGAGGTCTCAAACTGGACTGAGACAGTAATAAAGTTCATCATTTTTTAATTAAAAGCATAAATAAAAATGTAATAAATTCTATATAAAATTTAATATTATATACACTTAAAAGTTCATGCACAATCTTGTAATATGTTTCATTAAATGTATAAAACTAAACCCGGTGGCGTTGGGGTAGCGCTTCGAGCTCCCACGACACAATCGCTGACCGTCGGTACTGGAGTTCGTGGGTTCGAATCCCACTATGGCATGGATGTTCGAAGCCGTTCGGAATCGGCTTTAAGCAGTAGGTCCCGATCTTATTAGCCCCCGTGTGCAAAACAGTAGACCGTAGCGTTCCAAACCAAACCAAACCCACGACACAGGTCCGAGGTTCGATACCCAGATTGGGCAAGGTTGACTCATCCTTTCATCCCTTCAGTGGATATACAAACTGAGGATCAAGCATGCTTGAGAACTAAACACTGGGAGGTTCCGCGTAAGGTTGACCACCTAACCGGAACATATGCTTCGCACCCAGGGCCCTTGGTCTCGGAAACTGATATTGTCACCGTAGGCTCTGGCCCCCTAGGGGTTGTTGTGCCAAGGAGTTTAAATGTATAAAACAGTTTGTTACAAAAATATTGAAATTAATAAAGCAGATAACTTTAAAAATTAAATTATTTAAAAATTAAATTGTGGTTACATTCGGTGTTTTAAGAAATTTCATATTTGAATGTGTATTTTTATTTCACTGTTAAAGTAAATTACAGCAAAATTCAAAATTCAGTAGGGGGGGGGCTGAAGGTTTTCCCCATTCTCTATTCTCGCTGCAATCTACAGTTATATCTTAATTATTGTCAATTTATTTTTAACGTCTTTTGTGATGATTTCTTAATAGAACTTATTAATAAAATAAATTTTCCAGTATCTTACCAATATAAAATGACATGAATAGAAGTCCTAAATTTGTGCTATATTTTATATCTTTTAATTTAATTTACCTCACTTAATATTTCTATTTAGGACTAATCATATAAATTAAAATAGCAAAACATGTTTAACTTTGAAAAAATAAAATACTTGACATTAAATCTTTCAATAAATCCTAATATCAATGCAAAGGTTCGATAAAAAAATTAAGTTTACCCTTCTGAATAAGATTTTAATTAAGTGTAAATATAAGACGTTGCTCCTTTTATAAATAAACTTTAATTTCATTTTGCACAAACCACATATTTATTGCCATTCAAAAATATTTCGAGAAGTAAATTTAAAATGTATTTAATACCAAAACTTTCAGTTGGGAAGTCTCCTAATTCTTATAGCAAAATCTAAGAAGTTTGGCAATTCTTACTGTGAAAGAGTAAATATTGAAAAGTGAATCTTTTGAGCCGGAAGAGATTAACTGAAACAGAGTTCAATCTTGGAGGTTTCGTGGGATTATCGTCAAACAATCATGTTTAGTTAGGGGTTTTCCAATGGTTGATTTGGAAAAGTGTTTACTATTCGAACTCTAATTACAGTCAAAGTAAAATTCATACGCTAAGCCCCTTCTATCCAGTTTAAACAATTTTTTTTTAAAAAAGGCCGGCCAAAAAAATCAATTTTTAATGCAAAAAACACAATTTGAACGTTCTTGTCAAGAAAATTACAAAAATACAAAAATAATCAAAATTTTTATTGCAATTTTGGATTTTGATAACATTGTAGGAAATAGTCGAATATTGTAATATTACACGCACATCGACTTTTTTTTATCTTTTTTTTTTTCGAATTCACATTTTAGAATAAACATTATCTGTAAAAATACTTATTTATACTTTTAATACATAAATAATAACAATACTAGTGTTTGTCAAATTAATCAATTTTCTTTTGTGTGATATATTTCGAAACAAGATGCAGCACATAGCCCAACATTGCAACTATTAGCGTACTAGCATATAGCCCGTCATATGACGGGATCTGTCAAATTTTTAGTTTTCTAGTTTTGTAAAGTACCCTATGAGGCAGGTAAAAAAAAACATTTTTTTGTCTGAGAATTAACTTTCAACAAAAATAATTGATTAAAATTATCACATATGTACCTAATCTATTATTTACCCCAAATATAAAATAAAATTATTTACGTAATATCTAAATTTAGTGATAAAACGTATGAAATAATGCAAACAATATTTAAATAATCTAAAATAAATGATTAAATGATATGGTTAAAGGAATGACGTCATAATGCTAGAAAAAAATGTTATTTTTGAAATGGGGCTTGATATTAAGGCATTAAACGCTCAAAAAAGGGGACGGGGTGGATTTCGAATGTTTTAAATATGACAGTATTTTTCACTGTGATACCAAGCTTATTCATATCAATTTATTTTAGAATATATTTTTTGGTTTAGGAAAAGATAAACATTACTCGCTTTGAATTTTGCTAACCTTAACTCCTCAAAAATCCAATATGGATGCTCTATCCATTCCAAATTCAACCGCTTCATAAATTCGAGGCCAGACGGACAGATAACTTAGGATATTATTATATGACGAAAAGAAAGTTTAAGGATACAAAACATGAAATGCTTATGTGGTCAGGGACATCCGTAGAACAATAGGTGATTTTAATAAAATAAAAATCATAAAAAGTTGAAAAAATAGTGAAATTTTATTTTAAAAATAATAAAACAATTTTAGGAATAAGAATTTAAAAGAAAAAGCAGAAAATCTTAAATTAGACATTTAGAAAAACTTCGCTGCGTCGGGGACAGAACCGTCAACTCGAAAAATGAGACGATCAAATGGGCAGTCACTCTACTGAACATACCACGTCTACACACGGTCAAGGAATTAATCAAAGTATATGAGTGTCGAGTAAAAACAGTACAGTTTAAATATTACTCTCCGCCCTTGCCATCCTATCAAGAATGAGTTTAGTATAGAATAAGAGGGAGAATAAGGCTTGAAAAAATAGCATTAAACGCTCATAAAGGGGGTGGATTTCGAACTCGCTTTGAATTTTGCTAACCCTAACTCATAAAAAATCCAATATGGATGCCTGTATCCATTCCAGGTACAACCGCTTCATAAATTTGCGGACAGACAACTTAGGCTATTATTATATAGGGGATTTAACCTTTTCCTTTGCTCTCTCTTTTAGCACAAGACACAGCTCAATATCTTGTGGGTGATTCTTTTTTGGTGTTGGTGTAACAAAATTGGGAAAATGACGTTCCATTATCCAGAAGATCTTGGTCTACCCGCTTTTTTTATATTTCTGTCACTATGAGAGTTTTGTATAAGTTTTTCTACTAATTGGCTTTCTGATTAATGGCTTTCTGAAGAGATAAGTCGTAAATGATAAGTAGAAAAAAAATATATTTTATACTTGAATAAGTAAGTGTTATAGCTTACAATTCCATCTAAATGACAAATATCAATAAAACGATTTTTTTTTCACATTGTTATTTTCAATTATCGATTGCATTCGAGTGTGAAAACGTATAGCAACATAAAGTACAACGCCTCTTGAATTATATCGTGTGTACACAGTTTGGCCAGTTTAGCACGCTCGAGTTAACTCGAGCGTGCAAGTTAATTGGTTAAGATTCAAAAAATAAAAACCTGACAGTTTTTACTTAAAAAATAAAACTATTAATAAATATTTTTAAAGAAATTAACTTTTAACTTTACGCAATATTTAAACAAAGTAGCTCGAATTTAGATGAATATGGAAAATACGGGGTTAAAGTAAAACGCGTACACTTGTATACAAAATTCTAATGTATAAAAAACTGAAAAAGATGTTATTTTTTTAACTTTATTGGGTATTATCTGTATATAAAAATGTTTTTCCGTATTTTTCGCCTTTAAAAACTCAAATTGAACAAAAAATGAATAGTGTACCAGTCAGGGCCTGATTATCGCACGGGCACTTGGTTCACGTGCCCTGCGCACGAAAATTTAGTCGCGTACTTGAAACACATAGTAAGTGGGGGAAAATAGCAAACTTACGCTACTATCGTTAAGTTTTAATAAAGTATTGTGCCGAACGATGGCCGAATGGTTAGGGTGCTAGCCATCGGAACCGGAGTTCGTGGGTTCGAATCCCACATTGGCATGGATGTTCGTAGCCGTTCGGAATCGGCTTTAAGCAGTAGGTCCCGGTCTCATTAGCCCTCGTATTGCAAAAAGTAGACCGTAGCACTCTAGAACCAAACCAAATAAAGTATTGTACGAGGTAATTGTGTTTGTCATGAACTATATTTTGTTTACTTTAATTTTACTGTTATTTACCTGATAATTCCCTCAACAAACCTGGTGTTATTTTTATCCTATGGGTTATTGCATATTTACAAGACAGATTATTAGCAACGTACCACTATAAACCATTAAATCATCTCATTTAAATTATTTTTAATTCTATTATTATTTATTTTCTGCACCACAAAGCTTGTGAGTGTGACAAGATAAAATTAAAAAAGGTGGTCACTCTAGGTCTTTAAAAGTCCTTAATTTTTAGCATGGCTAAACAGAGATAATGATTACGCAAAATGAAAATTTGGTGTTTTTGATTTTGAATATTACTCTAATTTCTTAAATCTGTTTGCTAATTCAATGTTATCATTTTCATAACATTGAATTAGCAAAAATTTGAATTATTATTTTGTAATTATGATAACTTGTAGCTATAAATTTGCATGGGGGTGAAGGGCACAAAAATTGGATTGGTTTGGCACAAAAGTATCTTAGTCACAAAAACAAACTTTGGCACAAAAGTATCTTAGTTGAGCCCTAGTACCAGTTTTTACCTTGATTGACTTTAGATGGGAATTTGTTGTTTAAAGCTGATCCTAAACTTTTACAAATATCCATCTAGCCCAGGGGTTTCCAACTTGTAATGACTCGAGGTCCACATTTGAAACCTTACGCATGATTCCAGGCAGCTCTTTCTAGCTGGCCAATTTTTATAAAATACTGATAGTAGGACAGAGATACCAGTATGAAATAATATGCATAGTTTAATTAATTCTAAGGTTTAATCACTTTTGTTCCTTAAAACAGTTTGAAGCCTCTGTGCTATAAAATACATAAGATCCCATAACTATTTAAAATTTTAAATGTAAGAATAAACATGAATAAGTAGGAAATCAAAATAGTAAAATAGCTTTTATAAATTTGATATATGATAATTAAAACTCTTATAACACCAAATATTTTACAACTGCATAAAAGAGTGAAATTAAAAATAAACGAAAAGCTATTATACTCCAAATAAACATATATACAAAAGAGAAAATAGACAATCAAAAATATTTCAACAAATATTCAATGTAATACTAGACTCAAGACTCGAGTTGGTTTTACATGGCCCCCTGGATTTTTTCGGCGGCCGAAGACGGACACCCCGAGAGAAGGTGGGCAAGATATTTTCCATGAAGTTCTACAGGAGGGGGGGCGAGAGATGCGATTCCGCCCGCGCCAGCTGTAGAAAAGGACATTTTTTCCGTGGAGGAGAAAGCTTGACTGGGGTGGGGGATTCCCCCCCCGGCCCTCGAGGAGGAGGGAAAAGGAGATGCCCGGTCGGAGCGACGGGGAATGGACATTATTCTTCTTCGGAAAGGAGTAGAGACCGAGGGAGGTGTTTGTCCGCTCGGCACAGTGTATTTTTGTCCTCGGTCTTATTTGAGCCCTGTTCGAGTATGAATTGAAGTGTACTTATGTTTTTTTTTTAAATCTTCTTAATAATAAATGTTTAGTCAAGAGTTTTGTCGCTGCTGTGATTAATTGTCGGCCACATAGGCTTTAAGCGAACCCAAGATACCTGCTCCAGTCAAAATAGGCGGGCAGGTATAGAACGTGGCGTGCAGACTTCAGAAAGTGCAGCCGGGGACGCGCAAGGCGTTTTACATTCAATGTCGAGTTCTAAGAAATATTTTCAGGTGGGCTTTGGTTAGCAAATTTTCTACCGTACTACTGCACTGTGTACGACACATGAGAATCAGTCATAAACATTGCTCGCATATTCTTTCCATCGTAAAGACATGTATCCCCTCGCAATTTTGAACTAATTGGTAGCCTTGGCGTATGTATATCTGATAACAATTTTTTGACGTTTCCAAATTATTGATACTATTTTTGTCACACACGAGCTTGTTCAAATGATGCTACTAACTTGGTGAAACATTGACAAGTATTAAAAAAAATTATTTTAATCCACTTCTCAAAAAGATTCACCATTATTGCTCAATGTCATTGAATGTCGCATCCCAGTTTAAACGGTAAATGTACTAGACTAAGAAATATTTCTTAAATTCTGAAAACGTCATTTTTTTAAAACTCTTTTGACTTTAATCTCAGTACTGAAAAGAAAGAGTATCTTTAATCATAAATAGAAGAAAGTAATTATCCAATAGTTTTATTTACACAGTGATTTAGAGCACCTGCAAGGGTCGATCAAGCTGTCCAAGATACTTAATTCGCCAACCATCTTAGATATCTTGGACAGTATAACTCATTATGAAATATGCATTTATCAAATATAATCGAAAGATAACAATGTCAGTAAAATTTTGCTTTCTAAATCATCAATAAGTGGTGTTAAATTTTTGAAGGAATGGTATATTTTAAAACAAACATTTATATCAGCCTGGTTATAATTTTTTTTTTTCGCAGACAACAGTCTTAATAAAGTTTTCATATTCAAAATCTATTTCAAAATTCCTTTCTTCAGTTCTTCATTGATTGCACAGAATGTGGGAAAGAATACAACCGTTCCAAATATAAAGCCTGAAATTATAATATTTAGGCTCAGATTGACCCTCAACCTAATGGGAGAAATTCGACAAAAGACAGAAGAAAACTGCTTTTAGGGATTTTGAAACTATTATTTGAAAGATAACATTAATGGATATTAACTATTACATTGGGCTGAAACTATTGTAGTTAGAATGTTGCGTGCATTACGACATAACTGCTTGCATTCGGTTAATAGTAAATTTAGCGAATTTTCATGCAATTTAAATTTTTTTTTCTATTGATTAGTTACAATACTCCACCCAAACTATGTAGCTTTTATTCAATGTTGCTTAGTTTTTTATGGAGCTGGAAAATTCTGGTTATTTTCTTGTACCATGTTTTTTATTATAATACAGTGGAACCTCGAAGCATTGATCGATTCCTTGTTTTTGAATTTATCTCCTTAGAAACAATGTTATCTTTCCCGCCATCATCGTTCCTCAGGTGTATTAACACAGGCCTCCAACTCTTATGCCAGTATCAATACAGCAATCCTAACATACAGTATATATGTATAGAGCAAATCTAATAGGGAGTTACAACCCCCATATCCTTCTTTCTTCGATGCACCCCTGTCATTCCCAGACCTTTTGTTTTCATGCATCTATCGCCGAAAATGTATGATCCCGTCGTTTTATCTACCAGGAAGTAACGTTTTTGTGAAAATTAAGAGAGCTTGTGAAATGATTGTGTATATAATATATATTTATATATATAGTTCTCGGGTTTAAAAATGGACGTTAAGAATTAAGCGAGTTATAATTAAAAATAGTTAGAACTTATTAACGGTAACGTAATAGAAGAAAAGCACATCCTCGCGCGGAACTATACAGAGTAAAAAAACTGACGCGAAAGTAGACATAGGAATTTTACTTAGGTAGCAACGCCAAAAGAGACAGTTCTGAGCGGGAACTCGGGCTGATAACATCCTCCACGCTTGTAGTGGTAAATTATGAGAACAAAAGATATCTAAATGGCATAGCCATGAACAGAAGGATTACTATAAAGAAGTTTTTATATACAAGTATGAAATTAAATGTGTCTTCCATGCCTTAACCACTCGTCGATGTCAGAAGCCGGTAGAATTCGAACCTTCGCGGGGACACCCCAATGGATTTGAAATCCATTCCCCGCATAGGTTCGAACGGACGAGTGGTTAAGGCATGGAAGACACATTTAATTTCATATATTAAAACTTCTTTACAAAGCAGGTATCAATGAGTGTTATTCACCCTTTGGTATCGAAAGTCTAGAAAATCACTTGATGCATTCGTTTACATATTTGTTTACTTATTTTCTAACTGTTTGCTTACTGTTGATCATATATACGCTCTCAATTTTATTTCCTGAAATGCCTCGCTCTTAGTGCAGCTTTTGGATGTACTAACAACAGTTTAAAAGAGATATGCAGGCAAAAAATTTTTAGCTTTCATCGTTTTTTTTTAAAAAACTTGAATATAAAAAATGGCTTACCAAGTTGGAAAGGAAAGATTTCATTCCTACTGAATATGGCCATCTTTGCTTCACCTTACTTTTGAATAATTTTGAAAGAAAAATCATAAATTGATAAAAGTTGATCAAAAATGGAAGAAGCCATTTCAATTAATAAGCAATGTAAACTATCAAAGTAAGAAATTAGAAATTCTATGGGGAAGCGAGCAGGTGGAAAAAGGAAAACGCATGCATCACGTGGTTGTGCATAACCCTCATTGCAAAATAGTTTTAAAATTTTAAATATAATTTTAAATGTTACATTTTATAAAATGTTAAATATTTCTATTTAGTGATATAAATAATTTATTCGCAGTCACACATTTTACTGTTATATACTCACACTATTAACTACTATAAATACCTTCAAAAGACATAATTTCATTAAACAGGGACCTAGTTAGAGATATACATTTCGAAAAAAACAAGGGAGCAAATGTCAAGCGGTCGAAAAATTGCAAGGAACTACGCCATCTGTTGCGAAAGAAGTTAAACGCAAGATGTGCTAAATGTGGCCTAAAAAGCAGGTCGCGAAATTTAAAAGTGGAAGCAGAGCCTCTCGCAAGCCACAGATATGTGCCTTGAGAACAGCGGTGTACCCAGCAATCAAATTTGGGGGGTGTATATAGTCAAAGCCATGAAAGTAGCAATGTCTTTAGTTTAAAATTGCCTCTTGCTAAAAACTAAATAATTCCCTAAACCTGTCTTATTTCTTCTATTTTAAAATTGTTCGAAGGTCAGCATAATCTTTATCAAGTTATAAAAATTACAAAAATAAAGTTAATTAAAAATAATAAAGATATGAGAACAAAAATTCCTGCTTACTAGAACCGGTGGTTGGTTGATTAATGTTTATCAGCGTAAAATCTTCTAGGAATTTATTGGTTCAAACAAGTTGTATCAAACATAACACATTAGTAATACTAAAAACTTCACAAGTACAAATAATTTTGATGGTAACAATAGTAAAGTGTTAAAGACATCTAAAGCGTATTAAAAACATCCAATATTATATATAGATATAAAACTGAGTAAGATTTAAAAAAAGTTAAAACTATATATCAAATTTCCTTACAAAGCCTTAGATGAAAACTAAAAATCAAAAGTTCAAAAATTAAAAAAATAAAAATTGAAGTATAAAAATCGCAGAAATTTGATTTCAAAATAAAAACTAGCACCGTAAAGAAATAGAAATAAGCCTGAATGTGGCTTTTCCTCGTTGTTTGTATCAAAATTCGCCGACGAATTTTTAAAATCTAGGTTTAAAACAGCAGCACGAGGTTAAAATGTGTGCAATATAGGTGTATAAGGTGCCTTGCAATACACATCAGTTCACCCAGCAAGAGATGTTTATGCGTGAGATGGCAATGATACCTTTGTAGACGAGTGATTATCACGTTATGGCTCTTAGAAGGGAGATGGGACCACTTGGTAATTGTGTCTTCGCTTCTCGCTATTTATCTGATACGTTATTCTACGAGTTCTGCTATTTAGCATGTACTAGATCTTTGATGTAACGTTTCAAGTAAAGATAAGGAAAACCAGTGTTAAGAAAATTAATTTTAGACTCGGCAGATTTATACACTGCTGATATATATATTGCTTATGATGCCGGAATGAAAGGGAACTCAGCTAAACTATAACGAGAATTCCATGGAAGTAAGGTTGGTTATTAAAGAAAGGGTTTTTAATAACCAACAAAGTGTTATGACCATAAAGTGGTAGCAGTGAATTTAAAATACTTTGAGAATCTGCACTACTAATTGTTTTTACAATGGTGGTATATTTCTTTTAGCTTTCGAGACACCAAAGACCTCAGCAAAAAAAGTTTAGAAAGTAATCTGTAGGTATATATCATTTCCTCAATAAAACAGGTGCAGCTGACATAGTTTGTTGATTTCAAATCATCAGTGAAATCGGGAGTGTAAGTTTTAAAATATTGTTTGGAATTTTCAAAAATTCGTTGATAAATAGTATCAGCCTTTGAACTTCCACCAAACAGCTTAAAAGAGTTTGTAATAGTGGTATTAGGAGTGTATAAGGGGTATATTCCGATATTTGTAAATAAAGTATAAACTTTGTCCATAGTTCATGTCTTTTAAAATTGCTTTTATCTTTTCATAAAAATGCAGAACACAAGGTCTTACATGATTGATACGCATGTGGTAAGGATAAAGAATAGGAGGATGGATAAAGAATAGGAGGGTTGATATAATATGCGGTTCTAAAGTAATACTACAGAGGTAATACCTGTCGTCGTAATTAAAGAGGAGCCTCAGAGCATTTAACGTAGAGACACTCTGTGGGAGAGGTTTAAATGACCTAGCAAAAAAGCGGAATGATGAACATTTTCCTTATTCTGAAAGACCAAAATGTGTGCTGATCCCATACACAAGATATCCATAATCCAGTTTTAAACGGATAATGATATATCTTGAGGGAAAACAGATAAGACTTCCCACGAGGTCTTAGATAGTAAGCCGAGCTTCATTTCGCAAGTTTGTAATATGGGGTGGAAAGGTAAGTATTTTATCCAAAATTACACCGAAAAAACTTGCCTCATTCACAATGATTTTATTACCAAGAAATTATATATCTAGGTCAGGTACACACTTATTTTTTTACATTAATTCAATCCAAAGATCTTTGAACTAGAAAAACCGACACATTTTCACTTGACCACTTACTGATTTTGTTAACTGGAGTCTAAAGTTGCCTATTAATAATACACCTCCTATACGTTCCTTGATTTGAAATATGAAGGTCGTCGATACATAAGCTCCCTTTTACGGAGGAAGGGAGATTCAAAATTCTATTAATTGCAGCAATATATAAAGTCACATTCAATACTCTTCCCTGAGTAACCCCCTATTCTTAAATAATACGATATAAGGAATTTCCGATATGAACTTCATAATTTCTTAAAGCTGAAAAAGTATGAAAATAGACCACGTTGCTCTGAATCACATAGTTTCTGTAAATTACTATGACGCTGAGTTCAGCCATATTCCATTTCAATGCCAAAGAAATTGCTATCAAATGATTTCGTGTAACGAAATCATTGCGAAGACGATCGTATCTGACGTGCCCCTTCCACGATGGAAACAGATCTGATAATTAGATAGTTATTTTCCTCCATGTAATAAAGGAGACGAACGTGAAACATTTTCTCAAGAATTTCGCATAAATTGTTTGTTCACCAAAGCAATTGGAAGATATCTCAAAGAATTTTTGAGGTATTCTCCAGGTTTAAGGATAAGGATTACAATAACCTTTTTATCCAATGGTAAGGAAAAGTATGTTCTCCCCAGATCCTATTATATAATTTCAGCAGATTGGACAAGGAAACTAAAGAAAGTATTACATAGGAGATATTATCAAGACCACTAGAAGATTTATAGCTGTTATGCAAGGCTCTGGTGAATTCCAAATTGATGAAATTAGCGTTGTAAGGAAAACTGGGCTTAGTTTGAAAGTTTATGGTTTCTTTCTTGGCAGAGATTATGAATTTTGTAAAAGAACGTGGGTAATTTGAACATGAAGCGATATTAGCTAACAATGAGGCAATTGTATTACCAATGTCACCAAGAGAAGATACTGAGATATTATTGTAATGTAAAACATGAATATGATTGTTCAGATATACGTCTCGATTAACTTTTACACGTAGCTCTTTACAAAAAACGGAGGCAGAAATACTGCTAAGTCATTCCTCCCCGAGTTTCTCTGGTTACGTCTTAAAGTGCGATGGGAAAGGCTTTTGCATTTCTTATAGTTAAAAAATAATCCTCAATAGTAGGGTATAATTTAAACGCTGAAAACGCTTTTCTCTTGTCACTAAGTAATTTTACAGTTTTGACTTCATTATGGCTTCTTTTGTTGGTGACAACAGGACGATTTTTAAATAGAAACGTCAGTGCAGAAATTAGTTTTAGTGATCTGATGCCCTACATCATCAGTGGTGTTATTTTTGATCATGTCTGTAGAGATAATAGCTAAGATACGGCATTTATGTCTATATGCGAAACGTAGAATGTAACGAAGTAGCCGCTTGTTAGTATAGAAGCTGCTATTATGTTTTTACTCCTTTCAGTCTCGTACTACTGTTATCGAGAACTCAATGAAATGTGAAGTAACTTTTAACCTAGATGTATAAAAGGAGTCACCAAATATGAAAGTTTATTGAAATGTTAGTAGAACCTCGATACATCTTTTCTCAAGAATAAAAAAATGATGGAAGCTGAAATGCACGTGGTAATAATATAAAATGTAATTACGGATAAAACAATTTATAACACTAATTGGAAGCATTTAACATTTCAAAATTTTAACTTATATTTAGAATTATACTTAACATTTAAAAAAAATATTTTTTATACCTGGTTTGTGCAAGTAGATTGTCTGACTGCAAAGAATGGGCGTTCTAATATCTCAACCTCTTTAAATGCACTATCACTATCACTGAGCACGCTTGTAAATGATTTTAATTTTGACAAAGTTTTACGTCTTTAAAAAAATAGATTGACTCAGGTTTGATTTTGTCGTCCTCCTTACGTCTCTCGGGATCTTACTTCTGATCTGTGCATAGCCCCTCCAATCGGCTCTTATAACATGGGAAAATGGGACTCTGCTCAGGAACCTCCAATTCCGAGCCTCCCCTCTCCAAATCTTAAAACGAAACTTTTAAATACATTTTTTCAGTTAAAAAATGTTCGGACGATGGCCGAATGTGTTGGGTTAAATTTTAACTTATTTGCAGAATGCACAGCGTCATGTTATGCATATAGTGTGGGCATACGTAGAAAGTTCAAAAACGCAGTTCATTTCATGGATTAAACATTTATTCATTCAGCTCGAACATTAAAAATGTAAACAAGATATTAAAATAAACTAAAGCAGTTTCCAACATATTACGTCATATTTCCTCACGACTGACTTACCAAAACATTTTTAGCAGCACCAAACAGAGTAACAGAAAAGCCCAGGACCTAACGGAAAAGTCCATTTAAACCACGGCTCACACTTAAAATACATTTACATAGGAAAAAATGCTGTTACGACCGAAATGAAAATTTGTATCGATATTTTTTATCGATAAACCTTTCGAACAGAATATTAGCGCGATGTTTTTCGGTACGGAAGTCTGCGAGTTTGAATCTCACTACTGGCATGGATATTTGTAGCTATTTGTGTAGGGTTTGAGTAGTAGGTCTGTCTCATTGGGCCTTCTGTGGCAAAATGGTATACGGTAACACAAAGTATTCTTTAATGCTAGTAGGAAACCAATTTCTTACTCTTATTATGTTGTGAAAGATAAAATGATGGAAAAATTTTTGTTACAATGGCAGGCGGCCTGGAAAAATAGCAATAAGGGAAGATTTGTTTGGTATTATTCAGAATGTTAAACTTGGTTTCAGAATTAGTAATAGAATGTTCTTTTATTTTGTAATGGTTATTTCCCAGAATACCTTCATAAAATTTGTAGGCTTATTGATACACCCAACTACTAGAGTGGAAAATTGGGTAATCCACACCACTATTTTCAAAGTGCTCTTTTTCATCTCTCTTTATATATATTTATGACGTGGTACTTCAGAATCTTTTCTGGATTGCTATTAAAGAATTGATCGCAGTGATTACTACCTGACTAAATTTATGTTAAATGGAACGAAATTTATTACATAATTGCCGTTTTCGTTAAAGTACTTTTAGTATGTAATTTAATGATCGTCTTTTTGAAGTTAATGTTTTTGTAGTGATCTTTTCTGTGGTTTGTTGATTAAAATTTTAAATTAAAGAAATTATGTTTTTAACAGTTTGGTTAATGTTATTTTAAGAATTGTAAAAGTGTTTATGTGATACAAGAAATAAAAGTGTTTTTTCTTTCTTCTTAAAATGTATTATATATAATTGTAATTTTTTTTCTTTTAGTAGGGGAAGCATTTCATACTCTTATAATTTTTAATTTCAATTCTGGCTATTCTTTTTTTTTTGTTTTTATATTTAATTTTGTTATTTTGCCGTTTATGCACGCTCACAGTTTGTAATGGTCTTTGACCCATGTAACTTTTTCGGGCAAAACTAGATAAAAATCCCGTAGAGTGTCTCGGTCCCCCTAACCATGGTTTGACCGCGTGTTGGTTGGGAATTTTCCCCACCTTCTTCGGTTTTTTAAGCAACTGCAAACATCTTAAGTGATGTTGACTGAAGGTGAAAGTGTTTGCGCTCTAAACCATACAAGCTTAAAAAAATTGAAATTTCATCTTAAAACACATTTTTATGACTTCTCTTGATTTGATATTATTTTTAAAGGGAAAAACTTTTACATTAGTAACTGATTCCACTTTTTCGTCGGGATATTTTAGAAAAATCTTTAATTAGCAAACTTAATTCTAAAGCATATTGTACTATAATTACAGTCGGATATTATACAAAACTGTTGTTGTACCTTTCAATAATATGTTCATTTTCTAAAAAATTACATTTCATTGAACAAAATAAAAATTCTTCCAAAGAGCCTAATAAAATAAACTATTGTTTCATAATGCTTCATGTTATATTGTTTATTAACAGAAAAATGTGAATTAAAATAATTTTTTATAAAAAAAACCTGAAGGTAAAAATATTCTGCATAATAGGAGCATGGATAGCGTGTATAATCAATTTTCAAGCTATTGTTTTCATACCTCACCCCTTTGATACCTATCAGTCTGTTTATGCCTTATTTTTTGGCACACTGCACCCAACTGGATGGACTTTACTGGATGAACCCCCCCCAATCCCTTTCTTTTCTCTTTTCCCCGTTTTACGGGTATTTTGGGTCAATTTAACTCGTTTTTCATGACTTGTTTTAGTACTTTTTCCATTTTTAATTATTAAGTTTTATATTGCTTTTAGCTTTTACCCCATTCACCGACCACCCTCCCCACCTTTTTCCCTTTCAAAACAATCACCCTTTTCGTAAATTCCAGACGGAACTTACCGTACCATACTAGAGTTGCAGGTTTAAAAGTTGTCAGGCTACTTTTAAGTTATTTTCCCTGCATGGTAAAGGAGTTCCGTTACACAAAATTAGTTTCATTTATTATCGCTTTGCAATATTTTTTTCCCTCAAGTATGTTATACGAGTGAGAACGAGAAGGGGTCGACAGGTCCGTTTTCGAGCAGGAATTTGCTGTCGAACCCCCGTCGACGCGTCTGTTCAGTGGGTTAATGTTTCATCATTTTACCTTTTACTTACCTTTACTGTGTACTTGAGGCAGAACGATGGCCGATTGGTTAGGGTGCTAGCCTTCGATACCGGAGTTCGTGGGTTCGAATCTCACTGTGGCATAAATGTTCGTAGCCGTTTGGAATCGGCTTTAAGCTGTAGGTCCCGATTACCATTGGCCCTCATGTTGCAAAAGAGTAGTCCGTAGCACTCCACTCCAAAACAAACCAAACCTGTGTACTTGAGTTTTATATACAATAGATATTTCTATAATTTTTTAAAAATGTTACGATTTTACCTTTGCTGATTTTAGCATGTTCAGTTTCCGGTTTAGGGCACGTTTATCTGTTATGTCTTGTTGTATTTACGAAAAAAAAACAGTGGGTTTAAGCAACCTTGTGCTTGGCGCTTATGTCCTAAAAAGGCTGTTGCGCCGTAAAACTTCAACCAACCAACCAACCCCTTCGATACATTCCATTAATAGTAAGTTAGTGGGCCTCTAAATTGATTTTTGCCCAGCACTTCATATATTCATGATTGGGTCCTGCTTTCGCTGTTGTGGTTTACGTTACATTCTGGTGATTTAGGAAAGCACATGATAAGCTAGAAATAGTTTTGCCATCCATACAACCTTGAAACATTCTTATCCACAGAAAAATATTATATTCCTCAGATCTGAATTCTATAAAAATTCTAGTTCAAAAAGACGGGGATGGGAGCTGAGATTTTTCAACAAAACAAGCGGAAAAACGGAGAATCTGGGATGGGTGAAAGCGGAAAATCTTACATAGGTTCCATGTGGTAAATTCGGGACCAGATGAATCTAAATATAAATAGTAGAACGATAGCTGGAGGTTACACTGTATTTTAAACAATTTTTATTGTTTAAAGTATGAACCTCATCACATGAAACTCAAGTGAGCAAGAGAGTTAATATATAATCAGTTATGTTACTAAATTAAACATATTGACTCTAAATGTAATTCATTAAAAGTTTTAAGCTCCCATTTGTTCAAATTTATAGTAATGACATGACTAGGCAAAGTTAATAAACTTTTACGACGTGCGAAGAAAAATCTCTTCTAAGTGTCGCAATCCGTCTTTGTTTTGTCTGGGAAAGCTGCATTAAGATCATTTGCGAGTCGCGTGAGCAGATGTGTAGAAAATGTCTAAGGACTTGAAATTGGCAGTAATTATTCGACATATTACTACAGATGGTGTGTTGTTAATTACTTAATCACCTAAGTTATTAATGTACATTGAAGAAAGGGATGATCGTGGGTATAATCTACGGCTGGTTTTGTATTCCCTTTATGGAGCACTTCTAACGTAAGAAGTGTTTTACATTTGCGGTTAACAGTAAAGAAGTGGTGTCAATTGCGTAACTCTCGTTTGCAATGTAGAACTTTTCTAATTTGTTCTATTTGACCATAGTATTGAAACAAGGAGTGAGGAGAGGAAGGCGGGAATTTGGTAGAGCACTTCTGAATTGGCTCCACAAAACCAGGTTTAATGCTAATAAAAGAAAAACAATGTTTATAGAATTTATCATAGCGACATTTATTTGTAGAAATTTTTGCGCTTAATTTTAGAAATTTTATATCTTATGAATGCATTCCTAATCGTAGAATTTACATTAGCATCTACCATCACACTAAAGTGGGAATTGTATGGGAATGGAAACACTAACAATAAAAAGCATGTACATTTATAGAACTATAACTTCACTAGCCGAGTAGCCCGGCATCACCTGGACTATGTCGTTTAAAGTGACTTTTCCTGGTACAAATAAAGAGCTGCTCACTTGACACATGTCTAACATTCTCTACCAAGCGAAGGGAGTCATGTGACAGCCGCTATAATACATAGTACATATTTTGGAAATGCGTAAAATATTAAAGTTTTTATTCTGTAAAAATAAGTTATATTTAGAAAATAAAGTTGAATTATTCAAGATATTTCTAGCTAGGGTGCCCAGGCGTTGCTTGGAATGACTCGAATGATGCATCATTCTTTGATGGAGAGAAAATGAGATCACACCCAAATAGCAAATTTAGTTTACAGCAAACTTGCCTTGCAAGCCTGTAAACTTGAAGTAAATTCAGCATAAGTCTGCAAGTTTGAAACAAGACTGCAGCAAGTTTAAGAATTTTCACTTGCTTCAAGGTTGTCATGACAAAGTTGCCACAGTTTTGCAGCAAATTAGCGTTGCAAAGGAGTGGTCACTTTATGTTCCGTCTAACTTGCAAAAGTTTTGCTGCAAGTTTGTCGCTTCAAATTTGTTATGACAAGATATTATCCAGAAGAATCAAACTTGCTGCAAGTATGCATGCTATCTGAGAAGACATGCCCAACATTTTTTTGAAGTAAATAAGAAGTAATTTCAGAGATCTTATTTTAAGTATGAAATTTTAAAATTGGAACTTCCAAAATTTCTACACTGATCAGACTACGATAAACTTTTATAAATAAATAAATAAATATATAAATAAAAGAAAAAAAAATATAAAATACTATAATATTAAAAATTTCTATTTTTAAAATCTTATTAATCATTATATTTAATTAAATATGAAAAATCTATTATTAAAAATATATAATCTATTCTATCTAAATTAATCTATTATATATTTTAAAAATATCTTAAAATAAAGATACTAAATGAAACAGAATTTATTTAAATGTACATTTATAAAATTATAGAAATTTTATTTAAACACAATAAGAAATAAATATATATAGACAAATAATAATTTTATTTGTAAAATATATATAATATTAACACATTTAAGATATATATATTGTATTTATATTTCAATATAATGACGGAAATTAATATTTTATTTTTTTGTTATATATAACAAATATATTATATAAAATTTAGAAATCGTGTATACATTAAATACCATAAGTCATAAGAATTTCTATTATTTTTAAAATATTATTAATCATTATATTTTAATTAAATATGATAGTGAATCTATTATTAATGTAATATATCATCTATCCTCTATCTAAATCTAATCTATCTTCTATCATTTTCGAGAACATGATCTTAAAACTCAGCAAGATAACTGAAATCAACAGAAATTTATTCCAAATGTACAAGTTTAGCTAGAAATTATAGAAATTTTATTAAACACAATGCAGAAGAAAGCCAGATCAGTCACAGTCAAATAACTGAATTTTCAGTCTTTGTAGAAAGGGCATCAACTATATTGAGTTGCATATTTAAAAGATGGTAAATATTTCATACGGAAATTGAAGTACATATATTTGCTTGGTCTGGCGTAGGTATATGAAAATAAAACAGATTTTATCTCATTAAGGTTTTAAAATTCGTCTTTCTAATGAATAGTTTTAACATAAAGCTCACTAAACTGCCAACCATTCACCAAGGTAGTAGCCAAAAGGGAGGGATGCTTTCGGGCTCTTGTCCCTACTCCCTTCTGAAATTCTGGAACTTACTGTTTTGCGTTTTAATATTAAAATAAAAATATTTTTCAAATATATAAAATTTTTAAAACTACGTGCTTAATCAAAAGTTCAATTTTAAAATTTCTGTCTTATTTAATTTCAATATTTTTGCAATCGTTTTATGTATTTACAGAAACCTATTGCACAAGACTGTTCTTCAGCTTTTCTAAATTTTTTTATAATTCTAATTTTTTTATAATTCTAAATTTTATGTATAATTTTTAACTCGTATATTAATAATAAATTTTATGCTTTTTTTTGCTAAATTTTGTATTTTAGTTTAAACAAAATGACATTTTGGTGAAGGGAAGGGGCTCATTCCATTTATAGACATGAATTTTTTCTCTTTTAGAGAAATTAAGCATCACTCTATTTCACTTGTTGGAATAAGATGATAAACTTATGTATATATATATGTATATAAGAAATCGTGTATACATTAAATACCATAAGTCATAAGAATTTCTATTATTTTTAAAATCTTATTAATCATATTTTAATTAAATATGATAGTGAATCTATTATTAATGTAATATATCATCTATCCTCTATCTAAATCTAATCTATCTTCTATCATTTTCGAAAACATGATCTTAAAACTCAGCAAGATAACTGAAATCAACAGAAGTTTATTCCAAATGTACAAGTTTAGCTAGAAATTATAGAAATTTTATTAAGCACAATGCAGAAGAAAGCCAAATCAGTCATAGACAAATAACTGAATTTTCAGCCCTTGTAGAAAGGGCATCAACTATATTGAGTTTCATATTTAAAAGATGGTAAATATTTCATACGGAACTTGAAGTACATATATTTGCTTGGTCTGGCGTAGGTATATGAAAATAAAACAGATTTTATCTCATTAAGGTTTTAAAATTCGTCTTTCTAATGAATAGTTTTAACATAAAGCTCACTAAACTGCCAACCATTCACCAAGGTAGTAGCCAAAAGGGAGGGATGCTTTCGGGCTCTTGTCCCTACTCCCTTCTGAAATTCTGGAGCTTACTGTTTTACGTTTTAATATTGAAATAAAAATATTTTTGAGATATATATAAAATTTTTAAAACTACGTGCTTAATCAAAAGTTTAATTTTAAAATTTCTGTCTTATTTAATTTCAATATTTTTGCAATCGTTTTATGTATTTACAGAAACCTATTGCACAAGACTGTTCTTCAGCTTTTCTAAATTTTTTTATAATTCTAAATTTTATGTATAATTTTTAACTCGTATATTAATAATAAATTTTATGCTTTTTTTTGCTAAATTTTGTATTTTAGTTTAAACAAAATGACATTTTGGTGAAGGGAAGGGGCTCATTCCATTTATAGACATGAATTTTTTCTCTTTTAGAGAAATTAAGCATCACTCTATTTCACTTGTTGGAATAAGATGATAAACTTTTTTATTATTATTATTTCACTGTCACTGACAGAGTATATGTTTTTGACGACTGAAAAATTAACAATAAGCATATAAGAAATCATCTGTTATAACCTTTGATATATTAAAGTTGATATAGATCTTTTTCTTAAGTGTTTTTATAAGTTCTTATTCTTTTTAAATTTTAATCTATTATTAATGTAATATATCATCTATCCTCTATCTAAATCTAATCTATCTTCTATCATTTTCGAGAACATGATCTTAAAACTCAGCAAGATAACTGAAATCAACAGAAATTTATTCCAAATGTACAAGTTTAGCTAGAAATTATAGAAATTTTATTAAACACAATGCAGAAGAAAGCCAGATCAGTCACAGTCAAATAACTGAATTTTCAGTCTTTGTAGAAAGGGCATCAACTATATTGAGTTTCATATTTAAAAGATGGTAAATATTTCATACGGAACTTGAAG
>CM063506.1:53021356-53046356 GCA_032207245.1 Pardosa pseudoannulata | reverse complement strand
TTTTTAAACGGATTAACTGGCCATACCTTTTTGCAGACGGTTAATGTTTAAATTTATGTATTGTAAGATTTTGTTTTCGTGGAAATATAAAAGAAGTATTTCATCAATATAAAGGAAAATGTTTTAGTGTGGTAAATTAATTTCGGTGATGTATTATATTTATAGAAATAATTCGCCGAAAAACAATTTTGTCTTGTTAGAAAAAAAAAAAAAAAGAAACGAATTCTAACAAAACAGTCCAAATTTTACCATTGATTGTGTTTTACAGACAGTATATAAGTTATATCTGTAACACCATATCCTTGGCTTTGTGTTTAAAAATTGTGAAGATATTTTTCGCAGTATATATGATTTCCAAATGTTAAAAACAATTAATAAATATAATTTAATCCAATGACGAACGAGAAACAGTTCGTTGTATTGCGCCAGCGTGCAGGGAAATCCTCTGCACGTGGACTAGACTTTCGGTTGGTCGGCACCAATCAGCATCCTAATGAGGCACCGCAGCGGCGGGCGCCGTTGGTGCTACGTTTGCTAAAAATATAAGTTTTTCGTGGAAATATAAGCTTTTCGTTATTTTATTAGTAATACGGATAGACGTATGGATTTTGTGTACAAATGAATAATAAACGTTAAAGAAGTGTTTAATGTACATTTTTTATGGTTTTATTATTATTGTTGTTGTTGCTCTCTGCACACCCTGCATGAACACATACCGCAACCCCTGGAAAATAGTATGTAAAAATCAGTGCTACTATAATATAGAAAAACATTTAAAATGCAAAATTGATGGGGTAGTAGAAGAAAAACTAAAGGGAGTTGCATTTAGTAATACTAGAATTTTTTTTAATTAAATACCACAATAATAGGTAAAAGACAACGATCATAAATTAAAGAAATCAAAATTAAACATAAAAAGTAGGATTTATAGAGGACATTAGAAATGTTACCTGTAATTTAAATAGACTATTAATTATTCAGAATCTATATTTGTCATGTAGTTTTTCTTGATAGTGTTCATACGTTGTATGCCGGACACGTACTAGTACGTTTTCTGACGATTGATACTTGAGCGCGGGTCACGTACTAATACGGGTTAGTGTAACAACATGGCTTGTTTGTGGGTGCAAAAATAACGGTATATACAGGAAACGAAGCCGAATGTTCTTGTCTACTACATAGATTCTGGAAAAATTTACAACCAACATAAACTAGTTTTTACATCAGTCGATGCGGAACCACAGATAGGGAAAAAATTAAAACTATATACTATTATTTCAATTTACTTTTTCATATTTACGATACTATTATAAATTTATCCACTAAAAAATATAGTTTTTATTTACAAAAATCTTAAGGTTGTTATTTATATATTTCTATTTATATATTTCTTTATATATTTCTTTATATATTTCTTTATATATTTCTTTATATATTTCAATATAAAATAAAGTTGGTTAAAAAATGAAATAATTTTCGATCTATTGAGATTTAACTGAATAACTAAATTTATGCGAGAAACGCCCGCTCCCGGTATATTTCGCCGGACGATGGCCGAATGGTCAGGGTGATGGTCTTTGGAACTAGAGTTCGTGGGTTTGAATCTCACTATGGCATGGATGTCGGAATCGGCTTTAAGCAGTAGGTCCCGGTCTCATTAGCCCTCGTGTTGCAAAAAATAGACCGTAGAGCTAAAAAAAAAAATGGTACAATTCCGCTGCGAAATGTGCTCACACACAATGTGTTAGGTTCAACAGACTCAAGGCATCCGAATGTTAACATTAAATAATATATTTTAGTTTCCCCTGAGAGAAACCGTTTTTACAAGTAGCTAGAAATACATCTGTTCTTCAAAATAATTTTATATCAAGTGTAAATTTTTATAAAATTACAATTGCTAGTAATTTTAAAAATATGTATGACGCTCTAATTTAGCATATCCATAGTAAGAGCTAACCAAACCGCGACCAGGGTAAATTATGGGATGGGCAACCGGAGCATAGAATTAAAGGAAGAGAGTCATAGAGGATAATTTTAATTAATTTGCATCCTTTTTCTATCAAATCAATAAATTTATGTTTGCTTATATTTATTTTTGTGTTTATTCGGAATCTTATTCAAAAAATTGTTTAATATTTGTTAGTGTTGATTAAAATAGTAAAAAAAGAATCTAGATTTACCGAATAAAAAAGATATCTTCAGTTTGACCTAAAAATTTGGGTTCTAAAATACATATAACAAAAATTATCTTGAAAGTATGTATTTTTTTTAATTGGTTCATATTTGTTATGTTGTTTTAAAAAATGTACCATTTGAAATGACAAAATTAAGTTAAAGTGTTATTAAAAAAACTTCTGAAAAATTCATTCTAAAAAAAAACAAAACTTTTTTTTTGGTTGATACACCGAAAAAAAAGGTGTTATAATGCTATTCTGCAAGCTCCCTTGAATTATACTAACCAATTACATTACTCTCAGTCATTCTTTCTAGAATGCAAAACAATTATTTTCAAATTTTGTTATTAAAAAAAATATAGTTATGAGGATAATGATAGCTGCCCTAACTTTTTTATTAGATGAAATACTTTCACTTTGCTGTTCTAGAAATTAATTTTCTTAACTTTTTTGTAAAAGAAGTCTGTGGTTTAATAGCATTTTCTTAGAAACGGAAAAATTGGAAAATGAGAAACAAGTTCTTAAAGAGCATTTCTGATGTAATCATATTAACATATTACAGATCTGTTACTCAATATGTTTTCTTTGACTTATATAAATCATTTTGGAATGGTCTAACAAAAAATTCATGTCTAAATACAGTGGACTCCGTTTAATGTGATCGCGGTTAACCAATCGCTTATTATTATCGAATTTGTATGTTAAAATTATAGCTTTATGTGATCGTTACATCGGTTAATGGGATCAGTTTTCGAACCTCATTTTAACTGGCAAAGGAATATTCACAATGCATTTAGTAGGAACCCATTATTTTCTTTTCCTTCGCTGTTGTTTGAATTTCCGAGAATTCTCCTCTTCAACCTAGGGAAATGGAGAATGAACAAAGGAGTGGAGTTTTACACGTTCCTGGAATTTTTCAGAAATACGCACACCCTGCTGGTGGTCAGTGGTTGTCAGATAAGCAGAAGGCAACACATTATTATCGGAACTGAGAAGGAGCGTATTCACATTTTATGCCTTGCTCGCTTACATGCAGCTTGTCGATAGGGAAGCCAGAAAGCGAAATGATTTAACATTAAAACAAAAGATCGAAATTTTAAATCGTTATGACAGGTTGATTATGATTACGAACAATTTATCAGTGTGATTCTTAGAAAAAATTGCAGACAGTCAACAATTGATCAATTTTTTTAATTATGTGTACAATTCTTATTTTTCAAAGGGTAATATACAGTACATAAATATAAGGTGTTTTTTCATTTTGTTTTAAAGTTTAGTACGTGTAAATTAAAGGGGGGGTAAATTTATCTAATTTTGCATATCGTTTATTGTTATCAATCGGTTATTGTTATCAAAATCACGGTGTACCAAACTGATCAAAATTAAGCGGAATCTACTGTATATAAATTACGTATGGCGTAAAATTGAATAATCTAGTGTACTTGTATCCTTTTAGCGAATGCATATATGATTATTAAATATTTGAAATTGACAAGTAAATGGGATTTTATTGCTAGGGTATTATTTATTCTGGTATTACATATTTCATATTTAACCCTGTACCCTGTCCTGTATATTACATATGATATACACATCTAATGGTGCATATATCAATAATAAATGCAAACATGTAATTATATATATATATATATATATATATATATATATATATATATAATGTGTGTGTATGTATATGTATATATATGTATGTATATGTATATGTGCACACAAAGATAGTTGTATTTGAAATTTCTTAAAACAGTTAGCAGTAATATCACTCACCTTGAATTCGGAATAAGGACAGCATAATTTTGCACAAAAATAACTAAATTTTTAAAATGGTTTTAAGATGCATATTTGAAATACTAATTGAAATATTTATTTTTTATACAAACATTTATTGTCTGATGATGAATTATAAATTTTTTTATATTCTAAAGGATTTTATTTTTCTTAAGAATCAAACAATATTTCTTTTTTCCGTCGTCTACTATTTCATAACTACTCCTGACTGTGATTAATGACCACATTTCCTCTAAATCTAAAGAATGACCTCTTCTTTGCCCTTTGTCCATTTTCTAAATTATTAGTCAGCTTTGGTATGTCTGTCTATCAATGCCCTTGATAACATACTCAACAGAATATTTAACTACTTGGCATTTTTATCGCCATTTTCCTTTCGCCAATCTGTGCGCCAACTTATCTCCTCCTAGCAACCCTATTTTCCGTAACTCTCGCAAGGCATATAAATACGAGCGACTGCTCTATTTCTCCTATACGCAAAATACCTTTTTGTAATTTGCAAATTCTTTCAGTTCTTTTATTTTCTCAAGATGTCTTTAGGGCCTCTAGAAAAGATCCCCCGGGAAGAAACCTTGCGGCTTCGTAAAAGATACATTGGGTGAGTTATTAAATTTTTTCATTATTGGCAATTGTGTTTGAATATTAAATACTTGCTTTGCTTTTTGTTCCTTTGCATTTTTATTTTATGTTGAACAGGGAAGTCATTTCCCCCTTTTTTTATTTTGTTTGAGTTACGTGTGTTATGTTTAAGGTATTGTCATTTTGGGATGAATGGGTGATATTTAGATTGAGTTAACTTTTCTGTTTTACTCAAATTTATCAGACTTGAAACTTAACATATTTTCATTTTACCCTTTTTAATATATAAATGACAACTTCACTATCACTAACGAGCAATAACAGGAAATTATTATATTTTAGTTTGATTTCCATCCTTTTATTTTTTAGATGTTACCCTTTAAGAAATGTCCCATTTACAGTGAAAACATTTAGATATAAAAAGCAAAACAGTTATAATAATTCCTTTATTTATTTTTTAAATATATAATATATATATACTGAATTTTATGTTTTCAAATTACTAAAACCTTCACATATTAATCTTGTAATTTTTATAGTTAAAATCATACTTTGTTTATATCTGTGCACATTTTAGAGTGCTTGACGTTATACGAATTTGCGCAAATTGTACTAAAAACGAATGGCAAATTTAGTTGAATAAAATTATTTTCATCATTTCGTTCCAAATTTGACCCAAGTGCCAATTTTGTTTTTCAGCTGCACACAATTTTAACTTACAGCTATTCATTTTTCGTCTTTCGTAGGTTCGAATCTCGATATTGTTATGGATGTTCGCAAACTTTTAATAAATTTTGGTCTTATTAAGCCTTTATATAGCAAATAATAGATCTTGAGCTTCAAACTAAACCATTTAAAAAATGTAATTATTCTCTTAGTAAAAAAAGATAATTTTGATAAAAATGATTATTTATGAATTATTTTTTAACTTTTAATTGATGCTTTTCAAAGAAAAATAATATAAATTAAAAAAAAAAAATTCTCTACCTTTTTAACTTTAAACTCTATTTAGACTTCCTGTAAAGTAGTTTTCCTGTGCATATTATTTTGGGTCTATCTAAAGTTAGATTTTATTTACCTTCATTTTTAAATTAATTACACTGAAAGATCATTAATATCCTAAAAAAACTTATTTGAGCAATATTTGACTGACTGCATTTACCTGAGCAAAATTAGTAAGCACACAATATTTAGGTTTAATCACAAATTTTTCGTAGTCCAAATGTCAGAGTAATTTGTTAAATTTTTAAATTATTTTCTATCGATATAATGTAGAATCTGATATTAATATCACATGCATCTCAATTACAGAACTTGTAAATAAAAGGCTCTTAATCTGATAATTAATGCATCAGAATTATTGTAGAGCATTTATAATAGTTAAGTCAGGGAAATACCTTCGAATTATTAACTTTGTATATTTGGTGCAACAAATCCTCGATTTAGAACATTTTTCTTTCTGAATTTACTTTCACATCCTCTTACGTTTTGTACATACTTCATTTTTGTAATCTATTATACTTATAAAATAAAATCCTCATAAGCCTCAAAATAAAAATTATGACTAATTTTATTAGTTAATCTGGTACGCTAAGATACATTTTTGGTAGACGAATTCTAATTAAACCAGTTTTTAATACTCAATGCCAATTCTGAAAGGCTACATCATCATTGCCCACATTGGGATTTGAACCCAAGGATTCCATTTATGAATGACAACGATTGCCTGTTCGGCCATCGTACGTATTTTTCAGTATCCTGTATAGAAATATACATTGATACACAGAAATTTAACAGCTACTGTAGCTAATCTTTTAAGTAAAACAAGGTCAGAAAGACTATATTGATAAGTAACACAAAATAACGTGATTAAGGCACAGAAACTAAAGAAAGCTACTAAGTGATTGATTTTCAAATTTGTTTTTCTGTTTTTGTGCCGTAATACCACTTCCTTTCAATATGTTTCCATAAAGTCATTTTTCTGTTTACTAAATGTATTTCTGTATATTTTTTTTTGCTTATATAAAAAATTCCTAATTACTATTTTCATTTCAAATTTACGCTGGCAATTAAGTTTGGACGATAAATTTCAGATCATCCAGAACAGTTAGCAGTAATATCACTCACCTTGAATTCGGAATAAGGACAGCATAATTTTGCACAAAAATAACTAAATTTTTAAAATGGTTTTAAGATGCATATTTGAAATACTAATTAAAATATTTATTTTTTATACAAACACTTATTGTCTAATGATGATGAATTATAAATTTTTTTATGTTCTAAAGGATTTTATTTTTCTTAAGAATCAAACAATATTTCTTTTTTCCGTCGTCTACTATTTCATAACTACTCCTGACTGTGATTAATGACCACATTTCCTCTAAATCTAAAGAATGACCTCTTCTTTGCCCTTTGTCCATTTTCTAAATTATTAGTCAGCTTTGGTATGTCTGTCTATCAATGCCCTTGATAACATACTCAACAGAATATTTAACTACTTGGCATTTTTATCGCCATTTTCCTTTCGCCAAACTGTGCGCCAACTTATCTCTTCCTAGCAACCCTATTTTCCGTAACTCTCGCAAGGCATATAAATACGAGCGACTGCTCTATTTCTCCTATACGCAAAATACCTTTTTGTAATTTGCAAATTCTTTCAGTTCTTTTATTTTCTCAAGATGTCTTTAGGGCCTCTAGAAAAGATCCCCCGGGAAGAAACCTTGCGGCTTCGTAAAAGATACATTGGGTGAGTTATTAAATTTTTTCATTATTGGCAATTGTGTTTGAATATTAAATACTTGCTTTGCTTTTTGTTCCTTTGCATTTTTATTTTATGTTGAACAGGGAAGTCATTTCCCCCTTTTTTATTTTGTTTGAGTTACGTGTGTTATGTTTAAGGTATTGTCATTTTGGGATGAATGGGTGATATTTAGATTGAGTTAACTTTTCTGTTTTACTTAAATTTATCAGACTTAAAACTTAACATATTTTCATTTTACCCTTTTTAATATATAAATGACAACTTTACTATCACTAACGAGCAATAACAGGAAATTATTATATTTTAGTTTTATTTCCATTCTTTTATTTTTTAGATGTTACCCTTTAAGAAATGGCCCATTTACAGTGAAAACATTTAGATATAAAAAGCAAAACAGTTATAATAATTCCTTTATTTATTTTTTAAATATATATAGTACGGAATTTTGCTTTTTCAAATTACTAAAACATTCACAAATTAATCTTGTAATTTTTATAGTAAAAATCCTACTTTGTTTATATCTGTGAACACTTTAGACTGCTTGAAGTTATACGAATTTCCGCAAATTGTACTAAAAACGAATGCCATGTTTAGTTGAATAAAATTATTTTCAGCATTTCGTTCCAAATTCGACCCACGTACTAATTCTCTGGTTGCACACAATTTTAACTTACAGCTATTCATTTTTCGCCGTTCATGGGTTCGAATCTCAATGTTGTCATGGATGTTCACATATTTTAAGTAGTAAATCTTGGTCTTATTAAGCCTTTATATAGCAAATAATAGATCTTGAGCTTCAAACTAAACCATTTAAAAAATGTAATTATTCTCTTAGTAAAAAAAGATAATTTTGATAAAAATGATTATTTATGAATTATTTTTTAACTTTTAATTGATGCTATTCAAAGAACAATAATATTAATTTAAAAAAAAATTCTCTACCCTTTTAACTTTAAACTCTATTTAGACGTCCTGTAAAGTTGTTTTCCTATGAATATTATTATTTTGAGCTTCTATCTAAAGTTAGATTTTATTTACCTTCATTTTTAAATTAATTACACTGAAAGATCATTAATATCCTAAAAAAACCTATTTGAGCAATATTTGACTGACTGCATTTACCTGAGCAAAATTAGTAAGCACACAATATTTAGGTTTAATCACAAATTTTTCGTAGTCCAAATGTCAGAGTAATTTGTTAAATTTTTAAATTATTTTCTATCGATATAATGTAGAATCTGATATTAATATCACATGCATCTCAATTACAGAACTTGTAAATAAAAGGCTCTTAATCTGATAATTAATTTGCATCAGAATTGCTGTAGAGCATTTAGTAGTAAAGTCTCGGAAATACCTGCGGGTTATTAACTTCGTATATTTAGTGTAACAGATCTTTGATTTAGAACATTTATTTTGCTTCCTTAATTTACTTTCACATCATCTTACGTTTTGTACATACTTCATTTTTTTAATCTATTATACTTATAAAATGAAATCCTCATAAGCCTCAAAATAAAAATTATGACTAATTTTATTAGTTAATCTGGTACCCTAAGATACATTTTTGGAAAAGAAAGACTATTGATAAGTAACACAAAATAACGTGATTAAGGCACAGAAACTAAAGAAAGCTACTAAGTGATTGATTTTCAAATTTGTTTTTCTGTTTTTGTGCCGTAATACCACTTCTTTTCAATATGTTTCCATAAAGTCATTTTTCTGTTTACTAAATGTATTTCTGTATATTTTTTTTGCTTATATAAAAAATTCCTAATTACTATTTTCATTTCAAATTTACGCTGGCAATTAAGTTTGGACGATAAATTTCAGATCATCCTCTGTACTTCTTTTAACGGTTAAACGAATAAGAGAGAGAGAGAAAAGACCAAATTACAAAATAAATTTAAAATTTCGTAACTTTTAGTAACTTTAAGTTTCGTAACTAAGAGTTAACCCTTTAAAGGTTACTACTGAAAATTCTTTGGGATTTAAGGGAATTAGGCTATAAATGTTATCTATGAACATTATATATGTGAAATGTGTGAAAAATATTAAAATTTATTTGTAGTAAGGTGGTGGGTTTTAACTGTGAAACTATTTACCCCCTTGTACAGCTCGAAAATAACTCTTAAAATGTAAATACTTAAGAAATGTAATTATCTGTACAATTGACACTGTACACTGTGCAATTATCATTAAAGTGATGTAACAGATAAACAGCTAAACTATTTATAAAAATGTTTTGGGTAGATATAATTATTTTAGGTCATTAGGTTGGTTAGATATAATTATTTTAGGACAGAAATCAAATACCTGATTTTTTTCCCAGTTTAAACAAGTATCTTTTAAAGAGAAAAATAGATTGTGTGTAGTGCTACCATTCATTAATAGTTTGAAGTATCAAAAACATCTGAAAAAATCAAATCTTTAAAAAAAAAAAGAGAAAATATATATTAATAGGTGGTTTCGCTATGAAACCACCACAGTTCTTTAAAGGGTTAAGTATTTCCTAAAAAATTAGATCTTTAAAACTTGATATTCCTCTTAGAGTGGGGACAAACATTTCAATGCCTCTAAAAGTGTATCAGCTCCTCCGATTTGAGATTTGTAACAAAATTGATTTATTTTAATAACAAACAACATTAAAAGATTTTTTCATATTGCTCATGTTTTATAGCTTCTGAACTTTAATGTATATCAATTTTCCACCAGAAGCATTTTTAAATGTATTTAACAAACTCATTATACTAACCTAGCTATTCTGGGTTAGTTGAGTCATACTTGCTTAACTGGTGCGTTCAACCTTCATTAATTCCACTTGATTATGTGAATAGTCTAGAAAAAGTTCGTAAAGTTGATGCCTTCTGCGAAGTGAAAAAGAAAAACGGTAAAACTTCAGATTGTGTCCTTCAGTACCCGAGGTTCAAGAGTTTCTTAGCAGATAGTCACCGGTTCTCCTGAAAAAGCAGACAGCATGTCTACAATAAAGAGACTAGACTGCGCTTGACGAAGGTCTTTGTGTTACGTCGTCAGTTTGATACGATAACCTGTTTTGTTATCAAATATTTACTTTCATAATCGTTAGTGGGTATCAAAAGCGGAACTCTGGAGAATAATTTCTCTTCCGCATTTGTAGATTTCCTGAGCTATATCGACTTTATTAGTTTTCCTGTTTAATTGCATAATAAAACGTATTCTTGCTTTGTGAAAGTGATTGAAAATCTAACCAAGTAGATTATTAGAGTGAACATTGTTTATAACAACATTAGATCAATATATCAGGCGCAGTATATCAGTTATATCAACCGGCTTTAATTGAGAGAGAAATTAAGATAAGGGGCTTGACATTGTTCTGATGTAGCGTTATGAATGCTTTATATTATTCTTTTTATACAAAAATTACTTATTTATCAATACAAAACCCCATATATTCATTTTAAGATTAATCAAACCATGATACTATTAAAAATTAAATTAATTATTTATTTCATCATGCAATAAATCGATCTCTTATTTCAGTCTGGCCGAACGATTGCCAAAAGAGTAGGGCGCTGCTCTTCGGTAACGCAGTTGGTGGGTTCGACTCCCACAGCTAGCATGAAAGTTCGTAGTTGTTCGTAATCGGCTTTAAGCAATAGGTCTCGGTACTTTACCTCTTATAGCAAAATAGAAGATAATAGAACCTCAAACCAACCCAGACTATTTCAGTCTGCTTTGATTTAAAATTCAATGATGAGGAATTTTTTGTTTAATGTGTTTGAAGTCGGGGATTGCTGTGGTTTAATATTATGCATGCTTTAAGCTTGAATAAAAATGTTTTAACAATTAATGTAAGAATCCACATTTTGATATATTTCAACAATGAAACCTCGTATTATCACGAAGAAAATTGCGTTGTTACCCTCTTCTTTTTATAGGATTTTGTTCTCTTTTAATTGACGAGGTTTTTTTTTTTTTCCAACAAAGCAGAATGTCTATCTGTGTTTGGTCTACAGGACAAATGAATCTCTTTTGTTTTAATTTAAGTAAATGATTATTTAGTGATCGTTTTTAGAGGTGCTGCCAAACTATAAATCCTTAAGAGATAGAATATAAAATAGATGAAAATGTTTAATATTTTTTAAAGTTTTGTATTGCTCAAAAATAAGCTTTAAAATATTGGAGTTATCTACATTAGAAATGAGGATGTATTAAGAAGTTTTAATGATAGGAAAATATGATAAAAAGTTAAATTATTCAAAAGATCTTCCTCTTTCATTTAAAGAGAGGCTAAATTCTTTCATGAATTATTCCAGTCTTTTGGGGAATAAAAGCTTTCTGATCATTATAGCTATTGCAAGCTTTCGAGAAATCGGTCAAGACTGACGTCATAACAGAAAACTTTCAGCTGCCGAAAATGTATCAGGAATAGGTCAGAATACTGTGATCTTTTTTCATTCACTTACCTGATAAAAGTTAACAAACAAAAGGTATCGTGACACAACATTAAGGTTGTGTCACGATAGTCGTGGTTTTGTTTGAGTCTTGCAGAACTATTGCGTCAGCACTTTTCCCTTCACTTGATCAATGACAAAGGAAATTAGCATCTACTGCGCCTTGTTTCTATTTACAAATATACAAAGGATTTGCCGTTTAGAAAAAAATTACCTATTTTTTGAAAACTTTTGTGAAAAAACAGTGAAAGCCATAATTTCTATTAATGATTCTTTTTTTTTTTATGAATTTATAAAGTTTCATCTGTACGGCATTCTCAAGAGAGGTGTTTAGGATACTTTATAATTAATTCCTTTTTCTCCCTTTTTTATTGAGATATTGGTAAATTGGTAGTTAAAGTTAAATTTATGAGTTTAAGTTAATAAGAGGAATATGTATTGTTTTAGTACGTGAATTTTACAATAATTAAACACATCTCGTATAAATAGAAAAAATTACTTTTGATAGATTTAAGTTAATAAGAGGAATATGTATTGTTTTAGTACGTGGATTTTACAATAATTAAACACATCTCGTATAAATAGAAAAAATTACTTTTGATAGATTTAAGTTAATAAGAGGAATATGTATTGTTTTAGTACGTGAATTTTACAATAATTAAACACATCTCGTATAAATAGAAAAAATTACTTTTGATAGATTTAAGTTAATAAGAGGAATATGTATTGTTTTAGTACGTGAATTTTACAATAATTAAACACATCTCGTATAAATAGAAAAAATTACTTTTGATAGATTTAAGTTAATAAGAGGAATATGTATTGTTTTAGTACGTGGATTTTACAATAATTAAACACATCTCGTATAAATAGAAAAAATTACTTTTGATAGATTTAAGTTAATAAGAGGAATATGTATTTTACAATAATTAAACACATCTCGTATAAATAGAAAAAATTACTTTTGATAGATTTAAGTTAATAAGAGGAATATGTATTGTTTTAGTACGTGGATTTTACAAGATTTAAGTTAATAAGAGGAATATGTATTGTTTTAGTACGTGAATTTTACAATAATTAAACACATCTCGTATAAATAGAAAAAATTACTTTTGATAGATTTTTAATTTTATAGAACCAGTACGATTTCTAAATTTATTAACAGAAGAACTTAAAATATATAATCTTAAGAGGGGATTTACCCATGCCCTGTTAAAATTTAAATAGCAAAGAAAGTCAAGAATATTACATTTTACAAAATAATAATAATAATAATAATAATAATAATAATAAAGTTATTTCATGAAAGAATTTCCTGTTATGCATTGATTTGAACCTTTTTTACAAATACTTATAATTTTTATCTTTCTTTCTTTTTTGTTAAGTTGGCTCAACTCTAAATTTCGCATAGATGCCTGAAAGCAGTTGTGTGTGATTTGAGTGCAATGTTTCTGTTTTAGCGTTTGGCCACCCTCTGGATGGCTGCCACCTTCGAAAACCTTACTAATGGCCACACTTCTTTTCAGTCCTTTTTCTAGGGTTCCGAAGATTCCTTCCTTAACCATGCTGAACGAAGACAGAGTGAAGCCTAATTCTTCCAGAACAACTGGAACACACTACACATTTCGTTAAAGAATGTAATGATACCCTAAAACACAAACTTTCGTCGCTGTCTGCAAAGATGGCAGCGACATTTACAGAAGCATGTGCCAAATTTATAAAAGTATTAGTATACTTTCCCCCCTAACTTCCCGGCCTGTGCGCTTACAAAGACGTTGTACAGGCCAACTAACCATTTCTTCTATTCAGCAACGAGGGGAAGGTAATGTTAATCTTTCTTCATGTGTTCTTGATGTGAAATATTAATATTGAAGTATATGTATGTCTTCCAGTCCTTTGTGTTACACCCTAATCCCCTGTGTCTGTCTGAGTGCGGTTAGGTAGAAAAACACCTTTCTTAGAATCTGTATATTTACCTCCTATTCCTTATAATTTTCATGGCATACTTTTTTTTTAAGAATATTTGGTGGTGTTTTATACTTGGGAACATAAATTTCTAGTTTCTTCAATGTAAATTTTTCTTTTTAATTCGGGTGCAATACACCCAGTCTGCAATAATCAAACGGTTGTACCTCCTGGAGAAAAGCAGCATAGAAATACATTTTGGAGCCTTCTCGTTATCTTGTGTGTACTCTGGTCAGACTTCATAACATATTTGTGATTTTGCATTTGCATAACTTATTTGTATGATTTTTCTTGAGTCGCATTGCAAAGTGCAATGGCTGAACATGGTAAATATGTCCCTGTGTCTACTTCTGGCACTGCCATGATGTTTTGACTCTTGAACAACGGAATGCATCTTTGCATGATTTCTCCTGGATGTATGGTATCACCTTCCCCTCACATTCCATGGAATGCGAAAAGCAATTAACTGCATAACACAAGTGGACTGTATAAATAACACCATGATGAGTTCAGATTAAGGTGCTTTTTTCAGGGTTCTAGATGGACAGATGGAAGAACTCGTTTTGTTTTATCTCTGTATTATTTGTGCTATAAATTACAAAAGAGGTATCAACATAAATATATATTTTAATAGAAAAATTAGTAAAATTTCTTAGTTGGAAAAAAAGTTAACTTTCATGGCACATACGCTTATGGCGTATAAACCTAGTGTCTGTCAGGAACGTCAGAAAAGTTAGGAAAGCAGATGCGTTACAAAATTCTGCAAAAAGTCAGGAAAATTAGTCATATGCAATGAATTATTTATCATTTCCGAAGATTTCTTTAAACTGATTTTTAAGGCTTATAAACAAGTTGAACTCTACTTAATATATAAAATGAACAAAAAAAGATGTTTAAAATAAATATTATAAAATAAAATGATAATTTAAATATTTATAATTACTGCTCTAGATCACATTTTATGTCATGTTATTAACCCCTTCCGGTACGATTTAATAATGAAAATCTGTGCGTGAAGTAACCATTTATTTTTTATTTAAACACCTTGTTTCATTTTACAATTCTTACATATTCCTAATTAAAATCCACTTTTTACATAGTGTTAAATAATATCAGAAAAGGTATAATTAAGAAAATATCAAAGCAAAACATTAATAAGGTATACAGATAATAGTCTTCAAGCTAGTGGTACTTTTCAAAACAAAGTGCAAAGGAATACTGAATTGTTTACATCGCTAGGGAGTCTCACTTCTAATTTGATTCTTGTAACACACACGGCATTTCTTAGTAGGTTTTCTTTTATTCTGACTCATCAATTTGGCAGTGACTTGTACCAAGAAATTCTAAATAAACAATATGTAATAGTGACCTGGTATTTCCACAAGTAACAAAAGTCTTGTTAAATTCAGTATACTAGAAATTATAAACTAAATTAATTATCATATTTAACATTAACTTTAGTCGCATGACGAGTGTAGCTCGTCATTGTGCGGTATGGAATGAAAAACCAATGACGAGCTAGACTCGTCATTTTACCGGAAGGGGTTAATAGTAGTATTTTCAGCAAGGAAAGGCATCAAAAGAATATCAAATTATTACAATTTGTTTTATTAATTTTTAAATTCAGATAGTTTAGACCTTTTTACACTTTCTTAAAAATTTGAAAAACTTTTTTTACTATTGTAACACATATATTATATATGTAATTTTTCTAAGATTTTTTTAAATAAAATATATTGGCAAATTCTTCAAAAGTTTTACGAAAATTTCAGAAAAAAATCTGGAAAGGGGCTTTTAGCAGTTCAGTAGACACCCTATTTTATCCTTAAACATTTTCAAAATTTTGATCCGAGTTATAAACAACATTTTAAAGAAATATCCTTTAGAAATTTTTTTCAGCCTAATTCCAATAAATAGGTTTTTATCAACTACTTGCTTTTTATCATTGCTTCAGATTTTTGAAATATATATATTGTCCGTTGATACCTCTGAGTATTATTTCTTTCCCTTTATTTTGAGGATTCCTTTGTTAATGTATGTTTCCTTACAGCGAGTCATGCACACTATTTTTCGAGGAGGATCCTCTTAAAATTGTGAGAGGAGAAGGACAGTACATGTTTGATGAAAATGGAAAACGTTATCTGGACTGTATCAACAATGTTGCCCATGGTAAGGAATTTGCAATTAATTATTATATATAAATTAATATCTATTAATCATCGCTGAGCTTACTCTTAGAAATAAATAAAAAAAATCTGAGTTCAATATTAAAAGAATAGAGTAAAACTTGAACATTGTCTGGAGCCGTAATGAGGTCTTTTCCTTATATATTTACCTCAGTGCCTTTTGTGTATTTGGTTGTTTAACACATTGTATGCGGGACACGTACCAGTACGTTTTCTGACGATTGATACTTGAGCGCGGGTAACGTACTAGTACATTTCCTGACGATTGATACTTGAGCGCGGGTCACCTACTAGTACGTGTTCTGACGATTGATACTTGAGCGCGAGTCACCTACTAGTACGTGTTCTGACGATTGATACTTGAGCGCGGTTAACGTACTAGTACAGGTTAGCGTAAAAACATGGTTTGTTTGCGGGTACAAAAATAACGCTATATACAGGAAAACGAAGCCGAATGTTCTTGTCTACTATATAGATTGTGGAAAAATTTAGACAAATAAAAACTAGTTTTTACATCAATCGATGCGGAACCGCAGAAGGGGAAAAAAATAAAACTATATACTAATATTTCTATTTGATTTTTCATATTTACGATACTATTATAAACTTATCCACTAAAAATATAATTTTTGTTTACCAGAATCTTATGGTTGTTATTGATATATTTCTATTTATATATTTGTTTACATATTTCAATATAAAATACAAAAAATTGGTTAAAAAATTAAATAATTTTCGATCTATTGAGATTTAACTGAATAACTAAATTTACACTCAAAACGCCCGCTCCTGGTACAGTTTCGCTGCGAAATGTACCCGAACACAATATGTTAATATATAATATCTTAGTCATAGAAGCCGAGTGATGGATTATTGGTTAGAGAACTGATCATTAGTACCAGAGTTCATGAGTTCAAATCTCACTATGGCATAGATGTTTGTAGCAGTTCGGAATTATCTTTAAGCAATAGGTAACTGTTACAATAGCCCTCGTGTTACAAAAGAGTAGACTGTAGCTCTCCAAAATAAACTAAACCAAACCTCAATCATAAAATGTAAGATAAACGAGTGTTCTCCGAATTGAATTCTTTTACCCATCTCTCAAACCTAACCCTGGAATAAATGCTAAATTTCTATCAAGTGTCCACATTTTTCAGCTGTCTTAAAAGATCAAGGTTCATTCTTGCTTCACAAATTTGCTGATAGAGATGAGTTCTTACGAGAACAAAATCATGCGATTCACTCGCTTTGGGGCTCGCGTCAATCGCAAATGTGTATATTCTCCCAGCATTCTAGGTAGAGCTGTTGCACTATAGACCAATAGGTTTTCTTCAATTTTCCGCGAATTTGACGCTTTATGACTGTTTGGTTTTTCTAATTCTGAAACTTCAATTCTATGAAGTGTCTTTGCACAACTAGCTCAGGTAAATTAAATAATAGTGGCTTCTGATGTATAAGATTTTTAATTATTCCTAAATTGTTAATATTAACATTTTGACATATGCTGAAGAAAAAGTTTTGACATATATGAGTGTATATTTATTTATTTATTTATTTATATGTGTGTTTATATGTATGTATGTATACACATATATATGTGTGTATACATACACATATATATATATATGTGTGTGTATATATACACATATGTGTATATATACACATATATGTGTATGTGAATATATACACATATACGTGTGTGTATATATACACATATATGTGTCTGTGTATGTATACACATATATGTGTATATATACACATATGTGTGTATATATACACATATATATGTGCGTATATACACATATGTGTATGTATATATGCACAATATGCACATATGTGTGTATATATGCACATATATGTGTATGTGTATATATGCACATATATGTGTATGTGTATATATACACATATATGTGTGTGTATATATACACATATGTGTATGTGTGTATATATACACATATGTGTATGTGTGTATATATACACATATGTGTATGTGTGTATATATACACATATGTGTATGTGTGTATATATGCACATATGTGTATGTGTATATATGCACATATATGTGTATGTGTATATATGCACATATATGTGTATGTGTATATATGCACATATATGTGTATGTGTATATATGCACATATATGTGTATGTGTGTATATATGCACATATATGTGTATGTGTGTATATATGCACATATATGTGTATGTGTGTATATATGCACATATATGTGTATGTGTGTATATATGCACATATATGTGTATGTGTATATATGCACATATATGTGTATGTGTGTATATATACACATATGTGTATGTGTGTATATATACACATATGTGTATGTGTGTATATATACACATATGTGTATGTGTGTATATATACACATATGTGTATGTGTGTATATACACATTTATATATACATCTATATATATATATATATATATATATATATATATATAAAATATATATATATATATATATATATATATATATACATATACATGCGTATATATATGCATACACACATGTATATATATTATATTACACATATATATATATATGTATGTGTGCATATGTATATATTACACATATATGTATGTGTGCATATGTATATATTACACATATATGTATGTGTGTATATGCATATATGTATATACATGTGTGTATGTATGTGTATATATATACGCATGTACATGTATTTATATAGATGTATATATGTATATAGTTATATGTATGTATATATATGCACAAAACATTTGATATGCCTCGCTGTTGAAATTACACCGATCGGCTTTTTAGAGTTTAACTAAATAGAATAAATTGATTGATATACCGCTGGCATCCAAACCAAAACAACAGAACAATCTCCTACTCGACTTTTAATTACTAATCTAGGCAAAGTTCACGACATCAAAAAAGGTCATGTGGTTTTACGCACAATGTAAACTAGATCTTTGCATAAAAAAGAACATGAGATACGCCCCACAAATGAATAGAGAAACATTCTTTGAAAATCTTAGCTATGGATAAATAAGGTTTGAAATAAAGTTTTTGTTCCTGTAAAAAAAAAATTGCTTTATACGGATTCGTTTCGAAAATTATCATGACCTTTTCATTTCTTTGTAACGTTCCTTTTTTTTTTCAAGTAGCTTTTTGATGTGTGCGGTTCATAAATGGTTTTAGAATAACAAAAGGTGAATGAACTCCTAAATGTAAACGATAAAAAAAAGTTCAAACAAGCGCACTTATTTTATTACTGTTTATCGAATAACACTTCTTTTGTTTTTTTTCTCTCTTTCGAATTTGTTTGTGATGGAATTAAAAGTATGCATTTTATTTTCAGAAATAAACTTGTTTGAATAGATATATCACGCTTAAGTAATTTAAAAGTGCGCCCAGAACTCTTTCCAAAACTTCTACTAGTTAGTTTTAGGTGCCGTGCGTGACTAAGTCCCCGACTTCCCTAAAATCGATTACAACTGCAGCAGACGACGCAGCACTGCGCAGTTCTCTTAAAAACAATTTGGCAATACCTTCTCCTCGTTTGAGCAACAGCCAATTTGGCGGAGTTCCTTCCACTCTTGGCGACACCTGCGAAAAGTCTCTTCTCCGGATGGGGGTACACCATACTTTCTGTAATAATTTATCCCTAATTATAGACGACATTTGGCCTTGACTCGAAAGATGAGTAATATGATTGGCGTACGATGCATATACAATTTTTATAGTTGATATTATTAGTTTTTTTTAATCTTATATCATTATTCTTATATCATTATTCTTTTATCTATTTTGGTAGTAAATGATGAGAACGTGAGACTAAAACTTGATTGTTTTACGAAAATATGATGTAATATGAAAGGGTTTTAGGTTTTTTCCGATAGCTATTTTATATATAAACTGACGATGTTATCCAAAATTTCTTGGGATTTTTTTCTCCTTCATTTATTGTATATAGGATATTATTTTTGGGGTTGATTTTTACGAAGTGTCTTTTTAGAAGGTTTACTATAAGTATTTTATTAATATATTAGACGTGTTATCCAAAATTTCTTGGGATTTTTTTCTCCTTCATTTATTGTATATAGGATATTATTTTTGGGGTTGATTTTTACGAAGTGTCTTTTTAGAAGGTTTACTATAAGTATTTTATTAATATATTAAAAATTACTCAATATATATTCACACGCATATTCGACCAACAATTCATATAGTGTAATGATCTGATATATAAAGGGGATTGTCGTGTTATAACAAGTTTGATAAATAGCCCAGGTTCCCAAAACTTATTAATTAAATTACTTAATATATATTCACACGCATATTCGGCCGAATGATGGCTGATGGGTTAAGATGCTAGCCTTAGGTACCGGAGTTCGTGGGTTCGAATTCCACAGGGGCATGGATGTTCGTAGCCGTTCGGAATCGGCTTTAAGCTGTAGGTCCCGGTCTCATTAGCCCTCGTGTTGCAAAAAGCAGACCATAGCACTCTAAACTAAACCAAACCAAACCAAACCAAACCAAACCAAACCAAATCACACGCATATTCGATCAACAATTCATGTAGTGTAATGATCTCATATATAAAGGGGATTGTCGTGTTATAACAAGTTTGATAAATAGCCCAGGTTCCCAAAACTTATTAATTAAATTACTTAATATATATTCACACGCATATTCGAACAACAATTCATATAGTGTAATGATCTTATGTATAAAGGGGTTTGTCAGGTTATAACAAGTTTGATAAGTGGCCCAGGTTCCCAAAACTTATTAATTCATAATTATAGGATTTTTTGTCTGATTAGATTATCGGATCATACATATGTAAGGCTACTAGACAGAGCCTCAGCTAGAACTTAGATTCCAGGATAGGAATGGGTTACTCAAATTGGACTAAAAAATAATTCACTGTTATTTAAATAAAAAAAATTTAATAAAATATTATGTAAAACTTAAAATATATGAAAATGTATAGAGTAAGATAATTAAAAGCATAATTTAAATCTACATTAAAAACTTAACTGTATATATATATATATATATATATATATATATGTATATATATATATATATATATATATATATATATATATATATGACCTGCCTTGCGGTATTCAACCTTTTAGTCGGAGAGTAGAATAGTCCTTCATAATATCTTTATCCATGACTTCATCACACCAGTGGTTAGCGTCCATACGCTAACAGAAATATATATATATATATATATATATATATATATATATATATATATATAGTCAAATGTTTTAGGTTTGGTTTAGAATAAACACTACGGTCTGTGTTCTAGGGGCACGAGGCACCGTTGTAGGAGGATTTACTGCTTCAAGTCATCAAATTACTAATAACATCGATGTTTTAAAGATTTAAAGTTTATGATTTCACTAGATTTGTTTTTCCAATAACAGTTTCCCCTCTCTCCAATGAGGACGGTAGAAAATGTCATTCATTTTGAGAAATTTTCAAATTTTTTGTATCTTTTTTTAATGGTCAATTTTGAAAACTTTCATGTTCATTGTAATCTTATATTACAAGAACAAATGTACAGGACTACAGATTTGAAACTATCCAGAACTTAAATCTGAATTTTTTTCCCACGCTCAAATTTCGCCCAAGAGCAAAGAACATTTACTTAAGAACCATTTATCTCAATATACGGGCATTCTAATTACCCTGTTCAAAGTGAAATTCTAAGAGTCGAGTTCTGATCGGTTCGAATGTAAATTACAGTTTTCGTATCGGCGTGTTCCTATTATTTATCTCTATGAAGCATCATTAAGTGGTAACTGTGTTAATAGATCTAAAATGGCTTAAGGTAAAAAAGCAGGAGATTCCAGTTTTAGGGTCAAGTCCAGTAGAGGTTAACCCACATCCTGGTGAATAAATTAATAAAATACTCTTGCATATTTTTTCGCTCGATATTCGTGACGACATATTTTTTATAGAAGTTTATTTTGTGTTCGTTTCTTTTTCAGTGGGCCATAGTCACCCCCGGGTCACTCGAGCAGCCTGCGACCAGATGAGCCTTTTGTCGACCAACAGCAGGTACCTACATGATAACCTAGTGCTGTATGCCCAAAAGCTCATTGCCACATTTCCACCCAAACTTGGTGTTTGCTTTTTCGTTAACTCTGGGTAAGTTGTACTTATCCCCTATATAATGAATATCCTAAGTTATCTGTCCGTCTGTCCCTCGAATTTATAAAGCGGTTGTTCCTGAAATAGATAGAGGCATCAATATTGGATTCTTGATGAGTTAGGGTTAGCAGCGTTCGAAATCCACCCTTCCCCCCTTTTATAGCATTTAATACTATTATTTCAAGCCCCATTTTCCCCGGATAAGAGCAGGCGATTGAATTTATCAATTTCTCACACAATGAATAACATTTTTTAGCATTATGACGTCATACCTTTAGCAATCTCATTTAATCATTTGTTTTAAATTATTTAAATATCGTCTCCATTATTTTCATACGTTTTATCACTGAACTTAGATATTAAATACATTTTCTTTTATTTTGGCTTAAATAATAGATTAGGTCCATATGTGATAATTTTAAATTTAATCGTCGATTATTTTTTGTTGCAAAGAAAATTTTACTACCGGTATTAACAACAAATTCTAACCCCCTCCAGGGTGTAGTGGAGATGATAGTTTTATTCCTTTACTTCCTTTAATTACCGTGGGGAAAAAGGGAGGAAAAACTTAACGATAGTTTCGAAGTAGCAAAGAAAACTTTGAATTATCTTTCTAAATGAATTCAACGTGATTCTAAACTGCATTCACAGTATCAGAAAACTTTAGAGGAGTATGAAGAAAAAACAAATTGTTCAGCTTGTACTATATAATTCTCATTTTAAAAACAAACTATTTTTTTACCAGCCTCTTAAGGTACTTTACAATTCTGGAAAATTAAAAATTTCATTGATCCCGTCATATGACGGGCTATATGCTAGTACTTAAGGTTTAATTACAGTGAAGTTTTTTTTATTAACAAAATAACTGAAATTACATACCTCAAACCTTTTAATAACAAACTTCAGTGGACCAAAAGTGTTATCCACTCAATTCGAATGTTAAGAACAATGCTAATTCATCTTTAATACAGTTAAATTGACTAAAATTGATTAAATTAGCTAGTTGTCTATCAATGGACTAAAAACGGAGAAAAACGAAAAATTAATTTTACGTTTAACTCTTGATCAGCGTTTCGATATAAAAATAATCAATAATCTGCTACCGTTATTATTAAGAATATAATAATTTTATGCATACACTAACGAAATTTTTTTTTAACTTTTGTAGTTCAGAAGCTAATGACTTAGCCTTACGACTGGCTCGAGCACATACAGGACACGAAGATGTCATCGTTTTGGACGGGTAAGTTGATTTCATTATTGTCTTTGATGTCAAGTAATTGAAATATATTTTAAAGCTTTGATTATTGCATATGCAGTTAACTAAAGAATAATTGTTAAATGCATGGTTTCCTTTGAACAGAGCTTACCATGGCAATCTCTCCACGTCAACAGATATGAGTCCAATGAAGTTCGAAAAAATATCCAGCGGTAAAAAAGACTACGTGCACGTGGTAAGTAGCATTCCCTTGCAATTTTTCAGGTATTTGATATTATATACTTAAATAAACAATTTTAGCTTTATATTATTAAATTATTTTAAACATCTCCATTGATATTTATTTTAATGATGATCATTCTGTAACGAATTAACTGGGGACTCCTAGACCGAAGTGCACAGGTGATTAGGGAGACCACTCAGACAACCAGTACACTAAAATTACTTTTATTGAAGGATATTGGATAAATGGGTCGAGCTATATACAAAGGTCCATCGGTAGGAAATCCTCTGGTGTCGATAACAAGTGTAGACTGCTTTTCGATGCTTCTCGAATGAGATGAAGTTGATTGCTGTCCAGCCAGCTTGGCCGCAAAGGAAGAGAAACCTTCTCTCCTTAGACTCTAATAATCTATAATTAAGACTTGGCTCACAGCTCAAGTCCGCAAAAGAAAATAAAGTCGCTCCGTGACTCACCTCTCTCTGGAGGGGTGGATAAGTCGCTCTGCAAGCTGCGGCCGTTTCCAAAAAAAAATAACAACACCAAGAAGCCCCGACAGCTGGCTCGCTCCCGTTTTTAAAACTCCCCGGTGTGACGTCTGTACAGCATGACCTCACTCACTTTCCGGAGCCTTATTCATAAGCTGGGGAGGTTAGGGGGGCTACCGATATGCCTCGATATTAATTTTTATCGGCCAGCCATCAGGGAAGTGAACGCTATTATGTTATGTTATAGTGTCACAACCCTACACTTTACGGCTCCACTTCATTGTTACCGAGGTCCCACCTGCCAGAAAAGTAAAAGCAGGGCATCAGATGATTTCATAGCGGGTAACAAGTCGGCAATTGTACTTCCAGGCATGCGTCTGGAACTCCACAATTCCAATAATGGGGAGGGGGTGAATGGAAGATTATGGGGCTCAGTAGCTGTAGGTTTACCCCCGTTCATAATGTAGAATAGATTTGGTTTGGAACATTACGGCCAGTATTTTGTGAAACTGAACTAATTAGATCTGGTCCTCAAAATTTATTACAAATATAACACCAATGTTTACAGCGGAATTCGGATCCTGTTAAGTTATCAAATAGTCAAAAGTATTCTTTTATGTCGACAGATTTAATCCAAAAGCTTATAGAGATCTATAACTTGGGTTGAAGAAGAGGAGGCTAAATTACCTATCTGCGTTATGGAATTTTCGTGTTCCCTCTCACACACACAAACATGCTTTCTTTCTCTCTTTCACACACATACACACACACACACATGCTTTTCTCTTTGTCTTTCTCCCTTACACATATTCACTCACACACACACACACACATACACTCACTGTTTATCTCCCTTTTCTCTCTTTTACACGACACATTGTTTCATTTTTTCTCACACACATTGTGATTAAGTTATTTCATTCTCACACAGTTTACATAAGTATACGCACTCATACAAACTCATAGCACTTCGTAAATGTATTTCGGGACTTGGACCTAAAATATCGATAATTATA
>CM063506.1:52951356-53016356 GCA_032207245.1 Pardosa pseudoannulata | reverse complement strand
GAAAATAACATTTTTTCTAGCATTATGACATCATTCTATCTCATTAAATCATTTATTTTAAATATCGTCTGAATTATTTTCATACGTTCTATCACGGAACTTAGATATGACGTCAATAATTTTCTTTTATATTTGGCTTAAATAATAGATTATTTGCATATGTGATAATTTTAGATTTAATCATCGATAATTTATTGGTTGCAATGAAAATCATCGGTATTAACAACAAATTCCTTTCTTAAAGTCAAAATTGCAGTGAGTCTATTTCATGGGTTAATAAATATTTATCGTTTACAATTTATAATATCTGTATATATCTTTGTAAATTATGAAGTTTGTTCATTTGTGTGTTTGTTTTTATACATAACCACACGTTTGACTAAATGAATTCAACGTAATTCTAAACTACATTCATAGTATCGGGAGATTTAGAGGTGTATGAAAATAAAAAAAATTTTTGAGCGTGTACCAGGTAATTCTTAGCTAAAAAACAAACCATTTTTTTACCTGCTTTCTAGACTACTTTACAATTTTGGAAAGTTAAAAATTTTACTGATCCCGTCATATGACGGGATATATGCTAGTTCTTTAATAAAACATACAGTTACACAAATATTAAAACATTACCGTTGGAATAACACCAGCAATTCATACAATAGTTATTCAATTTAGAATTATATTCAACAATGAGTAGTGCTCAAGTATTGCCATTTGATGGAGCCCGTTATTAATATCCATTATATTGAGATTTTTCGTTATATAGAGAGCGGATTGCAATCACAAATGGAGCTGTACAACTAGATATGACAACAGCCCTAAGTACAAAGTTTCAACTTTCTATAACTAATCATTTTTGAATGACGCGAAATAAATACATATGTATCGACTTAGCTCCAAAACTAGTCAAAATTGCTTCAGGGTCGTTCAAAATGGATAAGTTTCAAGGTTTAAAGTTTTCTTGTACGAACATAAAGACGTAAAGACAAAACTTATAAACATTGATTCAGGGCGGCCAAAAAAGGGTATTTCCGTCGAAATCTGCAGACCAAAAGTTTTCTTGGTGACAATGCTTCCTTTATTTCGTGCAAGGAAGTATGAAGATATATAGTTTTCTTATTTCTTATTTCTAGATATATGTCCAGATATTGTGACAATTGGTAAACCAATGGGTAACGGCCATCCTGTCGCTGCAGTGGTCACAACACGAGAAATAGCTCGCAGTTTCAAGCAACTTGGAGTGTCTTATTTTAACACGGTAAGTTGCTAATTTTTCAGTATATCTATACTAAAGTGGAATTTCTAATCTGTACTCGGCCTTTGTGGAAATAAACTTTTGAGGGGCCTGCGAAACCACAACTGTTCATATTATCTAATCTTACCAAATTTGTTCTTACGTATGCAACTTTAATTACGTACAAGTTTACAATCGGGTGTAACACCTGATAATATATTTGTATTCCCTTATTTTCTTTATGTCATTGCTACTCTCTATAGGCCCATAGTACCGATCATCGCAGGATATAGAACCTTAATTGCTACCTTGTACTTAAAAAAGACTTTCTTCTGACCGGACTTTCATTATGTAACGAAAAATATATTCTCTAGTATTATAATCATTCATTATGCTCTCTAATAGTATAAATATTAAATTTTTAATACTTCTTTTGATTGGCAGCTAGAAAAATCGTCTGAATTTTTTTTTCAAATCTTTAATCAACGACAAACAGAAAAAGTATTGGCCAAATTTATAACTTTCCCAGGCTTTTTAAGTCGTCATTAATTCAAGTAACAATAAAGTATTTTCTCTCCCCTCCGACTTCCCTTTATTCTTTTATTTTAAAGTTTGGGGGTTCGAATCCTGCTGCTAGTTTGTATATTTGTAGTCGTAAGAAATCGGTTCTAAGCAGTAGGTATGCTTTTTATGAACCCTCGTGTAGTAAAAATTGTTGACTGAATCAAAACCAAGCCAAAACTTTTACTATTTACTTTTAATGAGACCTATATTTTCTTCTCCGCATGGGACCTCGACTTTAATCCATATAAATATCTATATAAATGGTTACAGAGAGATATAAATTATTTCTTAGTTATTCATTTGTTCTTAATTTGATTACGAAGTATTAATTGGGAATGTCATTCATGTGTCCCTTAAATTTTTAAGCCCTCAACAACTTAATATAAGTGCAATACGTCAGATGAAATGTATAATTTTTCATTCCACTCTTCCAAGCTTCAAATTCACTTCGCCTTCCTTTCAGTTCTGAATTCCGCAAGATTGTATCACATGGTTGTTTATAGCGTTTTGGAATTGTCTCTGAACAGTGGTTTCAGGTCTACTTATCCCTTTTGTTCGAAGTAAAAAAAAAAGCTTAAGGCTACAAACCAAACCATTATGTTGATATTTCTATATAAAACAGTTTAAATTCACTAGAAATAAAAATGGAAATATTTAATTTTCAATGATATGGTCATTGATTTTTGTTCGAGAAACTAATCAAACTGAAATCTACTGTTTAAATTGGAAATCTAATGGCTATAGTAGAACCCGAAACCCATTGTTCCGAACGATAAGGCTCTAACTATTAGTGTAGGATGTAATATGCTCTTCCCCTAAGTCAAATATTTTATTTTCTAAGTTAATTCGATAAACTGCTTTGTTATTTTTGTGGAATGGTTCTAATTCATGGTTGATGCCACAAGTTGCATACGTCAGCGCATGTAAAGTCAGTAAGTCTGGGAAATCTTTGAGACTGACATTGGAATGACTAAAACATGTCGCAGTCTATAAGACCCTCATTCGGGCGTCACTTTTAGAAATCTGAAGTAATTTGTTAGTCAATAGAATTGTCGTTAAGATGTAAAGAATATACTAAATTATTGTCTTCGTTAGCAGTGTGAACTATGTACGTTTTGAAAATCAATAACCCTGGTTCATAGAATAAATAACATGGATTAACCACATGTATGTGATATTGTTAACGACTGTAAACCTCCTTTATCAGTTTCGTCTCTTAGCATCCTTTTCAACGATCTATTTATTTTCAGTATGGTGGCAATCCAGTGTCCATGGCAATAGCAAATGCAGTTTTTGACATAATCGAAGACGAAGACCTCCTGGCCAAAGCCAAAAAAGTTGGGTGTAAGCTTCTAAATGGACTAAAAGAACTTCAGCAGAGACATCCTCTGATAGGAGATGTTAGGTAAGTTAGTTCTGTATAAATTACATAAATTTAAATTGAACATAAGATAGATCTAGGATCTTATGCCCTCTTATCCAATGAGAGTCGAGGCAGTTAATTTACCTCAGTATAACGTTATGTATAGGGAAGATTTAACGAAAAAACTATATAAGATAGTATTTTCATAATGATACTTTGAAATCTTGAACATTTATATTGTATAAACTTGATAGTCATTTGCAACAGCTTTTTTTCCTTTAAAATAAATTATTAAATTATCAGTACGTTTTTGCAAGAGGTGATCAAGAAGTAAGGTTACAAAGCTTGAAAGTGAACTGTGTACATTTCATTTTATACAACCAATACAGCCAACTAATAATACATACATGAATATATATTTCAGCATAGTCTTCATATCGGTTTAGGCATTTGCTGCTTCATTGGATAAATTTAAATACTCCCTCCACCAAAAAAAAAAAAAAGTCCTTGAGTATTTAGCCATGTTGTCGCAATCTGTTTTACTTCCTCGTCTAAAGCAAATGCCTTCAAGTAATGCCTTCAGCCTTCAAGTAAGTTAAGAGGTGAAAGTAGCTTGAAACGAGATCCGGGTCGTAATGAGACTGATCGATGATTACCTAGTAGTTGTTGGCGACCATTTCTCTTCCATAAACTCTCAGCCGAACGATGGCCGAATGGTTAGGGTACTGGCCTTTGGAACCGGAGTTCGTGGGATCGAATCCCACTATGGCATGGATGTTCGTAGCCGTTTGGAATAACCTGACAGATCCAAGGAACTCTGGGCAGAGAGCCTAATCAAAAACCCGGTACTGATAAGGAAGGCCAGGAGCCTGGTTGACTGGCTCACCGCTAATCAAGACGCTATCGTGCGGCCATGAATTTAACCTAATACCACACCACCAGGGTCAAACTACCCCTTCACGAATGGCCATCACAACTGCCCTGTGCAGATATTGCTTCCCTCGCAAACACCTGCTCTCATGTCAGAAAGTTTCATGTAGTACACCGGGTCAACCGGACTTTTAACCTGGGCAGGACTCCTGCGGAGTATCCCCCGCACTTTCGTAAACTGCATTAATTGTACTTATTAGTCTAGATTTTCTACATTTATATATATATATATATATATATATATATATATATATAATATTGTTATTTTTATGGGCTTGCTTGATTGACTTAATGATGACTTGGCCCCTGCGTAACGCATTGTTGCCGGACGGTCAGACCGAACAATCAATTCAACACCCTACACCCGACTTCGGGTGGGTGGCTGGTTACAGGTAGTAAACGGCTTTAAGCAGTAGGTCCCGGTCATTAGTCCTCGTGTTGCAAGAAGTAGACCGTAGTGCTTCAAACCAAAAAAAAAATTTTTTTAATTTTAAAAAAACCATAAACTCTCGACATGTTGACGAGACATTAGTCTCTCCGTATAAAACTCTTGCAGCTGCCAGTGAATTTCAGTCACGGTTAAATATTTCCCCCACAGAAATCTAATAACTGCTCGGATTTTTTTTCGCGAGATCTGTTTTACCAAACGTACCGTCGTATGAGTTAACTCCATAACTAACTCTGTAAATGGTGGATGGCTCAAACTCTGCAGCGTTGCCGATCGCTTATAATCACTTCACTTTTCTAATCTCTCAATAACAGACAAAACTCCTAAAAAACTAGCCTTGTAACTTGACGTTTTGATCCTCCCTCGTAAAACTGTATGTTGCTTTTTGTGAAGAATGAAAATTTGAGAATTGCGCTGATTGAATGAACATGAAATGATTTTACATTGTAATAAATTTTATTTTGAATGATGAGTTTTCTTTAGTAATCGATCTTTTCTTCAGAATGTTTACAGTGTTTTGGGAATGGGTGAATAGTAATCTAAATAAAATAATGAAAAAAAATCTCATGTATTAAATATCTATATTTTTGTCACATTAGGGGTATCGGTCTATTCATTGGAATTGATCTAGTGAAGGACAGAATCACCAAAGAACCAGCTACAGAAGAAGCAGCATATGTGATTGCAAGGTAAGCAAAGAAAATATTTTCGTGTTTACTGTCTTCAAAACAGATGGATCTTTTAACAAACAATTTTAAGAACAAAAATATGTGAACATTTTTTATATATTTTTTGTTTGATTGTTCCATTTTGATTTGAGTAAGGAAATATTACGAGTTTTCATTTGAAGGCTCGAAATATTTGGATTAGAGTTAATAACTTTCAAAATCCATTAGGCTTTTAAAATCACTAACTGATAATAGAATGCACATTTAATATCTATATATATATCATTAAAAAAAAAGTCCAAGATTTTAGAGCATCCGGGGAGAAATGAAATTATTGGAATTGGTGTTTATTTGTTGCTTTTCTTTTGGAAAATAAATTAGTTGGACACATTTTGTAAAAGGGGGAATTGCACTGTCTTATCTGTATTTTTGGGTTTTAGGAAAGTAAATCGTAATTTAAAAAAAACACTTTAAAGGTCATAATTGCAGTTTTTTGTTAAAGGCCGGCCAAAAAAAATCAATTTTTTTAATGTAAAAAATTACAAAAATAATCAAAACTTTTATTGCAATTTTGGATTTTGATAACATTGCAGAAAATAAGGAAGTGATAAGAAGAAAAAAAATATATATTTTATACTTGAATAAGTAAGTGCTTACAATCCCATGTAAATGATAAATATCAATAAAACTTTTTTTCTGATTTCCCATTGTTATTTTCAATTCTCGATTGCATTCGAGTATGAAAAAGTATAGCAACAAAGCAGCTCGAATTATCTCGAGTGTGCGCAGTTTGGCCAGTTTAGCGCGCTCGAGTTAACTCGAGCGTGCACGTTAAGGGGTTAATCTAGTTCTTATATCTTTGATTCCCTACCGAATAGCTTTCTTTGAAGAAGCTATATTACTGAATTATTGGCTGTAAAATTGAAACATTAAGTAGAGCATTTAAATAATTTAAACTTATTTTAGAACTTTGGTTTGATATTCAAACTTTAAGATTTCATGTATGGCATAGTTTCCGACAAATTAGTTTAATTTTGGCATCAGTTATTGGTTGCGCTTTTACGCCTTTAAACACTTCCCACTAGGGCCATTGCTTGGAGGAACCAAACAATGGCCGAGAGGATAAGAGATTGCCATCGAAGTATCTGTGGATTTGAATCGGTTCTAAGAAACAGGTCCTAGTTTCGTTACCGTTTGCATAACAACAGCGTAAAACGTAGTGTAACAAAAGCAAAGCTCTCTTAAGGTATCCGTCTACGTTGAAAACATAATTTTTTGGCCAAAATCATAAATTTTTTTTATTTATCTGTTGCAAAATTTCAACGTTTAGGCTTCTAAATCTGTTTTTTGTTTTATCTTTACGGCACTGTAAAGAAAAGTTACACCTGTTTAAACATCATTGACAGCTGTCAAAACAAAACGGAAGTTGTGAATTTAAAGCCTTTTTTGGACAAAACTTTTTAAATTTTCATCAAGATTAATTTAAACATTTTTCTAGTATTTTTAATAATTAGCAACTTGGCAATTAGAAAGTTTTGAAGCAAGAAAGTGTGGGGAATTTTAAACATGTATTTTAATTTTTTGATAGTTAAAGTTGCTTTCATAAACTTCAAATGCGTTTTTCTCGGAACGGTATTTTTAATAAAATTTTGAAACTTGAAATGGGATTTCTCAAAAAGTTCTGAAAATATTTTGTCGAAAATTATAATGAAAGCTTTTGATGGTATTTACTAGTACATAAAAGCTTTAAATCTGGATAATTTTTAATGATTTTGCACTCATAGTTAGATATAAAGGTAATGAAAATTCGTTAAAAATTCAATGCGTATGATTTTGAAGGACCAAAATGTTTTACCAAATGTAAATTAAGCAAAGATTTTAGGTTATTCGCTAGTCCAGTGTATAAGAAATGTGTTGCGTCAAAAAATATTGAAATAATTTAATTTATTAAAAAATTAGATCTTTTGAAAAAAAACCGATTTTTTTTACTAAATTTTCTTCATTTATTAAAAATTTTATAAAAACTTCTCCAGGAATAAATTTTTTAAACGCAATTCTCTGTGATAATATAAAAATAGATCTAAAAATGTAAAAACATGAACTAGTTTCTACGTTTAAAAAAAAAACAGTTTTCCGAACGTAGACGTATACCTTAAGAAGGAATTGTCCAGTCTGAATATGGTAGTAATCAGTAGTTTCTATCGATAATCAACAATGATGACTGTTTGTGTTAAGTAAAATAGATGATTGTATCTTATTCCGACTTCCATTTTTTTCTTCCAGAATGAAAGACGAACGTGTTTTGTTGAGTGCGGAAGGAAAATACAGCAACGTTCTCAAAATTAAACCACCTATGGTTTTCGACGAGGAAAACGCCGAAACTTTGATCTCTCAACTCGACACCATTCTCAGTGAAGTCGAACAACAGAAGCTCATCGGTTACGAATCCCCGATCTCCAGTGATACCAGCTCAGATGACGAAATGGCATCTGCATCATCAAGCTGAAATCGTTTTTTTCACGTTCTCAAATTTTAAGCCGTTTTTATCTCTTGTGTAGACTTTACATTTTTTTTTTTTTCGATTTTATCGTCAGACCGCAGATGTAAATATTTCGAGATAATTTAATTGGAAGTGGCATATGTCATTAATATAGTAAAGAAAGTTATTATTATTTTCAATATTTTATCGATCAGAGACTGGAAATAACCTCGATTAGCTCGATCGCTATATCTTTAAATTTAAAATATAGTTGTAGATCGGATCACATGGTTATGCAGTAAATAGTTTTCAAAAATACTCAACTCTTTTGTCTTAAAACCACACGTGTTTCTAATAAATTACAATATCAATCTCTGTCGATATGTCTTTACAACGAATAACTGCCATTTTATTTTATGTTACTGGATTTTCTCTTCAAACAATATCTCTACCACTCTGTATAATTTGGCACAAAATGTTGAAGAATGATCAACGAACGAAATAGTACAAAGTGATACTGAAAATGGAGGCCTTAAATAAGATACTGATCAATTAATTGCCTTTGACGGTAATCGTATTTGAAACATTTGTAGATACTTCATTTGTCATTGTATATATGCATAATCTGTTCAACAGGACGTTAAAGATACTATTCTGTATTTTTTTACTTAATAAATATGCCCTTTTTATCAATAGTATTTCTGTGTTTTCTTTTCTGGTTTTTCACATACAACGGGATGCCATCTCACCCTACTGACCAAAAAGCTTAAGGCCGCGGAAGCAAAGAATTAGGGCAATGGTTCCCAAACTTTTTTGTCCTACCACCTCCTATCCAGAAAAAATATTACTTAGTGCCCCCTAGAAATTTTTTTTAAATTTTAATAGCAATATAAATAAATAATACTCAACAATTATAGGCTGTATACTCAGGGTGATCATCTACACCAGTGGTGCGCAAACTAAGGGTCGCGATCCCTGTGGAGGTCGCCAAATTTTTATGAAATGCATTATCCCTGCCTGCGCCGTCACTCACTGTTTAATTGCAATTTTATGCTGTCCACTCTTTCTTTGACCGTAATGCGTAATGTATGCAAAGTGTGAAGACGCAAGTTTTTCACTCCAGTAGATAGCGCCCTCTTCGCGGTAATTCGCCAGTTTGAAAGTTGTTTAGTGAGAAATATATGCAGTTCAACTCTTCAAATTAGTGAAAAAGAGCAATTGATAGATCTAATTAGTGATTATACTCTTCGAAATCAATTTAAGACTCAACCTTGCCAAACATTTTGGCTATCCGTGGAAAAACAATATCCCGTTTTATGCAAGAATGCCATCAGAGTGTTAATACAATTTGCATCAACGTATTTATGTGAAACTGGATTTAGCAAATTAGTTTCAATGAAAACTAAATACCGCTCGCGTTTAAACCCTGAAGATGATATGCGAATTGCAATTAGCAACATACATCCAAACATCGATGAGATAATTAGAAACTTGCAGCCACATACATCTCATTAAAGGACAATTTACTGATTTTTGTGTTATACAAAAAGTATTTTCTTAAACTTATAAATAAAATTAATATGAGTCAAATATGATGCTTTTATTCAATGAAACGAAAGAAATGCGCGAAATATACATCGTATTTGTGAACATTTATCTCTAGTGGTCGCCAAAAATTTTCTCTCTACAAAAGGGGTCGAAGTCGAAAAACGTTTGCGCACCACTGATCTACACTATTAGATTATCTAATGACGTCACTAGAAGTGCATTTCGGCAATTTGGGTTATGTCGAAGATGGGAGCTTTTGCTACTCTGGATGGGATTTTCGTCATAATGACGTAGCCAGTCGAAAAAAATCTACTATTCTGAACATTTCGAGCCCCTGTGAATAGCAGCCAGAATAACACTATTTGTTAATTAGCACATTGTATGCAGGACACTTACTACTATGTTCCCTGACGATTGATACCTGAGCGCTTACTAGTAAGTTTAACACATAACTAGTGCGTTTAACACGCACTAATACATTTTCTGACGATTGATACTTGAGCGCGGGTCACATACTAGTACGGGTTAGTGTAACAACATGGTATGTTTGTGGGTACTAAAATAAAGGTATATACAGGAAAAAGAAGCCGAATGTTCTTGTCTACTACATAGATTCTGGAAAAATTTAGACAAAAACTAGTTTTTACATCAGTCGATGCGGTACCACAGAACGGGAAGGTTGATTAAAAAAAATCAATTTAGATTTAAAACTAACTTTTTATTTATCCTTGCGAAAATGATATTATATATGTAGATTTATTTTTGTTATATATATATATATATATATATATATATATATATATATATATATCATGTCTGGAATATCAGTCTCTAAATAAACAGTCGGGGCTGTGATTTTTCGTTCCAACTCATCCTTTATTGCTATCCAGACATCAGGCATATACTAAGTTAGTTTGTACGAAGTACTGTGATGGCAGATACGGCTGGGGAGAGAGATGTCTAACTGACTATATGACATGCTGCCAGAATAGAGAGTGTGAACTTCTTACTTAAAAATATAAAATCTTACCTAAGGGGTTTTTTTGGGGGGGTTGTGCCTGACCATTTGGACTTTTCGAGGGCGTGTTTTGGGCGTTCTTGAATCTCTTCATTGGCCGTTGCACTTTTTGTTTTGTTTTTTGTCTGGCAGACAGATAGCGTGGGGGACGCCGTTTTGTGGCTGCAGGTGCTTCGCGTTAAGTGTTAAAGTTAATGTGTAAGTCAAACCCCAGATGTTGTGGAACTAAAAGTTATGTGACTGTGTAATGTCAAAAGGGGATTAACTGGTTTAAATGACGACTTCTGTAACGTCAAAGAGAGATTAAAATTTCGTCTTCATGGCCCACAGGTGGCTGACATCTGTGTTTCAGATCTTGTTTGTTTGCTCGAGTTATTTACTTCTCACAGGGGTTTTCTCTATTCTTTTTATTTTCGGGGGTCTTATTCCTCGATCTGTTTATATATATATATATATATATATATATATATATATATATATATATATATATATATATATATATATATATATATATAATCAAAATACGAAAAGTTAAAAAATAAAATAATTTTCGATCTGTTGATATTTAACTGAACAACTAAATTTACGCGCAAAACGCCCGCTCCCGGTACAATTCCGCCGCGAAATGTACCCGCACACAATGTGTTAACATGTCACAATATTACAACAGTCTAATCATTGAGTTAAATTACACGTAATAATTACGGAGAGATCTATTATTCATAGTGTGCTCCAAAATCTACTGGTAATACTGCCAGTACTACTACTGCTGCCGATCCAAGCTTTGGCCTTGCGATCGACCAATCGCACAAGTAGCAGTTACCTGCAGTAATGCTCTTAGTGCTTACGTGTTTTGGAACGGCAGTACAGTGGCACCCAGGGCCGTAGCCAGAAATTATATTCGGGGGCACAATGTTTTTTTTTGTGTGTGTGTGTGAATGATACTTCAATAAAACTACAGGTTTCCTTATGTATGTATACTCCTAATGAGTATCATAATACAATGGGATTTTAAAATAATTAAAAAGTGATATAAAGAACAAATTTATAGCTTTGAGTAATGCAGCAACTACACAAGGAATTTAATAATAAAATTAACGCTGAAAGTATATAAACTATACGTAGTATTAAATTCTAATTATTAAAAAAAGAACTAAAACTTAAAGAAAAAGAATAATTTTGGAAGAAAAAGATGATGTTCAAATTTTTTCCTGTATATTATAGAATATGCTCTCTTTGAAATTTCCTATTAAAAATCTTCACAATTTCTTCCGATTGGGCAACAATATTGTGGTTAGGTGCCAAAAGGGCTAATCCATTTGTTCTTGTATGTCGTTGTCGAACGCTGGTCGATTGGTTAGGGCGCTGATCGTCGGTACCGGAGTTCGTGGGTTCGAATCCCACAGTGGCATGGATGTTCGTAGCCATTCGGAATCGGCTTTAAAAGTAGGTCCCGGTCTCATTAGCCCTCTTGTCCGAACGATGGCCGATTGGTTAGGGTGCTGGCCTTCGGTACCGGAGTTCGTGGGTTCGAATCCCACAGTGGCATGGATGTTCGTAGCCATTCGGAATAGGCTTTAAGCTGTAGGTCCCGGTCTCATTAGCCCTCGTGTTGCAGAAAGTAGACCGTAGCACTCCAAATCAAATCAAATCAAATCATTAGCCCTCTTGTGCAAAACAGTAGACCGTAGCGCTCCAAACCAAACCAAATCTTATACATGTCGAATCCAATTTTTACTTACTCCTCAACTCAACGTCACTGTTCTAAGCATACTGTTGTCTATGCACAACTAGGCAGGTGACACACCCACACACATGGTTTAATTTCCTTTTATGAAACGGTCTTTTAGAATTTCAGAGGAGAACAGGTCCCCTAAATTCCTCCCTTTGCCTACGGCCTTGGCGGCACCACATGGACAGAAGCAGTGCGCTACTATCTATTAACTAAATATTTTGTGAGTACATTCTGAATACATGATATAAAAAACATGTTTATATATTTTCTCACTATATTTCGTGGCTGGGGCACCGACCAGTTTTTTTTTTTTTCCACTGGCGCCAAAGGACCTTGTTACGACCCTGGGAGGGAGAAATGGTAGACATGCTTGAAACTCTAGGGTAGGTAAAAAAGAGTGAAATAGGAAAATGGCCCATGATAAATAGAAAAATTCCTACTGGCGATACAACACCAAGTGACTTTAATTATTTACTAAAATACTCGTAGTACACAGGGTGAGAAATACTGCCGTAGACAAGGAGGGGGAGTTATTGTCTAATTCCAGGCTCCCTTTCAATTTAAAGTTTAATGTATTGTAATGCATTAAACTCCAATGGAGTAAATAATGCATTAAATGAAACGCATAAGCTGTAATACATTAAGGTATCCGTCTACGTTCGGAGAACTTTTTTATTTTATTTGTAGTTCCGAAAAGCATAGTTATTTCTTATGTTTTTGAGTTCATAAGAAACATGATTGGACCACATCATAAACATTTCATAAGATATTAATAAAAATAGGTTATTTGGTATTTTGTATACCCCTTTAATGTATCACATTGTTATTTTCAATTCTCGATTGCATTCGAGTGTGAAAAATTATAGCAACATAAAGTACAACACCACTCGAATTATCTCGAGTGTGCACAGTTTGGCCAGTTTAGCGCGCTCGAGTTAACTCGAGCGTGCAAGTTAAGGGGTTAATCTAGTTCTTATATCTTTGATTCCCTACCGAATAGCTTCTTTGATTCCCTACCGAATAGCTTTCTTTGAAGAAGCTATATTACTGAATTATTTGTTGTGAAATTGAAACATTAAGTAGAGCACTTAAATAATTTAAACTTATATTTTAATACTTTGGTTTGATATTCAAACTTCAAGATTTCATGTACGGCATAGTTTCCGACAAATTTGTTTAATTTGAGCATCAGTTATTGGTTGCGCTTTTACGCCTTTAAACACTTCCCACTAGGGCCATTGCTTGGAGGAACCAAACAATGGCCGAGAGGATAAGAGATTGCCATCGAAGTATCTGTGGATTTGAATCGGTTCTAAGAAACAGGTCCTAGTTTCGTTACCGTTTGCATAACAACAGCGTAAAACGTAGTGTAACAAAAGCAAAGCTCTCTTAAGGTATCCGTCTACGTTCGGAGAACTTTTTTCTTTAAACGTAGAAACTAGTTCATGTTTTTACATTTTTACATTTTTAGATTTATTTTTTATATTATCATAGAGAATTGCACTTAAAAAATTTATTCCTGGAGAAGTTTTTATAAAATTTCTAATAAATGAAGAAAATTTTGTAAAAATAATCGGTTTTTTTTCAAAAGGTCTAATTTTTTAATAAATTATTTCAATATTTTTTGGTGCAACACATTTCTTATACACTTTACTATTGAATCACCTAAAATCTTTGCTTAATTTACATTTGGTATACAAATTTTGGTCCTTCAGAATCATACACATTGAATTTTTAACGAATTTTCATTACCTTTATATCTAACTATGAGTGGAACATCATTAAAATTTTTCCAAATTTAAAGCTTTTAGGTCATTTACTAGTAAATACTATCAAAAGCTTTCATAATAATTTTCAACAGAATATTTTAAGAACTTTTTGAGAAATCCCATTTCAAGTTTCAACATTTTATTAAAATACCGTTCTGAGAAAAACGCATTTGAAGTTTATGAAAGCAACTTTAACTATTAAAAAATTAAAATACATGTTAAAAATTCTCCACACTTTCTTGCTTCAAAACTTTCTAATTGCCAAGTTGCTAATTATTAAAAATACTAGTGAAATGTTTAAACTAATCTTCATAAAAATTTAAAAAGTTTTGTCCAAAAAATGCTCTTTAAAAGGCTTTAAATTCACAACTTCTGGTTCCGAAGTCGCTACTTCCGTTTTGTTTTGGCAGCTGTCACTGATGTTTAAATAACTGTAACTTTTCTTTAAAATTCCGTAGAGACAAAACAAAAACGGATTTAGAAACCTAAAAGTTGAAATTTTACAATAGAGAAATTAAAAAAAAAATTATGATTGTTGGCAAAAAATGACGTTTTTAATTGACAAATACCATAAACTCCAATGGAGTTTAATGTACCCTAATGCATTTTAAATTGATATAAAAGTACATTTTCAAATATAACTTTTTAAACCTGCATACTGAATCAAAATTTAGTTTTTAAATAAAAAATTCAATTTTTTAATGTCTACTTATTTGATCCAGTATTTTTGCTCCAAATTGTTTTAGACATTTACTGAATCATATACGCAAAGATTGCGCTTGGACTTCAAGGTATGTATAATATTAAATTTTACATCATTTTAACGCTGTTAATATTAATATTAAGAAAATTGTATCAACTTTTAAATTAATTTTATCTTTTTTTAGTTAAGAAAGAGGGAAAATATATTTTTTTGTCCAGTGCAGTTTAAGCTAAGCTCATCTCTTCCAGTGGCGTGCGGTAGGTTTTCATGTAGGGTGTGCAGAGACCATGGATTTTTCAATAAATCTTTAATTATTAAGACATCTGAGTTCTCCATTCTGAAACGGGTTATTTATTATGAATATAAATTTAAAGATTACAATAAATAATATATTTACCTACGAGTAGTCGAGTTATAACTATAAAAACAGCTAAACTAAATAAAAATTCTACTAGCACTGAAGCAAAAATCATGTCTTTTGTTTTATGGTGTCATATCGGCGTCGAAAAAGCAACACTTCGGGCTTCCACGAAAAACTTATATGTTCAGCAAACGTAGCCACCATATGGCTAGAGTTGTGAGCAGTGAAAAAAAAACCCTGGAAAAACCGAGGTTTTGGGGAAAGGAATTTTGAAAATTTCCAAAACATGGGAATTTTGAAGTATTTTGTTTACTTCTATCCTAATCACACAAGACAATTTTTACTTTTCATAAATGATTTGATGTTAAAAGTTAACTGGCAACTGTAATGAATAAACGTGTAAGGAAGCCAAACAGCCAAAAAATTTAATAATTGGGATTAACTAACTATATTTGGCGAGGTATCATGTTTAGCATGAAAATATGAGTATATTTTTCCTTTGAGAAATATCCAATATTTTTATTATTACATAAATATTAGGCAATAATCTGTAGTGTCACAAAACCCATAAATCATTATTTTTCTTGGATAACATCTCTCTCTCTCTCTATCTATCTATCTATCTATCTATCTATCTATCTATATCTATATATATATATATATATATATATATATATATATATATATATATATGTATATATATATATATATATGTGTGTGTGTGTGTAGAAATTGGACACAAAATGCAACATTGTCAATTGATTACACCTTTAAATGATACATGCATTACAAAAAATAGTAAACTGTTATTTTAAATTTAAAGATATTTGTATATTTAATATAAAAGGAGGGGGAAAAGTTTAGCATAAAGCAATTTAAATAATGAAAAATGTATGTAATTATTATATTTGCAATTAAAATTGAATCAACAACTTATGTGTTTGATAAGATTAACAGGGTAATTAACTACATAAGTACTACTATAAAATCATTTAAATGCTCGTTGCTAATATTTCTTGAATATATGTGTATATATATATATATATATATATATATATATATATGTATGTGTATATATATATATATTATTGATTGCCAAAAGTAAAAAAAAAACCCTTAGAAATAAGATACTAGTTCTTAAAAAGCCAGTGTTGAAAAAATAAATGTAAACATTGTTAAAATGATTTCTTCCCAAAGTTCCTAAAATTCCGTGTTTATGCCTCAAAATTCCTGGGGTTTATTCCCACCTCTTAAATTACGGGTTTTTTACATCTCTAGACATGGCGCCTGCCGCTGCGGTGCCTCATCTGGATGTTCATGGGTGCCGACAAACCGAACGTCTATTCCACGTGCAGAGGATTTCACTGCACGCTGGCACAATAGAGCGAACTGTTTCTTGTTCGGTCAGTGGATTAAATTATATTTATTAATTGTTTTTAACATTTGGAAATCATATATTCTGCGAAAAACATCTTGACAATTTTTAAAAACGAAACCAGGGATATGGTGTTACAGATATAACTTATATACTGTCTGTAAAACACAATGAATGGTAAAATTTGGACTGTTCTGTTAAAATTCGTTTCTTTAAAACAAAACAACATTGTTTTTCAGCTAATTATTTCAATAAATAGAATACATCACCGAAATTAATTTACCACACTAAAACATTTCACTTTATATTGATGAAATACTTCTTTTATATTTCCATGAAAACAAAATCTTACAATATATAAATTTAATCATTAACCGTCTGCAAAATCGTATAATAGTTAATCAGTTAAAAAACCAAAAGCGCTTCAGCACGTAAGTCCCCGCTCTAATACAACGCTTAATAAACCGTACCTTCGGATGATTCTGAATACCAAGTGCAGGAAAAATAGCCGCACTTGCTTCAGTGCCATAGTATGCTGTGTTTCTCCAGTAGCCAATACATATAAAGCGTGATTTTCAATTTAGTGCGCATTGCGTACACATCAGAACTTCCTAGGTTCCTTTGCGCGCTACGTGGTGCAGCACCTAATACCGCACGCACTGCGGGAATCAAGCAAGCAAATCAACATATTTGAATATTTTATAAATAATATTTATTATATACCATATAAAGATAGGTAGACATAGGTACAGAAAATTATTGTCCCTCATAATTTTGTCAGGGTGTGCAGTACACACCCTGCACATATGGACCGACGCCACTGCTCTCTTCCTATATTAAATCCTGACTACATCACTGATACCTACATATTACATAAAGTTAAATAGGCGTACTTTTTTATTATTCTATACTTTTTGGGGATGTATTTGTTGTTATGCACATAAATAATGTTACGTCTGTCGGACGTAACATTTTTATGACTAGTTTATAAGGATTCAAAATAAACTTTCATTTCCGAGGCATATTATCATCCAAAATATCACCCTTAAAACGAACAAACAATTCACTTTCTCTTCCATTGGCAATGAATAATTCTACAAGTTATTTAAAAGTTTTTTTTTTTTTTTTTTTTCTGTCTGCACAGCTTTTTTCAACTTTTCTTTCTTTCTTCATAAGCCCGTCTTTCATCTATGCTGACGAGAGATTCTTCATTTAGATCGGAAAAGTTTGGTGTAGAATATTTCAAACCGCATTAAATTACTAACCTTACTATAGCTGGGTCGATACTGAGTAAAGCCACACTGAAAGACGTATTTCTGTATTTTTCTTAGTTTGGTGCTGCCATCTATCAACAATATTTGTAAATATTACCTCTTAATACTAATTCAACATATACATGTAAAAATGAATCTAATTTCCTACATTCTCCCAGTATCGTAGTGGGCAACGGGAGTGCGTACACAACGTTTGAAAGTTATAAAAGGTTTAATAAAAAGCAAAAAAATTGTAATCCATTTTCACTTCTACAAGAGTTTGAACAGTGACGTAGCCATAATTTTTGGGGGGAAGAGCCAAAATCTTAATCCAAAGACAATGAACTTTCGATTTCATAATGAAATGTTTTGTTTATTTCACTGACACATGAAATTCCCAATAACATGCATGCATAAATACGTCACAAAACGCATAAGCAAAGCTGTATATAATTTCCATGTATCTTAAAAAATATATTTGCATTTACAATGTGTCTTAATTTATGCTCCATATGTTTACTAGGTTTAAATTAGCCTGGTAAATACTGGTGCATATTTAATTTAAGCTCCATTATTTACCAAAAAAATTTAAGCTAAAGTAATTTTATGAGTAATTAAGAAAATAGAAAAAACAGAGAAAGGAATTATGACATGTCCTTTTCTTTTCCTTTTACAAAATTTACATACCATTTACAACAACAGAATTCGGAAACAGCATGACATAGTCTTTCATTTAGAAACTGTAGTTTAATATTAGTAAACTAATTCTTATAGCTTTTAAGTCCACCTTGTTGAAACCTTCGTCCTTATTTATAGTTATGCTTATATGCACTGAAAGTAATGCTAAATTTGCCAACCTCCTGTGACCAATTTTAAATAAATGTTTTTAATGGCTTCGTAGTTGAAAGTGATCTTTTAACACTTGTAATAAAAACTAAAAATGCACACATTTAAATTAGTTTTAAAATCTTGTAAAGCATACATTGAAAATATTGCGAGGAAGGTCCAGGCCCTCTGGATCCTGGATAAATACATCCTTGAGTTTGAATAAGTAGCAAGGATTAAATTGGTAGCCATTATTTAGGCTGTACATTTGAGATGAAGATTTGCTTGTTTATTGCCAACACTTAACGGCTCTTTATTATGATCTTAGACAAAGATTTTAAAATATTCTTAATTTAGGTATCCCCGATTGAGTTTAAACCCTTGTGAAAGCATATCTACAAAATCTATTTAATCCATATCGATACAAGAACAGTTTACTAAATTATTCAGAAATTAGGAGATCTGTTTGAACAATAGTACGACAACTTCTGGTTACAAAAACATATACTGATTTTATATCGGGCATTATGGGTCACTGTGCAGAAGCTGTTATTTGTTTTCGTCTTCCGATTCAATAAGTTTAGGGAAGTAATGAGCCTCATCACAAAAGGAGGGGTTGTTAGTGCTTGTGGAGAGTTTCGAATGTTACAAACATAGAACCAAAAATTCATATCAACCAATCAGGTTCACCCATCTTCTTAGTAGTAATCAAAAAATTTATGTTTATAATTTATACCAAGGTAATAATTTCAATAGCTATTACTTAAAAAATTAAAATGTTTCAGTTATAGTTTATTTTTATGTTACTATTAAAAAATCAAAGTTAAAATTGTAATATTGTCATCATGTACTTTTGTAGAGAGTATTTCATTTGCGGGTTCATAGTATGATATTTGATATGAGAAGGGGTCCAGGAGCAAAAAAAGTTTAGAAACCAATGCTCTAGATCAGATGTTCCCAACCTTTTCTGGACCACTACCAGTGTCACGACCGCGAAGTTTAGGTTTGTCGTTTTGGCAACGGCGAAAGAGTTTTATCTTTGATAGAATAAACCTTTAATGTGTGTGGAAGGATGCGATGAATTGAGAAACATTCCACCTTTTGATTTAGATAATTTCGATTTGATGAAAGTAGATTTAGTTTAATGTTTTGTGTAGTGTTCGTGTTCGTTAAAAATAAAATGTGATGTTACGAGCTTTTGAATTTATTTGAGAACTTTCGACATAGAGAATAGAACAACCAGAAAATAAAAATTCGAAACCCCTATTTTCTATAATAGTTTATTGTACCAAATATTAAAATATTGTTGTGTATTATGAATATCTATTTTATCTGTCTATTTACCTCAAAATAATTGTTAATTAGAAATTAATTTAAACTGCCATCAAATGTAGTAAAAAAGTTGTTTCTAAATAATGTTGGCTAAAAATAAGCATAAATTCTATAAAAAATAATAATGATAAGGAGAGGGTTGAGGCTGGTGGAGTTTAAATAATTTGTAAATGTCGGTCTACAATTTTGTTAAAATCATTCAGAAATCTCTCTGTTTACAGCGATGTTCACCTTAGACAGTCAACTAGCTACTGCACCGATCTTACAATCAGCTAAATACAGAAATGCAATTAAAATTTCTGTTCAGGAGTACGCAAATGGCGGTCCGAAATTTATAATTGAAAATATTGCTTTTATTAGGGGCAAATATGGTATTATTCAATTGATTTATTGATTGTTTTAATTGATATTATTTTTTACAGATATATCTATTGCCTGTCTCCTTGACTACCTTAATGCCATCTTCCCCACATTTGCCTCTGAACTCGCTACCGCCCCAATGAAAGGCTTCAGCTCCTACTATATGCAATATACAGTAGAACCTCTTTTTAACGACCCCACCATACAACGACCCCTCCATTAGAACGACCATCTTAAAAAGTCCCAATTATTTTACCATAGGAATAATGTTAATTTTGAATCATTACAACGACCCCAAGCGTATTATTTTTCGTTAGAGAGACCGCCAATTTTAGACCTTAGAACACATGAACAAGTGGGCTATTTTAAAATTATTGTACTGTGGTGCAACTTCAAGAAACCTGTACTCCTCTCTTTGTGTCTGCTTAAAGGGACCCTTTCGTCACTTACGACATTGATGTCCTAGGTAGATGACATTCCAGATACTAATGAAATGACCCAGCTCCTCAGTGCCAAATTTCCGGATCTTCAATTATCTTTTGATGAGTTTGTTGTGGTAGACGAAACTTTACAGTGCTGCAAAGAAAATTTGAATGAGGACGATTTTATTGCCCGTATTACCGGAAATGAAGAAAGCTGCGATTCCGACGACGGAGAAGAAATCGTCGAAGCTTTTGAAAAAGTGAGTGAAAAAGAAGCCTTCAATGCAATCAATGCCTTGCGTCAATATTTTGAAGGACAATTTAATTCTGAAGATTCCCTTCAAAATCTAACGGATATGGAATCAGTGATAATGAAAAATTTCCAAATGAACTTGAAACAGGTGTCAATCAAAGACTTTTTTTTTTTTCAAAAATTCAGAAATGGAAATACGAATAAATAGAAGTGTTTTCTAGGTATGTACTGTTGCATCATTTCTTTGGTCAATTTTTTTTTATTATTTTTTTCAATTCGTTACAATGACCATATGTTGTTGGTCCCACAGGGGTCGTTATACCGAGGTTCTGCTGTATTATTATTTTCCAAACAATAGAGGAAATAGAAAGCAAATATAATATGATTTAAGTTATGATTAGGATTTTATATAGCAATTTAACAGTTGAACTTTGCAAAATTTTCTTTTAAAAAATAAATAAAAACAAAATAAATAAAAAGCACATTTAGAAATTAAAACTTCTTCCCTGAAAGTATATGAAGAAACCAAAAGAAAGTTGCTAATTTCGCCGAGGAAACAATATCATAATATTTTGAACGACCGCAGACGGTAGTCTGATTAAAGTATTTTACAACATGCATATTATTAAAAATCTTCTTTAAAAAGGAGGTTCAAATTAAAAAAGGCATGGCTTTCACCTGCGATTGAATTCTCGATCATCCTTTTGAATATTCAGAATATCCAGTAAACATTTAATACGATAGTAGGAACTTCATTTTAATGCTATCGATGGAAATGTATATAACATAATTTCAGGAAAATCCACATCAAATGAATTATACCATTTTTTAAGGAATGGGATTGTGAGAGAGAGGACGAATTCTAATATATGAAATAAGTTTTACTTTGTTTTACATTAGAGATTTCTCTCTAAGAGGTTTCCAGTCTTTTTTCGTCTTAACTTCCCGGAAAAGAAATCTCTTTTCCGCGACCGTCCATCTTTTATTTTTTAATAGATATAATTATTGATTTTGGCACCCTTTATGGCAACAGTTCACACCTGCCCAGGGGCAACGCTTACAGGTATTGAAAGGGCTACATCATCTATCAGTCTACTTATCTTTCCATTTCCTTACCCTTAGGTTACGCTCCACCCCCACTCTCCTTCTCACGGTTGGAAATCGCTGCTTTATCTGTAACCGCACTTTAACTGTTACAGATGTGTGAGATTTAACTTTGGCAAAACAACCTGCAGTGAGTGCAATGGATTGTTTAGCATTCAGCATACCGTTGTATGTGAAACGAGAATTTTTTTCTTTTTAAAATATGAGAGGCTTGAAATTTCGAGTGTAACATATACGAACCATTTTCGATTTTATCGTTTGATACATTATTTTCATTTACAACTTTATAATGGCTGCTGTACCTGCTGGAATGGAATCTGAATCAGATTCGGACATTGATTTGGTTTTCTGTACAAAAGCTGATGATTCTAAGAAAAACACAAATTATAATTCTCCCAAAAACTCACAATATGACAAAAATTTTCAGACTCAGTCAAATTTTGATAGCGGTCGAGAAATACGAAACGACAGAGAAATACGCGACAATAAGAACATGATGGTAAGTAAATTATTAGTATATCATTTTGTTGTTTAATTACGTATCATACAAAGACAAAATAGCGTATTTTCTTTAAATCTATATGTTTAAGGTTTATGAGCTTTTTTAAGCTTACAAAATTTTACTCTTTTCCATTTTTTTTTCAATTGTTGAAGTCGAAATTTAAATAAGCATTAAAGTATATTTGGATAATGTTAGATACGAATGTAATGCAAATTTATTGAATAGCTTTAATTATTGCAATAGTTTATTATTTTTGTTTAAAATGTTATGTACTCAATAAAAACTTGAACGGCAATGATTAACGGCAAGAAAATTTATCATAAAGTATTTTAAGTTAATTATGTTGATTTACTAACATACTAGTAATAACAAAAGATGTGCAGTGTAATAACACCAATTGTATGAATTATATTTTGATATTAACATTATATATGCTTAATTACATTATATAATAGATTGAATATAAGAATTGTTTATATTAATGTTTATTTTTTAAAGTGTTCTAAGTTTAATGTTAAGCCTTTACTGAATGACAGCTTTAGTAAAGATAAAATAGGTGTATAAGATTAAAAAGATATATTTGTAGTATTTGCCACCTTTTTTCAAAATTCAACCAAATACCTCCCCCCCCCCAAAAAAAAAACCTATATGTAGTATTGTGCATATTTATCAGTTTCTGTCATTCTATTTTTTGGGGGGTGAGGGGTTACTTTTTTTTTTATAACTTCAAAGTTTTCCATAATAGTTTTTACAGTTGCCATTAAATGGGTTTTTAAATTATTGTTTAAATTATTATTATTATTTAAATTATTTAATTGCCATTAAATTTGTCTTCAGTTTTAAAAATAATACGTCATGTATATCTGCTAAATACCTTGACTGTTGTGTCTCTTTACCTCTTTCATAATTAATGTTTTATTGTGATACTAATATATTTATCTACTAATATTTCATGATGAAATATCCAAATTTTTGTATAGGGTATAAATTTATTAAAGTTTGCCGTAATTATTTTTTAGCTATCAAATCTGGAGATCTTTGTTGTTGTTACATTAAAAAATGATTTGTTTCCCTCTATATGTAAGAGGATGATGTTACAATCTGAATTAAATTATGATTTAGGAAATTTAAAATTTATTAACTTTTAGCTATGTAAACTAATATTGATAATGCTACTTTTATTTCAACATTGATTTGTGTTTTAAGACTATTCCAGCTTTTATATGTTATACGTATTAAAGTGATTTTATATAACTTTTAATAAAAAGATAAATTATTTTTTTCTTAGTGAAGGAACACTTGAATCATCTTTACTCTCATAACTTTCAGTCGCAAGTCTGATTTAATTATTTGAAAAAAAAAATATATTTTAAGTTTAAAAAAAAAAAACAAAAAAAAAAAAACTCATTTAATGGCAGTAATACATTTTTGCCAAGTGGCAAAAATGGATATGTTTTATTTACGGGAATGTAACTATTTTAACTCTAATCTAAAGATATGTTTTTTTTTATTTTTTAACATAGAATATTCAATGCGTTATTGAAACAGTAATCTAAATCTATACTACCTAGAGATACAAAAAAAAAAAAAAAAAAGATAAAATGAAGATTAGATTTTGCAAGTTTTTATGTGCAATGTTGTTTTTAATGTATTTATTAGCTTATTTCCCTTACAAACTGTAGGTTTAAATGTTTTTAGTACTTATATAATATATATATATCTTACATATGTATATATACACATTACAATTAAAGACAACATTACTATATTAAATTGATAAATAAAGAAAACATTTTTTATCCCATGCCTCCATCATATAAATTTATTTACAAAGATAGAATATTATATTTTCATTTCTAACCTCAATGAAAATTATTTTAAATTGTTTAAATTGTCAAATTAATACAAATGAAATACCTAATTAATATTCTGATTTAAGTCTCAATTGTATTATGTACAAAATTATTTATTATTAATTATTTTGTACATTTTTAAAATCCAGCCAATTTTTGTAGATTTTGCCATTTATGCTGGCTTTTCAATGTTTTTTCCAGTTTTTGCCACTGTACTGGCAAAAATAACATTTTGTCAGCGAAATGACCACCCAACCTCCATTAAGCAGATGTATTGTTTTGTACTTTCATTATTTTCTATATATATGGTTTTATAAAAAAATATACACAATACAGGAATTTGTAAATTTTGAAGTATTTTTTTAGACATCTGGCCAATGATACTGTTAATTGCCCTATATATGCCATTAAGAAATAATTTCCACAAATAAATTATTAGTTTTGTAATTTTGACCAGGACACTAGATAAAAGTGGTTTTAACTGTTCAAAAATGGTCAAAAGTGGTCAGAATTGTTAAAAATAGTTTTAAATGGTTTTAATTTTAATATATAATATCTATTGTTCTTAGAAGTGACTTTTAATAAGCAATAAAAATAGTAGTGAAGTTAAACAAAATATTACACTAACAAGTTCATGAAATTTAACATGGTTATACAGTATAATAAGAATGTTTGAATGTTAAAAATGAACCATGCACATGCAATTGTAAAAATGTAATCCAGTTGCAGCAAAAAAACATAAATACACTTGGACCTGATGTCTGTTGTCCAGCAATGAAGAAGGTTAAAGGCGTTAACATAAAATTTGTTGATTTTACAATACATCTAATGAACTGTTGTGTCAGCTCTTCATCTATAGAAAGATTATTTTCAAAGTTTGAGTAATCCAAAATAAGTTACAACATTGTTTAAATTTAGAGACTACTTTTTTGAATTCAACATAAATTACATATAAAACAGTTTGTATAAACAAAATAAGTAAAACATTTTTTTTTTTTGTATCTTGGTGTTATGTTATATTTGTTTTTTGCTGGTGTTATTTATATTATGACATTTTTAAAAAATGTAACTTGCATTTATCGTATGCTAGTAAACTATGTTCGATTAGTATTAAATATATTGAAAAGTGAATTTCAGTGGTCAAAACTGGTCAAAATTGATATTAACCAGGACAGTTAAAACCACTGGTTTAAACCCCACTGGTTAAAACCGATACAACCCTGTAAATTATAGTCATATTTCATGTAGAAAATAGTTATTTCGTACCTCTTTTAAGTCATGAAAGAAAATAATTTTCCGTAAGTTTGATTTTCGTTTCATCTTATGGATATTTAAAAAAGTTTTCACTGTACATAGCATTGTTTAATATTTATCTTACTCATTCGTGTTAAAAATTATTGTAACATTAGTAATTAATAATCATTTTTAGAATAATTGACTTAATTCACCTAAAACGATGTCTATAACAATCCACAAAATTTTAAGCAAGTGTATTTGAATTAATAGATATGAGAATTAAATGAGTTTTTCCATATTATGAGCATACTGTTATATTGTTTCATTAAAATCTTTGAAGAATCATAGTTATGAATTATGTTGTATCTGTAGCAGGGTTGTATTTTTGACTGGTCAAAACTGATTTTGACCAGGATACTGGATAAAAGGGGTTTTAACCATCCAAAAGTGGTCAAAAATGGTCAGAAGTGGTCAGAATTGTTCAAAATATTTTTAAATGGTCTTAATTTTAATACATATCTTTTGTAATTAGAAGTGACTTTTAATAAGTAATGAAACTAGTAGTGTAGTTAAACAAAATATTACACTAACAAGCTCATGAGATTTAACATTCTTATATAGTATAATAAGAATGTTTGAATTTTAAAAATGAACCATGCACTTGCAATTGTAAAAATGTAATCCAGTTTCAGTAAAAAACATAAAAAATATGAGTTACAGTTACAAAATCATTTAAATTTAGAGACAATTACAAAACTTGTTACTGTTAACCGTTTTTTGAATTCAACATAAATTACATATAAAACAACTAGTATATAAAAAAGTAAAACCTTTTTTTTTTGTATCTTGGTGTTATGTTATATTTGTTTTTTGCTGGTGTTATTTATATTATGACAATTTTATAAAATGTAACTTGTCTCTATCATATGCTAGTAAACTATGTTCGATTAGTAATAAATATATTGAAAAGTGAATTTCAGTGGTCAAAACTGGTCAAAATTGATATTGATCTTTACGGATAAAACCACTGGTTTAAACCTCCTTGGTTAAAACCGATACAACCCTGTAAATTATAGTTGTATTTCATGTAGAAAATAGTTATTTTGCACCTCTTTTAAGTCATGAAAGAAAATAATTTTCCGTAAGTTTGATTTTTGTTTCATCTTACGAATATTTTAAAAAAGGCTTTCACTGTACATAGCATTGTTTAATATTTATCTTACTCATTCGTGTTAAAAATTATTGTAACATTAGTAATTAATAATCATTTTTAGAATAATTGACTTAATTCACCTAAAACAATGTCTGTAACAATCCACAAAGTTTTAAGCAAGTGTATTTGAATTAGTAAATATGAGAACTAAATTATTTTTTTCATATTATGAGCATACTGTTATATTGTTTCATTAAAATCTTTATAGAATCATAGTTTATGAATTATGTTGTATCTGTAGTAATATTTTCATCCAAAGCAAGCTATTATAATAATTAGAGCTCTCATACTAAATTAAACTATTAAGTATATGCTAAGTTGTCATTTTAACTGTGATAATAGTACTGATTTTTTAAAAGAAAAAATTAACTGGAGTACATTAAGTATGTAAGGCCCTAGCCAAAAATTATTTTCACAGGGGGACCAAGGGGAAAGACTTTGTCTTTTGTGAATGATACTTAAATAAGACTACAGGATTTCTTATATGTATGTATATTCCTAATGAGTAACGTAACATAATGTAGTTTTAAAATAACAAAATGATTAACCCTTTAACGGGCAGTGGTTTCGCTGCAAATCCACCTGTTAATACTTTTTTCCTCTTCTTTTTAAAAACATCTGAAGGATTTTTTTTTTCGATTTTCTGTGTTATTGACTCTTATGTAGCAATAGATAATAGAACGTAGCATAATTTATTTTTCCCTTTGAAATACATCAGTTTAAAATTTGTTTTACATGAAATCTCGTATTGCATTATCTTGAATTTGATTTTTCTCCTTGTGACTTCAAATAAAAATGCCTACACAAAACAACAATGAAAAATTGTGTAGTTATCTATTTATTACACCATTTTGATGTTAATTGTACATTGTTCTTCCACTATAATTAATTTAAAAAACTCTTGTTTTCATGCTGTAAAAGGGAAAAGTTTCACAATTACCCCCCCTCCCCTCAAGAAAAAAAAATCTTACCTACCAAGGGAATGTAAAATTTGTTTTCTTATGGTTCCCATTTATAAAGTTCAGAGACAACGTTTATAACCTAATGCCGTTAAATCGGAAAGAATTTTTAATCGTGACCTTTAAAGGGTTAAAAAATGATATAATGAACAAATTTAAAGCTTACAATAAGTAATGAAGTATCTTCACAATGAATTTAAAAGTAAAATTAACATTAAAATCCTTTTTTACATTTATTAGTTTAAATTTGTATCTGATTTACCTATATACCAAAATATAGTCTAACGTAATAAGTTGAAGCTGTTTTAGAAGATACAATCTGTGTTAAAATATTCACGATGGAGCACCTCAAACAGTAAACGATATACAATTATAGAAAATGATCTTGAGATAATGATCCTAGGAAATGGGAGTAGATAAAAGCCTGTGGTCTCGCAAGACATTTATGGCCAAAGCTGTCTCTTTCTGAGAACACTGTTTATGCACAGCTAGGCAGATGACACACCCACACACAGTCAATTTTCTTTCTACAAAATTTTGCACCCTTGCCTACGGCCTTGTAAGGATGTATTAAAATTTCTCAGTTTGTAAATTAAAGAGAGGGCTGACTTTATTGAGCTTATCAGAGTTAAGACTTTATAAAAGTTATCAGAATAAAAGATTCGATAGGAAAGGTTTGATAGTAAAATAGTGACATACCCATAAGAGGCAAAGAACGGGGAAGCTTGAGCTGCCTTTTCAAAATTCTGGAGACTACTGTATTGCATTCAGTCCTTTTTCAATCATAAATTTTTTTTAAAACTTCATACTTAATTAAAATTTAACACTAAAAAAATTTCAAATTTTAAAATTTTTATTCACTATTTTAATTTTAATATTTCTGTTTAATATACATTTATTGAACGTTTATACATTTATTGAAACAGAATACATTTATTGTTTTTACGTTTTATACATTTATTGAAACGTATTACAGAAGACTGTGTTTGGACTTTATATATGTATAAATTTAATTTTTACATAGTTTTAAATGGTAATACAGTGGACTCTGCTTAATGTGATCGCTGTTAATGTTATCAATCGCTTATTGTTATCGAAATCACTTGGTCCCGAATTTTTCCATTCATTTGTATGTTAAAATTATCGCTTTATGGGATCGTTACATCGGTTAATGTTATCAGTTTTCGAACCTCATTTCAACTGGCAATGGGATATTCACAATATATTCAGAATTAACCCATTCTTTTCTTTCCCTTCGCTGTTGTTTGAATTTCCGAGAAGTTTCTTCAAACCAAGGAAATGGGGAATGAACAAAGGAGTGGGATATTATACGTTCCTGGAATTTTTCAGAAATACGCACACCCTGCTGGTGGTCAATGGTTGTCAGATAAGCAGAAGGCAACACATTATTATCGGAACTGAGAAAGCAGCGTATGCACATTTTATGCCTTGCTCGCTTACATGCAGCTTGTCGATATGGAAGCCAGAAAGCGAAATGATTTACCATCAAAACAAAAAATAGAAATTTTAAATCGTTATGACAGGTTGATTATGATTACGAACAACTTATCAATGAGCTTTTTAGAAAAAAATAGTACAGTCAACAATTGATCATTTTTTTAAAATTATGTACACAATTCTTATTTTTCAAAGGATAATATACAGTACATAAATATAAGGTGTGTGTTTTCGTTTTATTTTGAAATTTAGTATGTGTAAATTAAAGGGGAGGGGGTAAATTTATCTAATTTTGCATATCGTTTATTGTTATTAATCGGTTATTGTTATCAAAATCACGGTGTCCCAAACTGATCACATTAAGTCCACTGTATTAAATATTTATAAATGCTATTTAATTTTTTCTAAATTTTATGGTTTTTGTTGGAAAATATAGAAATATCGGGGATAGGGACTTAGCCAGCTTGGCGCATCCCCTCTTGTCCCCTTAGACTAAATCCTGGCTACGGCCCTGAAAGAATACTAAATGAATATGTTAGTCTGTGGTTGCAAGCTGAAGTACTTTAATGCTTGGTCAAATAGCAGAGGAAGCATTGTTCCCTTTGTTATGCAGTCATTAGCTTTGTAATTTAATTTGATTATGGCTTTGATCCAAGCACAGCATAGAGCGGTATCAAAGTCGATGCTTAAATTAAAAGAGGATACAATGAATGTTTGTAATATATTGTTCAGGAATTTTTCAGAAAGACAATGTAGAAGGTTTTAGTTCGTGATGCTTCGCAATTTTGAGAAATAGGAAAATATAATTAAAAAGTCGGGAATAAATATTTTATGTAAATAAAGCTTTTCATTTAAACATGTTGAGACCAATGGATTTTCGTGTATTATAAATATTAGTATAATTACCGCATGCTAGAAAACATACGTCCATACATGAAATAGTCGTCCTATTTTTATATGAACGCATATAAAAAAGTTGAATGCTATAAAAGTGGTTTTTCCCATGCTTTTGTTTGTAGTATTTTTTCTGGGGTTTCCTGATAAACTTTGTAAAATGTTATTATAAGAAAGGAAAGATTGCCATTCTATGTTAGCAAAATTTCCTTTGAAATAAGTTATTTATATCTAGAAATGTTATAAAACCACAGTGAAATTTTTATAGTTATTTTAAATCTTGAATTGAGATATTATTTATTCAACGAGAAATCTTTAGTAACAACCTGCTCCATTTCTTTTAAAATTTTAAGTTCTCGAGATATGCCAAGGAAACTATAAATAAATGAATTACGCGTATCCATACACTAAATTTAAATGGTGTATTTTAAAAAAAATTAAACTGGTTATAAAAAGCCGTATGTTTATGAAATATTAATTTATTAGAAACTAATTTTTTTGTCCACAGCTAACAGAAATAAAACCTCTTACTTATTTTGATGCCCACACCCCAAAATTAATCTTTGTCGGACGATGACTGAATTGTTAGGGTACTGATCTTTGGTCCGAGAGATCATGGGTTCAAATCCCACTGTGGCATTGATGTTCGTAGCCGTTTGAAATCGGCTCTAAGATGTCCCGGTCTCATTAGTTCTCGTTGCAGAAATGTAAACCATAGCTCTCCAAACCAAACCAAATTAATCTTTTTATTGTACGTATGTGGATATGGTTGGGTTATGGTATATTATATATAATATATAATACCATATTTTCCTTGCATGCATTCGTTGAGTAAATTTACATTCTCCGAGTAGGTCCTTTACGGAAACAAACACCGCTTTAAAGTGTACTGGTGCATGTAATGTTTTTAAAATATATTTCATTCATAAGGTTTTACTATCTTACTAAAGGAGGAGAAAGACACTGTTTACGGTGTTGTTTATTTCAAGCACGAAAGTTTTTAGGGCAGTAATTCAGCCCTAAATATTTAGGAGAAAGGCAATTGGGCACACTTAGGCTTCAAAACCTACATCGAAAGTGCCTCAGTTTGAGGAAGTCCGTAGACAAGTACCTGGCCGTAACACTTGGCACGCGTTGTCAGACTGTTGCCAAATTACCGGCTTGCCTGATCATGAATGAAACTGCGTCTTAAAACAAAAGTCGGCAAGTAAAATCTTGAAACGGTTGCGCAATCTTGTGTTTCTTTTAGCATTTGATACTTCCGTTAAGCTGCGTGAAGTTAACTTTCAAGTTTGCTCGGAGTTATTTTCATCCATCTGTTCGGCACATGTTTGATTATTTTCATTTCAGAACCCAGATCCATGTGTTGGATTGTAAACGTTTTTAATATTTGGCTTTTAAAGGCGCTTTGTTAGATTTACATTTGAGCCTTTTTAAAGTTTTCAAAAATTTACTCTAGGTAAAAGAGAAAATGTTTAGCGTCAAGATAATAAAAAATAATGAATGAATATAGCGAATATTTCTCGTACATTTAAATGTTCTTTTAAACAATGCCTTGGATATGGTGAAATCAGTTTAAAATTATTACTGCTTTAAAAAAATACCCATTTCCTGATACATATACATGACACGTTTAGCAGACTTAAACTAAATTTAATGATTAGTTAGTAGGATAATACAAGATGCTATCCGAAAGCTCCCGGACTTGCTGGAAGAAACAAGCTTTAATTAAACTTCTGTATTGTTGGTTTCCATACTTAAAAAAAGAAGTCGCTTTGTTAATAAGATAAGCCCATCCCATGTCTTTTTGCACCCCTCGAATTCGAAATCACATTTTTCCCCCCAATGCTGTCAAGGACCGCCTGCGATTCTCTTTGAATTTACGACACAGTTGCAAAACGTCCTCCTTCCAGTTTCATTTTCAGTTTTTCGAGTAATGCAAAATCATAGGGAACATGATCTAGTGAAGAAGGTGGGTGTAGGATAACATCTCTTGTCATAGGTTTGAAACCGAGCGCCAGTCCACAACTGTCCGAAAACAACATTGTCTTGACGAAGCCAGTCCCCATCACGCCTAAGTTCAGGTCTTTTCCGTGGCACAGCTTCTGTCAAACGCTTTAGAACTTCACTTTTACAATCAGAATTAACTGTAACATTAGGTGGCAGAAATTCTCTGTATCAGTTTCCTATTCCATTTTTATCTGTTTTGCTCGGACTAAACGCTTGTTATCTTTAAATGAATGAAAACCCTCCTTGAAACACGAGTGCTATTTAAAAACTTGTAAGATATAAAGCTTCATCACTAAAAGCCGTAATAAGCATTTCATTTCAAGAGTTACATTGCAGATTTACCAAACTTGATACAAGATGAGTCAACACACGCTGCTCGGTTTTCCTGTTCATTTCAAAATCGTAGACAGTTGAACAACCGAGGTTGAAAAAAAATTGCGAGCTCACAACTTGCAATGAAATGAGCAGAAGATGAATTGATGAAAATAGAGCAATCTGATTTTTACCGTCTTTCGACCCCATTTTCACAGAGACAATCGCAATAATATAGGTCCAGAAACTTTTCGATACTACGTCGTCTGTTCTCACAACTAATTGAATTGGAGTAAAAAGTACTCTAAAGTTATTCATATGGTACCACAGTTTATTTCTATTATGTTAGTTCTGCCTAAATTCATGAGCATTAGAATAGGCTTATGTATAGACTCAGGGGCAGCTGTAGGGTCTGGCAAACCGGATTGTTGCACTGACTGGCATGTTTTAGGGGCAGCATTTTGTCTCCATTTGTAAAATACTTTATTAGGAAAAAATTGTATACAAATATTCAAAAAATTTTAATTCTTTCTAGCTTGGAAGCCTGCATCATTTATTATTTCTTTAGATTCAATTGTGTGCAACTAATGCAAGTAAAATGAGTAAGATAGGAGTATATATATTTTTACTCCTTGTACAAAGTAAAAGGAAGTATCTCGGTCACGATAAATTCGTGATGAAAGTTTAAAAATTGAAGCTTCCATGTACGTACATACAGACGCAATGACGTTGCGAAGAGGAGATGTGGGGGTTGTAAACAACCTCTTATGAGGATTGCTGTATTATATATTGATGTATTATATATGCAAAGATTCCTGTAATAAATTAAAGCTATAAGTTTAATCGGGAAAATCCAACACCTATGAAAAATTCAGTACGTCCCTGCATAGGTCTCACACTGAAACTGTTAAAAATTCAGATAGTCTTAATTAAAACAAGTATTTCCTGTGAAATCTGAGCACTGAAATTTGTGATCACAATACTTCTCTTTGTATAAAGAAGAAAAACAATTGGAAATTGCGCATTTTTTTGAAAAATTATAGTTTTCTGTAATATTGAATGCAAATAATATATGGATGAATGAATTGAATGTAAATAATTTATGGATGAATGAATTGAATGTAAATAATTTATGGATGAATGAATTGAATGTAATTCTGAATCGGATATTTATTTTCTGTATTGAATGTTATATGTACTGTAGCATATGTAATACGACGCCTTACTTTTATACATTTACTTCTTGACCGAATATCTTAAGCATTCAGTGGATGAAATTAAGTCGAATTTTTTTTTTTAGTGGCATTAACTAAAAATTAATTTTATTTAGTTGCATTAACTAAAAATTAATTCTATTCAGTGGCATAGAATTTATGTGTGGTGATAGGAGGCTAATATTCAAATTGTACTTTAGTTTTAAACTCTATAACTTAAGAAATCACGTTTTTTATTATTATTATTTTTTTACTGAAAGCTAGCGAAAAAAGTTACCATCAGTTTAAAAGTTGTTCTCTGCAAAATATTGTATGTTCACTTGCAGTTATCCGAAATTTTTTAGAATCACGTTCTTAAAAAAATCTCTTTATAAAACAGGACAATATTTATTAGCGATTGTTTTTTAATATTTTTTCCACAAATCATTGTTCTTTAAAATATGTTAAAGGTAAAACATTGGATAGGATCATCACTGACACCATAATTAAGATGTTGATTAGTTTTCCTTTAGTTTATAACCACAAAATTTTAAGACCGTTAGCAGTATTGTTTATATTCCAAAACACTGATCATTCCAAAGTTTAAACTTGATGGAAAAAATAAAATTTCTTAAACACAAAATGCTAAAATGCCAATTTACATCAAAAGTTGGTGATCAGTTTGAAATAATTTCTGGACGTATTCATAAAGTAGCGACAAATTCTTTCGTATTTTAGGAAGAGTGCTATTTTAGCTTAAATCTTGTTCCGGTTGCATTACTACCCACTTGTCATTGAAAATTACGTTTCTGATACAGCTGAATTATGCAGCTGCCAGAGCATTGGTTATTAGATGCCCTGATTCTAATCTGGGTTTGTGTAGTTGATCATTACTCAATTCAGTTTTAATTATCTAAGCTAATTGGTGAGCGGAAAGCCAATTGATGCTAATAATTTAAATATGCCTTATGTGTTTAAGACAATGAATGTCTCCAATCTTAATTGTATATAAATGTTTTAATTTGGGTAATGCAATTTAGTTTTCCTTTGGATTAAATATTTTACAACTTTTAATGAGTCACATTTGTAATCTTATATACAATTTATGTTTCTATGCATTAATTTTGCGTTCTGATAATTTTTGAGAATTGTTCCTTTAAATGATTATATATCAATCATAAAAGTTTATATGTTTATTTGATTAATATATAATACAAAGCTTGTAATGGCTAAAATTATTTTTTAAATATATTAGGTTTTAAGTTTTACAATTTTAATAATTTATATTGACTGATGCTAGTATAATTCGTGAAAATGGTACAAACTAATATTACATGAGCTTATAAATGAAGCTAAAATCTTATTTCACTACAATGATAGATATATATTCCAAGAAGCGAATTATTTTGGTTATTTCACCAAAAAACTCCATGATTTTATCCTTGTTAGTTTTCCGGTATTAATAATACGGAATAAATGTTTTGATTTGGTTTGTAATAACGTATATAATTCATAAAATAAAATTCTACGTAATAATCTGAAATTATAACTTAATCGTCTTAAAAATACTATTTTCAATGCTTAAATTGAGTTTATTGCATTTCTAAGAGGGGAAAAATGACCTTTTGATTTTCTGGAGGTGGGCTTCCCGGTAGATTCTAAGGCGTAACGAAGTGGTTCGGGGTGGGGTTATTCCAACCCTCTTTCCGAAGGATTGCTGATGCTGTATAAATTTTAAGCAATGAGTTAAAGTGGGCGAATATTTCTCGCCCACCGATAGGTAATATTGTAAGTGCTATTATTATAATGCCGAACGATGGCCGATTGGTTAGGGTGCTGGGCCTTCGGTACCGGAGTTCGTGGGTTCGAATCCCACATTGGCATGGATGTTCTTAGCCGTTCGGAATCGGCTTTAAGCTGTAGGTCCCGGTCTCATTAGCCCTCGTGTTGCAAAAAGTAGACCGTAGCACTCCAAACCAAACCAAAAGCTATTATTATAACAGATACTGTTATTCAAAATGCCATAAGAAATGCCGTCATGCCTTTAGAAACTGCTAACTTTTTTTTTCATTTACTATTTTGGAGTTGACAATAGTTTTTCTTTACCATTACATATGTGAGTTAAATCTTTTTCTAAATAATTTATGTGAATTTGATACATAAACTGCTGTATGAATCAAATGATTCATACTGCATTTACACAACGCACTGTGTAAATCATATATGCTTTCCATGCAAATTACTCAATAACACACACAAATAATAAAAATGTTTCTAAGGCAAATCTTAAATTTTTTTTTGTTTGTTGTTGTTGACATGTTTAACGCGTTCTCCCAAACCCGGAAGAATAACTTTAAAGTATTTTTTTATTCTTACGTAGAAATGTATTCATGCATAAAATAAGCTCTTTTAATCATCATGTATCTTTCACATTAGCATTGCTTCATTTGTTTCTTGAAGAAAGCTGTTTTATTTTCGTGCAGATCTCTTCGGGGAAATAAGTCTGCTAAACCCCGTCTCAATTTTTAATAAATATAGTCTGCTTATTTTATAGTCCCTTTAGAGTCTGCCTATTTTTATCTCTCTTGTGTGGTCTTTAAAAACTATTTTGGATTCGCGCGTCTAAGCATTTAGCTTTAATTTTTTTTTCTTTGTCCCCAACTCCCTTCAAGTACGTGTCAGTCTTAAATTTTTTCATTTTATTTGTTTAGGGCAGGTGTTTGAAGAACAAACTTATTTTTTCTCCTTTGATATTACTCAGTTTGCTGTCTTTACCGCTTTGGATAGATCTCAATTGTGAAATAATGCGCCAGTGTTTGTTATGTAGGAGTTGAAAAAAAAAATGCCACGTTTATAATACATCTACCCTACGTAGAGTAAGGGTAAACTTCAGGGTTGACAAAAACCCGGGTTTTTTTCAGAAAACTCCAACCCAGTGGGTTTTTTTTTTTTCCGGGTTTTATGAGGGTTTTTTTTTTATACTTTAAAGGGTTTTAGATGCTTTTTTTGGGATTTGAAAAGTATTCAGGTTTTTTGTTATGTAAGAGGACAGGATATATAATTAATTGTATGATTAAAATAAATTTAAAATGTTAATAACTTTTTAAAAATTAATTTGTCATAGATAAGTATTTAATAATCACATTTATTGTAGTTGTATCTATATAAGAGGAAAAATTAAAAAACAATTTCATAGAAGTTTAATGTTTGTATTTAGAATTTTACATACTAATTTAGTTTTATATTACCAAATCATATCCTTGTTTTAAGATAACAGAAAATCGGTCAATTGTTTGTATGAACAAGTTTTTCCCTTATATCATAACAGCTGATAAAGAAACTTATATCACTGACTGGATAACATTTAGAATAAGTTGTATATAATATAGAAAGTTCTTGTAATTTATGTTCTTGTAAGTATACTCAAGCCCTGTGGGTAATTCTTTTTTATCCATATTATTTCTTTTTAATATCGTCTGAAAGACGTCAGTTTTCTTCATCTTGGCAGAAATATTGGTTGTTTTGGTTTTTAATTGTTTCTATAATTTTTTCATTGTATTTGTCATACAGATAACTATTTTTCCCTGAAAATTAAGTTTTTGTTTTTTCTAGCAGTTTAGACCTCCTCAAATAAAAAAAAAAATTCTACGTTCATTGTCAAAGATGAAATATGTAATATATATTATAGATTTAACTCAATATTTTTATTTGTTAAATATGTGGAATTTTAAATAAAGATTTTGAAAAAAACCTACTTAGGTTTTTTCAAGTGGGTTTTTTAAAAAACCTGCCGGGTTTTTTCAAGTTGGACAAATCAAGCTAACCCTGGTAAACCTTAACCCTGTTAAACACTGTAGAAATGTAAAATTTCCTTTGTTTTTGAATTACTACAATATTTATCGTCATGTTTACAAAATGGCTTCAATCAGTAATGTAAACAAAGTGATCAAAAGCGAGATCTTCGTCCAGAGACGATTACAAAAGTTGTAGGTCAGTAGTAACCCCTCCAACTCTTGTAATCGAAATTGTCGAAATCTGAATTGTAATCCAACTTACCAGAAAGGTGTAATAATTACAATTGTTAAAATCGCTAACTTTAACGTTGATCACTAATGTTAATTATAATTTTACAATTTTTCCTATTTATTTTCGGAGAAATGTTTTCAATGCCGTAAAACGAAGTATACAACCGGATATGGGTTTCAGTCATGGCCTGGTGTGATGTGAAAGAAGAACTGCAGACTTTTTCCACTGATATATTTTCGTAACATCGGTTGAATGGGTTCCTACTTCATTCTTAGGGACGGGGTGAACTGTGATATGTCATTGACATTTTAAGAATATGAAAAAGCTTCTGACTTGAAAAATTCTCTAAAAATCATAAAATCTATCGCCTGCAGCGTTCATCCATTCAATGTTTGGAATTTCTTAAACTGGCCACTTGAGCTCTATAAAGTTTTAATTACTTGGATCCATTTCTTGAGAATGTAACCTGTAGATCCAGTAGTCAGTTTGAAGTAGGGGACACACGGAGTGTTCGCCCTTTATCATAGATTTTTTAGACAGGGTTTTGGTTCCTAAAGCCGCTCCTGTATTAAATGATAGTTACAAAATACGACAAAGATAGCCTGTCTTGTATACAAACAAATCAAAGAAAGCGGAGGAGGGACAAATTGGATGTATCTATAAATGCAGTTGATCTGATAGTTATTTAGGAATCCATCGAAGAAATGATTGTTCCTACCCAAACCATCTCCAACGTTAACCCTTTCGAAGGCCGTAGGAAGATTACTTCCCACTTACATGATCTGACAAAATACACCCGTGGGAAGCGCAAAACCCATTATAATATATTAGCCCTGCTATTATAACTATGGGAAGACTGATTCTCGCTTCAGTTTTGCACTGTCATCTATTGCTTGATCAATTGAATATAATTAGCACTTCTGTTTTGAAAGTTTGAAAACTTTGTGAAATAAAGGGCCCACGAAAGGGTTAAAAACATCCTGTAGGGGGGGGGGTCGAGGAAAGCCCCCGATGAAACACAAATATTTTCGCTGAGCATCCGATCTTTAAAAATAAATAAATTCTTAACACAAATAATTAATCTTCCTAGTTTGTCAAAATTTCACAAAATTCATTAAAAAAAAAAAAAAAATCGATGGAACTGAAATATTTGGACGATGGTTGTGGGACAAAGAATTCTGGAACGAGGGATGCGGGGAAAATATTGGTTCTATTGAAATAAATTCTTGAGAATGGAATCGAACGATCAGTTTAAAAAAGCAGGATCGAGGCTGCTCTGTATATATTAACTTGAACTCTTATCATTTTTTACTTTTGCAAATGTAATTCTTAAGTATTGCTTTTGTTCTTGAACAACATCAAAGCTCTGCTTTGTTTTTGAATGCCTGTATGACTGTATCTTGAGGCATTCAGGCTGTTTCACTATGTCTTGCATTAATTTTTTAAAAATGTTTTTTAAAAATTTAACATAATTGAAGTATTGACTAATTTTAAGGAGCTGATTAATTTTATTTTCGTTTCTGTTTGTTTCTTTCTTTTCTTTATTTTTTATAACTAACTTTATAACCCTTTATAACTTTTAAAAAATAAAATTAAAAGTTTGAGTTTTAGAAACTGAAATGTCAATTTTCTCTCAAAATCCATCCTTTTCAATCAAAAGATATCCATGATTATACTAAACCCTGGAAAAGTTCCCAGGAGTTAATCTGGAATTTCAACTCCACATGTTAGTCTTTAATTGCTTTGAGAGGTGCACTCCACATGGAGTTTAATAAAAAATTTGATTATCAAATAATGCAAAGGGATTTTTTTAATAAAAAATAATATTGCCGTAGTTCTGAACAAACCAGATCCTTGGAAAAATGTTATTGCAAATTGATAAATTTAATCGCCTGCTCTTAAGTGGGGAAAATATTGCTTGAAATAATGACTTTAAATTCTAGAAAAGGGTAGAAGGAGTGGATTTCGAATGTTGCTAACCCTAACTCAACAAAAATCCAATATGAATGTTTCTGTCCATTCCAGATACAACCGCTTTATACACTCATGTCCATAAATTAAGGATAATGAAGTTCAGGCAATGAAAGAGACAAAAGCAAAACAAATTTGACTTATTTGTAAAGTCTATTTATTAAACAAAAGGGAAAGAGCAAAAAAAAATGCTATATGTTTGACATAATAAAAATTGCGATTTTTACTCCCTGGAGCAAATTTCAAAAAAGAACCTATTTACAGAAAACAGTATAACATGGTTAGTATGATGGTTAATACGGAGTATATCTCCCGGACGATGCAATACAAGCGTTACAACGTCTACGCATGCTGAGTATCAGATTATCAATCTGATCTTGGGGAAAATTACACCACTCATCAAGCAATGCCCTCCGAAGTTGCGATAGACAGTTGGGAGGGGGTTGACGGGCTGCAATTCGTTGGCCAAGCATGTCCCACACATGCTCTATTGGATTCAAGTCCGGTGAGTATGCTGGCCAATCCATACGGGTGATATCCTCCGATTGAAGGCATCCGTCTACAATGTTTGCATGGTAAGATCGGCTGTTGTCATCCATATACAGAAATTCAGGACCCATGGCGCCCCGAAACAAACGTACATGTTGTTCCAGAATGACATCCCGATAGATGTGTCCTGTCATTGTTACACTCTGAACATGCAGGTCAGTTCTGGAACCAAGAATAATTCCTCCCCAAACGAGCCATCCTGCACCACCATAACGGTGTCATTCAATGGTGTTCTCTTGGTGGTAACGGGTACCTGGCGCACTTCATATGAAAGTCCGGCGAGAATCAGAATGTAAACTGAACCTGGACTCGTCGGAAAACATCACACTAGACCACTGTTGCGGTGTCCACAATCCATGCTCTGTAGCCCAGCATAATCGCAGGCGACAGTGAGTTGTGGTAAGGGGAACACATCTGACAGGCCTACGAGCATATAGACCAATGTTCCCTAAGCGTCTGTTCACGGTCTGCCTTGAAACTGTCGTACCGGTAGCTGAAGAGAGCTGACGAGACAGGTCTGATGCTGTGCTCCGTCTGTTTCTTTTGGCAGTAACTGCCAAATACCGGTCATCATTTGGCGTAATAACTCGGGGGCGACCTGTGCTGTAACATCTACTCACATTACCATCATGTTTGAATCGTTGCCAAAGCCTGGAGATGACACTCTGGGCAATTCCAAGTTCCTCGGATACTTCCTGCTGGGTATGTTCACATTCCAGTCGTCCGATAATTCTACCACGTAAAAAATCATCCAAATGCTTCCTTTGTGCCATAACTATGCGGTTATTGCACTGAAAGGCTTTTAAAGCGCTTGTGAACAATTTTACTTCTTTGCTACCATTCCTTATATACCCCTTTCATTCACTCTCGTCATTGTGACGTACTATCCGCGCCATCTGGTGGTTTCCTGCAATTTGCATATTCTTCTTCAAGATGTGTGTGATAATTCTACAGGTGAAATTTTTATTTTAGAGCTCAATTTCTGTGTGATTCTGAATTATCCTTAATTTATGGACATGAGTGTAAATTCAAGGACAGATGGTCAGATAACTTAGGCTATTATTATATAGTGGATTTTTCAAGCTCTACACATAAAATTCTTTGTCGGATTTGATTTGGGACAAACATAATTTTTTTTTAATATTTCAGTGTTTTTTAACATGTTACTACAAATACTAATGTAATCCTTAATCAGCTCTTAACTTATATAATCATATCTTGTAAATTTCTAATAAACAGTAAAATACTGTTATACTAGTATTGGGTCTTTTAGCTATTCATATAATCTAGTTAGTAATGTTGAATGCATAAACATTATAAGGCATGATTATTGATAGTTTAACCATTGAAAGTTTTTAACATTATTTTAAGAAGTTTCATATTTTAATGCTCTTTTGAGTTGAGGTATTTCATCTAAATACCTTAATATGTTAAAATTTATAACTAATTTTTATTCTGTGTAAGCTTAATTTATTAATCTGTTGATGCTTTCTTTTAGATTCCATCTTCAGTTTTAAAGAATAAGAATACTAATGCAGCATACAGTCGCCATCGAGTCCACAAAAATAGAACTTTAGTATTTGATGATTTGCGTTTTGCTATTTTACAAGGAAATATTGAAGAAACAAAGAAACTTTATGAATCCAATGGTTAATATTTTTACTGTAATGTATAACATTTTTTCTAGATTAGTATACATCCTAATGTAATGAATTCTATTGTGCATGTACTATAAATAATCTTTAATGGGAAAAAAATATTTGCATTTAAGAAAAAGGGTACTTAAAGAAAATAAAATCGAGTATTTTCTTTCACATTTTAATTTAAAAAAGTATATTAGTTAAAAATATTTAAAATTTTTAATTTATATTTTATTACAGTTGAACCTTGAAAATCCGGACCTCTGAAATCTGCACATTTTTCAGATTTCAGCTTTAATTTTTAATAAAACTTTAATTGAATGAAATTTTTACATTTCTCATGAAAAGTAGTTAAATTCTTTTGTATGAACATACATTTTTGGCTTAAAAATACTGTCACATGACATTACAATTAAATAAATACTCCCCCCCCTAGTGAGTAGCAATTTTTGTTTTATATGCCACCCTTTCAAAATAAAATGAAATGTATACTTTCAAAATCGCAGGTCCCAAGAACCTGTAAGTTCTAAATATATATATAAGATAAAATTGTTTGAGTTCCTATCAAAATTAAAATTTATATAATAAATGTTTTATTGTAGTTAATATATAAAACAGAAACAAAATTAATAATTGATTTTAATAACAAACCAATAAAGAAGCAATCAGAATCCCATGTGAATGTATAACAGAAGTCTAATCTAATGGACTGCCTGACAACTCAAAAATTATACTGTTACTTGACAGTTGTTCTGCACATCCAATTGCCAAGGTTTTGAACAAAGAAAATGTTCAGGTTTTATTTCTCTTTCCAAATTGCACATCTTTAATTCAACCCATGGATATGGGAATTTTAAGAGCTTTAAAGTGTCATTATGAAAATGATTTCTTGCATCGGATGGTCAGTTCTGTGAATCACTATCACCAAATTTGTCTGAAGTTTTAATGTTAAAAATGCAATTTATTGTGCTGCAAATGCATGGAGTAATCTAAACAAAGAAATCTTGCATCATTCATGGCACAATTTGATGTCCACAATAATATTTTATGGTTATGAGGAAGATGAACAGGAATTTGAAGGATTTCACGCTTCTAAAGATAAAGAAGTATTTTCTGATCTTCTTTCATATTCTAAGCAAAGTACGTCAGGCATTTCATTGAATGTTGACAATATCATTGAAGTTATTCATGCTGATGACGAATCGCTGATCGTGAACAAACTGACTGACGATGAAATTTGCAAAATGGCATTGGATCATGTTAGAAAAAATGACAGACAGTAAGCAATGATAAGAAATTAGAGACAAAAATGCCTATTGATGATATAGTTGATAACCTCAATAATGCTATTAAAGGCATTGAGCAAAGGGGTTTTATTAATGAACAAGATATTATGTGTGTATATAAAATAAGAGAGAAATTAAACTGCCATAAACGAAAATCGATGAAGCAATTATCTATTACTGAAATGTTAAAAAAAAATAGAGTAAAGCTTTGTCATTTTTTTAACTATGGATATTTTGAAATTATTAATTAATGTATGGTAATATGTAATGTAAATTATATTTGTAAATTTTTTTAAATGTATAACTAATTTCTTGTTTTGGTGTATTTTTTTAATTGGCTAATTTTATCTTCATTTATGCTCATGGAAACAAAAATACAGTTTTGTTCTTTGCTATATTACCAATAAAAATTGGCTTTTAACATACCTCTAAAATCCGGAAAATTCCAAAATCCACAAGTGCTGCAGTCACGACTGTTCTGGATTTTCGAGGTTCAACTGTACTGGGTTGTTCATATTTTAAAACTATTTATTTTTATAATCTGTAAACAAAATTGGGATATCTGAATATGAAATAATATTTCAGGACCCAGGTGTTCTAATCTGAATATTATTATTTCTATACTTTAGTTTTTAAATGTTTCAAAATAATATTGTAAACCTTTCATTACTAAATGTATTTCTTAGCATCACTTATTAATACGTAATTTTTATAGAATACAAACTTACTATTTTGTTGATAAATAGGAAAATTTATTCATTTTTAATTCATTTTTATTTTTACATATTGTATCATTGTTTTTTAAACAGGTATTCAAACAGACACAATTTTAAAATCTGGCTGGACTGGGCTGATGCATGCATGCACTTGTGGCCATGCAGATATTGTGGAGTACTTACTTCAGAGAAAGGCAGATCCGAACTTTCATTACGGTTAATATTTTATTTTTATATCTTTACATGTATATTATTATAAGATTAGTATCTTTTTTAATCCTATTTTCTTTTCACTCATCATCCATTTTAGGGACATCCATTTTTGGGCATCCCATTTTAGGGACATGTAAAAAGTTTTTATAAAAGTTTGCCTTTTCTTGGAATTTTTCATTTTCATTGAAAGTTTATGGCATTCCTATAAACAATCTCCAATTTTTTAAGTTTCTACTGTTTAAAATATTGTTATTTGGTTTAACATTTTAGGATATTTTTAATCCCCTACAAATATTTGCATTATCTGAAATCAAGATAAATAGCTGTTTCTTTTATAAAACTTCACTTTAGATGACTGGTTACAAATAGTAGCAAAATAATTTATCATTTTTCTTTTAATAAATAACCCCCTATGATGTTTAAGTTTTCAGCTAATCACTAATGAGAACAGTCTGTATTACTCACAGTTGCATAAATTTTATATTTTGCTAACACCTAGAAGCCCATTTATAAATAGATAATCGTTAGAAATGAAGCAAGCATTAATTGGTTAATAGCTTATTTTTTTCTTCATATAAAATTTGTATTATGTTTTATTAGTGATTATTTGATATTGTTTTTATTTAGATATGTTTACTCCTCTTATGGCTGTGTGTATATCAAAAAAAGAGGAAGATAACCTTCTCCAATGCTGCTCTTTACTGCTGCAATATAATGCAAGTGTCAATGTATATGAAAGGTTTGAACATTTTTGAGAAAAAAAAGCATGTTTCTTTAATTTTAATGAACATATTTTACTATCTAAAATTTTGTTTTATTTATACTTTCTTTTAGCACTTAAATATGCCAATTTATAGATATGGTATTAAAAATATCTACAATTTTTAATATCTGCAATCAGTACCATAGTAAAATTTGACAAAATTTCCTGCTTAGGGCAGATGACAAATTTGCTGCTTCTACCCCTTATATAATATATTATTATATATAGGTTCATTCACTCCTTAATTTTTCATGCTGCCCCTTTATTTTTGAACAGATTAATTTTCTTAAAACCAGTCTAATTTGAAATAAACCACTAAAAGTGACAGATGAGTATATAGCATTTCTAAGAAATTATATTGTATGGGCCACAAAATGAGGTTTTAATATGATGTTTTAATTCTGCCACTTTAGGATGTTCTTCTCCTGAAGATATTTTGAGGGAATTTTTTGAAAAATCATTAACTCTTTCTTAGTTTCTGCCAATGGTTCACAAATATCTCTCAATTGGAGTTTTCAAGGTCAAGGTAATTGCGTTTAACGGAGTACCTAGCGAAGTGGAAAGTCTTCACTTTAACCTCCAAACGTAAAACAGATCAAAACATCAATTTAAGCCTCTAGGCAAAAAGTTATCCAAATTTAATACACTCCAGCTCACAAGGAAGCGAGGAGGTGAGAACGTTCTCATAAAAAATTATGATTAATCAACACATTGTCTAATTAGGGGATAATTAGATAATTAGACTGAACCTTGACTATGACCAGTAGGTATGGTTAACAGCAATGCATAGTATTCAATACAATGTAAAGCTCAGAATTTATAAAAATACACAAAAAAAGTTAAAGGGACTATAACAAATGCAACTTGGTACAGTAACTAATAATATATAAGCAAAAAGTGATGACACTAACAAAAAGATATATTTTTGTATTTTACAAAATTTTAAAATTTTTATTAAGCATTTTTTTTCAATTTTTTAATGATATAAAACAAGACAGAACATTACTCAAAGTACAATTATTTTGTACTTTGAGTAATGTTCTGTCTTGTTTTACTAGAGCAAAGTAGCAGAATGATAAGAAAAACCCAAAATATTAAAAAAATAAAAATAAGAAATAGCCAAAAAGTATAGAAAACATTACTTCACTAATAAAAACAGCAAAATACAAAAAATTAGGCATGAAAACCTAGAAATGTATTTTTAAGAAAATTTTGAAAAGTCCGTGTCTTCACGGGACAGAACCATTAACCTTGGGAAAGCAAGCCAAAGCAGGCGGACACGCTACCAAACATGCCACACCCACACAGTGCACAGAGACAAAAATGCCAAGTAAAGCTAAAACCGAAAGTGAGATTCTCCCCTCCTTCGCTTAGAAGGAGGGAGTGCCATATCGGGATGATATAGCAATACTCTTGAATTGGAGCTTTTAAAAAGCATTACAAAAAGGATGTGCAATTTGCAACTTACAAGCATTGGTAGTTTAGAACTGTAAATGTGCCTGCACTAGTAGTTGTTGTTTCCATATTTTATGTAATGCTTCTGGGAAATAGGCATTATCTACTAATTCTTGCTTTACTGTTAGTTAGACTGAATTAGCTATTTAAAGAATCTTTTGTGAGGAGGAACAGTTCAATTCAAAATTTAAAAATGAAGTGACTTCCTGTAAAATTTTCCATATTGGGAGGGTAATCAAAATTATAAATCTGAATAAGTTGCTGTCAACTTTAATTTTTTTTTCTCTGAAGTCTCTTTCTCAAAGAGTCTTTGATTTTCACTTTTAAAAACCTGTATGAGCCATGTTATAGTGATAAAATTTTCCAGAGCAACGTAAATATTAATTTGCAAGATATAAAAATTTATGAGGTCCCATATTCTACTCTGAATTTTAAAGTTGTTGGTCTACTTTTTTTAATTATGAAATTAAAGAATTTACTCTATGAAAATTGCAAAATTTGTGATTGTTAAAGAGCAAGTTATTTAATTTAATCCAAATTCATCTGTAACTAGCATTATTACCTGGTGTTGTACGTATATTTAGATGATGAAATTGTGTATGCATACCATTCAGTTATTAAAATTCCTGTGTTGCGACTGCTATACTTTTTGTTCATATTACAATTAAATTTTAATTATAATACAAATTAAGCAAAAAATTAATGTATTATAATTAAAAAATATGACATTTATTGTTTTATATATAATACAAAATATTACTGAAGAATACATACCAACTCAAAATCAAACCACATAATGTTTAAAAGCATAGTTCAGGGTTAATCTTAGATATATGAAGAAACCTTTGCTGTTGTTTAACTCATGTTTTTGATTTTGTTTGTATAGACTCTGTAATTGTCATTAATAATTATACAAATAACACTTATTTGTATTATTGAATCAAATGATAAATTATACACGGCCTCCACCGGTATACATTGTGCAGGAAACAGCATTGGAATTAGGCGCATGCAAGATGCCTTGCAGTTTGGAGCTCTCTGATTTCGAGAAAGGTATAATTACCGGGCATCCCAAATGTGGTCTATCCTTAAGGGACATATCTAGCGATCTAAAGTACTACATAATCGACAGTGGCCTATATGATTAAGAAGTGGAAGGTGAGCGGTGATTGTCGGAATGTGCCCTGAGTTGGCAAGAGATAGAGACCGACAAGTGCTGTCCAGAGAAATTTGGAAGAACCGTACCCAACCGATGGCCCTCAACCATGAGAAGATTCAACAGGAATCCATAATTATTGTTTCAGTGAATACCATCTGTAAGGAAGCACTTCTGCTTAGTTTTTATGGTCATGCTGCTGCCCATAAGTCAATGATCACAAAGTCCAACTGCGCTGCTCAGATAATGTAGTGCAAAGCACATCAATATTGGACCATAGATTAATGGTCCAATATAGGTCCATAGATCAGTGCAAACAGGTTCTTTGGAGTGACAAATCAAGGTTCACCCTTTACCATTCGGATGGCAGGGTCTGGGTCTGGCATCTGCCTGGAGAATGTCTTCTGCTAGAATGCATTGTGCCAACAGTCAAGTTTGGCATAGGTAGAATTATAGTTTCTCTTGGTATGGACTGGGACTCTTGCTCCCAATTCATGATAAGCTCAACAATGCCTACTGCACTATTTTAGATGACAATGGGCTTCCTACGTTGTGACAGTTTTACGGGTTGGACCCCTGTTGCTTTCAGGACGACAATGCCAGTTGTCATGTTTCGAGGTTAACCAAGGCTTGGTATGGTGCCAATGGAGTTCATCGAATGAACTGGCCTGCCCAGAGCCCAGACCTGAACCCTATCGAGAACCTCTGGGACGAGTTGGATCGCCAAATTAAGGGGTGCACTACCCGTCCAAAATCGGTGAAGGAACTTGTATGTCTACTCCAAGCCAAGTGGAAGACAATACCACTAGCTGTAATACAAAGACTTGTGGAAAGTATGTCCCGGAGGGTTCACGCTGTAATTGCCTCTCGTGGAGGCTCTACCAACTATTGATTTTGAATAAAGTTAGGTGTTCTCTAATTATATATTTTTAGGTTTCATACAACTCCTCTAATGTATGCTGCCCGAGAAGGTCACACAGAAATTGTAAAACTTCTTCTCCAGCATGGAGCTGAACGTGACTTAGTTGATAGCAGAGGCTATACTGTAGGTGAATTTCTCTCTTAAGTTTGAGTATTTTATATGCCTTTTCAAAGTTGTTGCATTGCTGTTTAATAAAATTGAAATTGTGTTATTTAGTTTTAGTTCATAGCATTAATTTTTATAAATTAACAAGATTGAGCTGGAAATTATGCAAGTGTTCAAATGCAGCTTAAAGTAGACTGGAAATTGTATTACCCTCTAGTAGTTCATTATATACTTGAGAATTTGTAACTTAAATAAGTACAAATTTGAAGGTTTTTTAAATGAAGCAAATTTTTTTAATATGTTCTTAAATATCCAATTTTTACAGTTATCTACATAACAGCATACCTGCCATCTTTAATGCATTGTATAAAAATTATACATCTTATTTGTTCTTTAGGTATACAGCTTGGGCTTTGATGCCTAAATAGTCTCTTTTCATACAATTTTAAATTTTGGTATATTTTATATTTTCCTTGTTACCTTGTAATTTCTTTGAGTTACCTGCTATTTTTCATACCATACTTACTGTTCATTCAGTATAAACATGTAAATGTCATTGATGGGAATTCAACATTAGAACAGATTACCAGTAATTTATTTGCTACTAAGAGTAATATTACATTATTTTACCACTCAAAATGTTGGAAAATGAAAAAATTTATGGAGTCCCATATTCTACTCTGAATTTTAAAGTTGTTGGTCTACTTTTTTTAATTATGAAATTAAAGAATTTACCATGAAATTTGCAAAATTTGTGATTGTTAAAGAGCAAGTTATTTAGTTTAATCCAAATTCATTTGTAACTAGCATTATTACCTGGTGTTGTACGTATATTTAGATGATGAAATTGTGTATGAATACCATCCAGTTATTAAAATTCCTGTGCTGTGACTGCTATACTTTTTGTTCATATTACTATTAAATTTTAATTATAATACCAATTAGCAAAAAGTTAATGTATTATAATTAAAAAATATGACATTTATTGTTTTATATATATAAAAATTATTGCTGAAGAATACATACCAACTCAAAATCAAACCACATAATGTTTAAAGTATGTGGTAATTTAGCTATAGAAATGTGTACAGATATAATACAATTTTTTTTTTTGCTTAAAAGATTTATGAAAGTACAGGGAGTGAGAATTAATAATTATAACTATCCTAATCTAGGATTTGTATTGCCCTTTTTTGTTTGTTACAAATAATGGGTTCAGAACCAGTGTGAACCAAGTCCATTTGTTCTTTTAGAAAATAAAATTGTTTGATAAGTTTAATTAGGGGTTACTTCATATGTGTACATTTGTTGGGAAATACTCTAATTATTAAGGATTTCCTAAATTTACCAGAGTTCTAATTCAGACACTTTAGGGCTCAATTTCTGTAAACTATTCCAAAAGGACTTGGTTCAAACATTTGTTGCAACAAAGTGTAATTTTTTAATAATTTAAAATACCTATCCATAATTAAATTGTGCTTTTAAATTCCATGCATGCATTGAAATTTTGAACCTTTTTTTTAGGCTTTAGCTTGGGCTGCATTTTTTGGACATGGCCAGGTTGTTCGTGTTTTGCTAGAAAATGGTGCTGATAGAAATAAAGCAAATAATGTGGGTCAACTTCCTGCAGATATTGCTTATTTTCATGGACACACTGAAGTATGTTTTTAACTATTTCAGGTATCACACTCTAATACACTAACTATTAGGTAGGCATAACTCTTGAACTGGCATTGTAGCATAGAAAAACTTATAAAAATCTGATTGGGTTTATTTTATTTTAATAAATTCTAAAACTGTTGTTTGTAGAAATAAGACAATTATTTTTTATTATAGCACTTCAAATTAAAAATACTTGTTTGAGTGTGTTTTGCATGCCATCTATATGAAGTACAAGTTAATTTACAGTATCTAGCCCATTCTTGACCAACCTTTAGTTATGTATTTAAGGTTTTCATATGAAAGGTTATATTTATTTAAAAAAAATCCACTGCATGTGATAATTAATTCTTCAACTGGACTAAAGATAAAATAATTATGTGTTTTGCAAGATTAAAGAGAAGTAAGGTACAAATAAAAATATCAGTCCCATTCTCACCAAAATTAGTTAGAGATTTGCTAACTAAATTGGTAATCAGAGATTTTCTATAGTTGTATTGTAAGTAATCACTAATAAGCTCTAATTGATTCTGATTGGACCAGTCCCTAAGCATATCACATAAATAAAATGTTAAATAATTTTAATATTACAAGTGATCACATGTTACTCCTAGCAATAGCATAAACTAACATGGGTCTTTGTTGAATTTAAAAAGAAGGAAATATGCCCAATAAAAATAGAAATTAAATTACTAAATCAAAACTACTAAAAAAATAGCTAAACTTATATTACCTTAAGATATTTTTAATGCATGAATTAATTTAAAGTATTGTAATTATTTTATTATGTCGTTTACTTATATGTATATACAAAATACAGTCATTGGTCACTAGGTTAAATAGAGTGAAAAAAAAAAAGAGTTCCATCATCACCTTTAACAAATTTAAACTAAAACCTTCCTATCATTTATCTTAATCACCATGCAACATTTTGTGAAGATTAATCTTACCATTTCGGAATGTATAGTGAATAGGCAGACAGACGTAGAGAGATTATTGTGGAGTTCCGGACTTAGATCTCAAAAGACAATGGCTGACTTGTTAGCCTCCAAGGAAATCAGCTGTTTTCACCTATTCTTCTCAAGCAAGCATGGCTATCATAACAATGACGTGGAGTCATAAAGTCTAGGTAGTCATTCTGCCCCTGGGGGCTGATGCCAATAAATATTGAGGCATGTTCATGGTCCACCTAAACTCCCTGCCTATGAGGGCCCCATAAAATGAGTGATATGCTGATCCGACGACACTTCGGGGAGCTTTAAAAACAGGAGCATGAGCTGGGGGCTTTTTGGTTTTTTGCATTTTGGAATTGGGCATTGCTTGGAAAGCGACCCTCTAGAGAGAGGAAAGTTTTGGGTCTGAGTTGCAAGCTGACTTAGTTTTTGTAGACGTCGGACTGTGACCAAGACAACCAGAGTCTAAGAAGAGAAGATTCCTCTTCCTTTGCCTAACAATGGCCGAATGGTTAGGGTGCTGGCCTTCAGAACCGGAGTTCGTGGGTTCAAATCCCTCTGTGGCATGGATGTTCATAGCCGTTCAGAATTGGCTTTCAGCAGTAGGTCCCGGTCTCATTAGCCCTGATGTTGCAAAAAGTAGACCGTAGCAGTCCAAACCAAACCAAAAAATCCTCTTCCTTTTGCAGCCAAGTTGCCAGAAAAATATTAGGGAGTGATCAAGTTCATCTTAGCAATTAGCAGCAGCAGAAGAAGAATGGGTTTCTACATCTGATATTGGCAGTAGAGACGCTCTATCCTGGGGATCATTGTATATATCCATTTCATTTACAAGAACTTCAGTAAAGGAAATTTAATTGTACTGGTTGTTTTGTGTGATCTCCCTAAGCACTTGTGAACTGTCTAGGTGCTAAATATGTTACAGAATTTTATATACATAGATATTAAAAATATTTTTTTAGACAGGAAAATCTCAAAGTAATGAATAATATAATGAAAATGCACTTAAGATTTAGTGAAAAGTAAAAAAAAGCTGTTATAAAAGAAGTTTTAAGTTATAGTTGATATACTAAGAAATGTTACAGTATTATTATTTGTTTTAATTTCATTTAAAATATTGTGTATTATACTTTCTTTCTTTTTTTCTTTTTTTAATTTTAGGTAGCTTCTATTCTTCAAAAAGTACAAACTTTAAATGAGGAAGATGAGCAGTCTTTAAAAAATCTTGCTGCATCTTTGCCAAATAACAATCATAAAAGTGTTTTTGAATCCAGAATAGCTAGGTATTTGTTTTATACCTTTAATATGTTTCAAGTTCTTCTCTAGTATTTTATATTCTTTTATTACTTTAAGTAGTTACTTTAAGATAGTGAAAATATATTCATAGCAATATTTTGTTTTCTGTCACTTGTATGTTATGATAAAATTACTGAAAGTTAAAAAAACTAAAAGTTTAATAATCTTAAACAGAAAACAGCTTAGCAATCCTATCATCATATCATTTAAGATTAGAATGCAGGGCTTCATGCACAGCATTTGAACATGCATGGGTTATTATAATAGCAGCACACTTAAATCTATATATATAAAAAGGAATTTGTGTCTGTCTGTACTCGATAGACTCAGAAACCATACATCCAATCACCATGAAAATTTGGGAAATTTATTAAATATATCCCTAGGAAGGTTTTAAAAATTTTTAACATTCGAAATCCGTTTCTTCCCCCTTTTTCAAGCATTTCATGTCATTATTCCAAGCATTATTTTCCCCGGTTAAATGCATTTGATTAACTTTTTAATTTATCGCATCATAACTAAGTGAAAGAAGCAATATTTCTAGCAATTTGACGTCATTCCGTTAATCCCATGTAATTGTTTTAAGTGTAGTTTTCCTCGGTTAAAAGCAGGAGATTCAAATTTTGAATTTATCTCATAATAAATATGTGAAAATGATATTTTTTTATCATTATGAAGTCATTCTTTAAATATCTGATTTATTCATTTCTTATTTTATATTATTCAAACATCGTCTGTGTAGTATCAATTCAATTTGACCTGAGAATTTACATATAATAATATTTAGTACCCATTCAGTGATATTTTGGAAAAAAAATTATATAACAATTTTGCATGAAGCAAAAATGATGCTTGATCCTTGGTCTTTTGGTCTGAGGCTTGATCTTTTGGTACCTTGGTGCCCATCTGCATACAGCAGTTCACGAAAAGATACACACATAGATACAGTCAGATTTTAATATATAAGATATATCACATCTTGTTTGAGAACGAGGAAAATCCTCGAAATCTGTGAACTAAGCCTATTTATTAAATAAGAGGCGTGGCTCTAGAAATGATGTCATTCCTGCAACCAATCACTTGAATTGAATTACTTCTAGAAGTTATAGCACGTCACAATGTGCAGGAAAAAATGAATTTTACTATTACAAATATATATATATATATATATGTAATGAGACAACTTCTCAATGGGGGGTTGCAGTCATGGCCATAAAAATGATACTGTTTCAGCTAAAGACCTTTATTAAGATAACGTTGAAGGACAGGTTCCCACTTCATCATAGGGACAGGACAAACTGAAGGGTCAGCTAGCATGAAGTTCTATGTACAAGACACGTAACACCTGGGTCAACATCTGTGGGAAAATATCTAGAAAAATCTGTCTCCGCTAGCGTGTATCTCCTTTTTATTTGGAAATTTCCTAAATTATCTGCTAGGGCCATGTAGGTTTATAATTGGCCAGGCCCCTTTTCTGAGTGCGTAACCTGTAGCCCCAGTGGTCAATTTAGGTTAGGGGTTAAAAATATATATACACACTCATATATTTTTTTCTAATATTTAAAAAAAAGTATCAGAATAATTTTATGAAAGTGCATCCTAAAATTAACTGTTAGCAATTCACTAGACACATGGTATTATACTACGTTATATTTCCATTAACAATAACATTATAATATACTTTTAAAATTTATATCACAGCATTTCTTTTGTGTTATGAAATGAAAGTCAATGCTGCTGCTAATTAAAATAGTAATATTTTAATTATTTGTATTCATTAAAGTTATTTCATTTACCTCTCTGTGTGCACTGAACTTTTTCACTGATTCATTAATTTCATGATTTTGTAATTAAACTTTTTTTTTTTTTACTTTTTAGGAATACTGATTCTGCTAAAAAATATTCTAAACTTGGAGAGCTTGAATTATTTTTAATGGGTATTGACTGCCGAGATTTAATAGATAAATTTAAAGAACATCATTTAGGGTTTCATGATCTTCTTATAATGGATGATTGTGATCTTGAAAAGGTAAATTATTCATTTGTGCATTATGTTAGATATGGTTTATCATAGTTCCCAATATCACCTTTATAGCATATCCTTTTATAGATTCTGCTCAGATTTGATATTTAGTAATGCAACTTAGGTTACAGGTTGTTGAATCGGAAATATTTTCTGTCTTGGGTTATATTTTGAAATTAAAGAATAACTTTATTAAAAGTTCATGTGCATTAATTTTTAGAAAATATATAGTACCTGGTGGAAAGAAAAATTTTAAAGGTTCTTCACTATTTTGTTTGATAATTAGTTTTAGCTGAGCATATTTATAAATGTAGTGATTTGTTATGATAGAACCAAACATAGTTTAAACTTTCGAAAACAGCCTATATGATGGCAAGACACTCTCCTTCAGTCGTAGAATAGTTCTTTTTAGCTTTGGATAGTGTCCTTCAAGCATATGTATTACATAGTTTTTTTTAGTTGCCATTTTGTTTTTAAGAATATACTTAAAAATAAATTAAGTATAAAGACTTTTTCTTTTTTAGTGATGACAATTTTATTTTTACATTTAAAGTAAATTTAAATTTTTTTTTAACATTTAAGTAAAATTTGAGGAGTTTAATGACTAGAATTTTTAAGGACCTCTTTGAGAAAGAAAATCATGGTAGGCAGAAATTTATAATTTTAACTACCCTCTCCCCTTGATTACAAAATTTTACAGGGAGTTTCTTCATTTTTAGAATCCCCATGAAATCTTGTCTCCATGCAGGAAAATCTTTAAATAACCAATTAATTCAAACTAACACTGATTCTATACACCAAATAGTTAGTAATACCCTTTTTCTAAAAGCATTATTTAAAATATGGAAACCACAATTATCAATGCAGGCACATTTGCAGTTCCAAATTACCAGTGCTTGCACATTTTAAACTCCTTTCTGAATCATTTTGTGAAGTTTCATACATGCTCCAATTGGCAGATGGACCATCTATTGTCACATCAAAAGGAGGTAATGATTTGATTTGGCCTCTGTAATATCACCAAGCGGTCGTGCTGTCTCTATGTCTGGTCGTCAGTCACACCCTAGTTGTTTGGGTACAAATTTACATGGGTTTCTTGGAATGCAGCAGCGTTTGATATTAAATAATCAGAACCATGGATATTTAAAACTTAACAAGGTTGATTTATTAAAAAAAAAGACCATTTAAAAAAAAATAAGTTAAATGCACAGGCAATCTTTCATCCAGAGAGGAGATCACTGTAGATCAACTTGCTCTCTTCGAGTCCAGCTGGGATTCCTTCCAGCTCCTTTTTTTTCCAAACAGGAAAACTCAGTTTTAGGGGAGATTGATACCCCCCCCTCTTTCACCCTTGTCCTTGGGGTAACTGAAGCATCCTTGGCACCTGGCTGCCACAGTCATACAAAGCACAATTTCTTTTTCTCTATTGGTGCATTGATAGACGACCTGCTTGACAACTCTAATTTTCCAATTGTTTGCTGCTTGCAATAATGTCTTATAAAGAACAAAAGTTTGGTTTGACAAACACTCGTCTAGACCACCAACAGAGATGGACGCGACTCTTACAGCCTCTTCATAAAATTTCCTCAAAATACTTCTTGCAGTAGAATGTCCAAAAAGGCAAAGCAAAATATCTAATTGAAACTTAAATTTTGCGATGGATCAAACAATATAATATTTTGGCAAGGCTATCTACTTGGTTTTCATTTATAGGGATTTTCAAATTGGATTGCTGTTAAAAAATTAAGGGCTTTTAAGACCTTTTTCTAAGGAACATCTCAAATTAAAAATTTTTTAAGACGTGAACAAACCCAGTTTTTTTCCCCCTGAGACATGAACAATCTTTGTATTTTTTGGTTAATAAAACCTTTATTTTAAAAATAATTTATTATAATGGGAAATGTAACGTATCCATCAGGAATGATATGAAGAAAAATCTTTTAATAAGTGATATAGTTTTCAGTTTAAAAAAAAAAAAAAATGCTTGTATTTATTAGGGATTGATCCTCTCTGCCAATTATTTTAATTTAGTTTTTCTGTTATTTTTCTTTTAAAAATTATTAAATTTATTCATTTTAAAATTGTAAAAAGATGTATAAATATCCTTTTGTGGCATAAAACCACAGGATACAAAAATTGCTAGGATATTATATTTTGATTAACATTTATGCCAGTAGTTAAAATGAATGATTTTAAAAAGTAAAGAACCATACAAATGAAAATAAATTAATCTTATTAAAATTCCATTAAGTATGATTAAAATCAGTATTAATAATCAGTATTATAATAATCTCTCTCTATTGTCAGATAGATATTAAGTTTGAAATAAGTAATTTTTTTTTTGTTTTCCTAGAATCAAATTTCATTAAAAAATTAACTAATGCTTCTTTATATATAATGAATGCATAAAGATTTTATTAATTATAATTATCTGTGCCACTAAATGTTAACTAACTAACCAACAAAAAGTTAATTATGTTAATTTAAAAGTTGGAAGGTATGGCATATTTACCTAAGATATCATAATTTAAATTTCTATTTAAGAAAATTGATTTGCTTGGTGGGTTAGCATAGCAAAATGCTTTGTTTAGTAAAAAAAGTAGACAAGCCAATCCAAAACCATTTTATAAGGGGGTGAATATTTTATAACAGATACCATTTGTGAGAAATACTAGGCAAATAAGTTTTTAAGATTTTATCATAAATAGTGTTCATTTAATAAACTGAAATGCTTCATAATTTGTTTATTTAATTCACTTAGAAAATCCAGAAGAAAGAATGAGAAAGGGGAAAAAAAAAAAAAAAACTTTGCGTTAAGTGTTAAACAACAAAGAAAATGAAGATTTTATTTATTTTGTACCTAGAAAAACATTATTGTAACTTTGTAAGTGCCGTGGTATAACTTTAAAAATACAACATGCAATAAAGTATGGAAACAGTTAAATGATAATATAAATTTATTTTGTTATGCTGTCTTAAAATTGTGCAATACGAGGCACATCCAGAAAGTTAGTTTCCCAATGTTTTCCCCTTTAAAGTAAACGTAATTAGCCGTGTCAATTGCATGTGTATAACAGATCTAACGTATTAATCATATGCCAGCTGGACAAGTCCCAATTCGTGTCAGTAGTGGGGTAGCAGTGGTCCGAAATGGAAATTCTAATTCCTTCTCCCGCTGCCTGCAAGGCTCAGTCACTGATCTTGAATGCACAAAGCATTGTGCCAATTGAAATTCATAATCAGCTTTGTCAGGTCTATAAACCAAAACTGACACCCGAACACAAAATTCAATGCTTAGGAGCAGCACTGACATTTCTGCTACGGTATCAGAATAACAGCGACGAGTCCCTCAACAGGATCGTCACTGGCAATAAGACTTAGATTTCGCACTTTACTCCGGAAACCAAACAGCAATCAATGCATTGGCATCATAGTGGATCTTCAGTTAGGACCAAATTCAAACAGACACTGTCTGTACAGAAAGGGGTGTGCACAGTGTTCTGGGACAGGAAGGCTGGTTCCATTCACAGGTGGCAGAGTTCTACAACAGAGGTATACAAAAGTTGATCCTACAATACAACAAATGTCTAAATTCTGGTGGTGGCTATGTTGAAACATTGCTGTACTTATTTCCAATAAATATGTCCGTGAAAGTGTGAGTTCTTTTTTTCTTTTAAATAGGGAAACTTACTTTCTGGATGCATCTCGTATTTAAAATATTGACGTGAATAGTTTCTAACAAGTCTTTTTTTTTTTTCCTGCATCTTCAGATAGGAATATATCAAGTTGGTTTACGAAAAAAAATATTAGAAGCTTGTAAAGGAGTGCACAAGAAAGAATGGCAAAATTCTAGCCTTCCTAATCTGAAAAGGAATCATTATATAAGGTTAGTGTAATTTGCTATTATTGTTACCATTTTATTTAGTTTTGTAGTTGTGGAATGAGCTATGAATAAAGTATGAATATGTTAATTTTCAGCTGTCCTGATGCAGTGTCTATGGTAGGAAATATTTCAAAGCATTTGAAGTATATATCCACGTCTGTAGTTTATATTCGAAATCAAATACAGTCACAGCCTAGGATCCTGATCAATCTTTTCCAACATTTTTTTTCATTTGATATTGTTAACCGTGAAATATCAGCATTGTGGTAGAAAAATGTTTAATTATATCAATGCTTTTACTTTTTGGAATAATGGCATACTTTCAGGAATGCCTTGTCTACATCTTTGGAATTTTTAAATTTTTTTTCACGTTTTCCTAACAATATAAGAAATGATTAGTTTTGAACAAGCTTCTAAATTAGTTTTTTGTTATATGATGTTGAAATCAAATCAGTGTTCATACTTTACTTTTCCCAATCTAAGATAAGTAAAGAATATAATAAAAACTATACATGTTTGCAAATAAAGAATTCATTTAAAAATTAGGAAGGACCTCATTAATCTCTTATCTTTTTCCCTTATAATGAAATTGTCTTTTAATTTTTTTATACCTTTTTTGTAAGTGTATTACTACGACTAGTTGCCATTCTCTTTAAGCAAGAGAAGCTTCTAGACTGTGATATATAAAATTAGTCGAAACTGCATCTCTCTGAAATTGTAAAATTTTTACTCAGGGTTTTTTCAGGTTCATGGAACACAAAATTTAGCTTGTGTCCCATTATTACAAATTTGCATAAATTTGCCTGCTAACCCTAATCAAATGTAGAATCATAACTCTAATGCTTGTGAATTCTTAACAACGTTCTTGTTTTCTTTGGCACCTGGATATTTTTAATATTTATTAAACATCGCTAAAAAAAATTAGTTAACAGAAATTTAATTTGTATATAATGAGTTATTTTCAGGAGGTGTAGGGAATATTCTGCCAACTCTAAACCTGATTTAAACTAGTACTGTTTTCCTTGGTAAATGATTAAGTGCTACTCCTCAGTACTGGAGTTTGCAGGATGTTGTAGCCATTCAGAATCGGCTTTAAGCAGTATATCCCTGTCTCATTAGCCCTTATGAACAAAACTGTAACACTCCAAACCAAGCCTTGGTGAATAAAAATGTTTATTTCCATGTTTGTCAGCTAAATTAGCCAATTTTAATGAATTTTTAAATTGCTGTATTAAAATTCCATTTCTTTTAGGATGGTGCTAACATTCATAATTTGATGGATGAAGTAGAAGACAGTTTGAAAAATATTCTGTGTTTGAAAGATGAAATGCGTTTCTTAAAAATGCATTTAGAGAAGGTAAGCTTATATTGTTTTTAATGAATTAAAGTTAAAAATACAAAAGAAATCTAGGAAGCTGTTGGGAATGGGAATTTGTAATCTTAAAATATTTCTTATAGCAAAATTAGATTTGAAATATTTTTTTCTCCTTTTATAGGTTCAGAATAAACCTGAATACAACTGCAATGACTTGATAGCTGAAACTATGTCAAAAAATAGATCCAATAAAAAAGTAGTTGTTGCCATAGGAATAGCTACTGTATCAGTAGTAGTAGCTACTGTTTTGTTGAGATATCCTGGTGTCTTTAACAACTTGCCACCAACTATTTATGTTAGAATTCCATTTCTAAAGTAATGTAAATAATATCATCCAGTATGAATAATAGTTCAATTCATTTTGTAACATACACATTTCATAATAAAGATTATATTTTAAGATTTATTTAGTCATTACTTTTTAAAACATGGTTCATTAATCATTGGGATATCAAACACTATTCAATTACAGTTACTTTATTGCACAAAAAAAGTATTTACATAATATTTTCAAAACAAACATTGTTTGCTGGCAATCTGACTAGACAAATGCATACAAGAAAATTCACAAAAATAACACTTTAATGAGCACCTGCTGAAGCTACATTGACTTTTTATATGTATGGTGCAAGAAAATATTATACATCATTACAAATATTAGTAATAATGTAAAATAGTGACTATAAAGCATTTATTTTGTAGTTATACAGTTTTTACTTTTTGTCTTACACAATTTAAGATGTCAAATTATTAAATATAAGATTTATTTGCCAATAGTTATAAATTAAATAAAACTAAGTACAGCCAAAGTAGAAGAAAAACTTGCTGACTCTTCAAAATTTCTAATCACAGAGAGCATCAATATTATTTCCTCAAAATTTTTATTTTAATTAGGGAAAGAAATTACTGAGAAATTACACTTTATAGACTAAATGTGTGTGATTGATACATACTGCAAAGTGAAACATTTTATACTACCTTATACATGAAAATGTTCCTTTCCATTATTGTCTAAGGTATTAAACATTAAGACTTTTGTTCAATCAAAATTGAGCATCTCTGTCTGTCTGAAAATCAAGTACCTTGTCATTGATGATTTCCAAGATACAAAAGCTAGAAATTACTTGTACCTTCTAACAATCTTAATTTATAATATATTTACTTGTTCAATAAGGATTTAAAAATTTGGAGGTAATAAGCTTTAATAACCCTCCACTTTAATACATTTCAAAAATCATATAAATAACTTTTTTAAGCATAACAGATTATGAAAACATAATTCTTTAACATGTTCACTGCCATGAACATCACTGGTGGTTCTCAAAAATATTTCATACTATATCTTGGGCATCACACATAGGCCTCGGGTATCGTTCCAAAAATATTTAAACAAGTTGTTAGTCAACTTAAAATTATTTTTCATTTTCTATCAAATTGAAGCATTTTATGGTAATTGACAAATTGCATCTGAATATGTAAATTTAGAGTGAAAATTAAAATATATCAAAAGGTATAAAAATACCCTTGACCAAGAAAAAGAGAAAATTTGCAAATTATTTGTTTTCAAAATTAATAAAATAAGTCGGTCAATAATAAATAGGAAGAAAATGCTACACAACGTAACAATGAGACATGGTAGGAAAAATGATAATTATCTTGTAATTTTCATATAAATGCCCAATGATTTCAAAAATAAAAAGTTTCCAGGAAACGCAGTGAATATTACGAAAGTAAAAGAAAACATGACCTTTGAAACCATTCAGTTAATATAAATCAAAATATCATGAGAGTCAGATTCCAACAAGCTTTCATGCTGCATCTGAACCTAAATTTTTGTGCTGTTGTATACCTGTTTTATTGAAAAAAAAAGAATACGATTCTAGTTGCAGGGCTGAATGGAGCTACCTTGACTTCTAAAAATAAAAATATCAACAATGATTTTTAAATCAAAAAATATTCTTTACTGCATGAGATAGAAAGCCAATCATGTTACATGGGTAATAATTTCTATTCTAACTTTGTTGATATCGAATTTCCTATATAGCATCTGAAACATAAAAAGCCTAGAACTGGAAAAACAAAGGTGACAAACAGTGTCAGAAATTTTAAATCCAATAATGAAATGTATATTAATACTTTTGCTGAGTACCATTTTATTGGGTGAGAGAAGAAATACTTGTCTCATGCCAGAAGTTCGACACATTTGCTCTAGTTTAACAATTCAATCAACTTACTGAATGAATAATGTTTACCGTATACTTAAGTTACAACAAATAAACCTTTTCAATTAGAGATGTAACAAGAAATTTTTTCATTGGGGGGAGGTGGGGCTTGCCCCTTCAAATCATTTCACAATACATACACCAATCCTTTATTTATATATATAGATGTAATATATCAAAATTATTTAACTTTAATATTTCTTTAAAAACCTCCTCTCTCCCCTTCTAATTCCTTTAAATCTGTTTCCCAGCCTCTGAATAGTTTAATCAAAGGAGTATTTTCCACTTAACATTCCTTTCCGTCTATTCAGCATGTTTCCCAGTTGTCACCGGAAAATTGCTTCATGTTTATACTGATTTTACATTTAATTAGCTTAAGTTTTTTTTTTTTTCGTGGGAAAATTCTTTCTGTCTTCGCTCTTGGGTGCACCTCTGTTTGATCAGAGTGAGCTCTGGGACTATTCTTTGTCTGTTGTCCAGTAGAATAGATGTTCATTGTAGCAGCTCTGGAATAAAGTTTCAATTAGACTTATGCCGTTTTCTTCAATGTCGGCCTGACTGCATTTTTATTACTGCTAGCTGTTAAGCTTTCTCCTTGTCAAGGAGTTTTATAAAAAATATTATATATATATATATATATATAAAACCATCCTAATGGGGGTACAACACCTACATTCCTTCAGATATAAACTAACTTTTTTAATCTTGGCACTCCAAGGTAACCATTTTATTCCTATGGTGGCAGTGAACGTGTTAACAAGAACTATACACAACATTTTATGTATATATAATTCATAATATTTGCTCTCATTTTGTATAAATAAATTGTTTAAGATGTTAAAGTAAACACTGCTAGATTACAATTAGTGCAGAAAATCAAAATTGCTTTACAAATCTTGTGCATAAGAATTGTGCCTAGGAAACATTAAAAAAGTTAAAACTTTTGTGATCCACAGATCATACTGGCAGAAAAAAATAAATAAAAATCAGCACCTTTTAGGACTTTCTAGTGCAGTTTATAGAAATTGAAGGGATGATAATAATTTGATTCATTTTATATACATGATATTTGCCATTTAAAAATCTAACATAAATCTTTTTATTTAAATTTGTGGACTTGCACAGAGGTAATATAAAAGAAACCTCTTGTGTAAATGATTGTTTCATATATAATATGCTGACTAAAGATTAATTCTATTGATGGACATATTTTCCTTTACTGACAGCTCATATGATATGGTAGTCATGAATTTAAATGGAAAGACTCAGCTTTACACATGAGATATTATGGAATGTAATAGTTATGTTTTAACAAAATGAATCAAAATTGAGTATACTGTCAATTACAAAGTTATGTATGAAATAATATTTGGCAATTATACACAAAATAATTATTACTTCAAAATAGTACATAATTTAAAGAAAATTTTTTGAGCTATATATAAAAAGTCTATTTTATCAAATTTTGTACATAAAATATCCATGATTATTAATTTTAAGAAAAGTTACAAAAAAATAGTCGAATAAACAAAATTTGGCAACAATGAGATATGTAACTTGGTTCTGATTAATCAGAACATGCAATTTTCAGCTATATTAAATTTTGTCGGTAAATGAAAAAAATATAAATATTGGTTAAATATAAATGGCAAAGAAAAATTTTAAACTTAAATAAAAAATCTTTAAGCAACTACAGCCAAACCCTGATTTAGCAGCAACCATGTTTTAGTGTCACATATGTGTATGAGCAAATCTTCCTCTACAGTGTTTAAAATCAGTTAAAGCACAAATTCATTATAACACCCATTACTTATTTCCTGTCAAGTTTGGAATTTTTCGAGAATTTCTTCTCTTTCTCTTCTATTTTACTTTTCCACTTTGAATATTCTTGGTAGCAGTAGTGTATGCTATTTTTTTCCTGTATGCCTTTGCACATTTTAAAATGCTCATAGGCAGGGCCCGACTAAGATAATTTCGTGCCCTCTACCCCCATGCAAATTTATAGCGACAAGTTATTATCATCATTACAGTCATATAAAAATTATAACATTGAATTAGCAAACATAGTTAAGAAATTAGCATTAAGTTAATATTCAAAATCAAAAAAACCAAATTTTCATTTTACGCAATCATTATTATTTCTGTTTAGCCATGCTAAAAATTAAGGACTTTTAAGGACCTAGAGTGACCCAATTTTTTTTTATTTTCTAACTTATCATACTCACAAACTCTGTAGTGCAGAAAATAAATATTAATAATAGAACTAAAAATAATTTAAATTGATGAGATGATTTAATGGTTTATAGTGGTACGTTGCTAATAATCTGTCTTATAAATATGCAATAAACCCATAGGATAAAAAGAGCATCAGGTTCGTTGAAGGAATTAATTATCAGGTAAATAACAGTAAAATTAAAGTAAATAGGAAACAATATAGTTCATGACAAGCACAATTACCTTGTATAATAATTTATTAAAACTTGACGAAAGGGGAATTGTGCATGTGGATTAAAAATTATACTGAAGAAGTTCAAATGAACAAGATATCACGAGGGAAATGAAATTATTACAATGACATTGACATAAAATTCAACTGTTATGCACAAAATAATGTCAAAGATATTGATTGAAATTTATCAGGACTAAATATTTAGCAGGTAAAATTTAAGCACAGAAATTGATATCAACTACTGCAAATTATAATAACCACATTATAAAATGATAAACAAAGGTAAAAAATTATAAATTTCACCAGATGAATACAAGAAGATATGCATACAAAAAGTATTAACTAAAGCAGTAGTAATATACAGCTGGCATAAGAAAAAAAAGTCATCAAGTAAGCAGCAATATATAACAATTAGTGTATTAGTAAATTAGTACAATTAGTAAATTTTTGTGCCCCAAGTGCCCATGTGATAATCAGGCCCTGCTCATAGGCGTACAAAGTTGCTTTGGATTCAATATTTGATAATGACATTTCGAATAGATAGAAATAGCAATTTAATAGGGTTTTAGAAGAATCTCTAGGGAGAGAGGTTTCAAGCGTCAGTCAACCACTTTTGTATCTTGTTTTTTTACACATGTTCAGATTCTTCTTTTTTTGTTGTTGTTACTAGGTGGCTTAAAGCAAATGGTTTTTTAAACACAATAAGAATGTGTGAAAAAGAGTTAATTTTATCTGAAGATAAAATAGATATAAAATCAGAAAAAGTTAAAGTTTTCCTTAAAAAGCTAAGAAATTTATAGCAAAAATATTGAGAAGATAAAAGAATGACGAACAGATTATTAGTTATATATTAAGACATTAAACAATTATTACTGGAAAAGCCCACAAATTAAGATATTTCTAAAGTTAAATTACATTAAAATTCTAACAAAATGATTGTGTGATATATGATGTTATGAATGTATAT
>CM063506.1:52908856-52946356 GCA_032207245.1 Pardosa pseudoannulata | reverse complement strand
GTTTCCCAAAAATTTAATAATTTTTGCAGCAGGCAGACAAATTGTGAACACAATATATAATCAAGTACTAAATTTTAAAAAATTTAAAAAATCATTATAAAAAATAGCAATTATGACTTATTATAGAAAAAAAAGAAAGAAAAATCACTTTTATTACTTAAGAATTTTTTAAAAATAAATATGTTTATTTAACGAAATATTGTATGTTTTCTTTGATACTGTTTTGTTGTTTGAATTCAAATTAATGCTCCTAGAATGAATGACTTTATGAGATCGTGGTGGTATAGTCACACACACACACACACACACACACACACACACATATATATATATATATGTGTATGTATAGGGAGTCTTTCCCCAACTTCATTATTTCTTCTACATTACATATGAATACAGCCTGCTTAGAAAGATTTCTACAAATTTTACTAAAAATGTTTTAGTAAAAAATATGAATAGATTCTATTCAAATAATATAGTAGTATGTTAACTAAATGAAATATAAATAACACAGGCAACACTGATTACTTCAGTGAGTATATAGTAAAATTTAATGTATTGAAATATTTCTAATACATTATTTAACATGTATAAATATACCTTTGCATATATAACTTCTTTCATATTATCTCTTTATATAGCCTACAACAGTACTGCAGCTCAGGTGGTGACAACCTATAATCTCGGAGTTACCAAGGTACTCATTTAAAATATAGTATCCACAAAATCCGAGAAAAAAGGTACCTTGAAAATCCCCCGTTTTTCCCTCATGAACTCTGTAAAGGATGTAGATCCCACGACCAGTGTTTCATATGTTTATGCCTTTCTTGTTTTTGGCAAAATTGCCCCCAGCTAAGGGGGGGGGGGGCTGATAAGGTTCTTCAGATGCGCTTGGTTGTGTTTCTGCAGGTCAGCAGTACATCTGGATGAGAGAACTTCTCTTTTTGGCAAGGATCAAGTTGTGAGAAATGCAGACACCCCCACCCCCCGAGGAAGGGAGAGATTTACAAGAGAGCAGTTGGATTCAGGCCTGCGACTTAGAGACAACTCTTGGTTCGATGTGAGAGAACACGATGAAGGTTTTATGTTTGGACTTAAAAAATTCTCGGTTAATTCTTTCTGATTCATGCAGTCTCCGAGGTTCTAAATATGATATTTTGTTTTACTCTAATGTTTCATAAATCGTGTAAATAAAATTTGTGTTTTCCGTCTAAGCTTTTGGAGGAATTATTTTAATTCCATGCATCCCAGGGCATATACATATGAAACACTGGTTTTGGTTCTACATTCCTTAGAATCTCCTATATATTACAGTCACACTACATTTCTGGGAAATATACAACTTTCTGCCACAGTGGAGGCTGTGTCCCTATAGGGATAGGGTTCATTATTTTTTTGCATTTATATTTAGTAAAAAGGAAAATTTTAGGTATATACTGGTACAATTCTTCCATCTTAATGCAATTCATTATTTTAAGACTTTTTCAACTGGAATAGTCTTAACCCCACAAAGCATGTTTCCTTTCCATGAGCAGAATATATTACAGCTACCAACTCTTAACCAAATAATGTAAATAAGAATATGTATGTATGTCTGTATGTGTGTGTGTGTGTGTGTGTGTGTGTGTACACACACACACGCATGTGCGAATGAATGAATGATGAAATGAAAAAATATTAAATACTTTTCTTAAACTTGATTGAGATGAAAAATTAACTAAATAATTTAACATGTATTGTAAGTATTAAAAAATTACATCACTTTAAAATAAAAATAAAAAAGATCTTAAGGTAAAATGATGAAATTCTTTAACTGTTTAATAAAATTTAAAACTGCTTAAATTTTTAAAAAAATAAATTTCAAAAAGTTTGTCTTTTAAATTTGAGTTACACTGAACATAGAATTGTAAATAATTTCATCTTAAAATAAATTCTACTAGTAGGACATAGGTACCAGTATGAAATAATATGCACAGTTTAATTATTCATTTTAGTTGCTTAAAACAACTGAAAATCTCTGTATTATAAAATACATTTCTGTGGTTTCATGACTTTTTGCACATTTTACATGTAAAAATAAACATCAGAAAGTAGGAAAACAAAATAGCCAAAGGCTTCTTTAACCCCTTAATGCACATTTTTTTTAAAAAAAAAAAAAAGCATGGCAAAAAAAAAAAATCAATTTTTTTTTAAATGTAAAAAACATAATTTATAATGCTGCTTTGCCGAAAAAATTACAAAAATACAAAAGTAACCAAAATTTTTACTACAATTTTGGATTTTGATAACATAGCAAAAAATAGTCGAATATTGTAATATTACAAAAACATCGAAGTTTTTTACATTGTTATTTTGAAATCTCGATTGCAATCAAGTGTGAAAAATTATAGCAACACAAAGTACAACACCGCTCGAATTTTCTTGAGTGTGCACAGTTTAGCCAGTTTAGCATGCTTGAGTTAACTCGAGCGTGCATGTTAAGGGGTTAAATTTAAGCATAATAATCAAAGCTCTTTTACCACTTATGTTACAATTGCATAAAATTAAAAATATGCATAAAACTAATATATCTTATTATAAACAATTAAAATTTGAAGGTAATCGCTCAGTGTCAGTTTATGTAAATTAATATTGACAAATGGCAAAAAATAACCTTGAAATAAAATAAAAAATGTAATCACCATCAACTCTGTTAATGCTAATCTTTAGGTGAAGGCAAGGACAAATTAGCAAGTCAAGTTCTATTCATATTTTTATTTTTAATAAATTTCAATGAAGAAAAAACACTATGGAGCTATTAAACATTTTTTTTACAAAAAGCTTTCATGGGCCACCAGTTGGAAACCCCTGCTCTAAAAGCTCAATATGAGTAAAATGTAGCTACTTAAAATGCTATTTGTTTTTATAAAATTCTGGGATTCATCTGTGGTTACAATTCATGTCTAATGTTTGTAAACTCTAAATAACAATACTAGCATACTGTAAAACTAACATACCTTTTAGAACTGTCTTGTAAAATTAGTAAGATATATCTACGAATGTAATCATTCAAAAGTAATCTTGTAACACAAGGTCGATCTTCTGATTCATGGCTCAACATAGATGTTATAAGATCAAATAATTCATATGAATAAATCTCAGGAATAGAGGGTAACTAAAATGAATAAATATTTTTAAAATATGCTTATAGAATACAACACTTAAAGTAAACTTGTATCTCGGAAAAATAATTTGGTATTCAAACATGAAATCAGAAATTATACTATTACAGAAATATTCACTTTATCTAAAATTAAAATAACAGAAAAAGATTTAAAATAGAAAGATGAAACACATGATTAAAAAAAAAGTTTTTCATTTCCCAATTAAGAGATAACCAAAAAAGAAATATCTACTATTTAAAAATAATTCATCTATACAAATTACAAATACAATTAAATACAAATTCAGTTGACAAATTTATTATACTTTAAAAGTTCTAACATTATAATAGATTTACTTATAGATTTTTTTATCACTCCTTTTAATCATATAATTTATTGCACCTAGGACCTCAAATGCATAAACTTTCTATTAAGATTTCTAAAAATTTTAACACATGATGTTAATATAAAGTAAAATGGTTTTGTATACTACAAATAATGAATACTATAAAAAATTATCAAATTAAAATATTTCCCCTTAATTCATAACCCACTATAAAATTCACAATAGTCAATAAATGTATTAAAATAGTTAAAAACAATCCAAAATAGTAAATTGCAGAAGTTTGTAGAATAACAAATTATATTAAACAACAAGTTGCTTTGTGCCCAGCCTTCAGTCTGGATATTTAAAGTTCCCAAATAAAAGGTTGTGTTCATTTAAAAATTTTAATTTATTTTTAGAATATTACACCATCAATTTTAGGAATTCTACAGCAAAGAGTTGCTAATAAGAGTTCCTAAGCATGTGACATACATAAAATGTGAAATATGTTTAATCTTGCAAAATGACCACACTGTTAATACCAGGGTTGATAAAAATCATTAAAAAAAAAAAAAAAAAAAAAAATTAAAAAAGTTGAATTTTTTTTATTTAAATTGGATTTTTTTTATTTAAATCAGATTTTTTTTTTATTTAAATAGGATTTTTGAAATTTAAATATATTTAAGTATAATATTTGATATAAGCAAATTAAATTGTTCAAGTTAAATACCTAAATCAATTAATTCTTTCTTTATATATAATAAAAAATACATATAACTAAAAAAATATATATATATATATATATAAATAATTCATAAATCAGTAGAAAATAATTACTTGCAATATAGGGTTTTTTGCTTCTTTTAATTATCTATATCATAATTTAAATAAAGGATGCTTCCTGTTAATTTATACATTTTACTCCTTCAACCATAGAATTATTGGAAAGATGAGAGTAAACTAAGGGCTAAGTAATCACAATAATTTTTATTTTTTATCAAAATTTTACAACCAACTTTTTATTTTGTGACAGTGGTTAAACGTTAAATGATTTATAAATAAAAACAAGTTTAGCTGCTCTGTTGTTTCCAAGTCTGTTTCGAAGTTTAGATTGTACTGTCCATATGTTGAAAAAATCCCCTTGATAGAAGCAGCCCTGGACTGCAGGTGCATATCTGAGTTTGAGTAAAACTTGCTACATGCTCCGTCCAAACAAGGTTTATAAATAGGTAAAGCGAGATAAATTCCAGAATTTTTCCCAGGTTCATAAAAATAAATAAAAGCAAGAGGGGGATAATACTTATTACATTTTTGGGTGCATTTGTTTTATTTCTTAGAGGCACTTAATACTTAAAAAGTCAGGGCATTCTTTTCAAGGTATGATAATGAAATTTTTACTGTGCCAGTAATGTTTTAATACAAAAGACAAAAACAACATTTGACTGAGAGATAAGAAAAAGGGGAGAGGAAATGAATAGCATGTAGAGTGCTATTTTAATAATACAAAGACAGGTTGGGTGCAGCAGCCCCCTGAAACCATCTGGGAACAACTCTGTGTTGTCAATATTTTCATATTGTGTAGCTTTCTTTTAAAAATTCAATCTTTAAAAACTGATTTAAATCAATGATTTTTTTAAAAAAGAATCAACTGATTTAAATCACAATTTAAATTGGGCTGATTTAAATCACTCAACCCTGGTTAATACAACAAAAAAATAGCCTTTCATTTGTAAAAAATGGTAAAAAGGAAGTAAACTAAATGCCATATAAAAACATAATTAAATTTTAATAATTCATGAAATAAATCTAGTCAAAAAGCCATAAATTTATATTCCCTTTTTAAAGACTATCAAATGATTTAACTTAATAAAAAGTTTAATAGCTGTATCATTTGCTTAAAGAAAAATATAACAAATGGAACCAAAATAACACAAATCCAATCAAGATAAAAAAAAAAAAAAAGCAATTATCTCTATGAACTTCACTTCTAAACCAAATGAGTAGTGAACAAATTTATGCACACATATTTAAATAAATCACATATATATAACTATTAATGCTTTGGAAATTAGAATTTGTCTAATATGCATTTATATTTGTAATCCATTTCATTAGAGTGAGTGAGTTTCATGCTTAATGGCACAAAATCTAAAAGACGACATGCTGAACTAAATAAATGGTAAAATATGATACAAACCATTTCATTACAATGGGCACTTCAAGGTCACAAATTTTCACCCCATTATTATGGTACTGAGAAACTGATGAATTATTTTTGTCTCACTCTGTTTCTTAAGGCATCCGTCTACGTTGAAACCGTCATTTTTTTTTTTTTTCCAAAATTCATAATTTTTTTTTTATTTCTCTGCTGTAAAATTTCAACTTTCAGGCTTCTAAATCTGTTTTTGTTTTGTCTCTAAGGTATTTTAAAGAAAAGTTACCACTGTTTAAACATCAGTGACAGCTGTCAAAACAAAACAGAAGTAGCGACTTTGGAACCAGAAGTTGTGAATTTAAAGCCTTTTATAAAAACCATTTTTTGGGCAAAACTTTTTAAATTTTCATGAAGATTAGTTTAAACATTTTTATAGTATTTTTAATAATTAGCAACTTGGCAATTAGACAGATTTGAGGCAAGAAAGTGTTATTAAAAGTTAATGTGCATTAATTTTCAGAAACTATATAGTACCTGGTGGAAAGAAGAAAAATTTTAAAGGTTCTTCACTATTTGTTTAATAATTAGTTTTAGCAGAGCATATTTATACACGTAGTGATTTGTTATGATTGAACCAAACAGATATAGTTTAAGGTATCCGTCTACGTTAAAAAAGTCATTTTTTGCCAAAAATCATAATTTTTTTTTTAAATTTCTCTATTGTAAAATTTCAACTTTTAGGCTTCTAAATCTGTTTTTGTTTTGTCTCTAAGGCATTTTAAAGAAAAGTTACAGCTGTTTAAACATCAGTGACAGCTGTCAAAACAAAACGGAAGTAGCAACTTCGGAACCGGAAGTTGTGAATTTAAAGCCTTTTAAAAAGCATTTTTTGGACAAAACTTTTTTAATTTTCATGAAGATTAGTTTAAACATTTTTCTAGTATTTTTAATAATTAGCAACTTCACAATTAGATAGATTTGAGGCAAGAAAGTATGGGGAATTTTAAACATTTATTTTAATATTTTAATAGTTAAAGTTACTTTCATAAACTTCAACTGCGTTTTTCTCAGAACGATATTTTTAATAAAATGTTGAAACTTGAAATGTGATTTCTCAAAAAGTTCTTAAAATATTTTGTTGAAAATTATTATGAATGCTTTTGATAGTATTTACTAGTAAATGCCCTAAAACCTTTAAACTTGGATATTTTTTAATGGTGTTACATTCATAGTTAGATATAAAGGTAATGAAAATTCGTTAAAAATTCAATGTGTATAATTTTGAAGGACCAAAATTTTTTACCAAATATAAATTAAGCAAAGATTTTAGGTGATTCACTAGTCCAGTGTATAAGAAATAAGTTGCATCAAAAAATATTGAAATAATCTATTAAAAAATTAGACCTTTTGAAAAAAAAAAAAAACGATTTTTTTTTTACTTAATTTTCTTCATTTATTAGAAATTTTATAAAATCTTCTCCAGGAATAAATTTTTTAAGTACAATTCAGATAATATAAAAAATAAATCTAAATATATATAAAAACATGAACTAAATTCTATGTTTAAAGAAAAAAGTTCTCCGAACATAGACAGACACCTTAAGGGGTCTGCTTCACTATTGTACACATGAGATAAAATATTAGTAAATAGATTGTGGTTTGTTAATTTCACAAAATGTGCTTCAAATGTATGCAGATTTTTAAGAAATATAATGTAATCTGTCTGCTTTTGAAATCTATTATTTAGAATATAATAAAAGAAATTGGAAATTAATGAAATAGGATGAAAATCAGATACAAGTTTTAAAAGGTAAAATTTAGAATATGTACTTACATGCACACATTTCATTGCAGCTTTATTTCAACAAACTAACATTCATAATTTAATATGCAAAATTACACTTGTAACACAATTTTAAAAGTGCTGCCATCTATTTGAACTTAAACTTTATTAATTTAATAGTCCTGATATATGTCATAAATATGATAATTCAAGTGACTTTTTATATTGCACATCATATATTGTGGAATATTTCTTTCTAACATCAGGCGTAACTACAAAAGGAGCTTATATGAAAAATATAAGTAACACTAAAAATGAGTAAAAAGATCCTAAGCAGATAAATATATTAATTAAGCACAGTAAATATATCTAGATGAACAAAATAATTGAAATTGTTTAATTAAATCCTCAACTGAAGTGTGAAAAGCTGATAAGCCTTTCATCCTGTAAATCTCATAAATTCTCATAGTAACCAAGGATGTAGGAAATGAAGATATCTGCCTATTCCAAAGACTGTATCATTACCCTACCAATATATTACATACATTTTTAAGACACAAACAATGCTTTTTCTTTCTTTACTTTTACATCATAATAATAAAATTATTTTTTATGCTTTCTGAAGTATCTTAATTTTCTAAATGTATAAGACATATAAATTATAACTTTTCAATGTAATAATTAAAATTAAATTTTCATAATTGTGTCTGTTATCAATACATTTTATAAATGACTTTTTCATGCATTTAATTCAATATTTGAAATGTTGAATTAAAAAAAAAAACTCATAATCAGCTAAAACAAAAACATTGTTCTAACAAGTAGCAGTAAGTCATGCAGTTCTAACAACAAATTTAATATTCATCTTTCAAGGAAACTGATTTTTTTTTTCCATTTGTTTTTGATACGATTATTCATAATAGTAATAACATGATATATCATACTACAAAGATATATGTGGAGTTCTAGGTATAAATAAAATAATCAAATATAATTGTTTAAGTACCTTTCTTTTCATTATTTTTTTAATTAAAGAATGAATATCTTGAGCAATAAATGGATGCTTCAGTGTAGTTATTTCATAAGTACAGCATCCTAAAGCCCATATATCTGACTAGAAAGAGAAAATTATCACAAATTAATATAATAAAAGAATTACATTAAATTCTGCACAATACACAAGTAATAAAAATGGCATGCTTTGAAGGATGAAGTTAATGAAGCTTTTAATAATAATAATTCTGGGTACTTCATAAAGTCTTATTGAAAATTTAAAAAAAAAAATGACAAATTTCTAGCAATGTACACATTTGTAAGCAATCTTCAGCTCAGCCTGAGTAAAAATTGTTTACTGCAATTTAGCCTCAAGAGAGATATAACAGCTATTAAGAGTAAATTTGATGTAGATATTGAAAATTAACTAGAAGTACCTCAAAAACTCAAACTAATTCCATTTTGAATACTTGAATGATATTTATCAATAAAGTATGAATATCAAATCTATTTTCTTAGATTTGATAGACTTATAATTAAATTTTTCTCCAAAATGCAATAAAAATACAGGTATAGGACAAAATAATAACACTTGTGAAAAAATGAAAATTTTTATTTAGTAAGGGGTTGGGCCACTTTTGGCCTGAATGATGACTTGCATTCAATGTGGAATTGACAAACAAAGGTCTTGAACAAAGTTCATTGGAATTTGTACCCATTTCTTATGCAGGGCTGTCTCGAATTCATATAGTGTGTGTGGAGGAGGAAACTGAACACATACTTTGTTCTCTAAATAACCTCACAAAAGCTCAATGATATTGATATCAGGGGACTGAGGACACTAGTGTAGATATTCCACTTCATCCTCATGGAACTATGTTTGAACACAGCAAGATGTGTGAACAGGGGCATTGTCACCTTGGAACACAGGACATTTTCCTGGAAAGAGTTTGAAGCACAGAGTGAAGATGATCTGTGAAAATGCTTCGAAAATGGTTACCTGTGATCATTTCCTTCTAGACAACAAGAGGCCCCAATCCATGGGAAATCATTTATTCATACCATCACAGTACACCCTCCAAGTTACACAGTTAGAACAGAGCAGTCAAATGCTTCTGCCATGTTCACCTGACAAACACACATCCGGTGGTCTGGAATAATGTAAATGAGGATTCATCAGGTCAGATGACTTGTTCCCATTGCAGTTGTGTCCAGTTTAGGTTGTTACGGTACCATTGTTGTCTCTTCATAGCATTCCATGACGAAATTAACGGTTTTGGAATAGCTACTCTGCCATGAATGTTTGCAGCATGCAACTCTCATTGAATAGTTTTCATGGATACAGGGTTCAGAAGGTGGGTATTTTTCTTGAACATTATCTGCAGTAGGGTAGTCTTGGGATTTCGGGCAACTATCCTCTTCAACACCCATCTATCATGTTCCTTCAACTTCAACTTTCACCCACTGTTGTGCTTTGTAGAAGATACCTTACCCAGGTTAGTGTAACCCTTGACACAGTTGTCCTTGAAACACCAAGGTGAGTTGTTCTGGACATGGATGCTCCAGCAAGGTGAGCTCCAACTATCATGCCATTTTTCACTTTGGAGAGATTGGACATAATCATGCTTTGCTGGGAACAGAATTCTTTCATGCAACTCTTACACTGCAAAATACTTGCCTGACACCTTCCCTTTGTTTTTATTCTACCTGGGTTTGGGTACATTAGACTTCTGATCACAGTGCCTGGCTCTTGAGGAATCCTCCAAGAGCTGCCCTAAAAGCAAATTCATTTATTCATTCATGCCTTCCCTTTCAGTGGTAGTAGATGACACACTGTTGTAACACAAGGCATCTGTTTATTGGATGGTCAAAGGATGACTCATTTTTAAATGGATGTTCCTATTACTTTGTCCTATACTTGTAATTTCCATGTACAAACTAAAGGAAGTATTGTAATTATGAAAAATTTTGTTTAAATTTCAATGGAAATACCTGTTTTGACCATGTATGAATCAATTTTATCTAGTTTTAGCATTTTATCTGTATACAAACTTCAACGTTAACCATTTTAACTAGACTTTAATAAAATTTGACTGTTTAAACATAATATCTATGTGTATGTATATATATATATATATATATATATATATATATATATATATATATGTATATATCTTACATCATTCAAAAATGATTAGCTGAAGAATACTCTTATATTTTGGACTAAGGTAACCATTAGTTGTGCACCTCCACTTTTATTGCAATTTGAATTCTATATAATGAAAAATTTCAATATTATGAATATAAGGTCTGCTCGGCATAGCTCAAAAATAATTAGTCATATTCATAACCCATTATCCATTGAGACATGTTTATACACAACTATGATAGTAAAGCTATATTAAGATTTGCATCTAGCCAGTGCTGGAGATTCATGTGACACATAGTGTGCACAACTTCAATTTCTACCAATTTTTTTCTAGCTCTATTTTCTGCTGGTGAAAAATAGAAAAATGCAATTTAACATTATTATTATTATTATTATTATTATTAAAAATCCATAATATTATTGATTATTACAGATTGTTGAATTTCCCTGATATTTTCATACTTTCTCGGTCTATGGACCCAACAAAACTAACTTTAAGTCTTTAAGAAATGTACAAATGATAACCTTAATGACATATACAATCAAAATACAACAAAAAGGTATGCAATTTAATGAGTGTTACAAGGAAGCCATGTGGTGTCCATATAAGATTTTTTATACTTTTTTAACCTTCCGAGTGGAACGCATCGAGGGGAAAAAAGTCTCCAAAAAATATGCTAGAGTTTTACTCCGTTTGTAACCAAAGCAGTCAGTGAATTTTTCCTATCTCCTTTTTTGGCTAGGATGGACTAAGGAAAACACATAAATTAAATTTAATTAATGCAATTAAAGATAACAAAATACTTCAAAATAGAGATTTACAAGGCCATGAAAAGCTATCAGTATTTTTGTGCTTCAGGGGGTAGGGGTGCATCCCTCAATAAATGTCAGTCAAAGAGGGGTGCAATTCCCAAACAATCAACTGGACCCTCCTACTGCAAAAGTCCAAGGGGGAAAGCACTGGCAGAAATGTACATGGCAACCACTTTCAGAGCATTTTTGGAGGTCAAAAATTGTATGTTACAACTGCTTGGAGGATTAATGGTAGACAATTGAAGTAATCGGCAAAAAATTGTGTAAATATGATGAGTTCATTACTTATATTCAATAACAGAAACCAAACTTAAGTGATCTTGTAATGTTGGATTGAGTGTCACTTTATTACAGGCACATAAAATGTAATTTTACAGGATACATATTAAATAGGTTGAACGATGTAAAAGCTTCTTTATATATGCACATGCTGTTACATTTACCTAACATTCCATTGAGTAATTGATAGAAAAAGCTAAATTTATATATGAGGTTAGTTAAATTTATAAATTAATTATTTATGCATAACTTAAAAAATTAATATAAAAAGTATATTACTATGTTTAAAATATATTGGAATCAGGATAAACCTTAAGAGATTTTTTAAGGAGAAAATAGGAAGCCTGAATGAAGTTGAATTTAATAATAACAAAAAGAAATTCTTGAAGCTTAATAATTTAAAATGTTAACATTCTATTTACAAAATTTTAATAGAAAAGTACCTTTTCATTGTAAGGTTTCCCAGCAAAGATTTCAGGGCTAATGTAGTAAGGTGTCTCAATCAAAGTTGCAGTCATTTCATGAGCTATACTTAGAACTCTTGATATGCCAAGGTCTCCAACTTTAATTATATTGTTTTTAGTCAAAAATATGTTTCTAGTCTTTAAATTTCTGTGAAGAATATTACGGTCATGAAGATACTGAAAAATACAATGTACACAATTAATTTTAAACAATATTTCCAAACATTAGAACAGATAGATAGATATTGCACCTTAAAACGCAAAGGTAATATGAAACATTGATTAAAAATACATAATATGTTTATACGTTTTACAATTTATAAAATACACATACATGTTTAAGTTATTATTATGATAAGGAGCATTGTATATATTAAGTAATAATGAATTTTTTCAAACTAAAGAACATTGTATGTATTAAGTATTTAATATTTATCTATAGAATCAATCTCAGCCAATGTTCCACAGTCTAAGGGTAATTTTCAGTCAAAACTAGTAACAATTTGTCACTTTTTAAGGCTGGCTATTTTGAAATACTTAGTTTTTGGTATCTAATACTACTTAACGCTTTGTCTTACAAACAACAGTTGAATTTATTATAAAAGAGTAGTTCAGAGATAGAAGTTTAACAAATTTTACATTTTTGTTTAGGAAATCACTTTTCTTTTCTATTTTATTTTCTTGGCAATATTTTTATTTTCAGTAATTAAAAACTTGCCATATTCTATCAAATTTGTTTTTATTTCGCAGTTGCCATTTATTAAATAAAAACTATCATATGGTTATAGGTTTTGTTATTTAAAACTCAACTGCACTAGAGAAAAAAATTGGCAAGTGATATACAGGGAACAAATAAGTTTTCCTTTTCGAAATGGCAACTATGATATATTGAGATATTGTAGCCACTTTTGATTAAAGTTTAAAATGTCATTTCAAATAATATAATTGTTCTCTGTGTTTTAGCCTTATATACTTATTTCATTTTATCAATATTAATTTGGTATATTTCTTTTATTTTAAATTCAATTGTGCCATTTTTATTTTTGTTAGTGATTTATTATATTCTTGAAAAATTTTTCAAGACCTTGCTTTTGATATATTTTCTTTATAATATATTTGTATATATATACCATTAAAATTCGAGTGTAAGTAAATGCATTTATAAACGTAAATACATTTGGATGCATTACTTCAACCAATCTGCTGAATGTTTAAACTCTTTTCACCATTAAAATACAGTAATTACAATCAGTTAAAAGTATATTAATTAAAATATGCAATGAGTGGTGCCATTTATTGCCTATACTTACAAATATTTGTCATATGCAATAACTTTTTCTCTTTGAAATATCCGAGTATCAAAATCACTTTATTTTTAATAGCTAAATTTTTTACTTCATCAAAATATGTAAATCTTTACTTTACTTTCTCAAATTTTTTAAGGAGTTACTATTTTTTCTGTTATATGTTGGTGTGATTTTTATTTTCAATAATTACAAATTTGCCATGTACTATCATATTTGTTTATATTTCACAATTGCCATTTTTTAAAGAAAAAGTTATCATCATAGGTTTTGTTGTTTAAAATTTAATTTTTATGCATGTAAAACATTAGTAATAAAAGACATCCAATCTCAGAAATAAATTATTCCATTCAGAACAGTACACATATATTACTCTCCACAGTATTTTGAAATTTGACTCCTACATTAAAAAGAGTCGTGGAATTGGGAATTATTATGCGGCGGCTCACGGGCAACACATTGCACTTACTGAACATTCAGCTATTAATAAACTGTTATAATCGTCAACAATCTGAAACATACAAGATTTATTCAGCATTTATATTAATACATCTTATTATCTTTAATAGTAGTTTCCAATCTTTCATCACCCAGACCAAAGGCTGGGTGTGAAGCATTCAGTTCTTTATATAAAGACATCATTTAAGTTTACAGTGGCCTGCAGCTGTTCCACGAATCACAGTTTGCCAATCGTTGGCATAAATTAAGCAAATATGCACATTAAAGTACAAATGCTCTCTAAAGTACAAGAAAAATAGCACTAAATGAGAACAAAGACTGAAAAGATTTTATCATCTTCTAGATTAATTAAAATCTATAAAGCATATCAATGTCAATTGTCTAACAAAATATTTTAATAGAATAATATAGCACTTACTTTTAAAGCTAAACAGATTTGCACAAACCAGTGAACAATTTGCTTTTCTTCAAAATGTATTCCATTTTGATTCTTTATATAGGTATATAAGTCACCACATTCACAATAGTTCATTACAATGTACAAATTACCAGAGCTATTATGAAAGGAGTCAAGGTATGTGACAATATTAGGATGTTTAATAGTGGACAATAACTTAGCTTCTAAATGTGCAGCTCGTTGCTCTCTTTTTGATGCTTGCTGTAAATCAATTCGTTTCAGGACATGCTAAATTAAAAAAATATATATATCAGTATTAATTTTAACAGTTGAAAATAGAAAGTACCTTATTGTTTTATAGAAAAATCACAAACACGCTTTTATAAAGTTTAATTAAAGTGCTACCAAAATAATGTGAAAATGCATAAAAAAAACAATATGCAAAAATACTCAATTTTTTATGGTTTTAAGCTGTGTTAGTTTAAAGTGTTTATTTTAATAATTAACATTTGTAATAGCCTATAAAAAAATTTAATTGTAAAAACTAAATTGAATTAAACATTTTCTTTAACTTGTGAAGAAGCGGATAAAAATGATAATAATCATTCAAAGAAAGTTATATAAATTTGCAACAAATACAGTTTAAAGCAATGTCTATATAGATCTATTTTATATGTTTCACCACAAGGCTGCACGCAAGGGGAGGGATTTAGGGGACTGGTCCCCGTCCGAAATTTTTAAAGACCGTTCTGTGGAAAGAAAAGGGACCATGAGTGTGGGTGTGTCTTCTGCCTAGCTGAGCATAGACAACAATGGACTTAGAAAGAACAGTGACGTTGAGTTAAGGAGTAGGTGTCAATTGAATTCGACATGTAAGTACTAAAAAAATTGTAACATTTTCATTCTCTTTCAAAATTATTCATTTTCTTTAGTCATACTTCTGTTTTAAAAATCAGAATCAAGACTATAAATTTGTCCATTATATCATTTTTTTAATTATTTTGATATTTTAATATTCCATTGTATTATGATACTCATTAGGAGTACACATACATAAGAAAACCTGTAGTTTTGTTGAAGTATCCTGCACTAAAACAATGTCCCCCTCCGAATATAATTTCTGGCTACGGCCCTGTTTCACCACACCAAAGGGCATAGTGAGAAATTTTCATAAGGAAGTGTTCCCTCCTACCACCTAAACTTTCATATATTAGAATTAATATAGCAATTTATATGTACAGTGAAACTTTTCAAAGTGCCCACCCCTATATAGCAGCCACCCTTCTAAACGGCCAATTTTTCATTGCACGGATTTTTCGACTCATAGGCCTAATGGTAAAATAACCTGTATCAGTGGCCACCCTGCCCCCTCTAAACAACCACCAAGTGGGATAGCCCCTTTCATTTTTCAAGAAATTCTACTCACTCCACGCTTTACTTTTGAGCGAAAAAACTCAAGGTCAGGTTTATGGTCGGATATAAGACAAAGGAATAACCTGATAAGTCCATTCCCGCATTCCCCCCCCTTTCTAAGAAAGATTAAATCTTATCTCTTTTGTATTCTCCCCACACCCTTCAGATAGAGAATCCCAACTGCACCATCCATAGAAACTGAGGAAGGAACTGGACAATTAAGCATTGAAGGTGTCCTAGGGCCTTTGTTTGGAATTCCAATTGGTAAAGTTAAGGAAGAATTGCACCTCTGTCAGCAAAAATGTCATTCACACCAGTTTCATTTCATTAGTTGGTCAGTGATCTGAGTTGCAACAATGTCAAAATGCGTTTTTCTAAATCTCAAGCAGAGCATTGAAGATCCACATGAATATGAAAATGGCAAATTGGTAAGAAAGTTAGCTTAATTATTTAACTGCAGAAGAAAGGAAATCAACAAAATCATTAAAGAAAATAATTTGATTTTGAAGGAGTATGAAGACTACAGAACAAACAGAAACAAATTGTAGCCTTTAAAAAAAAAAAAAAATGTAAAGAAGCATGAAATAAAGTACTATTTCTTTTTATATAAGCTTTAAATTTTATTTATAAAAGAATATATGTCAGACTTGTTTATATTATGCATTATAGTAATTATCTTATATAAAACCCTTCAGAGTGGCTAACCCCTCTAAGCGGCTAAATATTCATGGATAGGTGGTCACTCAGAAAGGTTTCACTGTATAGAGGAATCCTTATGGGTAGAAATGAGTCATATGTGGTGGTGTGATTAAAACCCCCATTATCCTATATGACATCTAATATTTAACTTTTAATTAGTGTTCATGTCAAAGGGTGCCCCACCCTACCTGTTCCTGAATGCATTACATTAGGTCTTGCATTTTTTCCCAAAAAGTTTTCCTGTGAGTGAAGGGGGAAACACATATTATATACTTTACTGGCAAATAATACCAGGATAATAAATAGAAAGTGCAATTTATATTAATTAAAACTACCATTTTTTGATACATTTACCTTGCCTTTCTTAATAGAAATGTGCACACTACTTTAAATCGATAAATAAATCAATTTAAAATGTGCATAAAGGTATTTAAAATGTTAAACCCACATTGATTTTAATATAACAAAGCAAAAATATATACAAATACGAATGGTTTAACAAAATTGAAACTATCATATAATAACCTTAAGACTAATACTATACATTCAAAAATAAAATTTAAAACTATAAGATTGCAATGACTGCAAATAATTTTAACATTGATGTAATCTTATATCTATATATTTATACACACACACACATTTAACAGTTGTAGCAATAATAACTGTTTTTAAAAAACATGCATTGGATTTTATGTTGTCAGTATATGACAACATGAAATCCAATGCATGTTGAAATATAGCATTGATTTTTAATTTTACCCTTATTTTCTCCCATGCAATCTTTTATAATATCTCTATACTCTAATGATATTCTTTATGTGTGTGTGTATTGAAAATATTCAATTTTAATTTCGATCTTTTAATTTTACTCCTCTTTATAACTCATAATATTTTAAAAAGTTCACAAGTAAAGTTACTTCTAAGGCAAACTACAACTTGTGAAAAATAATCATGGAAAAAGTAATAGTGATAACTTAATGCACTACTTACTTTTTTTCTTGTTTTAGAGCATTTAACTAGCCAGACTTCACCATAACTACCCTGTCCAATTTGCTTGATGAATTGATAATTCTCCATAAGATTTTCATTTTGTAGTACATCGAGCTTAAGAGTATATATTTTAAATTCATTGAAACAAAAATAATAAATACGAAACTATCTTCAACTATATGAATTGACCACTTTTGGGAAAGCTTGCAATTAGTTGTAAGATTAGAGTACTTGGCTTGGAAATATCAAATCTTTCATTCCTTTTTCAGTTTAGAGGGTTTTTAACAGAAACAGGGTGTGAATCTAATCTGTCAGTTGAAGTCAACACTATCATTTGTTTACTGCTGCAGCATTTAGAGGTAAATTGAATGTTGCCAACAATTTTTGTAAATATATCTCTTCTACCAACAACTCATGATGCAAAGAAATTTTAAAAAATATTCATATTTAACATAGTACAAAAGAAGCTAAAGGAGAAGCTATAATAAATATAAAAATATCCATTATTCTTTGCAATTTCTGCTGAGTTAAATGGGATTAATTTCAAAAAATAAATATTTCTAAGCAATAAATAGCTTCCGTTATCCACCTGGCACAATGAAAAATACCAGATAATCGAAATGTTATATAATTTGCTTCGTGTCAGCCTAAAAATATAATAAATCTCTACTACACCTCTTTGTAAATGTTTCTTGTCAGTTTAGCAACTTGATCTTTGGCGAAATGAAGCACAATCTCTTTATCGATACAATTCACAACAAACTAATCATCATTTCCATCAGAATGTTGGGAAATATCTAGAGGGTTATAAGAAAAGAACAATCCAATTAAAAACCTAAAAATTTCCATAAATATACAGAAAATTTTATATAATATATCAATGTAAAGAAAAAATGTTATATTTTCTTTCCCTAGTTGCCAGTATAACTTTAAACGTAATTTAGCCTTTAAACTTACTCAAGAGATTGGGGGTGACAAACCCGATCTGTCAACAATAGTCAGAGCAAGACAGAATGCTGGAAACTCTTGGTCTCTCCTTACTGATAGCAACACACTTATGTAACTCTATGTTGAAAAAGGCAAATAGCTATGTTTAATAATAATAATAAATTATAAATTAGACCGTTTTGATGGAAAAGTAAGGAAAAAACCAAGCATGTTTGGAAGCTAAACACTGGGGGTCTCGCGAAAGGTTGACCATCTCACCGGAACATATGCTTAGTACCCCATAATCCTTGGTCTCGAAAACGGAGATTGGAATCGTTTTCAATGTCCCACCAATGAGGAATTTGAACATGTGGGGGATTCGAACGACTTAATATTTTTTTGATAATTCCAGACTCGTAGATTCTAAAAATGTTCTAAAAAATGTAAAAAACTGGGTCCATCATTTTAAAAATTAATTTTAAAGTTAAGCGAAAATCAAGCTCCGTGATTGGTTGTGACGTCATCGTTCACGATACTTAATATTTTCTTATTGCTTGTAAGCGCGAACTATTTTCCGATTTTGTTTTTGCAAGTTCTTGGAATTTTCTAGCTATCAAAATTTATTTTTTTTAAGCCTGAAGGTTTATTTTATCGATCTCGATAGCTTAATTATCTCAATTTGTTATAAATGTCTCTTCTACATGGGTTTAACAAAGGACAGTCGGACAACCTCCCAAAATTCACATGATGTCAATGTTTTCGTTCTTGGGAGGAAAAAACCCGGATTTTATGGGAGCAGAAATACGGGGAATTAAAACACAAAGGTATGTAAAATCATTTATATATTTATCCAATTTTACTTAACATGTATTAATATTTTATTCAAGCTAATCACAGCTCTTCTGTTAGTAGACAAGTCAAATAAATATACATATATCATATACACACATATTTGTAGTAGCATCGCTTTTTATAAATAGAGATGGATGTAGTATTGAAATAAAAATTAGAGGAGATATTTATTGTGAGACCGGGACTGGTCTCGGTCTCATTAGCCTTCGTGTTACAAAAAGTAGACCGTAGCTCTCCAAGAACAAACCAACTCTTAGATATTTTAAATTTGATGAGAAAAAATTTAAAACCTTTAAAAGGCTTTACTTAATTATTTATACATTTTTAAATAGCAATACGATTTTATTGCCTTTAATATTAATGTTAAATTAAAAAATGTATAAAGTTTCTGAAATTAAATTTAGTTTTTAAAGTAATATCATTATTAAGTTTTAAAAAAATTATACTTCTTCAAATTAGTCACCAATTTAATCGAAAAATGTCACTCTGAATTGATACACATAAGAAAGTATGCATCTCTGAAGAAAATATTTATAATACATTCAAAATACATAACTTTCACTACCCCCGAGTTATTTATTAGATAATTATATACTTTATATATTTATATGTTTTACGATATTTATATGCTTTATCAAACATTTATTGTACTTGAACTCTATGATAATACTCGAAAATTAGCAGATTTAAAAGTTAAATAGCACTGGTTAATCAACAGTCCTTTTAAAGGTATAGATGTATTTTTATATACTTTAATTGTTCTAAATTAGTAATACTTAAACAAAAGCAAGCATTTACTTATCGAAAAATGGTCTTCACAAACCCATAGAGATGATTTGTATGATAATTTGGGGTTTAATTTCTCATCCCTTTTTCTCGCATTTGTCCAGATTTTACGTGTATGTGGATTTTTGGGAAAGCTGAAAAATATCTTCTCATAGCAATAAGTTGTAGTATTTTTATAGAGTGGCACAATACAATATTTAAATATGATTTTTAATTCCAGACATAGTAAAAAAATTTCTATTATATGCGATACTTTACACAGAAATAAATTTAAAAGTTACCTTTTAGCATGTGAACAACATAAGCGGTCAGTGTTTTCGTGAACGATGACGTCACAAACTCGGCGGAGGAAAAGTATAATTTTTTAGAGACATTAAAGAGTCCTCTATAAAACCCATTAGAAATCACTAATTAGACCCCCAAATGAAAGAAAAATAGCTACTGTCCTGTTTACTTTTTTGTCTTCTATTGTTTAAAATTAAAATTAGAAAACGTGAAAATTCCTCATTGGGGCTTTAGTTTATTTAAAGTTATATTTTATATTGATTTATTTTATTTTTAATGTATATAAAGAATTTAATTTTATTTTCATAACATATAATAGTTAAATTTTGTGAAAATATCAACTTTTGAGGTCTACAACAAAGACAGAAAAAAATGGTGGTTTTCATTGTGTCATAGGAATTGGCGGCTGCAAAATACTTCAAAATTCCCATGTTTTGGAAATTTTCAAAATTCCCTTCCCAAAAAACCCGGTTTTTTCCCGGGTTTAAACCGGGATTTTTCCACTGCTCACAACTCTAAACGTGCATGTTATCTCAAAAACCTTTTAATATTTTTTCATGAAATTTTTACAGTTTGTATACAATATAATTTTCACCCGATTGAACCTAAATTTTCTTGTATATTTCCCAAAATACGTTTTTTCTTTTCAAGAATAACTTTTTAAGGAAAAAATTCATTTTTCTTTACAAATATTTTTTAAAAACATAAATGTATCTTAAATAAATACAAATTTAGGTTTAAAGTTATTTTGAGATATTGTAGTATGCTTTAAAACAAGTTTGTCTTTAACTTAATTATATTTTTTAGTAATCATGAGCGGATATCTTTTTTGTTAACAATAAAGTGTCTCTTATTTCCAAAATTTTTCATTGAAATATTTCTTATGTTTAAATAATGAACGAAACATGTAAGTAAAGATAATTTGTTCTAACTATGTTAAATTTATGTTTGTAAAACTGGTAGTTTCAAGCTATGAGAAGTCAAAAATGATAATTGTTTCACATTTATTCAACTTTCAGGAGTGGTATGATCTCTTAAAAAATATAAAAAAGTAGATACAAAACTGGGATAACAGTATTCTTTTTTTAAACCTTAATTAGGATATTTCACAGTCTTAAATGAACTTATTAAAAAGTTAAAGTTAACATAATGTAATTGAATTAATGCCCTGTATAATAATAGCGTAAGTTATCTGTCCATCTGACCTCGAATTTATGAAGCGGTTGGACCTGGAATGGATAGAGGCATCCATATTGGATTCTTGACGAGTTAAGGCTAGCAAAATTCAAAGTGGGTTCAAAAACGTTGGAAATCCAACTCTTCCCCACTTTTCTATTGTTTAATGGCATTATTCCAAACCCTGTTTTCCTGGTTAAGAACAGGCGATGATTAAATTTATCAAATTATCACATTATAAGTAGGTGAAAATAACATTTTTTCTAGCTTTATGACGTCATTCCTTTAACCATCTCATTTAACCATATCTTATTTTAAATTATTTAAATATCGTCTGCATTATTTTCATACGTTTTATCACTGAACTTAGATATTACGTAAATAATTTTCTTTTATATTTGGCTTAAATAATAGATTAGGTACATGTGATAATTTTAAATTTATTCATCGATTATTTTTTGTTGCAATGAAAATTTTATCACCGGTATTAACAACAAATTCTGTTCATAAAAGTCTAGGAGTCTATTTCACGGACTAATAAATATCTAGCATTTAAGTTATATCTTTGAAAATTAAGAAATTTGTTAGTTTGTGTGTTTGTTTTTATACATAACCACACAGTTTGAGATCGATTCGTAAATTTTACATCATTCATATATAGCCAAATAATCACTGTCAATAAGCGATTTCACGCAGACAAATTCTCAATTATAATTCTGGCTTTAGGAAGGGCAGTTTATTGTTTGTCTATTGGCTGTTGTAAACATGAAAATGAATGAGAAGGGATTATAGTAGTTCGTGAAGTTGTGACAAATTGCCTTATATTAAAACCTCTGCTGTCCGTCCTACCACGTAATATGACAAGATAAATTAAAATTGGCAACTAACATACGTTCAGTAAAGATAAACAAATTATTGAGCGTGTACCAGATAATTCTCAACCAAAACTCAAACCATTTTTTTTTCCTGCCACATAGGGCACTTTATAATTCTGGAAAATTAAATATTTTAATGATCTCGTCATATGATGGGCTATATGCTAGTCATTCTATAATACATTTAGAAAAGAAGTACAGTAAATTAATTTAAATATATTTGAGAGGAATTTTCATTAATTTATATACTTATGTTTTAATTTATATACATATGTTTTTATTCATTTTTATATCTCGAATTATTTTATCATATTTTCTGAAAAAAAAATTATTAAAAAGTTTTAATTACTATCATTTTAAAATATATTAATGCAATCAAAGTTTGTGTTTCTATTAAAAAAAAAAAAAACAGAAAAAAACTCTAAATTTGCTTAACATTTTCTTAAGAGATATCAGCATTAAAAATAAAAAAAAAAATCTTTTTAAGTTCTACCTTTTAACACCTTAAAAACATTTTTTAAGTTCTGACTGATAATTTTCTGAAGAATATCTATAAAAAAACTATTTGTATCTCTGAAAAATTTCTTAAGATATTTTAAAGATAAAGTTATTCTGCAAATTTGTCTTAACATTTTAAGAATGTTTTGAGATACATTTCATTCACTTGAAGAAATTCAAAATATAGAAATTTTTTTTGAAGATAATCTTAAGAAAAAAAATTGAATCTAAAAAAAAAAAAAAAAAAAAAAAAAAAAAAAAAAAAAAAAAAACAATCTTCACATTTTTGAAAATTTAAGAAAATAGTACTTTCTTAAGAAAATCTTCAGATTATTTTTAGTAGGGCCGTAGCGCAACCAAACCATTTATACCTAATTTCAAATGTAAGGTACTTACATTCATACGTGAGTTATGAAAATAAAACCGCAGATTTACGAGGATCACTCTGAAATTTTTGAGATACAAATAGGTTTTACTTACAAAAGTAAAACCTATAAATAATAAAATAAGTTATACTTACAAAATTTTAGGTGTTTTCAAAGTAGTCTCCTCCAGCATCAATGCACTTTTGTAGACCAATTTTCCACAGATTAAATGCCTCAAGCCATTCATTTCTTGGAATAGATGAAAAAAAATGCATTTGTAGCCACATCAATCTCTTCTTCTGAATGAAAATGACGTCCAAGTTCTTTTTTAGATTTAAGAATAACCAAAAGACACATAGCTAGATCAAGTGAATACGGCGGATGTTCTATCAGTTTAATTTTTCTTTTGTTTAAGAAACTCAACTGCTAATACGGCTGTATGCTAAGATGCATTGTCATGGTGAAGCATTAGTCCCCTAACATTCATTTCTTGTAGAATTTGTGGAAGACATTTAGTGGTTTGCTGTTACTATCTTCTGTCCTTCCAACTTGATGGCTCTGACCAATTCTGTGCTTCTGAAGAAAACGGCATACATCACTTTTTTCAGTGCGCATTGTCTTTCACCATTGTAGGCGTGGGATCATCTTCAAAAACCTATACTTTGCTTTCATGACGTGTTGGAACGTCAAAAAACGGTATATAAGTTTCATCATCCGTTAGAATTTTAGAAATGATGCGGTGGCCACCATCATTTAGCAATTAAAGAGTTTCTTTACTGATTCTGACATGCTCCCCTTTTTGGTGGTCAGTTAGATTATGGGGAACCCAACGGCAAACTACTTTTTTCATATGTAATTCTTCATTAATAATTTTGTGTATGGTTGCGAATCCAATGTTAAGTTTCTTCTGTATAATTTAATAGGTACAGGGATTATCATCCATTAGCATTTTTCATATAGCAGACACATTATCCGGGATTACTGCCGACGGCGGCGTTCCTGTGTGTTCTTCAGCCTAAAGAAAATTGCGACCACTGCTAAATTCTTTAAACCATCTGAATACAGTAGCACGAGCTGGAGGTTCATCACCAAATGCCAATTGCAACCGTTGAAAGCATTCTTCTTGATTTAATCCTGCTTTAAAAACGTAGAAAATCATAGCGCGAAAAGGTTCTCTCGTGAACTCCATTTTCTCTTCTGTTTAAAATTTATTCTACGCTAAATAAGTTGAAGTAAGTCAGTAAAAAATCATATCCTGTGTTAAAATACTTTATATTCTAAAATTAAATCGTTATTTTTAATTTGTAAGTTCTCGTCTGCGCGTATCTCAAAAATTTCAGAGTAACCCTCATATTTTCTAAGCAGAAAAAATTGTATACTGAATTGCATGTTGAAAATGGCTGAAACGTGTTTTGAAGACTTTAAGGGGCACTGCAGCCGAACCGCCGTACAGATTTTCTTTAAATTTGGTAGAATAGTTTATTAGATTGTATACCATTATATACCATTATATACCACTATTACATACCATTTTATTGAAATCTACCAAAAACAAAAAACAAAACAAAAAAAAAACCGGAGAAATCTTCAATTTTATGAAAACACTAGCATATATCCCGTCATATGACGGGATCAGTAAAATGTTTAATTTTCCAGAATTGTAAAGTGCCCTAAAAGTCAGATAAAAAAATGGTTTGTTTTTCAGCTGAGAATTATCTGGTACACGCTCAATAATTTGTTTATCTTCATACTCCTCTAAAGTCTCCTGATACTGTGAATGCAGTTTAGGATCACGTTGAATTCATTTAGAAAGGTAATTCAAAGTTTTCTTAGCTACGTCAAAATTACCGTTAAGTTCTTCCTTTTTTTTCCACAGTTATTAATGGAAGAAAAGGAATTAAACTTCCATTTCCACTACACCCAGGAGGTAAATAGAATTTGTTGTTAATACCGGTTATAAAATTTTCATTGCAACAAAAAATAATCGATGATTAAATTTAAAATTATCACATATGTACCTAATCTATTATTTAATATAATGGCAATATCATGATGGCGAAAAAAATGTACTTGTATAGCCTCATTGATTGCAACTTTTTAATAACTGAATTTTAATTAAGATTAGTGGCAACGAAAAGAGATAGTTACCCTAGAGATAAAATAAAACCGTGAAATAGGCCAAGAAAGAGAATGAAATCCCCTATATAATAATAGCCTAAGTTATCTGTCTATCTGTACTCGAATTTATGAAGCGGTTGGACCTGGAATGGATAGAGGCAACCATATTGGATTCTTGATGAGTTAGGATTAACAACTTTCGAAACCAACACTTCCGCCCTTTTCTAGCATTTTATGCCATTATTTCAAGTCTATTTTCCCCGGTTAAGAGCAAGCCATTAAATTTATCGATTTGTCACATAATAAATAGGTAAAAATAACATTTTTATAGCATTACTGCATCCTTCCTTTAACTATCTAATTTAATCATTTCTTATTTTAAATTACTTAAATACCGTCTGAATTATTTTCAGATGTTTTATCACTTAATTTAGATATTATTAAAAAAAAATTTTTTTTGGCTTAAATAATAGATTAGATACATATGTGATAATTTTAAATTTAATCACCGATTATTTTTTGTTGCGATGAAAATTTTATCACCGGTATTAACAACAAATTCTATCTACCTCCAGGGTGTAATGGAAATGAAACTTTCATTCCTTTACTTCTATTAATTACCTTGATAAAAAAAATTGGGAAGAACTTAATGATAATTTCGACGTAGCTAAGAAAACTTTAAATCATCTTTCTAAATGAATTCAACAGGATTCTAAACGGCATTCACAGTATCGGGAAACTTTAGAGGAGTATGAAGGTAAACAAATTATTGAGCGTGTACCAGATAGTAGATAGTTCTTAGCCGAAAAACAAACCATTTTTTTAACCAGCCTTAATGGGTACTTTACAATTATGGAAAATTAAAAATTTTACTGATCCCGTCAAATGACGGGATATATGCTAGTTTCCTTTGTAAATAAGAACCTAAGCCATTAATGCACAAAGGTAAAATGGTCGGTAAAGCAGACAGCTGTTACCAAAATCCAACTAGCCTCCTCTTCAGTTTATTTCATTTCACATTTGTGCATAATTTCGACGTAGCTATGAAAACTTTGAATTCTTATACTAAATGAATTCAACGTGATTGTAAACTGCATTCACAGTATCGGGAGAGTTTAGAGGAGTATGAAGATAAACAAATTATTGAGCTTGTACCAGATAGTTCTCAGTTTAAAAAAGCAAACCATTTTATTGCCAGCCTTATAGGGTACTTTACAATTCTGGAAAATTAAAAATTTTACTGATCCCGTCATATGACGGGCTTTATGCTAGTTTCCTTGTAACATAAGGAGGATTAAGCACAAATTAAAATTCGTACCAGATAGTAAAATCCAAAAAATGTGTCAAAAAACAAACCATTTTTTACGAGCCTTATAGGGTACTTTACAATTCTGACAAATCAAAAATTTGACTGATCCCGTCATATGACTGGCTATCGGGAGACTTTAGAGGAGTATGAGGATAAATAAATTACTGACAGTGTACCAGATAGTTTTCAACCAAAAAACAAACCATTTTTTTACCAGCCTTATTGGGTACTTTACAATTCTGAAAAATCAAAAATTTGACTGATCCCGTCATATGACTGGCTAATCGGAGACATTAGAGGAGGATGAAGATAAACAAATTATTGAGCATGTACCAGATAGTTCTCAACCAAAAAACAAATCACTTTTTACCAGCCTTATAGCGTACTTTACAATTATGGAAAATCAAAAATTTGACTGATCCCGTCATATAACGGGCTAATCGGAGACATTAGAGGAGGATGAAGATAAACTAATTATTGAGCGTGTACCAGATAGTTCTCAACCAAAAAACAAACCAATTTTTTACCAGCCTTATAGCGTACTTTACAATTATGGAAAATCAAAAATTTGACTGATCCCGTCATATAACGGGCTAATCGGAGACATTAGAGGAGGATGAAGATAAACAAATTATTGAGCATGTACCAGATAGTTCTCAACCAAAAAACAAACCATTTTTTTTACCAGCCTTATAGCGTACTTTACAATTATGGAAAATCAAAAATTTGACTGATCCCGTCATATAACGGGCTAATCGGAGACATTAGAGGAGGGTGAAGATAAACTAATTATTGAGCGTGTACCAGATAGTTCTCAACCAAAAAACAAACCAATTTTTTACCAGCCTTATAGCGTACTTTACAGTTATAGAAAATAAAAAATTTGACTGATCTCGTTATATGACGGGCTAATCGGAGACATTAGAGGAGGATGAAGATAAATTATTGAGCGTGTACAAGATAGTTCTCAACCAAAAAACAAACCATTTTTTTACCTGCCTTATAGGGTACTTTACAATTATGGAAAATAAAAAATTTGACTGATCTCGTTATATGACGGGCTAATCGGAGACATTAGAGTAGGATGAAGATAAACTAATTATTGATCGTGTACCAGATAGTTCTCAACCAAAAAACAAACCATTTTTTTTACCAGCCTTATAGCGTACTTTACAATTATGGAAAATCAAAAATTTGACTGATCCCGTCATATAACGGGCTAATCGGAGACATTAGAGGAGGATGAAGATAAACAAATTATTGAGCCTGTACTAGATAGTTCTTAACCAAAAAACAAACCATTTTTTTTACCAGCCTTATAGCGTACTTTACAGTTATAGAAAATCAAAAATTTGACTGATCTCGTTATATGACGGACTAATCGGAGACATTAGAGGAGGATGAAGATAAATTATTGAGCGTATACAAGATAGTTCTCAACCAAAAAACAAACCATTTTTTTACCTGCCTTATAGGGTACTTTACAATTATGGAAAATTAAAAATGTGATCCCATCATATGACGGGCTATATGCTAGTATGAAATATGACGAATAAAACTTTTGTTTATATAAAGATTAGTGTAATAATATTTGATTTGCCCAAACGCCCTCACATGTATTAAAAAATGGTTTACGGGGACTTACATTGCCGGCAGAAGGTCGTCCGAGTGGACTAGTTTTTGAAGCGTCGATGTAAAATTAACTGGCGGATGATGGAGATGCAACAGTGACAGGGTCATCAATATCTTTTTCTGATGAGGCTCGAGAACGGTTGGCAGAAGCACTGTGATATCGACACGTGTTGATGGATTGGCAGGCATACTATTCTCCACGACGATATCAAGTTGCCACGCTTCAAGCTTGCTTCTTCTTTCCAGTGCTTTTGCATATCGCTAACCCAGGAAGCGATCAAAATTCAAAGTATACTTGCTCTCAAAAAGCACACACACACAAGAAGGACAGAGTGGAAGAAAATGTTTTTTTGGTTCTGTTCTTTTTAAAACTCAGACCACCTAATAAAAAATAAGGGACCGTCTTTCGTTCGCAGGATGTCAAATGTTTTCTCCAGGGCAGCATAGCAACAAAACGACACACAAAGGTGTTTTAATCTTGTAAATAGGATTTTAAAACGAAAAAAAGGTTTTGAATTAGTTAAAAGAAAGCTCTTTTTTTCGTATTTTCACAGGAAATAATGGCTTCGTCTTATCATGTTCTTTGAAGGATGTTTTAGCATCTAAAACAACAAAATTTGGCAACACAGTTGTGTTGGTTGTTGCTATAAGGCGATTTCACGCAGTAGGGCACATTTCAGTTTATGACAATTCTGGCTTTAGTTTCAAACGAAAGGGCAGTTTATTTTTTGTCTATTGGCTGTTGTAAACATGAAAATGAATGGGAAGGGCATTATAGTAGTTCATGACGTTGCGACAAATTGCTCTATACGAATGTACGTGTGTCGCATTAACAAGAGTCGTTTTGCACTAATAGTTCGTTGAGTATATAATGAATTGTGGATAACAAATAAAGAATTTTGGATTACTTAGATGTCGCCGTACCTGATAATAAACCACGTAACTTCAAGTGACGCCAACTAATAAAAAGTAATAATAAAACTTTTGTACACTACTTCATACTGAAATCTCTGTCTATCTTAAGAACTAGCATATAGCCCGCCATATGACGGGATCAGTAAAATTTTTAATTTTCCAAAATTGTAAAGTACCCTATGTGGCAGATAAAAATATGGTTTGTTTTTTGGCGGAGAATTATCTGGTATACGCTCAATAATTTGTTTATCTTCATACTGCTCTAAAGTCTCCCTGTACTGTGAATGTAGTTTCGAATCACGTTGAATTCATTTTGGAAGATAATTTAAAGCTTTCTTAGCTACGTCGAAATTATCGTAAGTTCTTACCTTTTTTTTTCCCCACAGTAATTAATGGAAGTAAACTATCATTTCCACTACACCCTGGATTGGGGATAAAATTTGCTGTCAATACCGGCCGGTGATAAAAGTTTCATTGCAACAAAAAAGAATTGATAATTAAATTTAAAATTATCACATGCACCTAATCTATTATTTAAGCCAAATAAAAATTATTTAAGTAATATTTAAGTTCAGTAATAAAACTTATGAAAATAATGCAGACGATATTTAAATAATTTAAAATAAGAAATGATTAAATGAGATGGTTAAAGGAATGACGTCATAATGCTAGAAAAATATGTTATTTTTACCTAATTATGTGATAAATTGATAAATTTAATCTCCTGCTCTTAACCGGGGAATATAGGTCTTTGAAATAACGACATTAAACACTCGAAAAGGGTAGGAAGGGGTAGTTTTCGAACATTTTAAAAACGACAGAATTTTCGCTGTGATATGAAGCATATTTATACAACTTATTTTAGAAATCGGATCGATCGTTTAGGAGAAGAGAAACTTTACTCGCTTTGAATATTGCTAATCCAACATGGATGCCTATCATTCCAGTCCAACCGCTTCATAAATTCGAAGACAGACGGATAGATAATTTAGTTTTATTGTAAAGGGATTTTACAAAAATTGGTCAATTAGGAAAGTGCGGCCAGCAATAATGCATAAGGTTTCCATGTAGTCATGAATCCCTTTTCAATAAAAAACTCTCAATTCTTAATCTCAGGTGTCCATAATAACTTAGATTTTTCATCCAGATATATCTATCAGGGCACTAATGGGTTAAACATTGACACTAAAAACTGGAATATGCGGTACTGTGATGCAGATACGTAACCGCATCAGGCGTCATTACAATGGGGCAGTATAAGCAGCAAAATCAAAACATTAAATCAACGTTTGGAATACTTGCATCGTACTAAAAATGTATCGCACGGACGTGTCTAAATTTTACAAATTATTGTTTCAAAATCAGTAAAACTCTGGACGCATCTCTCATGAGCCGTAGTTTGCCCGTCATTGCATAAGCTAATGTTCCGTAAGCTTTTTATCTTCACGGCCCACTAACGCTTTCTCGGCAATTCAAGCTCGCCACCAATAAATAAGCCAAAATACTGATATTACGTTAATATGTGTATACATACAACATACATACACACACACACATATATTATATTTATAAAAATAAAAATGTATTTATATTAATATATATATATATATATATATATAATATATATATTTATTTATTTATTTTATTTGATAAAAACGCATTCAAATAGCTTAATGTATGTACATACTTACTTTTATTTAAGTTTTTATATAGGTACGTGAATGTTACACCAACATAAATTGTATCCAATTTTAGATTACAAGTATATACAATTTCTTTTATTCAGATAATGGAAATTGCAAAACCGTTTTATAAGTTTTTATCTTGAAATCATGATATTTTGAACACATATAAATCGATGTACAAGTAAATCCAACATGCTAAACATTTTTCTTAAAATGAATAGTTTTGAATAATTACTAATTTTTAAAATTTTGGATATTTTAAAATGTTGTGACTTAATAGTATGTAGAAGAATAGAAAATGGTTACTGAACACTCCTATATATTAAAATAATATATATATATATATATATATATATATATATAATAAAAATATATATTATATATATATAATAAAATATATATTAAAATAAATTCGGGTATCCATTTTAAATTTTTGAAATAATTAGAAATAATTAGCTCAAAGTATGCAATATTTACTTTTATTTAAGTTTTATATATAGGTACGTGAATGTTACACCAACATAAATTGTATCCAATTTTAGATTACAAGTATATACAATTTCTTTTATTCAGGGGATAATGGAAATTGCAAAACCGTTTATAAGTTTTTATTTGAAATCATGATATTTGGAACACATATAAATTGACGTTCAAGTAAATCCGACATGCTAAACATTTTTCTTAAAATCAATATATTTTAAATAATTACTAATTTATGAAATTTTGGATATTCTTAAAATGTTGTGACTTAATAGTATGTAGAGAATAGAAAATGGTTACTGAACACTCCTATATATAAAAATAATATATATATATATATACAATATATATATATATATATATATTATTTAAAAAATATATATTATATATTAAAATATATATTAAAATAAATTCGGGTATCCATTTTAAATTTTGAAAATAATTAGAAATAATTAGCTCAAAGTATGCAATATTTATTTTTTTTAAGTTTTATATATAGGTACGTGAATGTTACACCAACATAAATTGTATCCAATTTTAGATTACAAGTATATACAATTATTTTATTCAGGGGATAATGGAAATTGCAAAACCGTTTTATAAGTTTTTATCTTGAAATCATGATATTTGGAACACATATAAATTGACGTTCAAGTAAATCCGACATGCTAAACATTTTTTTAAAATCAATATATTTTAAATAATTACTAATTTATGAAATTTTGGATATTTCTTAAAATGTTGTGACTTAATAGTATGTAGAAGAATAGAAAATGGTTACTGAACACTCCTATATATATAATAATATATATAATATATATTTATATATATATATATATTATATAAAAATATATATTATATTAAAATATATATTAAATAATTCGGGTATCCATTTTAAATTTTGAAAATAATTAGAAATAATTAGCTCAAAGTATGCAATATTTACTTTTATTTAAGTTTATTTATAGGTACGTGAATGTTACACCAACATAAATTGTATCCAATTTTAGATTACAAGTATATACAATTTCTTTTATTCAGGGGATAATGGAAATTGCAAAACCGTTTTATAAGTTTTTATCTTGAAATCATGATATTTGGAACACATATAAATTGACGTTCAAGTAAATCCGACATGCTAAACATTTTTCTTAAAATCAATATATTTTTAAATAATTACTAATTTATGAAATTTTGGATATTTCTTAAAATGTTGTGACTTAATAGTATGTAGAAGAATAGAAAATGGTTACTGAACACTCCTATATATTAAAATAATATATATAAATATATATATATATATATATTAAAATATATATTATATATTAAAATATATATTAAAATAAATTCGGGTATCCATTTTAAATTTTGAAAATAAAGAAATAATTAGCTCAAAGTATGCAATATTTACTTTTATTTAAGTTTTTATATAGGTACGTGAATGTTACACCAACATAAATTGTATCCAATTTTAGATTACAAGTATATACAATTTCTTTTATTCAGGGGATAATGGAAATTGCAAAACCGTTTTATAAGTTTTTATCTTGAAATCATGATATTTGGAACACATATAAATTGACGTTCAAGTAAATCCGACATGCTAAACATTTTTCTTAAAATCAATATATTTTTGAATAATTACTAATTTATGAAATTTTGGATATTTCTTAAAATGTTGTGACTTAATAGTATGTAGAAGAATAGAAAATGGTTACTGAACACTCCTATATATTAAAATAATATATATATATATATATATATATATACATATATATATATATATATTAAAAATATATATTATATATATATTAAAATATATATTAAAATAAATTCGGGTATCCATTTTAAATTTTGAAAATAATTAGAAATAATTAGCTCAAAGTATGCAATATTTACTTTTATTTAAGTTTTATATACAGGTACGTGAATGGTATACCAACATAAATTGTATGCAATTTTAGATTACAAGTATATACAGTTTTATTATTAAGGGGGGTAATGGAAACAACAAAATTATTTTATCAGTTTCTAACTTAAAATTATAATATTTTGAACACATATAAATCGATGTACAAGTAAATCCAACATGCTAAACATTTTTCTTAAAATGAATAGTTTTGAATAATTACTAATTTTTAAAATTTTGGGTAAATTTTAAAAATGTTGTGACTTAATAGTATGTAGAAGAATAGAAAATGGTTACTGAACACTCCTATATATTAAAATAATATATATATATATATATATATATATATATATATTAAAATATATATTAAAATAAATTCGGGTATCCATTTTAAATTTTGAAAATAATTAGAAATAATTAGCTCAAAGTATGCAATATTTACTTTTATTTAAGTTTTATATATAGGTACGTGAATGGTACAGAAACATAAATTGTATCCAATTTTAGATTACATGTATATACAATTTCTTTTATTCAGGGGATAATGGAAATTGCAAAACCGTTTTATAAGGTATTAACTTAAAATCATGATATTTTGAACACATATAAATCGATGTACAAGTAAATCCAACATGCTAAACATTTTTCTTAAAATGAATAGTTTTGAATAATTACTAATTTTTAAAATTTTGGATATTTTTTAAAATTTTGTGACTTAATAGTTTGTAGAAGAATGGAAAATGGTTACAGAACACTCCTATATATTAAAATTTATATATTATATATTAAAATATATACTAAAATAAATTCAGGTATCCGTTTTAAATTTTGACAATAATTAGGTTATTGAAACTCAATTTAGGAAATATGATTTTTTTGTGACAATTCTATATAAAGATATAAAATATTTCCTATGAATCAACTACTCAATTGATCGCCTAAATAATTCCCGAAAGCTATTTCTAATCAATAATAAGGAAAAAAATTAAAAATTGAAAATTAATAAGCAAGGGGAAATTTTAAAATCAACAAAATATTTTTTTAAAATTGTAATTAAAAAAAGTTATCTGACTTTTAAAAGTATTTTTAAATGTTATTTGTTTAGTTAAACTTCAATGTATTGAAATTTCATAATTTTAATTTAATAATTCCCAAAATGTTTTCTAAGTCCACCATCTCCTAAAATAACATTTGTTGTTTAGTATTTACTTACGCCTATTTAACCAATATTTCAAATAGATATATGTGCCCATATACATAGATCTGAACGATTGAAGACATAATAACTTAATTATATTTGAGTTTGTTTCGTAACAAACGTTTGTGTTCTTTAATCATTTTTGAATAATTCTGGTTCTATGCGTCTGCATGTTCACAAAGTATTTTATAATACAGACAAATTAATCTTTTTTTAATTCTAAGTTGAAAATAAATGACGTGGCACACTCAAGAAAATCTCGTGGTACACTAGTGTGCCACAGCACAGACCATTATAAATTTGTTTATAACTTCAATGGTACTTCCTTCTCTTGATGTCCTCAGCACATGTTTATTTTGGTAATAGTTAATCCACCCATACACATAGTAAGCATAGTATTTTTGCACATGGTAATCATATAAAATTAATTATTTTTAAAATTCTACGTTGAAAATAAGTGATCTGGCACACTCAAGATCATCTCGTGGCACACTAGTGTGCCACAGCCCAACGGTAGCAAAGCGCTGGCACAGACCATTAAAAATTCGTTTATGATAACTTCAATGGTACTTCCTTTCCTTGATGTTCTCAGCAAATGTTTATTTTGCCAATGGTCAATCCACCCATACACATAGTAAGCATAATTTTTTTACACACAATAATCATATCAAATTAATTTTTTTTAATCTTACGTTGAAAATAAGTGACGCGGCACACTTAAGATCATCTCGTGGCACACTAGTGTGCCACAGCCCAACGGTAGCAAAGCACCGGCACAAACCATTATAAATTCGTTTATGATAACTTCAATGGTACTTCCTTTCCTTGATGTTCTCAGCAAATGTTTATTTTGCTAATAGTCAATCTACCCATACACATAGTAAGCATAACTTTTTTACACATAGTAATCATATCAAATTAATTTTTTTTAATTCTACACTGAAAATAAGTGATCTGGCACACTCAAGATCATCTCGTGGCACACTAGTGTGCCACAGCCCAACGGTAGCAAAGCACCGGCACAAACCATTATAAATTCGTTTATGATAACTTCAATGGTACTTTCATCCCTTGGTGCCATCAGCAAATGTTTATTTTGCTAATGGTTAATCCATTCATGCACATAGTAAGTATAATTGTTTATACACATAGTAATCATAATATTAAATTAATTTTTTTTAATCTTACGTTGAAAATAAGTGACGCGGCACACTTAAGATCATCTCGTGGCACACTAATGTGCCAAAGCACAGCGGTAGCAAAGCGCTGGCACAGACCATTATAAATTTGTTTATAACTTCAATGGTACTTCCTTTTCTTGATGTTCTCAGCAAATGTTTATTTTGCTAATGGTCAATCCACCCATACACATAGTAAGCATAATTTTTTTTATACATTGTAATCATATCAAATTAATTTTTTTAAGAAATACAACGTTGAAAATAAGTGACGTGGCACACTCAATATCATCTCGTGTCACACTCATGCCACAGCACAGCAGTACTATAGCGCTGGCACAGACCATTATAAATTCGTTTATTAAAACTTCAATGGTACTTCCATCCCTTCGTGCCATTAGCATATGTTTATTTTGCTAATGCTTAGGATCAGCAAAATTCAAAACGAGTTCCACACCGTTCGAAATCCACCCCTTTCCTATCTTTTCGAACGTTTAATGCCATTATTTCAATCCCTATTTTCCCCAGTGAAGAACAGGGGATTAAATTTATCAATTTATCACATAATAAATAGTTAAAAATGCCTTTTTAGCTTTTCTAGCATTAAGACGTCATTCCTTTAACCATCTCATTTAATCATTTCTTATTTTCAATTATTTAAATATCGTCTGCATTATTTTCATACGTTTTATCACTGAATATTACGTAAATAATTTTCTTTTATATTTGACTTAAATAATAGATTAGGTACATATGTGATAATTTTAAATTTAATCATCGATTATTTTTTGTTGCAATGAAAATTTTATCACTGGTATTAACAACAAAGTCTAAGAGTCTATTTCACGAACTAATATATATCTAGCATTTAAGTTATATATCTTTTAAAATTAAGAAGTTAGTTCGTTTTTGTGTTTGCTTTTTATACACAGTCACACGGTTTGCGATCCATTCGCCAAATTTTAGATATTATTTATATATACCGCCAAATAGTCACTGTCAATATTAAAACCTCTGCTGTCCATCCTATCCCCAAGATAAATTAATGTTGGCTACTAACATGCAGTCAATAAAGATAAACAAATTATTGAGCGTGTGCAGATAATTCTCAGCTAAAAAACAAACCATTCTTTTACCTGCCTCATTAAGTACTTTACAATTCTGGAATATTAAAAATTTTACTGATCCTGTCATATGACGGGCTATATGCTAGTAGTTTAAAATTTAAATTTATACATATTATTGAGGATGTACCAGATAATTTTTAAGCACCCCTCCCCCCTTTTTATGTCTGCCTTATTTACAATTCTGGAATATTAAAAATTTTACTGATCCTGTCATATGACGGGCTATATGCTAGTACTATTATATTTGCTATTATTAGTACGATATATGTTTAAAATTTAAATTTTAACATATTATTGAGGGTGTACCAGATAATTTTTAGCCAACCCCCCCCCCCCCTTTTTTATGCCTGCCTTATTTACAATTCTAGAAAATTAAAAATTTTACTGATCCCGTTCTATGACGGGATATATGCTAGTTTTGAATAATGTATTTCAACAATTTGAACTATAATGCTAGTAATACTACTTTTACAATACTAATAAGTGATAAGTTTTGCTCCAGGGTTGAGCGATTTAAATCAGCCCGATTTTAATCTTGATTTAAATCTGTTGATTTAAAAAAAAATCATTGATTTAAATTAGTTTTTAAAGATTGAATTTTTTAAAAAAAGCTGTTAGTAATAAGCACAATAAGAAAATATTAACAATGCAGAGTAGCTCCCAGGTGGTTTCAGGAGGCTGCTGCACCTTGATTGTCCTTGTATTATTAAAATAGCACCCTACCTGCTCTACAGGCGCCTGGAACCTGGTATTCCACTCGGTATGTGATTGGTTGGTAAGTACATTGGCAGCGATTTTTAAAATTGGCGAAATATC
>CM063506.1:52886356-52903856 GCA_032207245.1 Pardosa pseudoannulata | reverse complement strand
TATGTTGCTTGCAGTTTTGAAAATCCTCTATATAACTTACTATATTTAAAAACTGTTATACAAATTGGGGAAACTTGAACACCTATCACTAATAACTAAAAAGAAGTGTTAAAGCAGAATCATTAACAATACCTTATGCGTAAAAAGGGAAACCTAATTGTTCAAATTAAGGTCGAATTATTGTTTACAGCACTAAAACAGCCCAATAACTGAACGCGGACGTGGCGGCGAAAAGAGGTTTCAGTGTTAAGAAATCTGGGCCTGAAATGCGTAAATAACATATAATAATGATAATAATAAAAATTTGACTCGTTCAATACGTTGGGAGAAACAAAGGCACGATTCTTTTAAATATGAAAACCTTCTTTTATTTCGTTATTAGCACGAAAAAATGCATCAAAATAAAATCAACCGAGTAGAGAGCAAAAGAAGCTTAATGTCTTTTCAAACTTAACGAAGAGAAACACAACCTATTTAAAGCTATAATACGCGGAACAATATATAGAATGGGCTGTTTTGCATTTCTAAGGCTTTGTATTCGCCATGAACTACCAAACTAGTTAAAGAAGAAAAAAAAATGACTAGTTTTAAATTGTTCTTCCTTTTGGTATTATCAGTGTTCTTTTTGTAAGAAAAAAGTTTCTGAAACACACATCTTATTCATTAAAAAAAAAAAAGAAAAAAAAAACCAAGAATACAATGGTACCTGGCAGTAGCACAGCCAGAATTTCTGTTAGGGAAGATACTAGTCCCCTATATAATATTAGCCTAAGTTATCTGTCCTTCCGTACTCGAATTTATGAAGCGGTTGGACCTGGAATGGATAGAGGCATCCATATAGGATTCTTGATGAGTTAGAGTTAGTAAAATTCAAAGAGAGTCTTTAAAACGTTTGAAATACACCCCTTCCCCCCTTTTCGATCGTTTAATGCCATTATTTTAAGCCGTTTTTTCGCAGATTAAGAGCAAACGATGATTAAATTCATCAATTTATCACATTATACGTAGATAAAAATAACATATTTTTCTAGCATTATGACGTCATTCCTTTCATAACCCCATTTAATGATTTTTTTATTTTAAATTATTTAAATATCGTCTGCATTATTTTCACAAATTTTATCACGTAACTTAAATATTACGTAAATAATTTTCATTGTTATTTAGATTTAACAATAGATTAAGTACATATGTGAGAATTTTAAATTTAATCAACTGTTATTTTTTGTTGCAATGAAAATTTTATGACCAGTATTAACAAAAAATTCTTTTCATAAAAGTCTAGGAGTGTATTTCACGGACTAATAAATATCTAGCGCTTAAGTTATATATCTTTGAAAATTAAGAAGTTTGTTCGTTTGTGTGTTTGTCTTTTATACATAACCACACGGTTTGCAAGCGATTCGCTCAATTTTGGACATCATTCATATATACCGCCAAATAATCACTGTCAATATTAAAAGCTCTGCTGTTCATTCTATCACGTAATATGACAATATTAATCAAGGTCGGCAACTAATAAGGGGTCAGTAAAGATAAACAAATTTTTGAGCTTGTACCAGATAATTCTCAGCCAAAAAACAAACCAATTTTTTTTTACCTGCCTCATAGGGTTCTTTACAATTCTGGAAAATTAAAAATTTTAATGACCGCGTCATATGACGGGCTGTATGCTAGTATCTAAAATGTAGTTACAGTTAAAAACTCTTCAATTTGATCCCACCATTTAAAGATTTATGTACCCAAAGCTTAAAAGAAAAATATATTTCACTCAACAAAAATCAGTTTTAAAGTTTTTTTTCAGCAAAAGTTCGCTGGTTCCCCTGTACACAGTCGCCTAAAATTGAGATTACATTGAGAGATTTTAAAAACTACATTAACAAAAGGGGTTTCAGGTACCTATAGATATATACCTATTGTAACTTACTGAAGATGTGGTAGGCGAAGCCGTCAATGAAACAGGCTAGAAAACTGTTTAATCTAGACTAAATATTTTATTCAGGTGAATAAATTATGTACAGCTATGTACAGATTCAGTAGATTTCTAAATATTCTAGGATCTCGTGCTGAGATATCATTCACACAATTACGATGCGTGGGTACAATGTGGCTAGGCCTTCTAAATCAATGTGATCACTTCGCTAATTAGTGCCGGTACGAAACGCGGACACTATAACCTCCGGGCTGACGATTAGTACAGTCGGATTTCACACCAAGGTTCGAAAGCATAGAGTGCGTATCACGCTGGAGTTCGTCAAGAAAACTCGGGATGCAAGACGATCCAAAATGAGAGCAAGGGTCACACTCAGTGACCTACTTCTAAGCACGAAGTACAGAAAAAAATAGTAAGATAACGGGAATGGGATCCCAAAGTCGAAAGTCGACTTCTTAGCAAACAGAGACGCTGGCGGTCTCTAAAACAAGCAAACTCCGGAAATCGGAAAGGCCTAGGGAAGAGGAGAAAAAACAAAGGAGTGGTAATTTTCACGTTCCTGGTATTTTTCAGAAATACGTACACCCTGCTGGTGGTCAATGGTTGATAAGCAGAAGGTAACACATTCTATTCGGAACTGAGAAGGAGCTTATTCACATTTTATGCCTTGCTCGCTTACATGCAGTTTGTCGATATGGAAACCAGAAAGCGAAGTGATTTAACATTAAAACTAAATATCGAAATTTTAAATCGTTATGACAGGTTACCAAATATGAGTCAGCGCAATGCTGCAGAGCAGTTAAACATTTCTCAGCCTCTGAATTGCATTGAAAGTGTTGAAACGTGGAGTACAACACCGCTCCGATGACTTTAAAAAACATTATGATTACGAACAATTTATCAATGAGCTTCTTAGAATTGTAGACAGTCAACAATTGATCAATTATTTTTATTATGTAAACAATTCTTATGTCTTAAAGGATAATATACAGTACATAAATATAAGGTGAGTATTTTCATTTTATTTTGAAATCTAGTCCGTGTGAATTAAAGGGGGGGGGTAAATTTATCTAATTTTGTATATCGTTTATTGTTATCAAAATCATGGTGACCCAAACTGATCACATTAATCAGAGTCCACTGTATTTTAAATTTCTGATTCGACATTTGCCCTCTCAGTTGAAACGTGCAATTACTCTTCTGTCTCTAATGGCAACATAATTGTGAATGTATTCTATAGCAATGACTAAGAGGTTTTACATATTTTGACACTATGTATCTACATAAGTTATGAGATGTTCATTTAGTTTTCACTCCGAAAGTAAATAATTTTTTTACCCTTTTTATTTCACGCTACAGGGTTGTTTGTGATGAACGAAAAACAAATATTTTACACTTTCTTCCCTAGATGGCAGCACTTGTCCGTCTTTTGCGAAGTACTATCATATACCGAATAAGCAAGGAGAACTTTTAAAAGAATTTGCATAGCAAAGAAAGCACTATCATATTTTTACACAGGTAGGGATCGTGATTATTCTCTTGAATATACCAGCGCTGTGGTATTAAAATATTACTTTTCGGTTTATCAGCATACAAGCAGAAGTTTTACAAGAATCCAATGAGGAAAAACAAAAACTCCTTCTGTCAACAATGGTTTTATCAGATTCTTCTTCATATGTTTAGAAAATTAATATATTTTTAAGGCATTCATATTTAAAATTTAATCCTTTGACGTCTGGGAGACGTCAGTCATCTCAGGTGCCAAAGTAGACTTTGATGTCTCCGAGAAGTCAATAGCTCTCTCCGACCGACGTCGTGCAGCGTTATATTAAATCATAATTTTATACCGTTACTTAATTATTGTCCATTAGCATCCTATATAAACCTCATTCAATGTTCCATAGTAATGCCAATTTCATAATACGACGTTATCTTTCTCAATTTGCACGAAATTGTTTAGATGAGCCAGAACTAAATAAATAGTATTTTTCGGACACATCAGAACCGTTTTACTTCTAAGTCAAGCGGTTAAATTAAAAATTTTAATTATAAATAATAATAATAATTATGGAAACAAAAAGGCCTTAATCACAGTAGATTCTGAACGATTGACAGGTCAGTGAACAATATTTTACGTTTGGTTAGCTGTCTATGTAGATGATTGAAATAATTTTGGGTTACGATAATTAATCCGTTTCGAGGTTTGAGTAGTCCATCTGTGAGCTGCTAAATGCTTTGTAAAATTATTTACCTTTACTTTGACTTGTTTTGAATTTTGACGTTTGGTTAGCTGTCTATGTAGATGATTGAAATAATTTTGGGTTATGATAATTAATCCGTTTCGAGGTTTGAGTAGTCCATCTGTGAGCTGCTAAATGCTTTGTAAAATTATTTACCTTTACTTTGACTTGTTTTGAATTTTGACGTTTGGTTAGCTGTCTATGTAGATGATTGAAATAATTTTGGGTTACGATAATTATTCCGTATATATTATGTAATATCTGATATCTAAATGCTTTGTAAATATTTACCTTTACTATATTGTTTTAATTTTGACGTTTGGTTAGCTGTCTATGTAGATGATAAATAATATATTATACGATAATTAATCATTTCGAGGTTTGAGTATATCTGCGAACTGCTAAATGCTTTGTAAAACTATTTACCTTTATTGACTTGTATATTGAATTTTGACGTTTGTTATGTCTATGTAGATGATTGAAATAATTTTGGGTATATGATAATAATCCGTTTCGAGGTTATAGTCCATCTGTAGATGCTAAATGATTTGTAAAATTATTTACCTTTACTTTGACTTGTTTTGAATTTTGACGTTTGGTTAGCTGTCTATGTAGATGATTGAAATAATTTTGGGTTACGATAATTATTCCGTTTCGAGGTTTGAGTAGTCCATCCATGCTCTGATAAATACTTTGTAAAACTATTTACCTTTACTTTGACTTGTTTTGAATTTTGGAGAAATGAAACTTTCAACCCATTTTTCGAAATGCATCGTTTTTTTCTTAAGACACTTTTTTTACATTCTCGGGTTAGAAATATAAGTATTTCATCGTAAAATGCGACATTGTAATTTTGAGGAATGTCAGCATTTCAGATCACACCCCTCAAATAACGAAAGCACAATTCTGGAAGTATGTGCATGATTTTTTCTTGCTCTTTCTTTCTTTTTCTTTTTTTTTTTGTTATGTTTGTGCGACGTGCAGTTTTAACGCATGAACCCACTAGGCACTTGCCCGGGAGCTGAAGATAAACTAGAATTGCCTCCATACAAATCTGCGTATGTCATATTACTTGCATATAATAAAAATATATTGAAAGTTTAAATTAGTTCGAAGAAAGCCAAATAAATAGGGCACTGCCTGTCGGTAACTGAGTCTGAGGGTTCGAATCCTGCTTCTGGCATGAATGTCTTAGGATATAATAGGTCCTAGGAATAGGCTTTAAGCAGTATGTTCTCGTCTAATTACCCCTCATGTTACGAAAAAAAAAAAACCTTAGTTTTTACAAAGAAACAAACTTGACATTTAAAAGAATTTTATGCAATCTAAAACTGGAATTATATTTTCCCCTTTCTCTCTTAATTGTAATTGTAAAGAACTACTACTTCTACCAAACTAAAAAATAACTACTACTTCTACTACTCTCGTAGAATTGTGTACTAAGTGATAAGTGTCGTGTTCGTGAGTTGTTTGACTCGATGATGGGCCGATGTGAGTTTATTAACACATTGTATGCGGGACACGTACTAGTACATTTTCTGACGATTGATACTTGAGCGCGGGTCACTTACTAGTACGGGTTAGTGTAACAACATGGTTTGTTTGTGGGTACAAAAATAACGGTATATACAGGAAAACAAAGCCGAATGTTCTTGTCTACTACATAGATTCTGGAAAAATTTAGACAACTAAAAACTAGTTTTTACATCAGTAGATGCGGAACTACCGAATGGGAAGATTGATTAAAAAAATCAATTTAGATTTAAAATTAACTTTTTATTCAACCTTGCAAAAATATTATATACATGTATATATATATATATATATAATATATATATATATTTGTATATATATATATATATATATATATTTGTATATATATTTGTGTATATATATATATATTAATATATATTATATATTATATATATATATATATATATATATATTATATATATATAATATATATATATTTTATATATATATATATATGTATATATATATATTTGTCTATATATTTGTTTATATATTTCAATATAAAATACGAAAAGTTAGTTATATTAAATAATTTTCGATCTATTGAGATTTAACTGAATAACTAAATTTACGTGCAAAACGCCCTCTCCCGGTACAATTCTGCTGAGAAATGTACCTGCACAGAAAGTGTTAAGTTGTGCTTCAAGTGTCTCAAATAATTTATATGTGGAGTTAAACGTTTGATTGGTGAATGTTATGTCGGACAATGTATCTACCATGAACTTGAAAAAACAGATAATTCACGACATAGCTACATTTTCCAAACTGGAGAAGTAATTCCTGCTTGAAAATTGCTCAACTATTACAGACAAGAAAATGAACTAGTTTTAAACTCCATATTTCGGAAAGAATCTGTACTTTCCCGATGCTAACACACACTACAGCTGCTACCAAGGGAATTATATATTTGCCATAAGGTCACTTTAAGGTCAGGCTACTATTACTGCGCTTGCAGGCTAGTCGGTCACGACTTGGTGTGCGGATGTGGGGTGGATGGGTGGGTGAAGGGGCTGCCAAAGCAATTCATAGCTAATTTTAGTTTCAGCTATTTCATTCCGTTTCATATAATCCAGAGCAACTCATAGCTAATTTTATTTTCAGCTATTTCATTACGTTTCATATAATCCAAAGCACTTCATAGCTAATTTTAGGTTTAGATATTTCATCCCGTTTCATATAATCCAAAGCAATTCATAGCTAATTTTAGTTTCAGCTATTTCATTCCGTTTCATATAATCCAGAGCAACTCATAGCTAATTTTACTTTCAGCTATTTCATTACGTTTCATATAATCCAGAGCAACTCATAGCTAATTTTAGTTTCAGCTATTTCATTCCGTTTCATATAATCCAAAGCAATTCATAGCTAATTTTAGTTTCAGCTATTTCATTCCGTTTCATATAATCCAGAGCAACTCATAGCTAATTTTAGTTTCAGCTATTTCATTCCGTTTCATATAATCCAGATCCATTGATAGCTAATTTTAGTTTCAGCTATTTCATTCCGTTTCATATAATCCAGAGCAATTCATAGCTAATTTTAGTTTCAGCTATTTCATTCCGTTTCATATAATCCAGAGCAACTCATAGCTAATTTTAGTTTCAGCTATTTCATTCCGTTTCATATAATCCAGAGCAATTCATAGCTAATTTTAGTTTCAGCTATTTCATTCCGTTTCATATAATCCAGAGCAACTCATAGCTAATTTTATTTTCAGCTATTTCATTACGTTTCATATAATCCAGAGCAATTCGTAACTAATTTTAGTTTCAGCTATTTCATTCCGTTTCATATAATCCAAAGCAATTCATAGCTAATTTTAGTTTCAGCTATTTCATTCCGTTTCATATAATCCAGATCCATTGATAGCTAATTTTATTTTCAGCTATTTCATTACGTTTCATATAATCCAAAGCACTTCATAGCTAATTTTAGGTTTAGATATTTCATCCCGTTTCATATAATCCAAAGCAATTCATAGCTAATTTTAGTTTCAGCTATTTCATCCCGTTTCATATAATCCAGAGCAACTCATAGCTAATTTTATTTTCAGCTATTTCATTACGTTTCATATAATCCAAAGCACTTCATAGCTAATTTTAGGTTTAGATATTTCATCCCGTTTCATATAATCCAAAGCAATTCATAGCTAATTTTAGTTTCAGCTATTTCATTCCGTTTCATATAATCCAAAGCAATTCATAGCTAATTTTAGTTTCAGCTATTTCATTCCGTTTCATATAATCCAGAGCAATTCATAGCTAATTTTAGTTTCAGCTATTTCATTCCGTTTCATATAATCCAAAGCAATTCATAGCTAATTTTAGTTTCAGCTATTTCATTCCGTTTCATATAATCCAAAGCAATTCATAGCTAATTTTAGTTTCAGCTATTTCATTCCGTTTCATATAATCCAGATCCATTGATAGCTAATTTTAGTTTCAGCTATTTCATTCCGTTTCATATAATCCAGAGCAATTCATAGCTAATTTTAGTTTCAGCTAATTCATTCCGTTACATATAACCTATGATTTTGTTCTAATTGTAGTTGTTAATTGTTTGCCAATAAAATATATATTTCATGATATAGGTCTTCATTTACGTAAGTTCTTTGGAGCTCTAGTAAAATGATTTACACCATAATGCTGTCAATCAATAGTTTCTTTTCTGCGACGAAATACGAAATAAAAATCATTTTTTTATAAACAATTATGAGTTGAAATCATGTCCTAAAAACAAACTACACCACATATTATCTAAATAGTGTTTGATGCCACAGCAATTCATAGCTAATTTTAGTTTCAGCTATTTTATTCCGTTTCGTATAACCTATGATTTTGTTGTAATGGTAGCTGTTAATTGTTTGCTAATAAAATATATATTTTATGATATAGGTCTTCATTTACGTAAGTTCTTTGGGGATCTAGTAAAATGATTTACACCAAAAGTTTGTCATTCACTCAATAGTTTCTTTTTTTTTGCGATGAATTATGAAAAAAAATCATTTTTTTTTTAAACAATTATGTGTTGAAATGTACTGTATCAGTGATTCTCAACCTTTTTCAAGCTACCGTTCTTCTACAGAGCAGAAATGTGTTTAACACCCCTCCCTTTGTAAAAATTTCCATAATTTAAAGTGTAGGGTAGGAGAAGTATTCAATTATAAGAAGCAACATTTTTAACACGTTGACTTCCAGACGCACTTTCGATGGTTTGCCCAAGGCACCGACGTGATCTTTTCATTATGCGATGCATATGCGGAACTATTATTTGCAGCAGATAAAATGAGTCACAAAACCATGCTTGAAGCAGTTTTCGTGGTGGGAGTCACCGGTAACTCCCACGGCGCGGTAGGCAATTGTTACGATTGTCCTTTTTTTTCAAACAATAGTGCTTCGATTGCTAAGCGATTACTCTTATTCTGTAAGTAGTGCTAAGTGATTACTCTCATTACCAATTTATTTTAGAATCGGATCGATAGTTTAGGAGAAGATAAACTTTACTCACTTTGAATTATTCTAATCCTAACTCATCAAGAATCTAATGCCTCTAACCATTTCAGGTCCAACCGCTTCATACATTTGAGGACAGATGGATCTTAGGCTATTATTATATAGGAGATGTTTATTTTTATTTTTTATTAAATGTTAAAAGTTCTGTTTACGTTTTTCTTAAGTCCTTCTGGCCACTCATATTACTAGACTCCACGCTGCGTTATACAGCATTATAGTTTTTCAAACTGTCAAACTCTGTTACATACAACACCGCAGATTTTGTTCTTTTAATTAAGGGACCACCATATAGGCGATCGACCTACTTCCTGAAAAGATACAAACAAAATGGGTCCTTGTAATCTAGAAGGATGGACCAAGAAGAAGACCCTTAAAGCTGTCGACCCCACTTCCTGAAACGACACTAACAAAGTGGGTCCCTGTAATTTAGAAGCAATGACCAAGCAGAATAGTCTTAAAGCTGTCGACCCTACTTCCTGAAACGACACAAAGTGGGTTCCTGTAATTTAGAACCAAGGACCAAGCAGAAGATCATTAAAGCTGTCGACCCTACTTCCTGAAACGACACAAAGTGGGTCCCTGTAATTTAGGAGCAAGGACCAAGCAGAAGATCCTTAAAGCTGTTGACCCTACTTCCTAAAACGACACTAACAAAGTGGGTCCTTGTAATTTAGAAGCAAGGGCCAAGCAGAAGACCCTTAAAGCTATTGCTTGAGAACTTGAAGGACATTGCGACGACGAATCTATTTTTTGTGCCTAAGCAGCCATTGAGGAACAAGACGCATCTTTGGTCGGCTGGAGTTCGAACCCGCAGCCCTCTGATTGCGAGATTTGATAAATGATTTACCACTGCTTGCATAATAAATGAGTAAATAAATAAAAGCCTAAGAAGAAGGCATGAAAGTTGATTCAAAGATGGGAATAATACTTTTTTTTAAATTACTAATCAGTGTGTCAGTGTAATACTCCTTTTCAAATTCTGACAAAACAGTTTGAAGTATAGCATAATCATTGAAATATTGGGCATAATATCACCATCCTCTGTCGCCAAAGCAATAGGTCACAAATATCGATACTTCAGTGCAATAAATGGGGGACATCGTTTGTAGTAGGATGTATTTGATGATTAAACTGACTGACCTGGACGTTCACTTTCTGGACCAATCTGAGAAAGCATGCTTATTGGTTCTTAATAAAGCAAGACGAAAGCAGAACCCTTACTTTAACCCTGATACCTCTGGAAATGGCATTCCAAGCCTGCAAGTCTTCTGCTAGGTCCCTGCTTCTAAGTTACGAGGACCCAGCGGAAGTAATGTAACTCGCGTCCGTAGCATACCTTAAGCTACACGTTCTTCTTAGGTGGTGCTAAATGGGTAACAGGTTCGCAGCCTTGTTAAGCCGTTAGGATAATATCTGTATCGTCTTCTGCATTGAAAAAAAAAAAAAAAAAAAAAAAAAAAAAAAAAAAAAAAAAAAAAAAAAAAAAAAGACTCGTTTATTTAACCCTTTCACAACCGCCATAAGGAAAAAAGAAGTGCTTCCCCAGGCCAGGGTGATTTCCCTCTATAAGCCTAATTTTATTTAAAAATTCATAAAAAATAATAACTTCAATTCAAAATGCTGAAATTTAGATATTAAAATCATTGATAGTGTATGAATTTTTTACAATAAAAATTTCAAAATTATATTGAAAATAAAAACAATAACTTTTAAAGAAAGTGGTTTCGTTTTAAGAAAATGGTGTCATTTTTCAGAAATTTATACTCACTGCTAGTAAAAAGTGAACGTTTTAAATTTTTGAACAAATTACTAGTGAAACCAAATGACATGCATCTCTAGACAAATATAATGAATTCGTTAAGAATTCATAACATTAAATAAGTCCAGTGATATCAACTATTTCAGTCCGTTAGCCGGTCATTTGCATTTTAACTGTTTTCATTACTATCCACATAGTTAAGTAGTTCAATATTAAATATTCTCAAAAGCACTTAATTAGTTTGGCATGATGGCTAAAATAAAACTAACTCAAAATATACTAAATGCTATCTAGCAAACTCTAAACTGCAAACTACAATTCTTCTCTTTTCCCAAACCATTAAACATTCTATTCTTCCCTCATTTAATTAATAAAGATACATTCCATGTGAGTTTAACATTACCCAAAATGCTTTTTAAATGATTATAAGCAACATATCCGAAATTCTTAAAGCTATTTTCACACTTCTGCGTTTCAATAAAAATAATTTTGGATTTTTCTTTTTCGAAAACAAGTCGTAATATAGGTCTCTATAAAAAGGCAGAAGAAAATAAGTATCCATAATGTATGAATATAAAATAAATCCTTTAGTTTCTAAATTTCATTTTCTAATATCTACTTTATTATTAATAACAGCCTATTTTTTGATTCAATAAAAAGTAAAATATTTTGCTCTGTTTAGAATAAAATGTTTCCTAGATCTTTAATAAGGGTCTAACTTTATAACATTTATTCAGTTTTGTTACAGGTAGCGATGCGTTGGTTTATAATTTTACGACTAACAATACGGCTTGTTTTATAATTTATTTATTTTTAATATATTTTATGTATATATATATATATATACATTTGTATACTTTTTTATTAAAAAAATAATTTATACTTGGAAATGACAAAAACTAAATATTTTTTTTAAAGCTAGAGTACTATTGAAAACTCGTAAAAATTTCATTCCAAAAAGAACAGCACTTGATGTTGAAACTTGAAACGAAAAATTGGCTGTAATACAAAAGATTTTAAGTTTTGAAAGGTACTATGTCCCCTTAAGTACCTTCTAAAGAATAAACAATAAGTAATTTTTGTAAGTATTGGGAGTCAAGGACAAGAGAGCTTTACTGTCCTTAGAGACCGCTAATTTATTTATATATATATATATATAATATATATATATATACAATATATTACATATATATGTATATATATATATAAATATACATATATATATGTATATATATTGTGTGTACATATATATATATATATATATATATATATATATATATATATCTTTATTTGTGTATTTTTTTATTTATATAATAATCTACTTGAAATGACAAAATTAAATAATATTTTTAAATCCAGAGTATTATTGAAAAACTCGTAAAAATTTCGTTCTAAAAAGAGCAGCACTTGATGTTGAAACATGAATCGAAAAGTTGGCTGCTTCCAGAAGTTTTTAAGTCTTGAAAGGTATTATGTTCCCTTAAGTACCTTCTAAAGAATAAACAATAAGTAATTTTTGTAACTATTGGGAGACAAGGCAAGAGAGCTTTACTGTCGACTTAGAGACCGCTAATTTATATATATATACATATATGTATACATATATATGTATATATATGTGTATATATATATACACATATATATATATGTATGTGTATATATATATATATAAATATATATATATATATATATATATATATATATATATATATATATATATATACATATATATATGTATGTATATATATATATATATATATATATATTTCTTTATTTGTGTATTTTTTTTATTTATAAAATAATCTACTTGAAATGACAAAACTAAATAATATTTTTAAAGCTAGAGTATTATTGATAAACCCGTAAAATTTTTATTCTAAAAAGAGCAGCACTTGATGTTAAAATATGAATTGAAAAATTGGCTGTTATATGCAGAAGATTTTAAGCCTTGAAAGGTATTATGTCCCCTTAAGTACCTTCTAAAGAATAAACAATAAGTAATTTTTGTAACTATTGGGAGACAAGGGAAGAGAGCTTTACTGTCGACTTAGAGCCCGCTGTTATTTATATTTGTTCTTTATTACACCTTTATTTACAATACAATGCTGCGCATCATTGCCTTCTAATAGCTCTTTACGCAGAGCAATTGCAGGTACCCCTCTAAATCGATTCTTGTGCGTGAAAGGTTAGTAAGTTTCAACAATGATTCGCTCGATTGTTCAGTCCCTCTCTTTTTTTTTCATTCTTCGTCTTCTCTTCTTTGGAACGCTTCCTCGATGGCCTAATCTGAATTTGAGCCTGCAGAGCTCGAGATAAGGCTTCTTCTTCCCCCACAATTTGTAATTCTAATGCTCTCCAATCACACTCCTAACCATTGTTCTAATCTCTGAGCTGTGGCACCGGAGGAGTCCACCACATGACAACATCACGCCTTATCTGGTGTGAAAAAGGTCATGCTGCGTGAGAGCCTGGGTGGTGAAGGGGCGCGAAGTGTCATCAATAAAAAAGATGGCGTGAGACAAGACAAAAAGCCAGTCGCCCGAAAAGACGCCCGGTGTCACTGTCACCGAAACAGCATACCAGGAGGATAAGTATGCCTCCTGGACAAGGCGTGATCCAAATAGCAATTAGCTCCACACGGTAAAGAAGAAAATAAATAAATAAAGAGCACGAAAGTTATTGGGATCATTAAAAGGTGAGAAGAAACCTCGGATGCTGTGATTGCTCCTAATAAGCGGTTGCTGAATCTGGTTGCTTTCATGATTGTCATTTTTCGCGTGATATATAAGCTGGACGGCTGGTTTTCGTGCCGTTTGTATGCATCTTAAGTTACGATTAAACGCACGAAATGGCAGTAATGAGGATTTATTTTATGGAGCTTCCCATTTTTGGGCTTCCTTTTAATCACTGCTACATTAAATGGGACGACTGTCGCTAAATTTTTAGAGAATCGAAGATTGCATTTTTGGGACAAAAAATGATAGATTTATATTATACAGCGGGGCGTTGCCGGTAGTTGTTGAGTACTTGTAAGATTTATGTAGAGTGGACATCGATGCAATTTTTCATTCTGCTGGTAATTTATATCTTATTTGGTACCATTTACATGTTTCCTGCGTATCACTTTTTTATAAAAAGCTTCACACTCTAAGGTTTTAACCCTTTCTTTTTGGGATTTTTTCTAATTCTAGATACGAAAAAGCAATTTTTTTAGTGGATGAAAATTAATATATGCCCAGTCTTGAATTGGAAATGCGAAATATTTTTGTCAAGAAACATCTTTTTTGTTTGTTGTTCTGGGAGACTTGCATGTAATATCCCTTTCACTGATCTCCAGATTTCCGTGGAATGAACCCAAGTTGTAAATTTAAAAAATTGTATACTAAAAAAATTGAATTATTAAAATTGTATATAAATGCATTTCAACATTAATTTCAGAAAAACATTTTAATAATTTTTTATAAAAAGCTTAACACTTTAAAAAATTAACCCTTTCTCTCTGAGATATTTTTCTAATTTCAGATACAAAAAAGCAATTTTTTTAGCGGATGAAAATCTATATATTCAGCGGAAATCTTCAGATTTCCCCGGAATGAACTCAAGTTGTAAAGTTAAGAAGTACTTTCTGATAAAATGTCTATCAAATGTATTGCTTTGAGGTACTTAAGATAAATATATGTATGAAACGGATTACTAAAATTGCATATAAATGCATTAAAACATTTTAATAATTTTTCTATAAAAAGCTTCCCACTTTAAAGATTTAACCCTTTCTTTCTGGGATTTTCTTCTAATTCCAGATACAAAAAAGCAATTTTTTTAGTAGATGGAAATTGATAAATCTCCAGTCTTGAATTGGAAATGCGAAATATTTTTGTCTATAAGCACATTTTTGCTTGTGGTTCTGAGAGACCTGAATGTAATATCCCGTTAACTTATCTCCAGATTTCCGTGGAATGAACCCAAGTTGTAAATTTAAAAAAGTTCTTTCTGATAATATGTTTATCAAATGTATTGCTTTGAGGTACTTAAGATAAATACATGTATGAAACGGATTACTAAAATTGCATATAAATGCATTAAAAATTTTATAATTTTAATAATTTTTTTTATAAAAAGCTTCCCATTTTAAAGATTTAACCCTTTCTCTCTGGGATTTTTTTCTAATTCCAGATACAAAAAAGGAATTATTTTAGTGGATGAAAATTAATATATGTCCAGTCTTGAATTGGAAATGCGAAATATTTTTGTCAATAAGCACTTTTGCTCTTGTAGTTCTGGGAGACCTGGATGTCATATCCCGTTAACTGATCTCCAGATTTCCCTGGAATGAACCCAAGTGGTAAATTTAAAAAGTACTTTCTGAGAGTATGTTTATCAAATATACTGCTTTGAGGAACTTAAGATAAATACATGTATGAAACGGATTACTAAAATCGCATATAAATGCTTTAAAACAATTTAATAAATTTTTTTATAAAAAGCTTCCCACTTTAAAGATTTAACCCCTTCTCTCTCGGAGCGAGGGCTAATGAGACCGGGACCTACAGTTTAAAGCCGATTCCGAACGGCTACAAACATCCATGCCATCAGCGGGATTCGAACCCGCGAACTCCGGTTCCGAAGAGCAGCACTCTACCATTCGGCCATCGTTCGGCACATACTCCTTAGAATAAAACTGTTAGAAAATTTGAATAGCCTTGAAAACTTGTAGTCCGTTTTCATTACAGGGGAGTTGTAATTTTCAGCATCTTAATAAGCTAGTTATATGTAAACAAAATCATAATAACAGATGTATTTCCTATACTATGTAAGCACAGAACTTTGAAATGAAGTTTGATAGCAGATAAAACCCTTTAAGCTGGTTAAAGTTTTGGCTGTATTAAGAAGTAGGTATACCAGACCGGCAGATTAACCCTTTTTAAACTCTATAAACACTAAAAAACCACTGGAAATGAACTAAAATATTTAAGCCGTCGTGTATTAACTGAAGCAAATTAAAACAGTACTAACGACCATAATGCACGAATGTGAAATGAAACAAACTGAAGAGGAGGCTTGTTGTAGTTGGGTAACAGCTGTTTGCTTTGCCGACCCTTTTACATTTGTGCATTAATGACTTAGGTTCATATTTATAAAGAAAACTAGTATATAGCCCGTCATATGACGGGTTTAGTAAAATTTTTAATTTTCTAGAATTGTAAAGTACCCTATGAGGCAGGTAAAAAAATGATTTGTTTTTTGGCTGAGAATTATTTGGTACACTCTCAATAATTTGTTCAATTTCATACTCTTCTAAAGTCTCCCTATACTGTGAATGCCGTTTGGAATCACGTTGAATTAATTTAGTTATGTATAATAAACAAACACACAAACGAACAAACTTCTTAATTTTCAAAGATATATAACTTAAAAGCTAGATATTTATTAGTCTATGAAATAGGCTCCTAGATTTTTATAATAAGAATATGTTGTTAATACCGGTGATAAAATTTTCATTGCACAAAAAAAAAAAAAAATCGATGATCAAATTTAAAATTATCACATACGTACCTAATATATTATTTATGCCAAATATGAAAAAAAATTATTTACTTAATATCTAAGTTCAGAGATAAAACGTATGAAACTAGTATATTATTTATGCCAAATATGAAAGAAAATTATTTACTTAATATCTAAGTTCAGAGATAAAACGTATAAAACTAATATATTATTTATGCCAAATATGAAAGAGAATTATTTACTTAATATCTAAGTTCAGAGATAAAACGTATAAATCTAATATATTATTTATGCCAAATATGAAAGAAAATTATTTACTTAATATCTAAGTTCAGACATAAAACGTATGAAACTAATATATTATTTATGCCAAATATGAAAGAAAATTATTTACTTAATATCTAAGTTCAGAGATAAAACGTATAAAACTAATATATTATTTATGCCAAATATGAAAGAAAATTATTTACTTAATATCTAAGTTCAGAGATAAAACGTATGAAACTAATATATTATTTATGCCAAATATGAAAGAAAATAAAATTTTCCTTGCAACAAAAAATAATCTATGATTAAATTTAAAATTATCACATATGTACCTAATCTATTATTTAAGCCAAATACAAAAGAAAATTATTTACTTAATATCTAAGTTCAGTGATAAAACGTACGAAAATAATGCAGACGATATTTAAATAATTTAAAATAAAAAAATTATTAAATGAGATGATTAAAGGAATGACGTCATAATGTTAGCAAAAAATGCTTTTTTTACCTATTTATTATGTGATAAACTTAATCGCCTGCTCTTAACCGGGAACACAGGGCTTGATATAATGGCATTAAATGCTGGAAAAGGAGGAAAGGAGTTGTATTTCGAATGTTTTAAAGACTCGCTTTGAATTTTGCTAACCCTAACTCACCAAGAATCCAGTATGGATGATCCTATCCATTCCTGGTGAAACTGCTTCATAAATTCGAGGACGGACATGAGTTCTGTTATTATATAGGGGATGAG
>CM063506.1:52836356-52873856 GCA_032207245.1 Pardosa pseudoannulata | reverse complement strand
GTTTCCTGACTTCAGGTCGTTGCCCACCCATCTTAAATTAACTTTTTCACGCCTAAATTATAATTTGACTGGCGGAAAGAAAGAAAAAAATGTATATTCAAGCTTGGGTGCTTCTGATTAATCAAAAGGCCAGGGAGATAATACCCTCTCTCTCACTGTAACCTTGGCGGTTTGTTGTGAAGACGCTTCTGGAAATTGATCCAATTCATCAAAAAATTAAGAATCTTTTTTACTGAGGTACCCCGTCATTAGGGTTGGAATAATAATTGGAATGTACGGCCAGAATGTAATAGGTCAGATATAAATGATTCATTTTAGATAAAAAGAGAGTGCGCCCTTCTTTTTTGTCTTTTTTTATCGGGGGGTACGTTGATAATTAATGTTTTTAGCACTGTAATGGAACACAGGGGAATTCTGTGTGTAATTACAAGAGGAGAGACAGAGCTACTGTCTGGAGTTTATTTTGAGAAGCCGAAACAACCAATGCTAAGGAAGGGGCTGGGTTACAAGCTAATTGGTGTTGCCTGTAAGTCATTGTGCCCCCACCGATGGAAAGAAAACGCTCCAAGATTGCGGTTGGAGAAATAAACTAATTATGGTGTATTCCTCAACAAATGGGAACAGAAGTTTATCTAATAAGTAACCGAGATGTGAAATTGATTAAAATGCTCATTAAAAAAATAACTTCGCTAAAAATAAATTGAATGCTGGTTTTTTTATGACGGCATTTTAAAAGACTTTGAAAATTTATTACGCTATCATTTGAAGATACGTTTTTTCGTACAAATAGAAGGTCAAACACGAATATTTACCTCGTGCTACAATTGTTAGTACTATATTTTTTGTATAAAGTCATGTCTCATCATTTATATAAATAAATTAATGTAAAATATAATTTTTCATTAAATTACATTTTATGTAAGATAAACATAAGTTTATCTAATAAGTAACCGAGATGTGAAATTGATTAAAATGCTCATTAAGAAAAACTTTGCTAAAAATAAATTGAACACTGGTTTTTATGACTGCATTTTAAAAGGCTTTGAAAGTTTATTACGTTATCATTTGATGATACGTTTCTTTGTACAAATAGAAGGTTAAATACGAACAAATACCCCTTTTTTCAATTGTTAGCAGTATATTTTTATATAAAGTCATGTCTCACCATTTATATATAAATTAATATAAAATATAATTTTGCATTAAATTATATTTTATATTAGATAAACAGAAGTTTATCTAATAAGTAACCGAGATGTGAAATTGAATAAAATGCTCATTAAAAAATAACTTCTCGAAAAATAAATTGAACGCTGGTTTTTTTTATGACGGCATTTTAAAAGACTTTGAAAAATTATTACGTTATCATTTGAAGATACGTCTCATTGTACAAATAGAAGGTCGAATATGCATATTTACGACTCGCTTAAATTGTTAGAAGTATATTTTTCTATAAAGTCATGCCTCACCATTTATATAAATAAATTAATATAAAATATAATTTTGCATTAAATTCTATTTTATATTAGATAAACAGAAGTTTATCTAATATGTAACCAAGATGTGAAATTGATTAAAATGCTCATTATAAAAAAAAAAAAAACTTCGCTAAAAATAAATTGAACACTAGTTTTTTTTTATGACGGCAGTTTAAAAGACTTTGAAAAATTATTACGTTATCATTTGAAGATACGTCTCTTTGTACAAATAGAAGGTCAAATATGAGTATTTACTACTTGCTTCAATTGTTAGCAGTATATTTTTCTATAAAGTCATGTCTCACCATTTATATAAATAAATTAATATAAAATATAATTTTGCATTAAATTATATTTTATATTAGATAAACAGAAGTTTATCTAATAAGTAACCGAGATGTGAAATTGAATAAAATGCTCATTAAAAAATAACTTCTCGAAAAATAAATTGAACGCTGGTTTTTTTTATGACGGCATTTTAAAAGACTTTGAAAAATTATTACGTTATCATTTGAAGATACGTCTCGTACAAATAGAAGGTCAAATATGCATATATACTTCTCACTTAAATTGTTAGAAGTATATTTTTCTATAAAGTCATGTCTCACCATTTATATAAATAAATTAATATAAAATATAATTCTGCATTAAAATTTACCGTTAAACTTTTGAAACGTCTACATCGACTTTTAAATAATATATTATATTAGAATTTGTTGAATTTATTTTTAATGAACTTCTTAGGGATAAAAACACAGAAATAAAAGTTACTAAAAACATGAATATTTCAAACTATAAAATGAAATTTAATGTTATAAAAAGCTTTAATTTTTTCGAAACACATTACTTAAATACACTGATGATTCTGCAACTAATTTTATATTTCCTTATATATATGTTCCAATGCAGCACACAATATATCATATACTTGCAAATACATATCACTATAAATGATATGTATTTGCCACATATACGATACATTGTATGTTGTATGGGTCATATGTAAACTTGTGTTTTTGTGTATATATAAGTACATCCATGTATATATATAAATATATATATAATATGTGTGTGTGTGTGAGAGAGAGAGAGAGTCTTCATTTGTATACATACATATATATATACACACACACACATATATATATATATAATATATACATACATATACATATATACATATATACATACACACATACATATACATATATACATACATATATATATATAACATATATATATAACATAAATATACATATTACATAATTATATATATATTATATATATAATATATAATATATATATATATTATATAATATATATATAATATGTGTGTGTTAATAAAATTTTCATTTGTATACATATATATAAAATACACATACATATAAAATAATATAATATAATATATACATAATATACATATAAACAACTATACTTATATACATATACATATATACATACATATACATATACACATACACATACATACATACAATATACATATACATATATATATAAATATTTATATATATATATATATATATATATATATATATATAATATATATAATATATAATATACATACATGTATGCAAATGAAGATGTATAGATATGGACACACACATAAATATACTAGCTTATACGAAACTCACTCACATGAAATAATCAGTTATGCTATACACTTTTATTCTCTGGCCATTGAATGGTATTATAATCTCCTGTCTTTTAATGTTACACTTAACCGTCCTTTCTTTCACTTTACCAATAATATCGACATAAATATAATAGTTGGTAATAATTGTAATGAGAGTTTAGAAAGCATCATATAGTGATTGGATAGGAAACGGAATGCTTACTATTTATCAGAGTAGGTTGATTTATATCACTTTGTTATAAATCTTGTTATAAATCATGATCTAATTCATTAGACTTTTTAAAAATCGTTGATTTAAATTAAGAATACTCTTTTGATACTAAGAGTGACACAACAATATAATGAGTACAATTTGAAGTTTTAAGGACTAATTTATGCACTTTTAACAACAACAAAAAAATATCATTTGGGGATTGATTAATTTTCTTATAAGATTTTAATAGTATAATAATCTCATGTCCATTTTGATTGGTACCCTTTACTCTGGTATTTTTCACTTAACCAATGATGTCGACATAAATATAATAGTTGGTAATAATTGTAATGACAGTTTTGGAAGCATCATATAGGGATTAGATAGAAAACGATATGCTTACTATTTATCAGAGTAGGTTAATTTATATCACCTTGCTATAAATCTTGCTATAAATTATTTTCTAAATCATTAGATTTTTTTAAATCGTTGATTTAAATTAAGAATAGTTTTTTGATATTAAGAGATTGCTCTAATAACAATATAATGACTATCGTTTGAAATTTTAAGGAATAATTGATGCCAATTTCAACAAAATTAATTGATTTTAGATTGATAATTTTCTAATAAGGTTTGAATGGTATAATAATTCCTTGCCCATTTTTAATGGTACCATTAACTCACGGATCTTTCACATTACCAATAATGTCGATACAAATATAATAATAGGCTATAATTCTAATAACACTTTTATTGGAAGCATTATACAATGAGTAAGCAGAAAACGGAATACTTAACTCTTAATAAGGGTAGGTTTATTTATACACTTTATATAAATCATGATTTAAATCATTGAATTTCTTTAAATTGTTGATTTAAATAGACAATACTTCTTTTTATACTTTATGAACTTTTTTGCATACTTTTTTAATTACTTGAATTGAAAGCGCCCCTAGCAACACTGGAAGGGACAGTTTTCTTACCTTGTCATTTGTAGATGTAAAATGTTTTAAACATTCTTTCGTTAATAATGACATTTCTGGCCAAACCAGGATTTTTTCTGTATTTGACTTCGAATTCATAATATTTTCAACTTATATGTTTTGTGTTTGCTTCAATACTAATGCTTTAAAAACTGATTTGATAAATAAAACTTTACGTTTATAATAAAATAAATATGAATATTTTGTAAGAGTTTGTTGAGGATGGATAAAATAATTTTGTATTTTCTATACAAGATTATTTTATGTCAGTATCATAATTTGTCATAAGTAAATATCATAGTATACAATGAAATCTTAATCATTAATCATATTAAGCTTAATCCTTACTTAAATAATTTCAATTTGTAATATTTGATTTTTTAAAAAATTCAAATCTGATTTAAATACAAAAACCTGATTTAGATTTTAAATATTTGATAGATATGGTTAAAAAACTAGAAAAAAAAAGTAAAAGCAGGATGAAATTAAAACTAATTAGCATTTAAAAATAGCCTAACTGATTAGCTATGTGAATGATATTAATTCATTTTATAGGTAATACAAATATATACACACAGAAAATTCAGACTTATCTATCAAGTATAATATTTTAAATATTACGAAAAATAATACTTAGTTTTAATTTATCTATATAAAGTAAATACCATACTATACAATGAAATATTAATCATATTATCTTGATCATATCATAACTATCATAATCTTAATCATATCATAATTATCATCTTTATCATTAATCATATTAAACTTAATCTTTACTTAAATAATTTCAATTTGTAATATTTAAATTTTTTAAAAATTCAAATCTGATTTAAATACAAAAACCTGATTTAGATTTTAAATATTTCATAGATATGGTTAAAAACCTAGAAAAAAAAGTAGAAGCAAGATGAAATTAAAACTCATTAGCATTTAAAAATAGACTAACTGCTTAGCTATGTGAATAATATTAATTCATTTTATAGGTAATACAAATATATACACACAGAAAATTCAGTCTTATCTATCAAGCATAATATTTTAAATATTACGAAAAATAATACTTAGTTTTAATTTATCTATATAAAGTAAATACCATACTACACAATGAAATATTAATCATATTATCTTGAATATATTATAATTATCATCTTTATCATTAATCATATTAAACATAATCCTTACTTAAATAATTTCAATTTGTAATATTTAAATTTTTAAAAAATTCAAATCTTTTTTAAATACAAAAACCTGATTTAGGTTTTAAATATTTGATAGATATGGTTAAAAACTAGAAAAAAAGTAGAAGCAAGATGAAATTAAAACTAATTAGCATTTAAAAATGGTCTAACTGCTTAGCTGTGTGAATGATATTAATTAATTTTATAGGTAATACAAATATATACACACAGAAAATTCAGTCTTATCTATCAAGTATAATATTTTAAATATTATGAAAAATAATATTTAGTTTTAATTTATCTATATTACTTAAAATAAATACCATACCATACAATGAAATCTTAATCATTAATCATATTAAACTTAATCCTTACTTAAATAATTTCAATTTGTAATATTTAATTTTTTAAAAAATTCAAATCTGATTTAAATACAAAAACCTGATTTAGATTTTAAATATTTCATAGATATGGTTAAAAACCTAGAAAAAAAAGTAGAAGCAAGATGAAATTAAAACTCATTAGCATTTAAAAATAGACTAACTGCTTAGCTATGTGAATAATATTAATTCATTTTATAGGTAATACACACAGAACATTCAGTCTTATCTACCAAGTATAATATTTTAAATATTACGAAAAATAATACTTAGTTTTAATTTATCTATTAAAAGTAAATACCATACCATACAATGAAATATTAATCATATTATAATTATCATAATCTTAATCATATCATAATTATCATCTTAATCATTAATCATATTAAACTTAATCCTTACTTAAATAATTTCAATTTGTAATATTTAATTTTTTAAAAAATTCAAATCTAATTTAAATACAAAAACCTGATTTAGATATTAAATATTTGATAGATATGGTAAAAAACTAGAAAAAAAGTAGAAGCAGGATGAAATTAAAACTAGTTAGCATTTAAAAATAGCCTAACTGCTTAGCTACGTGAATGATATTAATTCATTTTATAGGTAATACAAATATATACACACAGAAGTCTTATCTATCAAGTATAATATTTTAAGGTATCCGTCTACGTTAAAAACGTCATTTTTTTCAAAAATCATAATTTTTTTTATTTCTCTAGTGTAAAATTTCAACTTTTAGGCTTCTAAATCTGTTTTTGTGTTGTCTCTACGGCATTTAAAAAAAAGTTACAGCTGTTTAAACATCAGTGAAAGTTGTCAAAACAAAACGGAAGTAGCGCTTTCGGAACCGGAAGTTGTGAATTTAAAGCCTTTAAAGAGCATTTTTTGAACAAAACTTTTTAAATTTTCATGAAGATTAGTTTAAACAATTTTCTAGTATTTTTAATAATTAGCAACTTGGCAATTAGAAAGTTTTGAAGCAAGAAAGTGTGGGGAATTTTAAACATGTATTTTATTTTTTTTAATAATTAAAGTTGCTTTCATAAACTTCAAATGCGTATTTCTCAGAACGGTATTTTTAATAAAATGTTGAAACTTGAAATGCGATTTCTCAAAAAGTTCTTAAAATATTTTGTTGAAAATTATTATGAATGCTTTTGATAGTATTTACTAGTAAATGCCATAAAAGCTTTAAACTTGGATAATTTTAATGATGTTACACTCATAGTTAGATATAAAGGTAATGAAAATTTGTTAAAAATTCAATGTGTATGATTTTGAAGGACCAAAATTTTTTACCAAATGTAAATTAAGCAAAGATTTTAGGTGATTCACTAGTCCAGTGTATAAGAAATGTGTTGCATCAAAAAATAGTGAAATAATTTAATTTGTTAAAAAATTAGACCTTTTGAAAAACCCTGATTTTTTACTAAATTTTCTTTATTAGAAATTTTATAAAAACTTCTCCAGGAATAAATTTTTTAAGTGCAATTCTCTATGATACTATAATAAATAAATCTAAAAATGTAAAAACGTGAAGTAGTTTCTACGTTTAAAGAAAAAAGTTCTCCGAACGTAGACGGATACCTTAAATATTATGAAAAATAATACTTAGTTTTAATTTATCTACAGAAATTAAAGTAAATACCATACTATACAATGAAATCTTAATCATTAATCATATTAAACTTAATCCTTACTTAAATAATTTCAATTTGTAATATTTAATTTTAAAAAAAATTCAAATCTGATTTAAATAAAAAAAACCTGATTTAAATTATAAATAATTGATAAATATGGTTAAAAAACTAGAAAAAAAGTAGAAGCAGGATAAAATTAAAACTAATTAGCATTTAAAAATAGCCTAACTGATTAGCTATGTGGATGATATTAATTCATTTTATAGGTAATACAAATATATACACACAGAAAATTCAGTCTTATCTATCAAGTATAATATTTTAAATATTACGAAAAATAATACTTAGTTTTAATTTATCTATATAAATTAAAGTAAATACCATACTATACAATGAAATCTTAATCATTAATCGTATTGAACTTAATCCTTACTTAAATAATTTCAATTTGTAATATTTAATTTAAAAAAAATTCAAATCTGATTTAAATATAAAAACCTGATTTAGATTTTAAATATTTGATAGATATGGTAAAAAACTAGAAAAAAAGTAGAAGCAGGATGAAATTAAAACTAGTTAGCATTTAAAAATAGCCTAACTGCTTAGCTACGTGAATAATATTAATTCCTTTTATAGGTAATACAAATATATACTCACGTAAAATTCAGTCTTATCTATCAAGTATAATATTTTAAATATTACGAAAAATAATACTTAGTTTTAATTTATCTATATAAATTAAAGTAAATACCATACTATACAATGAAATCTTAATCATTAATCATATTAAACTTAATCCTTACTTAAATAATTTCAATTTGTAATATTTAATTTAAAAAAAATTCAAATCTGATTTAAATATAAAAACCTGATTTAGATTTTATATATTTGATATATATGGTAAAAAACTAGAAAAAAAGTAGAAACAGGATGAAATTAAAACTAGTTAGCATTTAAAAATAGCCTAACTGCTTAGCTACGTGAATAATATTAATTCATTTTATAGGTAATACTAATATATAGTCACATAAAATTCAGTCTTATCTATCAAGTATAATATTTTAAATATTACGAAAAATAATACCTAGTTTTAATTTATCTATATAAATTAAAGTAAATACCATACTATACAATGAAATCTTAATCATATTGTCTTGATTATATTATAATTATCATCTTAATCATTAATCATATTAAACTTAATCCTTACTTAAATAATTTCAATTTGAATATTTAATTTTTTAATAAATTCAAATCTGATTTAAATACAAAAACCTGATTTAGGTTTTAAATATTTGATAGATATGGTTAAAAATAACCGAACATTTTTACTAACTCTGCTATTAATTCAAAAGCTGCGAGTTCCTTTTGCAGCATTACATGAAAATCTTGGAAACTTTTTGTTGAGTCACGCAATATTGCTTCAATAGCAATGAGATAAGCTTTGGTATGCCACAATATATCATAAGCAACCAATAGGCGTTACTGTGGTTCGTTATATTACGTCAAAAAAAAGAGGTAAGAGGTTAAGCTGATAGAGATTTTGTTTTAATTTCAAAACATGAATGCAAAATGATGTATCACCGGTTTTAACTTCATTAAGAGAGAAAAAAAGCATCAATTTCAACGCTAATAGAAACCTTTCCCTGGAACAGTAGCAAATAAATGTAATTTTAAAGCAATTAATGTATTCCGAATCTGTTTTAATTCCCTGCACGTTCTAGACATGCTGCAGAAGTAACAGGAATACCACTTCTTTGAACTGCCACATCTCAAGCAGTTCTTAGAAATGATTTTCTTTTTTGAAATACAACTTAAGATAATAACTTTGGATAAATGATCCTTTGATTTAAAATGCAAATTTTTTTTTCGTTAGAGATGCAACACAAATAATACTTTACTAGAAGATGAATAGATGTTAAATGTTTTTAAAAAGATTATTGCACAACTAATAATACGTAATAAGCTTGTTGCTGCAGAATTCTATTACAGCTAAGCTGTTTATTAAAAATGACTGTTTGCCTAGAAAGTTTCACTTGCGATTTCATATATAAGTGGTCGATTTAATATGTATGTTTATACTTTATCTTTATAGAATCAGTAGCAAAATTAGGACACTCGTGTAGTAAGCTACTGAAAGAGTCACGATTTTAACATACTGCATCTTTCGATTATTAGGAAAGCAACTGGTATGCCACAAGCTAATAGTTACAAACTGAATTCTTAATAATATTTTTGTTTCTTACCTCTCTCTGTAAGGGACAGCTATTTCAGTTAACTAACACTTATATTTAGTAATAAAATTCGATATGATTTATAAGGAAATGAAAGAGCGGATTTTCAATTCAGAACACAGTTATCCAGAAGTTTAATGTCTTTTATTACGGCTAGATCAATAATTCGACAATGCTTTAGAATCAAACAAAATCGGAATTAATTTTTAATGAATAACACAAAAATTGAGCTCGTTTTCTCTTTTTAAATTCTTGCGTTCTAAACATATTCAGAAGAGGGCAGATGCTTTGACAAGATTGTATTCTTGACTACCTGAATTCGTAGTTTTGCAGATTCATTGTGTATGTAACTCTGGTTTGTAACCACAAAACGTTTTGATATACACAATACATCTAACTTTATTCATAGAAATCAAAAGATAGCTTTGTTAAATATATAGATCTGCAAGCAAACGAGCAGCAATCCATTTCTAAATGATTAAATTTTAATAGTAACATTCGATAGCCAGATAGTCTGGTGTTACCTGCAAGGCCCTATTAGTATATTTTTGGTCCCTCAGCAAATAAATATTTTTTACCCCTCTTCTAGTTTTTACATAATGTGACTCACTCTAATACGATTATTAGAGTGAGTGATTATTAGCAAAGCAACTGGTATGGCACAAGCTAATAGTTACAAACTAATTTCTTAATAATATTTTTGTTTCTTACCTCTCTTTGTAAGGGACAGCTAATTTAGTTAACTAATGCTTATATTTATTTACAAAATTCGATATGACTAATAAGGAAATGATTTTCAATTGAGAACACGGTTATCCAGAATCTTAATGTCTTTTCTTATGGCTAGATTAACAATTCGACAATGATTTAGAGTAAAACAAAATCGGAATTAATTGTTACTGAAAAACATAAACATTGAGCTTGCTTTTTCTTTTTAAATAACTGTGTTCTAGACATATTTAGAAGTTGGCAGATGATTTGACAAGATTGTATTCTTGTCTATCTGAATTCGTAGTTCTGCAGATTCATTGTGTAGGTAACTCTGGTTTGTAACGTTTGTAAACACAAAACATTTTGATATGTATAATACATCTAACTTTACTCACAGAAATCAAAAGATAGTTTTGTTGAATACATACATACATACATATACATATATATATATATATATATATATATATATATATATATATATATATTATATATATATATATATATATTCAAGCAAATGAGCGCCAATCCATTTCTAAATGCGTAAATTTTAATAGTGACATTCGATAGCCAGATATACTGGTATTACCTGCAAGGCCCGATCAGTATATTTTTGATTCCTGAGCAAACAAATATTTTTGTACCCCTCTTCTAGTTTTTACATAATGTGACTTACTCTATCTAATACGATTATTAGAGTGAGTGATTAATAGCAAAGGAACTGGTTTGGCACAAGCTAATAGTTACAAACTCAATTCTTAATAATATTTTTGTTTCTTACCTCTTTCTATAAGGGACCGCTATTTTAGTTAACTAACGCTTATATTTAGCTACAAAATTCGATATGATTTATAAGGAAATGAAAGAGCGAATTTTTAATTCTAAACACTGTTATCCAGAATCTTAATGTCTTTTCTTATGGCTAGATTAATAATTCGACAATGATTTAGAGTAAAACAAAATCGGAATTAATTTTTACTGAAAAAGACCAAAATTGAGCTTGTTTTCTCTTTTTAAATTCCTGTGCTCTAGACATATTTAGAAGCTGGCAGATGCTTTGACAAGATTGTATTCTTGTCTATCTGAATTTGTAGTTCAAACCAGAGTTACCTACACAGTGAATCTGCAATTCACTGTGTAGGTAACTCTGGTTTGTAACCACAAAACATTTCGATATGTATAATATATGTAACTTTACAAATAGAAATCAAAATATATCAGAGTTTTGTTGTATATCTATATCTGCAAGCAAACGAGCGGCAATTCTAAAAGGCAGATATTTTAGTGTTATCTGTAAGGCCCTATCACCATATTTTTGGTCCTTGAGCAAACAAATATTTTTTTACCCTTCTTCTAGTTTTTATGAAATGTGACTCACTCTAATAAATTACAACCTATCTATATATAAATTGTGCTCCAAATCAAAGAATACTATTTATACATTTACTGAAAATAAATTCTGATGTCTTAAATCTCCATACTTAATTAGGTTCAGACAAGATGTGAAATTTATGAAGCGGTTGGACCTGGAATGGATAGGGACATCCATATTGGATTCTTGATGAGTTAGGGTTAGCAAAGTTCAAAGCGAATCTTTAAACGTTCGAAATTCACCTCTCCCCCCCTTTTCGAGAGTTTAATGCCATTATATCAAGCCCTATGTTCCCCGGTTAAGAGCAGGCGATTAAGTTTATCACATAATAAATAGGTAAAAATAGCATTTTTTGTTAGCATTATGACGTCATTCCTTTAGCCATCTCATTGAATCATTTCTTATTTTAAATTATTTAAAAATCCTCTGCAATTTTTTCATACGTTTTATCACTAAACTTACACATTACATAAATGATTTTCTTTTATATTTGGATTAAATAATGGATTAGGCACATACGTGACAATTTTAAATTTAATCATAGATTATTTTTTGTTGCAGTGAAAATTTTATCACCGGTATTGACAACAAATTCTTTTCATATAGGACTAGGATTCTATTTCACGGACTAATAAACATCTAACATTTAAGTTATATATCTTTGAAAATTAAGAAGTTTGTTCGTTTGTGTGTTTGTTTTTATTCATAACCACACGGTTTGAAATCGATTCGCCAAATTTTGGACATCACTCATATATACCGCCAAATAATCACTATCAATATTAAAACCTGTTCTGTCCATCCTATTATGTAATATGCCAAGATAAATTAAAGTTGGCAACTAACAAGCGGTCAGTAAAGATAAATAAATTATTGATCGTTTATCAGTAATTCTCAGCTAAGAAACAAACCATTTTTTTTACCTGCTTCGCATGTTACTTTCCAATTTTGGAAAATTAAGAATTTTACTGATCCCGTCATATGACTGGCTATATGCTACTCTATAAACACTATTCCCAAGTTTTATATTTAACCATATAGTTTTACATTTAGTTTTTTACATATAACCCCACGGCTTGAGTAAATAAATTCAAAATGATTCTAAACTGCATTCACAGTATCGGAAGACTTAAATGAGTGAGAAGATAAACAAATTATTGAACGTGTACTAGATAATTTTCAGCCGAAAAACAATTTTTTTACCTGCCTCATAGAGTACTTTACAATTTTGGAAAATTAAAATTTATCCTGATTCCGTCATATGATGGGCTATATGCTAGTCAAAAATACGTCAATAAATACTGTTCCCAAGTTTATCTTTTACCATATAATTTTATATTTATTTTTTTATATATAACCACACGGCTTGACTAAATAAATTCAATGTGATTCTAAACTGCATTCACAGTGTCGGAAGATTTTAGATGAGTGTGAAGATAATGAAACTATTGGGTTGTGTACCAGATAATTCTCAGCCCAGAAACAATTATTTTACTTGCCTCCTAGGGTACTTTACAATTCTGAAAGATTAAAATTTTTACTGATTCCGTCATATGACGGGCTATATGCTAGTCAATAAATACTGTTCCCAAGTTTTACATTTATCCATAGAGCGTTATATATAACCCCACGGTTTGACTAAATAAATTCAATGTGATTATAAACTGCATTCACAGTATCGGAAGACTTTAGATGAGTGTGAAGATAAACAAATTATTGAACGTGTACTAGATAATTGTCAGCCAAAAAATAAACCATTTTTTTACCTGCCTCATAGGGTACTTTACAATTCTGGAAAATTAAAAATTTTACTGATTCCGTCATATGACGGGCTATATGCTAGTCAATAAATACTGTTCCCAAGGTTCATATTTATCCGTATAGTGTTATATATAACCACACGGTTTGAGTAAATAAATTTAATATGATTCTAAACTGCATTCACAGTATCGGAAGACTTTAGATGAGTGTGAAGATAAAGAAATTATTGAGTGTGTACCAGATAATTCTCAGCCCAAAAACAATTTTTTTACCTACCTCATCGGGTATTTTACAATTCTGGAAAATTAAAAATTTTACTGATTCCGTCATATGACGGGCTATATGCTAGTCAATAAATACTGTTCCCAAGTTTTGTCTTTAACCATATAGTTTTATATTTAGTTTTTTATGTATAACCACACGGTTTGACTAAATAAATTCAATGTGATTCTAAACTGCATTCACAGTATCGGAAGACTTTAAATGAGTGTCAAGATAAACAAATTATTGAGCGTTTACTAGATAATTCTCAGCCAAAAAACCATTTTTTTTACCTGCCTCATAGAAAATTACAATTCTGGAAAATTAAAAATTTTACTGATTCCGTCATATGACTGGCTATATGCTAGTCAATAAATACTGTTCCCAAGTTTTATATTTATCCATATAGTGTTATATATAACCACACGGTTTGACTAAATAAATTCAATGTGATTCTAAACTGCATTCACTGTATCCGAAGAGTTTAGATGAGTGTGAAGATAAACAAATTATTGAGCGTTTACCAGATAATTCACAGCCCAAAAACAATTTTTTCTTACCTGCATCATCGGGTATTTTACAATTCTGGAAAATTAAAAATTTTACTAGTTCTATCATATGACGGGATATATGCTAGTCAATAAATACTGTTCCATATATCAATTACACAAATAGTATAAAACAACATTAAAGTAGTATGTCAAGTGTAGATCGGCTTACAAACACATGTGATTCTACTCAATCTGCATTTCGGAACGGAGCTCTGATGACAGATTCAATACAACACATAATGCATCCCCAGAACCAATTCAACCAGAACCGATCATTACAGCCTTAAAGCCCCGACACTACAACATCCCCTATCAAGTCACCCTCCTTCGCTCGCGCCCCCCTTCTCCCAAATTGAGTTAAGAACTCGCGCCGTATTATGATTTGCATGTTGCCAAGTTGTTGACTAAGTGAATTGGCCGGGACCTAATGAAAACAAGCCTTCTGACATCTATACTCGGCTGTAAGTTCGTGGACATTTATAATAAACAGGCGTCGTGCCTGGTGCACGGCATAATCAATGAAGCAGGTACGGTCTCGGACAATGAAGTTAAGATAGTGATGATGGGTAAAGTAATTGCCGGAATGAAAGTAGCTGATAAGTGCGTTTGGCAGTGTATGCAGAGTAACTTTTAAAATTTGTGGCAAAATTGGATATGCTTGTGATGATGCGTTTAGTTTTAATAGGTAGTGTCATCAAGTAATAGATTTATTAAAGGAAGCGCTAAATTATACACATTTTGTAATTTACGAAAGTTCCGGGCATCTCGATATAGGGTAGTGGAGGAGTAGGCTACGGAATGGGCTAAAGAGAATGATAAGCTGCTAAAAATTATCTGATTACAGACCACTGAAATCACGCAGACTCCGAACATAAATAGCGAAGCTCCTTAGCGTAACCTGGGGTTATATAAGAGAATGTTTTTGAGTTCGTGAATGAAGGATTTATTACTAATACGCAAAGCTAGAGTAAAGCTCCTTTAAATCAATTGTTTTAAAAGTAAGAATATTATTTGTAAAAACTCCAGTTTCTACAAAAGAAAATAAATATTGTGCTTCCTTACAGTGGAGTACGCAGAATTTTTTCAAGGGGAGGGGTAATAACTCTAAAAAACAATAGCCCGCATAATTTCAACTAATTTTTTTTATTTTTGCCATTTTCTCTGAACTCAAGGGGGGGTAAACCCCTAATCCCCCCCTAGCGTACGACCTTGCTTCTTTATATGCATCTGTTTCAAGCTGATCTTTCATATTCCTTTTATGGAAGCTGATTATTTGCTTATTTTCTTTGACTCTAGTTAAAGGGTAAACCAATTTAGGGCCAGATTAAGATCGACTGAATCCGGTACCGAAATGCGTCTTCTGTTATAAAATCTGTCTTTAATATAATAAAATATAATGAAGTATTATGATTACTTTAAGTATATAAAAATAAAAAAATAATAAATATGATCTCTGAGTTCAGAATATTTATTAGATATTGCACCAAACGAAGGCTTAAGTACATATTCTATAATAGCAAAGCTCCTTAGCTTCACTTGGGGTAATATAAGCGAATGTTTTTGAGTTCGTGAATGAAGGATTTATTACTAATACGCAAAGCTACAGTAAAGTTCCATTAAATCAAATTTTTATTTAAAAAGTAAGAATATTATTTTAACCATTCCAGTTCCTGCAAAATAAAATACATATTGTCATAATTATCTGTTCCTTTTTATGGAAGCTGATTATTTGCTACAACTAAACAATTTAGGGCCAGATTATAATACCGAATTTTTTGTCTAATAATGTCTTATAATATAAAAAAATAGATTTAAATAATTAAAAATTAATTATATATAATAGAATGTTTGAGTTCGGGTGAAGGTTTATTAATAAAAAATAATTAAAATCAATTTTATTTAAAAATTTAATTTTTTAAAATAAAAATAAAATTTTGTACTTCTTTTTTATGCATCTGTTTCAAGCTTTTTTATTTTTATTTTTTTTTTTTTTTTTGATAAGGGTAAACCAATTTAGGGCCAGATTCAAGTCGACTCAATTCAATACCGAAATGCGTATTCTGTTATAAAATCTGTCTTTTATTATAGCATATGTAATTAAGCCTCCGTTCTTTGCAATATCTAATGAATATTCCGAACTCGGAGATCATATTTATTTGTTTTTATTTTTATTATACTTTAAATTAAATGATTTACAGTTTAAATGCTTACAATTATCTTATTACAGGCCACTGAAATCACGCAGACTCCTAACATAAATAGCGAAACCCCTTAGCTTCACTTGGGGTGATATAAGCGAATGTTTTTGAGTTCGTGAATGAAGGGTTTATACGCAAAACTAGAGTAAGTTCCATTAAATCAAATTTTTTTAAAAAAAGTGAGAATATTATTTTAACCATTCCAGTTCCTGCAAAATAAAATACATATTGTACTTCTTTATATGCATCTGTTTCAAGCTGATCCTTCATATTCCTTTTATGGGAGCTGATTATTTGCTTATTTTGTTTGACTCTTGATAAAAGCTAAACCAATTTAGGGCCAGATTCAAGTTGACTCAATTCAATACCGAAATGCGTATTCTGTTGTAAAATCTGTCTTTTATTATAGAATATGTAATTAAGCCTTCGTTATTTGCAATATCTAATGAATATTCCGAACTCAGAGATCATATTTATTTATTTTTATTTTATTATACTTTAAATGCTAAATATTCCTTTTTATAATTTTTTTTGTAAATTTTTAAAATGCTACTTGCTTTATAACTTTTCTTAAATGTTTACATAATTTTTACTAAACACTCCTAATACATCTTCAAAAAAATGTGGGTATCCGTCCCAAATTTAGATTTTATTTAGAATATTAAAACTATTTGAAATTTAGTAAAACTGAATTTTTCACGAAAATTGTACGAGCAGACAAATACGTATTTCATATGAATTAACTATTCAACCTATCAATAAAATATTAATCAAATATGTTCAAAAAACTCTTTTCAAGTAATAATAAACAAATATAGAAACTTTTTAAAAACTAGTTTGCAAGGAAATATTTCAAAAATAAAGTATTTAAATTTTTTTATATAATTTTTTATATATCCGATTTAAAAAATATTTCTCAATGCGATTTGTTTAATTATGTATATACGTACAAAGCTAATATTTTTCAAAAATGTTTTCTAACGTCCACCATCTCTTAAACTCATGTCCAGCTAGTTGTGTTAAGCATTGTATCACACTGCAAGTCCGACTCGTGTGGTTAGGTTAAAACTCTATCCCACTTAGATCTTCAGATCTTCACTGGACTGCTACATGAAACAATCTCTCTAAATAGTGTACGTTTCTTCATCTGGTATGAAACAGACCTTAGAGTAAAAGGTGGACCATAGCTCTTCAAGCAATGACAACGTTGAAAGTTGGAGACGAACACAAAGCAATACTGCCAGACAGGAGAACTGAACTGAAAATTAGTCTTCATCACGATATCAATGAACATATACATAGTTAAAGTGAACCATAACTTTCCAAGCAAAATCGTCATAAAAAGTTAGAGACGGATATAAAGCAATGCTGCTAGGCAGAGGAGATTTGTACCGAAAATTAGTCTCCATCACGATGTCAATGAACATATACATAGTTAAAGTGAACCGTAGCTTTCCAAAAAAAATCGTCATAAAAGTTGGAGACGGATACAAAGCAATGCTACCAGACAGAGGAATTGGAACTGAAAATTAGTCTCCATCACGATGTCAATGAACATACACATAGTTAAAGTGAACCGTAGCTTTCCAAGGAAAATCGTCATAAAAGTTGGAGACGGATACAAAGCAATGCTACCAGACAGAGGAGAACTGAACTGAAAATTAATCTCTATCACGATGTCAATGAACATAAACATAGTTAAGGTGGACCGTAACTTTCCAAACAAAATCCTTCCCTTTCTTCCGTATATCGTTATCAATATTGTTTTTATACATTTTTAATGGAACTTTTACCTTGTTAAGCCCTTCACAAGACAAACTCCCGGGTACGTGCTTGGGAGTTGCTATATTTAAAGTTTAATCTTTAAGAGGATCTACAAAATATAGCTATATTTCTTAATGCCAGAAATGATGGATCTATGGATTTTCTGCTTGGTACATTAACCACCGAACAACCAACAGTTTTTTACCATATTTATCCTATTGTATTTGCCTCTACTCTTTAAGCCGAAATTTTATACACAGTGATTAAAATCCCCCTACTACAGTTTTATTCTTAACCGATGTTTAAAAAATTAAATATTGTTTAGAAAACTTACAGCTGAAGAAAGCAAATTTTTAGAAATGCAATTTAGTTCTGAATAATCCATAACAGATAATTTTCAAACTTAAAGTAAAACTTTTCTTTTACATTCAAAAGATTTCACATCTAACAATCTTGAAGTCACTTGAAGGGCACAATAATCTTAAGTAATTATATATTGAATAATATTTAGATTTATCATATCTCTGTAAAATGGTGACTTCACCGAAGAGAACTAGTTTCGAATTATTAATAAAAAGTAATATATTTAAACAGCCTCTGCTACCAATATGGAACTTTGACTTACACAATGAATAATAGTATCGACTTCTTATTAGAAATTCAGAAATTTTGCGATGCATGGATAAGATTTGCCATTATGAAATAAAATATAAAATTACGATAAATTAAAAAAATTGGTTGATTGACTAACAGCACAAAATACCTCTAAGAATATAATACTTCAGAGAATCTCTTTTCCAAGTTTTTATTATTTTTCTAAGATTATAGAGAAATTGAATGATTACACTGTCTACTAATAAGTATTTGGACAAATATACAAATGACGATATCTGCGGTCTTGAGGTATATCACGGCCTCCGCCGGTATACATGGTGTAGGAAACAGCATCGGCATTAGTCGCATGCAAGATGCCGCGCAGTTCGGAGCTCTCTGATTTCGAGAAAGGTATAATTATCGGGTATCACAAATGTGGCAGATCCTTAAGGGACAATCTAGCGATCTGAAGTACCCAAAATCGACAGTGGCCTATGTGATTAAGAAATAGAAGGTGAGCGGTGATTGTCGGAATGTGCCCCGAGTCGGCAGACCGACGAGTGCTGTCCAGAGAAATTCGGAAGAACCGCACCCAACCGTTTGCACTCATCCGCGAGGAGTTTCAACAGGCATCCGGGAGTATTGTTTTCGTATTGTACTGTTCGGATGGCAGGATCTGGGTCTGGCGTCTGCCTGGAAAACGTTTCATGCTATAATGCATTGTGCCAACAGTCAAGTTCGGCGGAGGTGGAATTATGGTCTGGGGGTGTTTTTCTTAGTATGGACTGGGATCCTTGGTCCCCATTTATGGTAAGCTCATCGCCGACGTTGTGGCAGTTTTACGGGTTGGACCCCTGTTACTTTTAGGACGACAATTGCAGTTGTCATGCTTCGAGGTTAACCAAGGTTTGGTATGATGCCGATGGAGTTCATCGAATGGACTGGCCTGCCCAGAGCCCAGACCTGAACCCTATCGAGAACCTCTGGGACTAGTTGGACCGCCGAATTAAGGGGCGCACTACCTGTCCAAAATAGGTGAATGAACTTGTATGTCTACTCCAAGCCGAGTGGAAGACAATGCCACTATCTGCAAGACAAAAACTTGTGGAAAGTATGCCCCGGAGGGTTAACGCTGTAATTGCCTCTCGTGGAGGCTCTACCAACTAATGATTTTGAATAAAGTGTTTCTTTTCTATCATAGGTGTCCAAATACTTATTGGTAGACAGTGCATAATAAATATTCATATTTGTCTTGTATCCATGAAAAGATGAAATTTAATTTATGAGTGAAAACTCTTCAGTACAAGAAAATGATATTTATTTTAGACGTTCGAGGTTTGATTTTTGTTAACTCAAAGTAAAAATATTGCCTTACCTCCAATAAGCGGATACTGGAATACTAAAGGTTTATTTGTTTAAAAATTAAAAAAAAAAGTGGAATAATCCACTCATAACAATAAATATTACTCTTAAATAATATACGATTCCTCTCGATTTTTTTTCTAAAAATGATAATTTTTATTTCAATAGAGTGATTCAATATTTCTTTTTCTAAAAATTTAAACAAAATATATATCAAACCAGATTGACGGCAGTTTTAAAACTTTGGAGAGTAATGTCGTAATTATTATTCAGTTAATAATTACTCTTCAAAGAGTCATGGGCTTTTTTTTTGGCCAATTGTACTGCTTGGCGATTATATGAGCTTCTGGGAGTATTGTCTGGAAAATGTTTTAAAATTACTTTTCGAAATCGGAATACTCTATAGAAACACAAGGCTACTTGAAATTATTAGATTTATATTGATGAAACAAAATTTTGACTTCAGATCCGAAGATCATATTAGATCTTACTGTTAAGCGTCTCAGCGGGGACTAAATGCCACTTAACACGTCTCCAAATCTTTTTTCTATACTCGTATTAGAAAAGGAGGTATTTAATCGATAATGACATTTTAAACAAGGATAATTGTAAAGCTGTAATGCTAAGATTTTGTTGCACATTTTTATCACTTATTTTTCTTAAGTGAACTTAAAAAGCACACAACTATTAACACACACGCACGTTATATATGTCTAAAAAAGGGTAGTTGGAAATTACGTGAGTTAAAAGCGATTTTAACAAGGGAACTCTTTTATAACAATAACATAAATGAAAAAGACCCACGCTCGCGTAAGCTTTTACGATAGTCCGGTCAGGCGGAAGAATTTTGAAACAATTTGATAAGCTTGCAAACATATAAGATCAGTCAGCTCATGGACATGGAACTGTGAACACCTATTCCACGCTTAGCTCCGCCACGAACAATGAAAATGGCGCAAGTTGATTTACTTAAGAACGATGATTTAATAAACTAATTATTATCAAGAAAGACTGTTTTCCATTCGCCATAACTCTGGATCACGACATTATATATATATATATATATATATATATATATATATATATATATATATATATATATATATATAATATATATATATATATATAAATATATATTTATATATATATATAACAATAAAGACCAACTTCAGAAAAGATCCAAAACTCCTAACGAAAAGCGCGACACCAATTACTCTCTGCAAAATCTTATTCCACATCAAAAGGACATGTTAGGTCCACAGGTAATTCCAAAATGATTCCGCCGCGATAAGCCTCCGCACTGGGTGCGCTTTATTGTGAGGAACAACTTATTTCCCTCCTTGCAAGGGGTATTAACACAATCATTTATCCGATTCCTTCTGGCATTTCTCCGCGAAGGAAGGAATTCGAATCGGGGGCCCATCCATCTAAGACACGGAATTCCGTCTGAATTAAGTCGTCTGGCGATGTGTTCAGCGATGCCTTTCAACTCCCATTCGCATCTACTTCTGCTGCCAATATTTCAGAGAAAACAGTCCCTTTAACTGCACCTTAAGGATTAGACAAACATTAGATTAACGGGCGGGCGGCAAATGGAGCGACGAAAAGTGCTACGCGAATAACAAATCATGTTAGTCCATGTCTTCTGTACCGTAATACGAACCGATTACTCCAAAGAGGGATTAATCAAGTTAGAGAGAGAGAGCAGCAGCAGCTATGTGTGTGTGTGCCCGTCGCCTTTTCCTTTCCCCTTTCGAACAAAGTAGAGTCTTGGGCGCGCTAAGAATTAATCATTTGCAGTCCGCCGTACAATTGGAAAGTGATTTTCGAGAGATTAAAGAGCTCGTGGCCCTACAATCCTGGTCATTAGAAATTAACACAAACCCGTCGGACTAATAGTCGGACGCAGTTCCTCAACGCCTCCCCCTACCCTGCGGAACTAATACTTTCGTTCCTCTGGAATGGCAACAGCTGGTCGCCCTGCGTGGGGCCGCCATTTTGTATTTTCTTTTGTAATGAACTTCGTCGCCGGTTCCGTTGCAGTGGACGCGGAAAATATGATTACGCGTTTATGAAATTGTCGGGCGCTATAGGGTGTGTGCGGGGGGATAGAGAAAGGAGGGGGGAAGAACGAAAGGGGATGGTGGTGCTGCTTGCTTGCTTGCTGCCTCTGTAAAGTAGATGGACAATAACTTCGTTATTATTATTAGACTTCGCCTCCTTTCTAATGAACGGCTCAGCGAATGCGTTAACAGGGGGCGCGATTCTTAGGGAGAGAGAAAGAGAGAGAGAGAGAAAAGGGGTGCGAAGAGGGGGGTAAACTCACGTTCTGCGAAAACGGTGGCCATAAATGCATTAGGGGAGATTTTCTACACTCTATTCGATTATTTATATGAGTTACCTATTTAAAAGATTTCGCCTCGAAAGAGAAATGGCGCAAGCAACTGGGCGAGAGGATTTCTGTATTTCTTTGTGGCGAAGAAGACTGCATACATTATTTTACGGCTGGGAAATTAATGTAAACGAAGTCGAGTAGATAATAAAAACAATAAAAAGTCTGCGCTTCCCCTCCCCCCGTTAGTTTTATTCCAACCCCCTCTTTATGTTCAGTCTCATATCAGTTTCTTAAGGGCGATAATTGTATTGAAAGAATTATGAAATAGTATTTTTTTTCCTCCTCTCCCAATCTTTACTGCAGGCATTAAGTAAATAGAAAAAGGTAATGCTCACGTTTTTACCGGGAATTCACCTAAATTAAAAAGACGTCTACATGCTCAATTAGAAACTAAGTACTTTTATTTCGTTATTTTTCTAATTCCAAAGGAAAGAAAGTAATGTTTTGCTCCCAGATTGAAGATATACGAGGTTTTTTTTCTTTATTTAGTAGCATGGATGCAATCTTTATGCCTGTTTCTGGTTTTTCTTTTTATTCAAGTAATGAGCTAATATTTTATGACTATGAAGATGAAATAATTTCAGAATCTAACACAGGAAGAAATTTTTGCGACATTGATTTTTAAGCATATTATTTCTCTTGTATCTGTGGGGTCTGATAGGGGAGAATGGGGCACCTTGGGACATAACCCACCTTGGGACACCTTTATTTTCAGGCTTTAATTTGCAGCCAGGAATTAGTGCTCATGTGTATTGATAGATGACATTACTCTTCACTTCTCAAAGAATTTTGATGAAGATAGTGCTTATAGGTAAGGAACATTTTCATTTTCTTTGTTTTGAATTGTTAGAAGTTGCAGCCGAATCGGTACCTTCTCAACCTCCGGTGAATCCCGGCAATTTGTTTTGTTTAAAGTTAACCGAGGCTTCTTAATCGCAATTTGTAAAGCTGACTCTCGCTGTATGTTTGATTGTGACTTCAACTCTCACTCGGCAGCTACGAACTGTAATTTTGTGATTGGCTGAGCGGGAGAGGAAGTTGCATGTATATGTTAATTTTATGCGATGTCTGCTGCTGGATATATAAGAGGATTGTTGGATGTATTTTTTTTAGTAGTACTTGTGCATTCTTCTCGGCACGTAGGCGGATATCGTATGATGTTTTTTTTTTTTTTAAGATTTAAAATAAATCTTCGTTTTTAAATAGTTCGTCTTTTATTTTTTTAATCACTACCAGAACCTTGCTCTGCTAAAGTTACGGTATGGAGTTGTTCGTTGCAATAACGATAACAATGGTTATGGGCCCAGTCACTTAAAACTGTGAGTGCTTGAAGAGGCAGTGGACAACTTGATTTCCTGATTTGTATTTCATCGTAAGGTTCGACATGGCGGCTCCAGTTGATTTATACTCCAAAGTTCCGGTGTTGTCGGAAGACCATTTTTCTAGCTGGACCACATCGATGAAGATGGTATTTATTGAAAGAGGCTTATCGAAAGTGGTACTCGAACCCAAGGTGCCGGATTTAAAATAAATCTTCGTTTTTAAATAGTTCGTCTTTTATTTTTTTAATCACTACCAGAACCTTGCTCTGCTAAAGTTACGGTATGGAGTTGTTCGTTGCAATAACGATAACAATGGTTATGGGCCCAGTCACTTAAAACTGTGAGTGCTTGAAGAGGCAGTGGACAACTTGATTTCCTGATTTGTATTTCATCGTAAGGTTCGACATGGCGGCTCCAGTTGATTTATACTCCAAAGTTCCGGTGTTGTCGGAAGACCATTTTTCTAGCTGGACCACATCGATGAAGATGGTATTTATTGAAAGAGGCTTATCGAAAGTGGTACTCGAACCCAAGGTGCCGGATTTAAAATAAATCTTCGTTTTTAAATAGTTCGTCTTTTATTTTTTTAATCACTACCAGAACCTTGCTCTGCTAAAGTTACGGTATGGAGTTGTTCGTCGCAATACCGGTAACATGAATAATCCGAAATTACATCAATGTGCATTTTAAAAAGTAATTTTTTTGAAAAAAAAATTTAAAAATTAAAAAAAAAGTGTATTGTTATGAAAGATTATTAATTTATTATTATTTCTATGCTAATAAATAAACTGTATTGTTAAACCTAACTGTATAGTAGTTACCAAAAGATGCTTTGTAAAATGGGGCAGGTTGGGACACACATAGATGGGTCACCTTGGGACACTTTAAAAAGTGTAAACAAATATCAATACAAGCAAAATAATTAATATTTTGGTGCCTAATTTTTAATTGATGATTTAACATGTCAAAATATTAATTTATTAACCTTTTTTGGTTTCAGAAAAAAAAATGGTGAGAACAACAAAAACAAACAGAAATTATTCTGCTGTAAATGCTCATATTCTTGTGAAGTTGAACACTCCTAAAGAAAAAATGGGTCAAAGGTGCATTTTGTTAGATTTTAAAGAAGAATTTGCTGGCATCAAATATAAGATTTGTTAAAAAAATTTATTAACTTGAACAATTTTCAGCTATTTCTCTTTTATAACAGTTAATAAAAATAATTTGAACAGTATTTTGTATTTGTTGTTTAGTGTCCCAACCTACCCCATACAGTGGGGCAGGTTGGGACATTGGAAAGGTATTTTATTTCTTTTATTACTCTTTAACTAAATGAGATATTAAGTAGATTTAATGTTTATAAGAAGCAGATATGATGTCAATATATGCATGAATACTTATTTTTTTAAATTAACTTTAAAAAAAATTCATAAAAATGTTTAACTGAAAAGTGTCCCAAGGTGCCCCGGTCTCCCCTAACTGTAATTTTTAACATTTTAATTTTTTATATTCGTTTATCTCGATTGGCTCTTGTTGCGATGTAGTAGTGAATTCAGCGAATGAAAAACTTCTTTCCAAACACAAGAAACTTATTTTATGCAACACAAACAAGTATGACATAAAAATTTGCATGTGCGAATCAAAATGAAAAAATGGACAGCATTCCAGCTGCCGTGCGGATGTGTACTCGATGTGTAGTGCAACTGCTAGAAAGTTCTGAAATAGCGCCGAAAACGAATCAGAGAAAAGTTTAGTTGTTTTGTTCCGGATGCACCGGAACAGCTCTCTTGGGGAGCAAAGTCTCTCGCGTCCACGAGCTTCAAGCCGTACGTGCCCTCCGTGTAGTGCTAAATGAGAGACGACCTCAGAGGTATACCTCCTTTAGGTATACACGGGTGTCAAGAGCCCGGGGTTCACCTGAGTGATCTTTATTCTTCGTCTTCCCTGATAGTTCTAGAACTTGCCTCTGTAGAGCTTGTTCCTTACTGGGGTTGACCACATAGTCCTATTTATAGGAAATCGGTCCAATATGGGTTAACCTATATTGGACCGCTGTCCTATAAATAGGACATCAAATAATATTCCATTGAATAATAAAGTTATAAATATTTTCTGAGTGGGTTTTATTTTAACACTTTTAAAATAGACACATTTTATCAAAGTAACCAAAAAAACTGAGAAATCAAATTATATTGTATTGTAAAATTCATTTTCAGCAACCTCTTAAAAATTGTCATTTTTTAATCTTTAATTTTATATTTATTATTTTTTTCAAACATTGTGGAGGTTACTTTTAGTTTAAAAACAGAGCTAATAATGTAGCTGAAAGGTTTTGTTGAAAAAAATATTTTACACGTGCATTTTGTAAATATAAAAAAGGTGCCCTAAAATTAAGACGACGGTCCAATCCCGATTATTTTACCACGAATTCGATATTGCATTGATAGCGCACATTATTTTCTTATCTTACAATGAAAACCAGTTCAAACACCTGTTCACACGCCTGGACACAACAAGGGGTAAATAGATGTCTATTCTATTCAGAAAAACTGGAGATTGCAAAATAAACTTACTCTCTTACAGCCAGTTCAATAACTGCAAGGGAAAACCAACAACAGTATGCTTAAAATGTAATGTTGGACTTTGTTTAGACTATTTCCCAAAATTTGAACCAGCCTAATGCAATGTAATGGATATTCGTTAAGTTTTAGTACTGTATTGGACCGTTGTCCTATTTATAAGACAGCCAAGTACATAAAAATTTAAAAATATTTTTTTCAAAATTTTGGTTTTATATACTTAGTTACACCGTATTAATGATATGGATTAAGTTTTAATAACTTACAGAAATATTTAGTTGGTGTGGTACAATATGGGTTAATTCTCGAGCCAAGACGGAACCACGCGTAGGTCAGCAGCAACTTTATAGTTGCTGTGATTGCTGTAGTGGAGACTTGTTCATTCAGTGGTTGTATGTCTTCGGATGGGTCAGTGTCAGAATTCTCCTTATCTCGATTGGCAACAACGAATAATGAACATTATTTTTGAGTTTCAGTTATGATGGAGTCAAAAATTACGTTCATGTCTAATCCAAATGTTTACCAGTTTTACCTTGGATTTACTGTAAAACTTCCGCTATCCGTACTCATCTTAAATAAACAAATCAAACGATCCTCATCTGGGTCGCCAGTTGTTGAATAAAACCAAACAAATTTTAAAATCCCCTACCTAGTAATAGTCTAAGCTATATCTGTCCGTCTGTCCTCGAATTTATGAAGTGGTTGGGACCTGGATTGGATACAGGCATCCATATTCGATTCTTTATGAGTTAGGGTTAACAAAATTCAAAGCGAGTAAAGTTTATCTTCTCCCAAACTATAGATCCGATTCTAAAATAAATTGGTACAAATATGCTTCATATCACAGCTAAAAATAGTGTCGTTTTTAAAATGTTCGAAAACTATACCTTCCTCCCCCCCCTTTTCGATTGTTTAACGTTATTATTTTAAAGACCTACATTCCCAAGTTAAGAGCAGGGGATTAAATTTATCAAATTATCACATTTATTATTTGAAAAAAGTTTTTTGAACGTATTTAATTACTATTTGGCCTGGAATGGATAGAGGAATCCATATTGGATTCTTCATGAGTTACGGTTAGCAAAATTGAAAGCAAGTAAAGTTTATATTCTCATAAACTATCGACCCGATTCTAAAATAAATTGGTATAAATCAGCTTTATATCACAGCAAAAAATACTGTCGTCTTGAAAACGTTCGAAATCCAATCCTTCCCCCTTTTTCGAGCATTTAATGCCATTATTTCAAGCGCTATTTTCACCGGTTAAGAGCAGGCGATTTAATTTATCACATAATAAATAGGTAACATTGTTTCCTAGCATTATGACGTCATTCCTTTAACCGTCTCATTTAATCATTTCTTATTCTAAATTATTTAAAAATCACCTGCATTATTTTCATACGTTTTATCACTGAACATAGATATTACGTAAATTTCTTTTATATTTGGCTTAAATGATAATTCTTTATGCCTGTTTCTGGTTTTTTTATTACAGTAATGAGCTAATTTTTTATTACTAAGAAGATGAAATAATTTTGGAATCTAACACAGGAAGAAATTTTTGCGACATTGTTTTTTAAACATATTATTTCCCTTGTATGTGTTTGATCTGATGCTGTAATTTTTAACATTTTAATTTTTATATTCATTTATCTCGATTGGCAACAACGAATAATGAACGTTGTTTATGAGTTTGAGTTATAATGGAGTCAAAAATTACGTTCATATCTAATTCCAATGTTTACTTGTGTTACCTTGGACTTACTGTAATACTTCTGCTATCCGTACTCATCTTAAATAAACAAATCGAACGATCTTCACCTGGGTCGCCAGTTGTTGAATAAAACCAAACGAATTTAAAAATCCCCTACCTAGTAATAGTCTAAGCCAGTGTTTCTCAACCTTTTAGTATTCATGGCCCAATTTTCAATCATAATTTTCATCGCGCCCCCCTCCCCACCGCGTACAATAAAATGTATAGAATAATAATGTATTTTGAGCATTATGGCGCTAAACCTGCACTACAACCTTAATTTTAAACTTTGCAAATTACCAAGAATACGGAAATTTATTGACATTTTGCAACACTGATACTCAGCATTGAAAAAACAATAATCCTATGCCTTTTTATTGCTCTTGCGTCCCGCCATGTCGGGCATTCTCACGGTTTCGCGAGAAGTTTCGATTTGTCTGGAATTTGTCTGGTCAGCTTAAAAGTTAAGTTAGGAGCGTGCGCAGATGTGAACAAATGTTTTCTCATAGGGAGAAGGAGAAAGTTCTATGACGCCAATTTCAATTCCAGACAATCTCATTCGAGTCGATCCTTCTTATCGCTATTGAATCTATTCTTAATGTGTATGTTATATATATTTTCGTGTAATTGCAATTCACGGTATTAAATATTCACGGCAGCAGACTTATGCAGAATCATGGATAAATTTTTAAGCGGGCGTAAGCGAGCATTAGACGATAGACAAGCATCAACAAGTACACAGACGAGCGTGGTTCCGAAAATAAAATCAAGAAAATATTCTCAAGAATACTTAAATTTTGGGTTCACTAGTACTGAAGTAAATGAAGAAGAAAGGCCCCTGTGTATCATTTGCTCAAAAATGTTGGCGGCAGACAGCATGAAACCTAATAAACTTAAACGACATTTGGAAACGCTTCATAGTGAGTACGTAAACAAACCCAGAGAATTCTTCGAATTAAAATTAAAATCATATGAAAAGCAAAAATCATTGTTTAAAAAAACTTTGTCTGTGAATGAAAAAGCTTTAATTGCCTCTTACAAACTTTCATATAAAATAGCCAGATGTAAAAAGCCTCACACCATTGGTGAAGAGCTTATTTTGCCAGCCGCAATTGAGATTGTAGAAATTATGTTTGGAGATAATTTTGCAAAACAATTGCAGTCTATACCTGTTTCAAATGATACTGTTGCCCGTCGAATTGCTGATATAGCTGAAGATGTAGAGTGTCAGCTTTTGTCGAAGTTGCGTGACAAATTGTTTTCAATACAACTCGATGAGGCAACAGATAGTAATAAAGATGCTCATTTCATTGCCTATGTTAGATTTTGTGATGATTTGTCAGTAGTAGAAGAATTACTTTTCTGCAAACCAATAGAACTCAAAGCAACAGCACTCGCATTATTTGCTATCTTAAATGATTTTATGAACGAGGCAAACATAGAATGGAAAAATTGCGTCGGAATATGCACCGATGGTGCTCGTTCTATGTCCGGAAGATTCCAAAGTATTCAAGCACTTGTGAAACAAAAATCGCCACAGTGCGTCTGGACACATTGCATGATCCACAGAGAAGCTTTGGCTTCCAAAGAAATGAGTCCTGGTTTGAATATTGTGTTAACTACGGTTGTAACCGTAGTAAATTATATAAAAATGAGACCCCTGAAATCAAGAATCTTTTCCGCACTTTGTAAAGACATGGGTGCAGTACATTCAGCGTTACTATTTTATTGCGAGGCAAGATGGTTATCACGAGGGAAATTTTTGCAACGTGTTTATGAATTAAAAGAAGAAATCGCCGTTTTCCTAGAAGAGGAAAACAGACCGGAAGCTGAGAATTTTCGCGATAGTTTATTTGTGATGAAATTGAGCTACATGGTCGACATATTCGAGAAATTAAATAACTTGAATCTTCATCTGCAAGGAGCAAATACACATATATTGGATACGAGTGATAAAGTTAATGCTTTTTGTAGGAAATTGGAATTGTGGAGCAGAAATTTAAAGCAAGAAAACTTAACAATGTTTGCAAATTTGAATGATTGTATTAAAACTTACAAGGCTGAAGAACAACATGTAAAAGTTGTTTTTGCAACCATTGAAAATCATTTAGCAATGCTAGCAAAGAATTTTAAAAAGTACTTTCTTGCTGACGACAAACTGATATCAAGTTACAAGTGGGTGAGGGATCCATTTCAAAATACTCCCGAAGGACTCTCAATTGAAGAGGAAGAAACCTTCATAGACTTCACGGCAAGCGGCGAAACCAAAAGACAATTTAGTAATAAATCACTCTTTGAATTTTGGGCAGGAGTGGATGATGAGTTTTCTGCACTAAAAACAAGGGCATTTCGCATTCTACTACCATTTTCAACATCTTACCTTTGTGAAACTGGATTTTCTGCGGTGGCTTCTTTGAAGACAAAATATAGATCTCAGCTAAATATAGAAAAAGAACTGAGAGTGTCTATTTCTAATATTAAACCCTCCTTCGAAAAACTTTGCTCTGAAAGACAGGCCCAAGGAAGTCACTAATAATTATTAAATTTGTTTTTAATTTAGTAAGTTGTTTTAATTTAATAAGTTAATTATTAAATATGTCGAAATGTATTTTGTTTTGTATGTGTGTGTGTGTTCTTTCCTTTCAGTCACTTAATCAATTTTTTTAAATAACATTTTCTCTTGGATATGCTCGCGCCCCCCTAGGGGGGCGCGCCCCACAGGTTGAGAATCACTGGTCTAAGCTATATCTGTCCGTCTGTCCTCGAATTTATGAAGCGGTTGGACCTGGAATGGATAGAGGCATCCATATTGGATTCTTCATTAGTTAGGGTTAGCAAAATTGAAAGCAAATAAAGTTTATCTTCTCCTAAACTATCAATCTGATTCTAAAATAAATTGGTAGAAATATGCTTCATATCACAGCAAAAAATACTGTCGTCTTGAAAACGTTCGAAATCCGCTCCTTCCTCCTTTTTCGAGCATTTAATGTCATTATTTCCCCGTTTAAGAGCAGGCGATTTAATTTATCACATAATAGGTAAAAATAACATTTGTTTCTAGCATTATGACGTCATTCCTTTAACCGTCTCATTTAATCATTTCTTATTTTAAATTATTTAAAAATCACCTGCATTATTTTCATACTTTTTATCACTGAACTTAGATATTACATAAATTTCTTTTATATTTAGCTTAAATAATAAATCTTTATGCCTGTTTCTGGTTTTTCTTTTAATTACAGTAATGAGCTAATTTTTTATTACTAAGAAGGTGAAATAATTTCAGAGTCTAACACAGGAAGAAATTTTTGCGACATTGTTTTTTAAACATATTATTTCCTTGTATCTGTTTGATCTGATAACTATAATTTTTAACATTTTAATTTTTATATTCGTTTATCTCGATTGGCAACAACGAATAATGAACCTTGGTTTTGAGTTTCAGTTATGATGGAGTAAAAAATTAAGTTCATGTCTAATCTTAATGTTTACTTGTTTTACTTTGGACTTACTGTAATACTTCCGCTATTCTTACTCATCTTAATTAAACAAATCGAATGATCATCACCCGGGTTGCTAGTTGTTGAGTAAAACTAAATGAATTTAAAAATCCCCTATATAATAATACTCTAAGTTATCTGTCAGTCTCTCCTAGAATTTATAAAGCGGTTGGACCTGGAATGGATAAAGGCATCCATATTTGATTCTTGATGAGTTAGGGTTAGCAAAATTCAAAGCTCATTTCCTTCTTATCCTTTTAATGCCATTATTTCAAGCCCTATTTTCCTCGGTTAAGAGCAGGCGATTAAATTCATCACTTTATCACATTATAAGTAGATGAAAATAACATTTTTTTCTAGCATTATGACGTCATTCCTTTAACCATTTCATTTAATCATTTCTTATTTTAAATTATTTAAATATCGTCTGCATTATTTTCATACGTTTTATCACCGAACTTAGATATTACGTAAATAATTTTCTTTTATATTTGGCTTAAATAATAGATTAGGTACATATGGGATAATTTTAAATTTAATCATCGATTATTTTTTGTTGCAATGAAAATTTTATCACCGGTATTAACAACAAATTCTTTTCATAAAAGTCTAGGAGTCTATTTCACGGACTAATAAATATCTAGCGTTTAAGTTATAATCTTTGAAAATTAAGAAGTTTGTTCGTTTGTGTGTTTGTCTTTTATACATAACCACACGTTTTGTAATCGATTCACTAAATTTTGGACATCATTCATATATACCGCCAAATAATCATTGTTAATATTAAAATCTATGTTGTCCATCCTGTCACGTAATATGAAAAGATAAATTACAGTTGGCAACTAACATGCGGTCAGTAAAGATAAACAAATTACTGAGCGTGTACCAGATAATTCTCAGCCAAAAACAAACCATTTTTTACCTGCCTCATAGGGTACTTTACAATTCTGGAAAATTAAAAATTTTACTGATTCCGTCACATGACGGGCCATATGCTAGTTTAAAAATGTTAACATTAAAAGTTATCAAAACCTCTTTTTGCATACCGAACACCTGATTACGAACCTATTAGTGATATAACTGTAATTAACTATGTAATAACAAAATTAAGTAAAGTTGCTCCTGTGGAATTCTGAAAGATAGATCCCAAATTAATCAGAAATCTATAACCCCCCCCCATTTTTTACCATTGGAAAGTCAGTGAAAGACGTTCTTTCATATTGTAAAACAAATCTAAATATGATTACATTTTTGAAGAAAATAGCAAAAATATATAGAAAAAAATAAATAGAAAGGTTCAACAAGGGGGAAAACTTGCCATTTCAGTTTGAAAGAAAAATTAATGAATATTTCTTCTAATGACGTTTCTGTCGGAAATATCAGTAACTTCTCAAAGATCCTTTTACGGGGTTGTCTTTTTTGGTTAATCGGGAATGCACTCCTACCTTTTGTAATCTCGAGAAACAGATGCTATGCTAACACCGGTAGCACTTGTTGCATATTCAATTACATCCGTTATTTTAGCATTAGTATTCAAATTCAGCTCCATTTTGTAATTTCTGTTACCGATATTCAAAGGATTGATGATCTTATAGCTTTTATTTTCCATTTTTGTTTTACGTTACATACAATGAACACAAACTTAAAATCTGCTTTCAGTACGCAACCTGTAAATAGACGGAGGTCCTACGTTACCTATAGTTGTATCCTGTGGGAAATCGCACTGTAATAATATACCCCTCTAATCCCTTAGGCTACGATATAGGATTGGTACCAATGTCTTATATGATTGGTTTGATTTTGAGCTCTACGTTCTACTATTTTGCTCAAGAGGGCTAATGACACCGGGACCTACAGCTTAAAGCCGATTCCGAACGGCTACTAACTTCCATGCCAGTAGCGGGATTCGAACCCGCGAAATCCGGTGACGAAGAGCAGCGATTACCATTCTGCCACCGTTCGGCAGTAGTTATCACGTGACTTTTAATTTTGGTTACTCGTCTCTACGGAGAGAACATAAGTGAATCTTGTTGTTGTTTCTGACTCCACTGGGAAGAATCAAGCATAATTTCAGCCATTCTCAACTCTTATTAAGGCAAAGGGCATGTCTTTCTTTCGCTTTAATGAGCATTGCTAGGGTGAAAGAACGACTTTTTTCTCAAAGTGGGTCCTCGTAATTTAGAAGCAGAAACCAAGCAGAAGACCCACAGACTTTCCCTACCATCCCTAGGGGTATTGTTTGAGAACGCGGAGGACATTGTGACGACGAACCTATTTTATGCACCCTAGTCACTTTTAACCTTGTATATACAAGACCGGGTCTAGTAAGTGTTTAAAGCATACTTTATCAAAGACGAACGGATAAAAAATATAACAAAATATGCTAACAGAAGCTTTTTATGCATATAATAAAGATAATTTTATTAAAATATTTAAAAAGAAAAGTATTTATTTCTGCGATTTTGCGTAATTGTTGTTATGCCCAATAAAGTGTTTTTTTTCTTGCACCGGCAGTGACGCCATACTTTGTTTTTCATACTTTTCTCGTAAACTATGAATCGTACAGGAACGCTTCTTTAGGCAGTTTTTATGTACTCCCAACAAGGGATCTAGCGGTACAGAGTTTATGCGATCGTTTTGGGGCACCCTGTGTACATGACATTATATATATATATATATATATATATATATATATATATATATATATATATATATATATATATATATATATATATATATATATATATATATATATATATATATTGCGTGCTGGGGCTCTAAGTGAGCCCGAAAAAGGATAGCGGAGGCCTACGTACAGACTATGATATTTATTTAGAAACACAATATTGAAGTTTTGATAAATACAGATAAAACGATGAATATCTACAATGAAAATGATGATCGATGCAAGAATCAGCTTCCTAAGAGAAAAAAAGGAGGGGGGAGGACACACAGTCGCTCCTTCGTTGTTCTGAGCCGATGTTCACAGGAGACTCGATCGGTCAAAATTCCTCTCTGGGCCTCGAACTCTGCTCTTTTATATCGTTGTCTGACCGCAAAAATGTCCATCTCAGCTGATCGGACAGCTGGTTGATGAAGATCGGACAGCTGGTTGAAAAGCGCTTGTCGGCTCTCCGGCCAGCAGGTGCCAGGGAAGCTTGCAGTAATCGGGAGCAATCTCGCGATGTCCCTGGACAAACCTTTGGAGAACAAGATAGTAAAGTATTGTTGCTTCTCTTAAAATGTAGAGGATTGCTGTCTTGTGAAACTCTTTCTTCGGGATGCCATTGAAACTAACACTGCGAACACTTCGCCAGCATCCTAATGAATTTCTCCGACAGAATGATTGAGATGGTCCTCGGTGTCAACAATCCTCCATTCAGCATCCCATTCTGCGCGAAACAACGTCCTTTTGCTAGGCAAAGAAGAGCTCAGTTCAAGTGCTCACTAAAGGCACGTTTGCTATTCTTCTACGTTAGGCTGGTTTTTCTCAAGGTCGTAGATCAGTCTGTACCTCTAAATTTAATGTAACGCGAATACGTTACAATATATATATATATATATATATATATATATATATATATATATATATATATATACATATATATATATATATGTAATGTGTGTCTAATGGCATTTTTATCACTCTCAGTCCCGATTCTTTCTTTCCGGCATTCCTTTCCAGCAACCGTAGTGAATGTTCTCAAATATTTCCCTGTGGATTTCTTACGGTTTCATAGCTAAAAACAGATTCTGACGCTTAAGCTACATCATCCACGTGAGGTTATTGTTAATTGGCAGGTACAAATAATTATTTAAACTGAATGTGCAGTGTCTGCGAACAGTTCAGTTCGTTTCGTAACAGTAAACATGAATAAACTACGGTAGTTTGATCTAAAAATTCCATTGTCTTTATTTCTTTATACTTCTTGTGTACTCAGCAAGACTGCAGGGCGGAAATATTCGCCCAGGACTCCCTTCGAAATAGGCTTCATTTTACTTATATATATATATATATATATATATATATATATATATATATATATATATATATATATATATATATATATATATATTACTTTTTTGACCCGCACTAAATTATATGGAGCACTAATATAAACATAATAGTAAGCTTTTATGCACTGGGCTGAATGAAGTTATGAATCTATTATTAATATATATTCATAGGAAGCCAAATACTATCTTGTATGGAAGCGGCTAATAGCATAAAACTAGCCCTGAGTTTGGACACAGTAACTGGTATTTACATTATTCGTAGCCAGGACAAATTTCGCGTGCCCTATAGTTGTCGTAAAAACACCCCATTTCTATTAGGAAACGTTGCTCCTTATTCTGCTTTCGTAACTAGCTTTAAAAAAACATAAATCATGTTCTTCCATTGTCTTCGTCGACACCCACAAGATGTTTAATGTCTAACTTTTCATTTCGTTCAAAAGATTAATAATGTCTATGACATTCCATGACCATTTTCGTCCTTTTTTAAAATTGCTGTTATTTTTAAGTCTACTTTGTCCTATTCCTACGATCTATCATCATTGAGAATGTCTGCCACCGCGACATCCTGGTTACTTCAGACGCTGGGTTGAAAGAAATGAAAATCAAACTTCCTTAAATTTCGGATTATAAAAGGAACAGAAAAAAATACCTTTTTGGGTTTAAAACAAGCTGGAAGGAAAAAAAAGGGACCACGGATATGGAAGTACGGAATGTAAGATCCAAATTAGGAGAACTAGGGAATTTCAAAATGATAGAAGAATGTATTTTAAAAAATTTAAAATGCTTTTTATACTATTTAAGTAAAGTTACACTTCCGAATAATACAGTGGAAACTCATAAGATATATTCAGTTATACGATGTACTTCTCGTTCTCCGGTGAAACATCTATATGTCATTGTAAGAAATTAACATATATGAATATTCAGTTATACGAAGTACTTCTCATTCCCCAGCGAAACTCGAATAGGTATTACGTAAAACGTTATTCCCTCATACGAATATTCAGTTATACATATATTCAGTAATAGGAAGTACTTCTTTTCCTCTGGTGAAACTCCAATAGGTTCTATGTAAGAAATTATTCACTTATACGAATATTCAGTTATACGAAGTGCTTCCTGTTTTCCAGCGAAACTCCAATAGGTAATATGTTAAAAATTAATTACTTACATAAATATTCAGTTATACGAAGTACTTCTCATTCCTCGGCGAAATTCGAATAAGTATTATATAAAAAATTATTCACTTATACGAATATTCAGTAGTAGGAAGTACTTCTCTTTCTCTGGTGAAACTCCAATAGGTCCTATGTAAGAAATTATTCATTTATACGAATATTCAGTTTTACGAAGTACTTCCCGTTTCCCAGCGGAACTCCAATAGGTCATATGTTAGAAATTACTTACATGAATATTCAGTTATACGAAGTACTTCTCATTCTCCGGCGAAACTTGAATAGGTCTTATGTAAAAAAGTATTTACTTATGCGAATATTCAGTTAAACAAATATTCAGTAATAGGAAGTACTTCTCGTTCCCCACCAGTAGGTTTTAAGTAAGAAATTATTCACGAAATTACATTCAGTTGTACAAAACATTCACTTATACGAAGGAGTA
>CM063506.1:52828856-52831356 GCA_032207245.1 Pardosa pseudoannulata | reverse complement strand
AAAAGTTTCTCACTGGAAAAAAAATATCTTGGCGACGTTTTCAAAATGTCGTCGCACAGAGATCAGATTTTTAAAACTCCGTTGTCTAAATATTCTATTTTCATAAATTTCCATAAGATAAGGAAAAGTCAAATTTATTTCAATTTCGTTAGTTACTTTTTTTAGAAAATCGGACATAAAATAGTTTTTGGGTCAAAATGACCCATCTAGTGTTAGTGTTCACATCAGTTAAAGCTTTAACACTTTCAATTTAAGTCTTTCGTAACAGATGACAATCGTTAACAAAATAAAATCTTCTAAAATTGTGAGATCCAAATATGAAATTTTATCGTCTGCTAAAAAATATAACTTTTCAAAAAGTTTCTCACTGGAAAAATAAATATCCTTGGCGACGTTTTCAAAACGTCCTCGCATAAAGGTCAGATTTTTAAAACTCCGTGGTTGCCTCAGCCCTCTTCACGACTTCAGTATTAAACAAATGGCTATGTCTGGTGGAACGGCGTCTGTTATGAAACCTTGAAATCTATGTATTACGACTACATCTACCGTTTCACCTGTAATCATCCAGCTTTGTTTTTGTTCGGGGGAACAACGAACTCTAATCACAGTGTCAGGATGCACTGCTATATACTCGTGATTGCTCTTTCATTTCGAACTTCACGCTTCAAACGTTTAAAAACTACTTTCTAGCTTGAGCTCTGTTTTACTCTTTTAGTTTGGATTTGAATTGTGATCGTGCACCTTGTTGTTGCCTTTGCCATAAACTGTAAAAACTAAATAAATATATAAATAAAATAAATAAATATATAAATAAATAAAATATAAAATAAATATATATATAAATAAAATATATAAATAAATAAAAAATAAATTATATAAATAAAATATATAAATAAATAAAAAATAAATAAATATATAAATAAATATATATATATATATATATATATATATATATATATATATAAATAAAAAATAAATAAATATATAAATAATATATAAATAAAAAATAAATATATATATAAATAAAATATATAAATAAATATATAAATAAAATATATAAATAAATAAAAAATAAATATATATAAATAAAATATATAAATATATAAATAAATAAAAAATAATTAAATATATATATATATATATATATATATAAATAAAAAATAAATAAATATATAAATAATAACTAAATAAAAAATAAATTATATAAATAAAATATATAAATAAATAAAAAATAAAATAAATAAAATATATAAATAAATAAAAAATAAAATAAATAAAATATATAAATAAATAAAAAATAAAATAAATAAAATATATAAATAAATAAAAAATAAAATATATAAAATTTATAAATAAATAAAAAATAGAATAAAATTTATAAACAAAATAAAATATATAATATATAAATAAATAAAAAATAAAATAAATAAATTTATAAATAAATAAAAAAGAAAATATATAAATAAATAAAAAATAAAATATATAAAATATATAAATAAATAAAAAATAAAGTAAATAAAATATATAAATAACTAAAAAATAAAATAAAATTTATAAATAAAAAAAAAATAAAATTTATAAATAAATAAAAAATAGAATAAAATTTATAAATAAATAAAAAATAGAATAAAATTTATAAACAAAATAAAATATATAATATATAAATAAATAAAAAAATAAAATAAATAATAAAATAAAATAAATAAATAAATAATAAAATAAATAAAATATATAAATAAATAATAAAATAAATAACCAAGAAAATCCGTTGCAAAATAACAGAAAATGTCTCACAGGGCTACATTTCCCCAAAAACTTTAAAAATGTTGAAAAAGCGAAATTAGATGTATTATGTAGAAAAATTATTTTTTCTAAAATATTACCTACTTTAAAGAAACAATTTCAATTGAATAATTTACTTATACTTTAATTTTTAACTGAAAAAGTTTTTTTTAACTATAAGTTTATAATTAATAAAAAAAACTCTCTGCAATGTACCTCGATTTTTAAAGGGGATGTGTTAGACGTTGAAAAGCTTTTTTTAAATTATTAATTTAGTGTTATGAAACTTTGTACACTGAATTACAATTAAATCAGTAAAATTATTTTTTATAATAATAGTTTTGCAATAAATTAAAATTTTTCGAACTTTTAAGAAAATTTTTAAAATACATTTTATGATTTAATTTTCCATACATTCTTAAATTATTTTTATCTAACACTTCTAAGATACTTTAAAATAAATCTATGTATTCGTTTTACTTGTGTGTCATAGTTTTAACACTAGATTTACTGATGTTGATCATATACCTATTTTTACTGAAGTGAGCCAATTTGACTCATACAAGAAAATTGTTCGCAAGTTTTTCGCAAAGAAAATAGTTCCAAATTAATTTAAATAAAATGTTTATTATCAAAAAATTCACGGAAAACATTTTTTACATATAAAATCTGTTTTTGAAACACATTTTCCGCAAACATTTCTATTACATTTAGCACA
>CM063506.1:52816356-52823856 GCA_032207245.1 Pardosa pseudoannulata | reverse complement strand
CACTCTAAACCAAGTTCATATTTCTGGAAACGCATTATAATACATGTATTCTGCATTCTGCTTTGCAGATTTTTTGCAGTGTTTTTTACTACCAAAAATAGCTTTATTAACAATTACTTAAAAAATTTAATTATTTTTTGCATTTGATTTCCGCAGAAGTTTTAAGGGAAATATATTTTTTAAACCAAATTATCAGCCACGTTTCAATTCTCAGCAGATTTATTTAAGACTTTAAATTAATTCAGAAGCGTAAATTAATTATCTCGAGGTAGCATTTAATTAATAGCTACTTTAACGGACTTTGTACTTTGCATGGGTCAGCTTTTACACAACACGCCAAAATGTGCATTCGAACAAACCAAGTGGGATTTGACCATACATATATTTAGAGTTTACAACTTTTGTGGAAATAAACATAGTAAATTTAATTATCAAGACTAATATTTATCTACCGGAAATTTTAATTAAAAAATAAATTATATTTCTATTTTTAGCATTAGAATTACGCGATGTACGTTCCGTAGTAACATTTTATTTATGAAAAATAAGTGGTGTAATACCATTTTAATTATAAAAAAATATATTTTCTTTTCTTAAATTGGGCAGATTTACCAACGCGTTTAATTATAGGATTATGCATATACTGAATTTTTAGGAAAAATAATTATACTTAAAGGTGTTTAAAACATGCAACACTACATTTTACTTTTCTTCGGCAGGTTTATAGAGGCCTATGGCAATCTTTAGCAGTGAAAGTATGCAATGTTTTAAAACTAGAATTAGAAGCGTGTTATAATATTTGTATTTATGAATTTTTTTTCTTTTCTCAAATTAGGGAAATTTACCAAAGTGTTTAACTTTAATTGAAGGAGTAAGCCTGAATTGAATTTTTAAGAAAGATATACATAAAGGTGTGTAATAGATGTAACAATACATTTTACTTTTCCTCGGTAGGTTTATAGAAGCCTATGGCAGTCTTCAGCAGTGAAAATATGCAATGTTTTAAAACTAGAATTAGAAAGGTGTTATAATATTTGTATTTACGAAAATCTTTTTTTTTCTTTTCTCAAATTAGGGAGATTTACCAACATGTTTACTTTTAATTGAAAAAGTAAGCCTGAATTGAGTTTTCAGGAAAGATATACATAAAGGTGTTTGATAGATGCAACAATACATTTCACTTTCCCTCGGCAGGTTTATAGAAGCCTATGGCAGTCTTTAGCAGTGAAAATATGCAATGCTTTAAAACTAGAATTTCAAAAGTGTTATAACATTTGTATTTATGGAAATATTCTTTTTCTTTTCTCAAATTAGGGAGATTTACCAATGCGTTTAACTTTATTTGATGAAGTAACCCTGAATTTAATTTTTAGGAAAAATATTATACATAAAAGTGTTTGATAGATGTCACAATACATTTCACTTTCCCTCGGCAGGTTTACAGAGGCCGATAGCAGTCTTGAACAGCGAAAATATGTAATGTTTTATAATTAGGATTAGAAAAGTGTTATAATATTTGTATGAAAATATTTTTTTTTCTTTTCTCAAATTAGGGAGATTTACCAACGCGTTTAACTTTAATTTCAGGAGTAAGCCTGAAGTGAATTTTAAAAAAAAATATCATACATTAAGGTGTTTAATAGATGTAACAATACATTTTACTTTTCCTTGGCACATTTATAGAGGCCCACGGCAGTCTTGATCAGTGAAAATATGCAATTTTTTAAAACTAGAATTACACAAGTGTTATAATATTTGTATTTATGAAAATAATTTTTTTTCTTTTCTCAAATTAGGGAGATTTACCAGCGCGTTTAATTTTAATTGAAGGAGTAAGTCTGAATTGAATTTTTAGGGAAAATATCATACATAAAAGGTGTTTAATAGATGTAGCAATACATTTTACTTTTCCTCGGCAGGTTTATAGAAGCCTACGATAGTCGCAGTAAAAATATGCAATGTTTTATAACTAGGATTAGAAAAGTGTTATAGGATTTGTATTTATGAATATATTTTTTTTCTTTTCTCAAATTAGGGAGATTTACCAGCGCGTTTAACTTTAATTGAAGGAGTAAGTCTGAATTTAATTTTTAGGGAAATTTCGTACATAAAGATGTTTAATAGATGTAACTATACATTTTACTTTTCCTTGGCAGGTTTATAAAGGTCCATGATAGTTTTGAGCAGTGAAAATATGCAATTTTTTAAAACTAGAACTAGAAAAGTGTTATAATATTTGTATTTATGAAAATAATTTTTTTTCTTTTCTCAAATTAGGGAGATTTACCAACGCTTTAAACGTTAATTGAAGGAGTAAGCCAGAATTGAATTTTTAGGAAAAATATACATAGAGGTGTTTAATAGATGTAACAATACATTTTACTTCTCCTCGGCAGGTTTATAGACCCCATGGCAATTTTGAGCAGTGAAAATAAGCACTATTTTAAAACTAGAATTAGAAAAGTGTTATAACATTTGTATTTATGAAAATATTTTTTTTTCTTATTTCAAATTAGGAAGATTTACCACCGCATTTAACTTTAATCGAAGGCGTAGGCCTGAATTTAATTTTTAGGAAAAATATCATACATACTGGTGTTTGATAGATGCAACAATACATTTCACTTTCCCTCGGCAGGTTTATAGAAGCCTATAGCAGTCTTCAGCAGTGAAAATATGCAATGTTTTAAAACTAGAATTAGAAAAGTGTTATAACATTTGTATTTATGAAAATATTTTTTTCTTTTCTCAAATTAGGGAGATTTACCAACGCGTTTAACTTTAATTGAAGGAGTAAGTCTGAATTGAATTTTTAGGAAAAATATCATACATAAAGGTGTTTAATAAATGTAACAATACATTTTACTTTTCCTCGGCAGGTTTATAGAGGCCCATGGCAGTTTTTATCAGTGAAAATATGCAATATTTTAAAACTAGAATTAGAAAAGTGATAACATTTGTATTTATGAAAAATTATTTTTTCTTTTCTCAAATTAAGTTATAGTCTTAAAGTCTATTCCGAACAACTACCAATCTGAATACCATCAGAGGGATTCGAACCAATGACCTGTGAACCTAAGAGCAGCGCTGTAACCATTCAGTCACCATTGGACAAATACTTGGTGTTTTTCACGTTGATTAGACATAAAGATGATAAAGAAAAGTAACTTTTCCTCTATTATGCAGCCAAATTCAGTTGATATAATGAAAACGAAATATTTGCTCCTTTAACGTAATATTTATTATTAAATTTCAGTATAACAAATTCCTCTCCATCATTGCAATTATAATCAAATAAAAAGTATGATATACAAAAAAAAATATCACAGTTTTAACCTAGACATTTTCTTTTTATTTCTTCGGAAAAAAATTGCTTTGTTGGCAGTACTGAAAATTTACTAGACGACATATTTTAATTTTTTTTTTTTTTTTTTTTTTTTTTTTTTTTTGGTATATCTAAATATTTAAGTCACTTTTCATCTATTATCTAGCCAAATTTGGTTGACAAAGACAGCAAAATATTTAATCCATTAAAGTAATATTTATTATTAAATTTCAGTATAACAAATTTTTCTCCGTGATTGCAATTATAATCAAATGAAAAATATGATATACAAAATATCACTTACAGTTTTAACCTAGACATTTTCTTTTTATTTCTTCCGGAAAATGCTTTGTTGGCAGCACTGAAAATTAACTAGAAGACATTTTAATTTTGCTTTAGTTTTTTTTTATATCTAAAGATTTGAGAATTTCTCTCAACTATATTTTGTAATAATTTCAGCTATTGCACCATCAGTTCTTTTAGAAGGATTACTGAAGAAAATTAGAAAAAAATTGACAGTTATGACAAAAAAAGGGGGGGAAGTATACTTTAGAGATTCTCCTCTAGAATTATCACCTCACTGTTGTTCGATAAATATATTTCATTCTACCAAATGTGAGTTATGTCAACATAATAAATTCAGGGCCCATATTTCATTCCCAAAATGATATAAAACTACCAATTATTGGAGAAGCTCTTTATCTTATCACTAAGCGGCGAAAAAAAAAACGATAACAGATATTGCAAAGTCAGTGAACCTATGAAGCAATGCGTTCATCACGACAAATTTGATGCAGCTGCTAGTCAAAGCAGGCAATATGAATATTGCTTTTGATCATTTTCTCATAATGCATTATATAATTTTTTTTGTGGTAATTTTAGCTTCTATTTCAGTTACACCTGGAGAGCGTATAGTCAATGACACAAACCATACGCTCTTCTTGTTCTTTATTTCACGAAATGAATGCAACTAAAGTCATTGAACGGCGTAATAGGGACAATGAGGAATTGCAATGAATATAAGCATCCAGAAAATTTTATTCCCATTTCATATTCAAATTCTGTGGACCACTTTAAAGTTCGGCAAACCCAAGTGTGGCAAAGTCTCAGGCTAATGATCCGAAAGGGGACATTGTCTAAGAAGAACTATGAACCGGGACTGTTTTATAGTCCGTGTAAAAACTTATTCTAACTAATGGGGGAGATTTTTTTATAGGGATCTGGCAGCAAGTGAAATAATTTAAAATTCAAGGAAGGACATCGACATTTCTAGAACTGTTTTAGTCCACGGCGATTTCTAGTTCTTTGACACCTTCAGCTGTTGATGAGCACTTCAAAGTCTACCAACCTAAGAGGTATTTAATTCCCTTTCTCTGAAACGGACGCCTCCTCCTAACTTTAGTCCCCTCTCCTTTCTCCTCCTAAAAGTTACACGTGTGTCATTTTCCGGTGCGTATCTTCCTTTGAAAGTTATGAATACTTTAACGGATTCTTTACCTATGATCCCCCCCTTCCCCTTCGACTTGAATCATGGGTGTGCAACCCCTTTATGATAAACAGTATTTTAAACGGTCAAAGCTCCCACCGCAAGCGTATTAAGGGGAAATTAGTATGCGTTAAAGTCCTTCTGATGCGCAAGGGTCAAAAAATGAAAAAAAAAATGTTTTTTTCGGAATCCTCATTGAGTCTTAAGTGCATTCTAACAGGAATTTTTTTTTTCATATCTTCTCTCCCTCAACCACTCAAAACACGACAAATTTCACGTCTATAAATTTTCATCGGGCAAATACAAAGTCTTGCCTAACTTGAAGAGTTCTAGGCAGCATATGGTAAGCGACACGGAAAGGAGAAAAAAAATATTCCGCATAATTTTTTTGCATCATCCGGTTGCTTGATTCTCAATCGACCCGTATGAAAAATTTGTTTGAAAAAAATATTCACGAATGTTTCTCTGAAAGAAACCAAGTATTATTTTCAGAATTTTTTTTTTCTATCGATCGAAAATTTTTTTTTCGTTCAATAATACGAATTTTCGGATTTTTTTATGCTGTTACTTTTCTATCAATACTCGCTTTTTCTACCTCACTGGGCTCTTTGATGAGCACATCGTCACTCGATTGACATCTGGGTGAGAGACCCAGGGGCGATGCACCCCCATTCGAATGGGGAAAAAAACAGCAGGGGAATGAAGTGTCCTTCCCCAACACAGTCACAGTTACACTTTTGCCCCAGAAACATATTCACCCCATCTTCAACCTGAGTTCGTATTTATACTTCACAGTGGTAGCTAGCTGGGCATGGTATTTTCCTTTTCGTAAAGGAGGGGGGAAGGGGAGAGAACAGCATATACTTCTATTGTGCTTATGTTTGGGTACACTATTATCAACTGCTATATTCTGTCGTCACCTTGAAAAGCCCTCTGACAGCATGAATTCATATTTAAAAGCGTACATAATCCAGTCTTCTAACTTGCCTCTATTTCAAGACTTTTTGATACGTGGCTACCATGTTAAATTGGGGAGACTGGGTTTAACCCTCTCATTCACCGAACCTGATTTGGGGTTCAAGGTCCAATCATGATAATTTTGGGCCCTTCACAAACAAAAAATTTTTAGGGCGTCTATTCTAGCTTTTACTAAATGAAACTCACTCTGGATTATCCCGACCAATCTATAGAGAAAGTGCATGTTTGTAAACAAATACGAGTGCTGACTACAACTCAACTTTTCGTTGGCAAAACGTTGCTTGTTTTCGTTGTACCTTATGAGCTTCAATATGGATTAAGTATACAATAAAACTGAATATTATTTACAGAGAGGGAAGGAAACATCAGAAACTGGCCAAATAATTCAAAATAGATTATTTTAGCACTTGCAAAATCTATATATATATATAAATGAATTTGTGTTTGTCTGTCTGTCTGTATGTGTGTACTCGATAGACTCAAAAACCAGGCATCCAATCACCGTGAAAATTTGGGAAATTATTAGGTACATCCCTGGGAAGGTTTTTGTAAAATTTTAACGTTCGAAATCCATTCCTTCCCCCTTTATCGAGCATTTTATGTCATTATTCCAAGCATTATTTTCCCCGGTTAAACGCAAACGATTAATTTTTTAATTTATCGCATCATAACTAAGGGAAAGAAGCAATAATTTCTAGCAATGTGACGTCATCCCAAGTAATTGTTTTAAACGCAGTTTTCCTCGGTTAAAAGCAGGAAATTAAACTTTTCAATTCATCACATAATAAATAGGTGAAAATGATATTTTCTATCATTATGACGTCATTACTTTAAATATCTGATTTATTCATTTCTTATTTTATATTATTTAAACATCGTCTGCGTAATTTTTATGTATGTAAAACATTAGTACTAAAAGACATCCAATCTCTGAAATGAATTATCCCATTCAGAACAGTACATATATATTACTCTCCACAGTATTTTGAAATTTGACTCCTACATTAAAAAAAGTCTTGGAAATGGGAATTATTATGCAGCGGCTCACGGGCAACACAGTGCACTTACTGGACATTCAGCTATTAATAAACTGTTATAATTGTCAACAATCTGAAACATACGATGTTTATTCAGCATTTCTATCAATACGTCTTATCTTTAATAGTGGTTCTAAATATTTCATCGAAATATTTTAAAACCCAGACCGAAGGCTGGGTGCGAAGCATGTAGTTATATATATATTTTTAAAAAATTAAACACTTTACACAGTACTATTAGGTATCATAATCAAAGCATAACTACTTTGATTATGTTAGCAGGCACTATAAACTATTACATAAATAAGAATCTAATAAAAATGTGGAAAACCTGATAATTTTAAGGGCAAAAAATAATTACATTTATAGGTCTAATACTTCTCACAAAAGCATTAAAATACATTAGGAATATGAAAAAAATAACTTAATGATAATAAAACATTTCTTAGAGCATAATAACTTTATATAATCTATTACATTACAGTAAGGTTACCGTTTTATTACCATTCTGAAAATGTTTTCCGCAAATTCTCGAAGACCTTGGAGTTCATTCTTGCCATTTCAAAGCTTTTATCCAAAGCATTCGCAATATAGGATCTTTAGGAAAGCAATAAAATCGAATATTTTCACTTATTCCGAAACGCTTAGTACAGCAATACGTACAACAGCTTGTT
>CM063506.1:52798856-52811356 GCA_032207245.1 Pardosa pseudoannulata | reverse complement strand
GGGGTTATAAATGAATGCTCAGTTCAGCTACTTTGTGACAATTTTTACCAAAGTACGTCAATTTAAAGTTTTTCACCTGGAAGAGTTCCTTTATTACTGATTTATGGTTCCCCTTTACAGTTCTCATTATTATCACTCATTCCTTATTTAAATCTTTTTCTGATTTAGGCAGCAATAAAATATAATAAATTTTAAACGCTTTGCTGATTTATGACCCCATAAATCAGCTTTGCATGTTCGACAATTCAGCAAATAGTTTCATCCTATAAGACCTTATAATATTTCATCCAAAATCTTTAAAACATTGAATAAACAGCAATGCATATTGAATATAAACACATGCTTTTTAGGGGTTATAAATGAACGCTCAGTTCAGCTACTTTGTAACAATTTTTACGTCGATTTAATAGTTTTTCATCTGGAAGAATTCCTTTAATACTGAGTTACGACCCCTCTTCACAGTTCTCATCATTATCACTTATTCCTTATTTTAAATCTTTATCTGATTTAGGTAGCAATAAAATATAATAAATTTTAAGAGCTTTGCTGACATATGACCCTATAAAGCAGCTTTGTATGTTTGATAATTCAACAAAGAGTTTCATCCTATAAGACCTTATAATATTTCATTCATAATCTTTAAAACATTGAATAAACAGCAATTATATTAAATATAAACACATGCTTTTCAAAGGCTATAAATGAATTTTGAGTTCAACTACTTTGTAACAATTTTTACCAGACTACGTCAATTTAAAAGTTTTTCATCTGGAAATATTCCTTTATTACTGAGGACTACTATACAGCCCCTCTTCACAGTTCTCATCATTATCACTTATTCCTTGTTTTAAATCTTTATCTGATTTAGGTAGCAATAAAGTATAATAAATTTTAAACGCTTTGCTGATTTATGACTCTATAAATCAGCTTTGCATGTTTGATAATTCAGCAAACAGTTTCATCCTATAAGACCTTATAATATTTTATCCAAAATCTTTAAACATTGAATAAACAGTAATGTATATTGAATATAAACACATGCTTTGTAGGGGTTATAAATGAATGCTCAGTTCAGCTACTTTGTGACAATTTTTACCAAAGTACGTCACTTTAAAATTTTTCACCTGGAAGAGTTCCTTTATTACTGATTTATGGTTCCCCTTACACAGTTCTCATTATTATCACTTATTTCTTATTTGAAATCTTTTTCTTTTTTTTAAGTAGCAATAAAATATAATAAATTTTAAACGCTTTGCTGATTTAGGACCCTATAAATCAGCTTTGTATGTTTGATAATTCAACAAAGAGTTTCATCCTATAAGACCTTATAATATTTCATTCATAATCTTTAAAACATTGAATAAACAGCAATTATATTAAATATAAACACATGCTTTTAGCGGGTTTATTCTCAGTTCAGCTACTTTGTAACAATTTTTACGTCAAATTAAAAGTTTTTCATCTGAAAGAATTCCTTTATTACTGAGTTAAGGTCCCTCTTCACAGTTGTCATCATTATCACTTATTCCTTACTTTAAATCATTATCTGATTTAGATAGCAATAAAATATAATAAATTTTAAACGCTTTGATTATTTATGACCCTATAAATCAGCTTTGCATGTTTCATAACTCAGCAAACCTTTTTATCCTATAAGACCTTATAATATTTTTTCCAAAATCTTTAACATATTGAATGAACAATCCTGTACATATATTGAATATAAACACAAGTTTTTTTTTTAAACTAATAACTGTATAAGTTCAGCAACTCTGTTACAATATTTACCAGCGTTTCAGTAAGAGAATCTGAATTCTTTTTATCTGGAAGAGTTATTTTAATGAGTTATGATCATGATCTTCACAGTTCTCTTTACTATCATTCCTTTCTATTATCTTCTTTTCTTATTTAAGTAGCAACTACATATAGTAAGTTTTAAACTCTTTACTGAATTTTAAAATGGGCTTTGCTGAAGGCTTTGCTGAATTATAAAAGCTTGTGTTTATATTAATTATAAACACAAACTTTTTTTAAATTAATAATATTATGTCTTTGATTTCGCTTTTTTAATAAACTGCAACATATTTTTTCAGAATATTCCTGCGATTGTTATATATTAACTGTGTCTGTGATTACACTTTCGTTGCAATCTCACATTCATCAAAATCTACCATTGCCTTAAGAACAACGGTTGTTACATTATCTTAGCAAAATGCAATAATTTTCTTATTAAATCTTTTTATTTAGTTTCTAAATCTGCCTTTATAGAACTGCTCCACTACACCTCCTATAAATTCGCGGTTCTCAAACAGGTTACTAGGGTGACAATCAAGAAAAGTCGACCAAGAATGCTAGTAACCAAGAAGGTATGAAGTTTCTTTTAAACGTTAAAATTTAAGTTGTTTTTCCTTGCCACTGTTAAACTGTCGAAAAATTTTAAGAATTGCTCAGGAATTTATCTTGAGGTGTGGCCGATCATCTATTTCTGTGATTCTTTAACTGGGTGCCATGATATGATCGGGCGCCGTAATAAAAAAAAGTTTGAGAACTGCGGCTGTAAACATTGATATAGAAAAAATTTTATAAAATTGCAATACCTTGTTGCCCTCTTATGTTTTGCTCTTTGCCGCACGTAATGTAAAAAAAAAGAGTTTTTTTCTTTCTTTGAGAAAAAATTCATACTAAAAATTTACAAAATTTCTAACTGGTAGCAAAAAAATAAAAGTACAAAATATCCCGTAGTCATAAACATGCTCATTATACACCAGTCCCCGAAAAGTACCACAACAAATATCTGTAGTTCGATATCCCCCACCCCACCCCCGGGACTAAATGTGGAAAATGTAGTCAATACTCCGAATAACGATAAACTGAACGAAGTATTTAGGAGCAGGTGCTCGTGGTAAAACCTTCCAGAGCTATTGTATTTCACTAAAACCACGAGGGTCTATTTTTGCAAACTCGTTTCCACCAATATCACAAACACACTGGTCAGAGGCAAGTCACAACAATTTAAGAAAAAGTGGTTTCATAAAGAAAGCACGTGGAAAAAGTCTGGGCGAGGGGAAAATACAGGGAGAAAAAAAGATATTCCATGGACCCCAAGCGAAGATCTTTGGCTGCCACCCACTTTGACATGTAACAAGGGCATTAGAGTTATCAGCAGCGCCCTTGTGACGGAGTCCCCCGTATTCAGGCCCTGTCTTAACGGTTCATACGGTCGGCAGACTCCCGATGGATCCCTATCTGCGACTCACCCATTCTGTGTTATCTCGCAATTTGTATGAATCGGTGAAAGTGGTTTGCTTGCTTGCTTACTCCCCAAGGGCACTTTGATGGCTGGAACGTTCCGACTGGAATGCGTTCCTTTTCAGCCAGTCCCAGTCTTGATTTCTGACTTATTTGTTGATGTTTTTGAAAGGAATAAAAAGCTCCATTTGTTCATTTTGTACATCATTTTATACATCTGTAGGGCCATTTATGAAGACAGTCTTGTTGTATGATGTATGGATTCTTGCACAATGCATCCACTAAGTACCCTTTACGAGTGGAGGTTATTTTTCTTGTTCCAGTAAAAGTGCTCTAACCTTCTTCTAAAATACACGAATTACTTTGTTTTTAAGTATACAGTAATTGATAATTAAACTGGTTGCAGCTTCTGTTATTAAAAGATTCTTCTGTTGTAATTAAGTGCATTACATAAATGTGTGTAATTACTACTGTTTACTGTTGTAATTAAGATAATTGCTATTTTATTACACTCTATACTTTAAAGAGTTTTGTTGCAGGATGTATAGATATAGTCACAGTGTAATTACTCGCAACTCTTTATTTGTCGAGGTTATTTTTGTTACTCTCGTAAATTGAATGAATTAGATTCTTTTTAAGTACATAACAGCTAATGATTGAACAAATATATGTAACAAAAAGATATCTCTTTTACCTGAATAATATTTAAGACATATACATATCAAATACACATAGAAACATGTGTATTGGTTAAAAAAACATAATAAAACTAATTAAACATCTACAACTTCTCTCTCCTAAAAGTACATTACACAAATAAGCCTTAAAAATTATGTAGTCCTAAGAGATTAATACGAAACACACTGTATAAACTATAAATATCATCAATTTTTTTTAACTATACTAATACTTTTAAAAATTACGAGGGACATGTATGTACATTTAATGAATTTAGTCAATAGTTTAGTTTTTGTACTATGAATGCTTATAAAAATTTGGTTTGTAATAGTCTTAGACAGGGTCATAACAACACGCTTTGCATAACCTCTACCACCATTTCGACATATTGCATATTTATTAATACCAAGTATTTTACATTATGTAAAAGCAAATCATATTATAACCTTTAGAAAACTTATAGGTAAATGAGAAAAAAAAACACTACATATATCTTTAAGAATGGGATCATAAAAGGTAAATATGTTTATTTCATAATATTTTTAAAAATTACGAGGATTTTATATGTATATTTAATGAATTTAGTCAATAGTTCAGTTTTTGTACTATGAATGCTTATAAAAATTTGGTTTGTCTTAGAAAGGGTCATAACAATACGTTTTGCATAACCTCTGCTACCAATTCCACAGCATATTTATTAATACCAAGTGTTTTACATTGGAAAAGTAAAACCAAATCATATTATAATCTTTAGAAAACTTGTAGGCAAATGAGAAAAAAACCACTACATATATCTTTAAGAATAGGATCATAAAAGGTAAATATCTTTATTTCATAATATTTTTAAAAATTACGAGGAACTTATACGTATATTTAATGAATTTAGTCAATAGTTCAGTTTTTGTACTATGAATGCTTATAAAAATTTGGTTTGTCTTAGACAGGGTCATAACAATACATTTTGCATAACCTCTGCTACCAATTCCACAGCATATTTATTAATACCAAGTATTTTACATTGGTAAAGTAAAACCAAATCATATTATAATCTTTAGAAAACTTGTAGGCAAATGAGAAAAAAACCACTACATATATCTTTAAGAATGGGATCATAAAAGGTAAGTAAAAAGTTAAGAAGAGAAAGGAAAGAAAGAGAAGACAAAAATGGCTATAAGAGACTAAAGAAAAAAAATTGATGGAGTAGCTTATTAATAAAATAATAAAATAATTACTGCTGTTTATAAAATAAGAGAAGATACAAAAACTAACATTAAACCAATAAAATCTACACTAATACGCGATAAGTACGATCTTTAATGAAGGTTTTATTAAACAAACTAAATAAATGACTAATATTTTACCATTAATTAAAATAAATACAGGAAAAAAATCATAAATGCATAATTTAGATTTTTTTTTCTTCAACCATGAGACTTCGGTAGACTAAATTTTTATTTTTTCAAGATAAACACCTGAACAGAAAATCATAAAACGTAGGAAGGAAAAAAGAAAAAAAAACAAAGAGGAAAAGAACAGGTGTTGTAACCTATTTTCTGAGCAACAGCAAGCTCTACTCAACAACGGGTAATTATCATTAAGGACGCCAATCTTGATTTACATACTCCAGCGTGGGAGATCTTGGAGGAAAATACCTATTATTATTATTTTTTTTTCAACGTTCTCAGGAACCTTACCAGTGTTTGCCTACCTTTTGGTGTTGGTAGCCGTGGTTTTGAGAAATTCCAGATATACAGTACGATGGAAGAGGATTGAATATCAGTGTTGGAATGTATAAAACAGGATTATATCGTAAATTTCTAATTGTCTTGTGTAGAAGCTTAATGGATTTGGTTTCCCAGAAAAGTGCTTGTGGTTATTTGCGGTTATAGGCTCAGCTTTAAGTGGATGGTATAGTACATGCTAACACGGATATATTAAGATTAAGAGTTGTTATTTTATCATCGTATTGGCATGTATTTTTTTCCATTTTGATCGTTTTAAGAAATTTACTTTTTTTGTTTATTGTCATATAGGATATATTACTTTTTATCAGCGTGTTTCAAATACTAAGAACTGCTTTGTGCATATCATTTGTAATTTTTTTTGCTTTTATCCATTTGTTAAATTTCATTAACGTGTTTTTATACTCTTAATTTATTGTGATTTTTAAAATTAAATTTATTTTCTTCATACAGATTAACCTATAGTACATACAATCTCATGCTATTTTAATCTAACATATTTTAATATATTAGATGAAAATTTGAAACCTCTTTTATGTTAGAAGAAAAAATAAGTTATATTCTAACAAGGTTTTTATTTAAGGTTTGTGAAATTATTAAAAGCTAAAAATTTATGATAGCTATTAAGTGGAGGGTATAGTGCATTCTACCACGTCTATATTAAGAGTTGTTATTTTATCATCGTATCGGCATGTATTTTTTTCATTTTGATCGTTTTAAGAAATTCATTTTTTTTTTGTTTATTATCATATACGATATATTACTTTTTATCAGTGTGTTTCAAATACTAAGAACTGACTTCTACATACTATTCCCAATTTTTTGGGGTTTACTCATTTGTTAAATTCTATTAACGTATTTTTTGCTCTTAATTTATTGTGTTTTTAAAAAATTAAATTTACTTTCTGCATTGAGAGTAACCTATAGTACATCCAATTTTATGCTATTTTAATCTAATATATTTTGTTATGATAATATTAAAATTCGAAACCTCTTTTATGTTAGAAAAAATTAAGTTATATTCTAACAAGGTTTTTTTTTTAAGTTTGTAAAATTGTTAAAAGCTAAAATTTATGATAGCTATATAATTCTTTAATTATTGCTTATATTAAGTGGATGGTATAGTACATGATAACACGGATATATTAACAGTTATTTTATCATTGTATCGGCATGTATATTTTTTCATTTTCCTTGTTTCAAGAAATTTACTTTTTTTTGCTTATTGTCATATAGGATATATTACTTTTTATCGGCGTGTTTCAAGTACTAAGAACTGATTTGTGTATACCATTTGTAATTTTTTTTCTTTTATCCATTTGTTAAATTCTATTAACGTGTTTTTATGTTCTTAATTTATTTTGATTTTTTAAAATTAAATTTATTTTATTCATAGAAATTAACCTACAGTACACCTTATTTTACGCTATTTTAATCTAATATATTTTGTTATAATAATATTAAAATTCGAAATATCTTTTATGTTAGAAAATATTAGGTTATATTCTAAAAAGGTTTTTTTAAAAGTTTGGGAAATTGTTAAAAGCTAAAAATCTATGATAGCTATATAATTCTTTAATTAATGCTTATATTAAGTGGATGGTATAGTACATGTTAACACGGATATATTAACAATTGTTATTTTATCATCGTATCGGCATGTATTTTTTTCATTTTCATCGTTTTAAGAATTTACTTTTTTTGTTTATTGTCATATAGGATATATTACTTTTTATCAGCGTGTTTCAAATACTAAAATTTGATTTGTGCATAATATTTTCAATTTTTTCTTTTGCTTTTATCCATTTATTAAATTTTATTAACCTGTTTTTATGCTCTTAATTTATTGTGATTTTTTAAAATTAAATTTATTTTCTTCATAGAAATTAATCTATAGTACATCCAATTTATGCTATATTAATCTAATATATTTTGTTATAATAATATAAAAATTTGAAGCCTTTTTTATGTTAGAAAAAAATCAGTTATATTCTAGCAAGGTTTTTTAAAAAAAATTGTGAAACTGTTAAGAGACAAAAATTTATGATAGCTATATAATTCTTTAATTATTGCTTATATTTTCATATATACAGTCGGTGTTCAACTAAAACTAATTAAGTTCAAAACTTCATTTAAATGTGATTCAGAAGTAAATACTATTTCATCTCCTCTAATTAGCGCTTGGTTCCTGTTTCATGATATTAAACAGTCTAAAACATTAGTACGCTTACCTTTTACTGTTAAAAATACATAAAATATTTATACTATTTTTACTACTGCTATTATTTACTATTTTTGTTTATACGATTCACAAATTGTAATTGGCTCTAAATCTCTTTTGGATTTAGTAATTTCTTATATGAACGCTGATGATATTCATTATAAATAGGAAATTGTTACATTATAAATAGAATAGAAATATAAGTAAGTTTATAGTTAAAAATCCGTAAAATAATATTTACTAGATTGTAGAATGACACACAGATTGTAATTGGCTATATACCACTTTTTGATTTAGTAGTTTCTTATATGAACGCTGATGATATTCATTATAAATAGGAAATAGTTTCATTAAAATTAGAAATATAAGTAAATCTACGGTTATAGTTAAAAATCCGTAAAATAATATTTACTAGATTGTAGAATGACACACAGATTGTAATTGGCTATATACCACTTTTTGATTTAGTAGTTTCTTATATGAAAGCTGATGATATTCATTATAAATAGGAAATGGTTACATTATAAATAAAATAGAAATATAAGTAAATCTGCGGTTATAGTTAAAAATCCGTAAAATAATATTTACTAGATTGTAGAATGACACACAGATTGTAATTGGCTATATACCACTTTTTGATTTAGTAGTTTCTTATATGAACGCTGATGATATTCATTATAAATAGGAAATAGTTACATTATAAATAAAATAGAAATATAAGTAAATCTGCGGTTATAGTTAAAAATCCGTAAAATAATATTTATTAGATTGTATAATGACAGATTGTAATTGGCTATATATCACTTTTTGATTTAGTGACTCTTTTCTTGCAACATTCATTATAAATAGGAAACTATATTTAAGATAAGTTTTTAAGTAATTTTAGTTTTCTTAGATTAAATTTAAATTTATTGAAATTAACGAAGTGACTTTAAATTGTTTTAAAAAGTAGTGATATCGAATTATTTAACATGTACAAAATTGAGTATTTTAAATTCAATAAGAAGATATTATTTACAATTTGAGATAAATACAATTTATAAATGAGGTATTAAAAATATTATAAACTGACGCAATTGAAGCTTATTTATGGCATTAAAGGTGGTCTATTTAAATGCTGCTAACATATAAATTTAACATTTTTGGTTTAAAAAGTGTTAAGTATATGTAGACTGCATAAAAAATTCATTTATGAAACGAGAAAATGAAGTAAATTAATAGTACCACACATACAGTAAATCTATAATGTACATGTGTTTCAAAGGCTAGTAATTATTTCTATATTTTTGAAAATTTATTCGTGTTTACCAGTGGGAAATACAAATTATGAAAATATCACGCATGCCTCAATAACACTAGAAAACTTTAGACGTTAATTGTAGGGCGTTATTTTATAACAGAAGTTACTATTAATAAAGCTGTTAAAAATGCAAAGACTATACAAATGATAAAAAATTAGTATTTATTTCTAGTGTTAAGCATACTTCCTGTCATGAAAATACCTATAAGATATAAATATTGGAGAATTGGGAGTTTAAGAAATGTATAAATGTTTTTCAATATATATGTTTCAGAGAAAATTTGCCAACAGTCGTAATTTTGAGCAGATGTCAACTATTAATTATAATACGAAAAAAAAATCTATAGATTACGTTTTTTCTGCAAAAAAGTGATAATGTTCTTGGAGAGAAAGGGTTGAAAAGTGAAAAAATAGATTTCAAATAATTGTATCTTTTACAAAATAAACGTAATAATGTACTTTAATATTCAAAAAGTGTAATCTTGTGATACCAATAACAATAGTTTCGATTGGGTGAATTTTTTAATATTTTTTGCTAACTTATTTACATACGAGTCATTTCTGCTAAATTTGTATTGATGAGTATGTTAAATGTAAGTGATTGTGGAGTAAAAGAAATATAAAAGCTAAACGAGTTTGAATATTACAGCTGTCCTCATTTGTTATCAGCTATCACTTAAACATCATAGGATGTCATCTCTTTTAAAAAAGAAAAACTATGTGATAAGAAAATTATTTGATATCACATGTAAACATACTACTGTTAAAGTAAGTTTTATAATAAGTGTGAAACATAAACAACTTTAAATATTGCAGCTGTCCTTATTAGTGATCAGTTGTCATTTAAATATTGTAGGATACCATTTCTTAAAGAAAAACTGTGTGATAAAATAATTATTTGATATTGCATGTAAACATATTACTGTAAAGTGAAGCTTTATAATAAATGCGAAATATAAACAGGTTTGAATATTACAACTGTCCTCATTTGTGATGAGCTATCACTTAAATATCATAGGATGTCATCTCTCAAAAAAGAGAAACTGTGTCATATTACATGTAAACATATTGCTATAAAGTGAAGCTTTATAATAGATGCGAAATCTAAACAAGCTTGAATATTACAACTGTCCTTATTTGTGATTAGCTATCACTTAAATATCATAGGATGTCATCTCTTAAAAGAGAGAAACTATCTGATAAGAAAATTATTTAATATCACATGTAAACATATTATTGTAAAGTGAAGATTTATAACAAATGCGAAATCTAAACAACTTTGAATATTGCATCTGTCCTCATTTGAGATCAGCTATCACTTAAATATTGTCATCTCTTAAAAAGAGAGAAACTGTGTGATAAGAAAATTATTTGATATCACTTGTAAACATATTACTGTAAAGTGAAGCTTTATAATAAATGCGAAATCTAAACTACTTTGAATATTGCAGCTGTCTTCATTAGGAATCAGCTGTCATTTAAATATCAAAGGATAACATTTCTTATAAAAGAAAAACTGTGTGATAGGAAAATTATCACAGTAGATATCACATGTAAACATACTATTGTAAAGTTTTGCTTTATAATAGATAAGCTATTTGTTATGATTTCTGTCGATATACCTGTCGGAAAAAAAAGTAAATCTGTGAGGCTCGAAATTTATTTATAAAATGCCGATATAAATGAAAAAAATTACAAGTAATAGCAGATACTGAAAAATTTGAGAGTTTATATATAAGGTTTTTCATCAACCTTCGTTGAAAAAGAAAACGTATTCCGAGAAAACAAACATTCTACAAATTATTATTTAGCTATCCCTTCGGAATTAATGGGTTAAGAGAAAGGCACATATAGTTAAATCAAAATTTTGAATCTTCTATCATACGGCATTAAAGTTCGAAAGTGCTTATTTCTTATGAAATTAATGTTTACAGTCTTATTTTTAAACGAAAAACTTATGCAAAAAAACCACCTTTTACATAATATTGGATATTACAAACATTAAGTTGTAATGAAAGGACTATATTCTTTTTATTACTCACATTCATTTATGTACGTAAATTGACATATATATATATATATATATATATATATATATATATATATATATATATATATATATATATATATATATATATATATAGCATATCTTGACGTTTACGAACATATTTTAATTTTCACTAAAAGCCCGATATAACCTGTGTATTGTGACCGGTGTTTGTTTATGACAAAAATATTCATCATATCATAAAAATGTGCATTTTTTTCACGACAAACATACTCGCCATAAGCAGTTAACTGATTAAAGAAGCTTGATGAATTCTATATAATGACCTCTTGGAATCCTCATTAGTGAACTATTTGACTTTAATTAAAGCAGTATATTATAAAAATAGTCATTTTGAGTTGTGAGATATACTCAGTTAAATCTAATACTTTGATTACATTTAATTACTACTGTATTTTTTTTATAGCAACAGAACAAACACATGGAAACTAAATCCACACAAAAACTAATTCATATAGCAATTTGAAGTTTTTCTTGCAAAGCAAAGAAAAAACAGTAAAAAAAAAAGGGGGGGGGGCCTAAAGACACAAAATAATCTTTTGCAGACTGAAAATAAAAACTGCAATTCACTACGATGTTTTGACTTTTTTGAATTGATTGTAATAGAAATTTAGCACTTTGTAATATGGGATTTGCTTTTGGGGGTTACAGCAGCGATATTAAACATTTTAAGAAACACATCATAAATATATCCTATAAGAGAATTAATAGTTAGTTCTATTGATCCAACCAGAGTCAATAATTGAAAGTTGTATATAAACTAGTTATTTGAAAGATTCAGAAGTAAACTGTTTCGTTTATCAGAACTTTTTAACAGGTAATAAAACAATTTGAGAATTTTAAATATGGAAGGTATATACATTATAAATATTTAAGATTTAAGGTAAAAATGTATTAATTTAAAGGTATTACTTAATTAAATTGAAAAGTAATTAATAAAAAGGTATTTTTAGTCATTGTTTGGTTTGGTTTTGGAGCGCTATGGTCTACTTTTTGCAACACGAGGGCTAATGAGACCGGGACCTACTGCTTAAAGCAGATTCCGAACGGCTACGAACATCCATGCATTAGTGGGATTCGAACCCACGAACTCCGGTTCCGAAGGCCAGCAACCTAACCATTTGGGCCATCATTCGGCTTATTAATCATTGTATGAATCAAATTAATTGTATTAATTGTAACTGAATTAATTGTATGAATAATCATTGTATGTATCATTAATTAAAAGGTATTAATTTATGT
>CM063506.1:52713856-52788856 GCA_032207245.1 Pardosa pseudoannulata | reverse complement strand
AATGTTTTGAAAATAATATACGTACACAAAGTGATTTAATAGAAATCCACTTCCCGCAAAATAACTTTTGAAATTTGTAAATTAGAAACTAATTTTTTTATATCAAATAGAAGCTAATTATTTTTATTCTATGAACTTTCAAATATATTAATACGACCAATATACTTTATTTTTACTATAATAAAGACTACTTATTTAAATTAAAAAAATTCTTGATAGTTTATTTTTTTAAACTTTAAAGTTTCATATACCTTTAAAGTTTTGGCTTACAGAATAAATATTTTACTTTATTTTGATATAAAAATTTAGTTTCTATTACACATATTTCAAAAGTTGCTTTATTTGTAAGGGAATCTCATTTGGTAAAATTATTTTTACTATAAAAAGTATACCACTTGAAATCACAAAATAAAATAAGTTTTTAAAGCTAGAGTGTTCTTAAAGAACATCCAAAAAATTAATTTTAAAAGGAGAAAATTATTTTACTTTATAATGAAGCAAAATATGGCTATTATAATGACGGTTTTAAATTTCTAAAAGTACTATATTTTTTAAATAAAAAACTGAAAAAATTTCTGATGCATACTCTTAAAGGAACGTCGAAATTACTAGGTTTGGATTTATAAAAATTTAGTTTTTTTTACATGAAGAAATTCATTTTTGATAAAAAAAAGTATACATTGTAAAAAAAAGTAGAGATTTACTGACCCGCTAAACAACTTTTCAAATTTGTTTATTAGAAGCTAATTTATTCTGTGTAGCTCAATTATATTAATACTAACAATATATATTATTTTACAGCATGATAACGGATAATGTTTTCAAATTTTCAATTTCGTAACCATGTTTTAGTTTTTTATATTTTAAAATGTCAAATCCCTTTAAAGTTTTGGCTTACATAATAAAATATATATATTTTACTTTATTTTGATGTTAAAATTTAGTTTTGACTACACATTTCAAAATACTTGTAAGTGAATCTCCTTTGGTCCAATTATTTTTTATTAAAAAAAGTATACTATATAAATCACAAAATAAAGTAAATTTTTAAAGCTAGAGTATTCTTAACATGCAAAAAATTCATTCTAAAAGGAGAAAATTATTTTATTTTATACCGAAGCAAAATATGGCTGTTATAATGACGGTTTTAAATGTCTAAAAGTACTATATTCTTTAAATATGCCTTTCTGCTCTTAAGGGGATGTAGAAATTACTAGATTTGAATTTATAAAAATTTAGATTTTTTTAAAAATATGAAACAATCTATTTTTAAAAACAAAACATATACACTTTGTAAAAAAAATATTAATTCACTCAACCACTAAACAACTTTTGTTAAAATTTGTTAATTAGAAGCTAATTTAATCTGTGTAGCTCAATTATATTAATATGAACAATATACATTATTTTACAGCATAATAAAAGATAATTTTTTCAAATATTTAATTTCGTAACCGTATTTTAATTTTTTACATTTTAAAATGCCAAATCCCTTTAAAGTTTTAGGTTTACAGAAATTAAAACTATTTAAAAGTAATATAAGTGTTGTTATGTATTAACAGAGGAATTAACAATTCTGTACTAAATATGCTTAATTCATAATGTCTTAAACTAGAACAATTACTGAATTTTACGAAGTTTTTTTTGAAAAAGTTGGCAAAAGCTGAGAACTGTGATAATTTTCACTAATCTGTTAATCTGTTATTTCACTAATCTATTACAGTTGATACATAAATACATAATTTAGGACAATAATGCGATTATTTTCTCAGTTAAAAAGTCTAATATGCTTTCATTACCCTGCATTATCATTTTGTATGAACATTTCTATGCATTAAATACCTCTAAGTTTACTAAATAAATATTTGAAAGCATAAGTTAACATAAATTATGGATTTGTATCATATGTTCTGATATAAATGATGCAAATTAAATATAAAAATCTACAAAACCATAAGGATAAAATGCTATTATTAAATACGTTAGTGTATAGGGAAGCACTAAAAAATCTTTGAATATTATAACTTTTAGTTTTAAAATATCATAGTTCTTTCATCTTTCGAAAAAACATCTTTCTTTTAACGCGAGATTGTATTTTATTTCAGAATTTAAATATTTAGTATAATTCAGCGTTAAACTCGTTCTTTATTTTTACTGTATATCATATTGTAGATTATAGAATAATAGTTAGAAACATTTTACATTTCACATTTATTTATACGAGCAACTTTATTGACTGAGTCAATTTTAACGTGCATGTATGAAAAAAATCATTTATATTTGAAAATGAAAAAAAAAACTATTTTTACAACTATGAATTTAAATCTATAAAATTAGCGCTTTTATTTAAAACTAATTATTGCATTTTCCAGAATTTCAATTTTATTCATTTTTTATATTGTTAAAAGTAAAAAATAAATGAAATAAAAATCACTCTGATAATAATAAATAAAATATTCAGTTATTTTATTGATAACTGTTATAATTGTGTATGTAACTATAAATGTATAATTGTTAATTTACGAAAAATAATAAAAATGTATGAAAATAATGTATGGTTTTAGATTTTTACCTAAAACAATACATTTGTAATATACAGTGCTGCTCTCTAGACTAATGTGCTTAGTAATATGTTCCTGTAAGGATCTGGAGCTTGAATCTGCTGTATACCACGCTTACATTAGGCATTTAACAGTACAATAACGGTAGGTGTTCTGGTATGGTTTTTATATTTATTTACTGTATATTTTTTAGTTTCTTGACTTTTCTTACATGAGTGGACTTTACTCACGCAATGACTTTTAATTAAAGAACTATACTTTAATAGCGGTTAAAGATAATCATATTTTAAGAAATTGAACATAAGAGTTTTTAATATTTTTCTAACGATTTTCTGGTTATAGACAAGTATAAAGGTATAAAGTTATAAAGGCTCAATGCTGAGTTCTGAAAAGCAACACGTATGTTTTTTATTTTATAATTTTACTTGTATTCATTACTTTTACTAAAATTGCTATAGTGTACAAACTTATGCAAGTGTTCCTAAATTTTTTTCCATGATATCACTACATTGATAGTAGTAATACACATTTTGCACATTTCTTGCTAGACCCTTTTAAATAGAAGTTGTGACCTCATGCACACAAAAAAAGTAAAATTAGTGTTCCTAATTTTCTGTGTTTTTTTTATTCATAATATCACTACATTTATATTAGTAATACACATTTTGCACATTTATTTCTTTTACACTAGACCCTTTTAAATAGAAATTGTGACCTCATGCACATACAAAAAAAGTGAAATTAATTTTCTGTGTTTATTTATTTATAATGTCACTACATTGATATTAGTAATACGCATTTTGCACATTTATTTCTTTTACACTAGACCCTTTTAAATAGAAATTGTGACCTCATGCACATACAAAAAAGTGAAATTAGTGTTCCTAATTTGCTGTGTTTATTTATCATCCATAATGTGACTACAATGATATTAGTAATACACATTTTACATATTTATTTCTTTTACATTAGATAACATTAAATAAAAATTGTGACCTCATACACAAAAAAGTAAAATTAGTGTTCTTAATTTTCTGTGTTTATTTATCCATAATGTCACTACACTGATATTAGTAATACACATTTTACATATTTATTTCTTTTACATTAGATAACATTAAATAGAAATTGTGACCTCATACACAAAAAAAGTAAAATTAGTGTTCCTAATTTTCTGTGTTTTTTTTAATTCATAATGTCACTACATTGATATTAGTAATACACATTTTGCACATTTATTTCTTTTACATTAGATAACATTAAATAGAAATTGTGACCTCATACACAAAAAAAGTAAAATTAGTGTTCCTAATTTTCTGTGTTTATTTATCCATAATGTCACTACACTGATATTAGTAATACACATTTTACACATTTATTCCTTTTACTCTAGACCCTTTTAAATAGAAATTGTGACCTCATGCACATACAAAAAAGTGAAATTAGTGTTCCTAATTTGTTGTGTTTATTTATTCATAGTGTTCCCAATTTGCTGTGTTTATTTATCCATAATGAGACTGCACTGACATTAGTAATACACATTTTACATATTTATTTATTTTACATTAGGTAACATTAAATAAAAATTGTGACCTCATACACAAAAAAAGTATAATTAGTGTTCCTAATTTTCTGCGTTTGTTTATCTATAATGTCACTACATTGATATTAGTAATACCCATTTTACATATGTATTTATTTTACATATTAGATCCCATTAAATATAATTATGACCTCTTGCACAAAAAAACTAATAAAGTTTAAATTCTTTATAGAAATTTTGCTATTTTTAGCATATGTTATTAAAAATCGATTATAATAGGAGGTTATATAACAGAGCTGAAATAGGTTTTATTTCTAGTCGCGATACTAGTTATACCAGAAACACCGCAATTCTAGTATTAAAAGATATTTTCTAAAGAAAGATGCTGTAGAATCATACATCACAAAGAAGAAAAAAAAAAAAGATCGCTTTGTATAAAAACAAACTTGATAAATTCCACATCTGGAGAAAAATCTCCGAAATGCGTTAATTTTTTATTTTTTCCCCCAAAAAGATACGCGAAAAACATGTTTACTATTGCTAAATCCTCTACCACCTTCGGAAGCGAAGATATCTCCCCCCTCTTAATGGTTTTGGTCAACCCCTATTTACTATAACCTTCAATTAGGTGGTTCTGAGATCGCGGCGTCCTATAATTTCACATCTCATAAACAACCTCCTATTAATGCACAACAAGCTCTGGTTTCTCATGGAAAAATAACCTACATTTATTCAAGGAAAATAGCTCTTTAAACAGTTTGAGAGGAGTTTAAACGCTCCGTGTTAGAAGGCCAGTAGGATATGCTTTTAGCTTATTTTAACACCGATGCAACTTCATTTTTTTGTTTTATTTTCTTTAAGCTTTCTCCTAAGAGAAGGGTGGAGGGTATGCTAAAGTAGGTAATGATGCTAAGTATTTTAATTAAATAATTGCTGGGAGTGAAACAAAAGTATTTTTTATTGTAAATGGAAAGTTCATTGTTTGCATACTAGGTGCTCCAATTAATCGATTAATTCTGTATATAAAATTCAGCATTAAATGTGTTATACATATCAAAAGATAATAACCGTAAACAAAGCAACGAATAAAAAATATACAAACATTTTTTTTAATCCAGAATTTAACATATTAGTTTCACTATTGAAGTTTTAAATGTTTATACTATGAAGAATAGAAATATAAAAAACAATAAAGAACATTCAAAAAGGTTATGTTACTGATGCAAAATTGATTTAATTATATAAGTTGATAAACTGCATCAGGAATATTAATTCTTACAAATAAAAATTAATCATAATTATTAAAGAAAGATATTATAAGATAATTATATTTACATGATGTTAAATTATATAGAAGCATTTAGATAAGAATCATATAGATGATCATAAAGATATTATGTAACAAGGTTTTTTTCAAAGAGCTACAGCCTTTTAAAATTCCTAAATTTTCCTTAGAATCCTAAGGTTGAGCCATTCTTTGTGAATTTCGGACATAAAATAGAATATATTATATCTATTTATTTTATTTTGAAAAAAAAAGGAAATTTTATAGACTTATTTTACTAATAAAATTTCAAACATTTAGGTTACGAATAAAGCAAATGTAAGAACCAATAAATAATTTTTGAAAAGCCTATGCAATTAATGCGAAATTGAAGTAATTATATGAATGAAATTTGTGGATCCCAAACATTGCTCTTACGACACCAAATTATTTGTTTATATATCTCTCTATTTTATTTATTTTTTTTAGCAGATCATAAAGATATTTTGTAATCAAGGTTTTTTAAAAGAACTACAGCCTTTTAAAATTCTTAAATTTTTCTTAGAATCCTAAGGTTAAGCCATTTTTTGTGAATTTTGGATACGAAATATGCCATTGAAAAAGATTAAAGAGAACAAAATCAACGACTAAAAGATACCTCCTCTTTTTTTCTTTTTTTTTTAAAAAAAAAGAGAATTTTACAGACTGGCTTTACTGATGAAATTTCAAATATTTATGTTACGAATAAAGCAAATCTAAGAACCAATAAGTAACTTTTGAAAAGGCCATGTTATTAATGCAAAACTGAAGTAATTATATGAATGGAATTTGCGGACCCCAAACATTACTCTTACGACACCAAATTATTTGTTTATATATATCTCTATTTTATTTATTTTTTTAGCATATCATAAAGATATTTTGTAATCAAGGTTTTTTAGAAGAACTACAGCCTTTTAAAATTCTTAAATTTTTTCTTAGAATCCTATGGTTAAGTCATTCTTTGTGAATTTTCGATGTAAATTACACCATTAAAAAAAGATAACAGAGAACAAAATTAACGACTAAATGATACTCACCCCCCCCAACCTTTTTTATATATAAAAAAAAAGAAAATTTTACAGCTTGGCTTTACTGATGAAATTTCAAATATTTATGTTACGAATAAAGCAAATGTAAAAACCAATAAGTAACTTTTGAAAAGGCCATGCTATTAATGCAAAACTGCAGTAATTATATGAATGGAATTTGTGGACCCCAAACATTGCTCTTATGACACCAGATTATTTGTTTATATATATATATATATATATATAATTTTTTATTTATTTTTTTAACAATGGGCACTCTGAAACGTTGCTCGAACCCCTGGAGGTCTGCAGGAAACCCTTTGGGAACCACTATTTTAGATTTATCACTGCACTCTCCAATACAAATCAAATATTCCCATTAATTGTGCTAAAAAAATACTTTTATGACATAAATCTGATACTATAAAGGAAACCACTGTTTAAGATCCACTGTTTAAGATTTATCACAGTATTCTCAAATTAAACATTCATATTAATTATACTAAAAATACTTCCATGACACATATCTGATTCTATAAAGTCTGAAATGAAATTTCTGAATGAATCTAACAGTGAAGTCTATAAGTGCAAGGAGCTTAATAAACTTAAAGATTTGAGACTGTTTAGGATTACTGTACACTAATAAAAAAAACGCTTAATGGCTATTAATCCTAATATTTTATCAATATTTGCTTAAATAATCTCAACCAAGAATTAGAAGCGGAAGTAGTGCTATAACAATTACACATGAAATCCTTAAAAATTACCTTATAGGAAAGTCTGATACAGTAGTTTATAGAAATTAATAGAATAAATAAGATACTGGTTCAATATTTAACTATTTTTATTTTAGTAGTTTATTTCAATCTTTCAGAAAATAGAATACAGATTTTTTTCATAATAATTTTGACAAATATTTATTCTTCGAATTAAAAGTAAACCAAATAAAATCTAATGATAGTTATATTTAAACATTTTATTATTTTTTCAGGAAAATCATCGGTGAAAAAGCACTAAGCAGTCAAAGAAGCTTCTGGTATAAAAACGTCCTTGCTCTGCACCTGAGATCCATTTCAAGCTAATAACATTTTAAATGACAATTGTATAGAGCTACGTAGCACCCGGGGGGAAAGTAGAATTTCGGAATAGCATTCTAGAAGATTTGTTATTTTATTAAATAGAGATAAAAATAATAATGGATGCAACTTTACTTCTAAAGTATAAGGTATTCGACTAAGTTTATATAAACAATTTTGACCAAAACAAATTTTTTAAATGCAGCTATTATTATCATTTGGTGCTGTCTTTTTAAAAGAAAACTCAATATCACGATTGATCATACTTTTAAAAAAATACGTTTAATTATTTTTTCCGTAAGTAATCTGGGAAAGAATAATAAAAATATATTTAAAAACATTTTTCTCAAATTAGAAATGAATCGTTTTATAACCACTACGGAATATCCGAATTTTGTTCTAATGAAACTGGATTTGAAAAAAAAAAATATTTGGTCAAAATTGTTTATATAAACGTAGTCGGATACCTTATACTTTAGGAGTAAAGTCGTATCCATAATTGTTATTTTATAAAATAGATAAAAATGTCCTCTAGAAAGTTATTCCGAAATTCTAATTTCCCCCCCCAGGTCTTACTTAGCTCTGGTAATTTTAAAATTAATATCACTTAGTATTCTCTTTTTAATAGAATACTCAATAAAAGGATTGAATAGCTACCATGCTTTAAAAAAATACATCTTTAATTAGTTTTTTCCGTAATTAATTTGTGAAAGAATAATAAAAAATATATATTTAAAAAAACATTTATCTCAAATTAGAAATTAATCTTTTTATAACCATTACGGGATATCCGAATTTTGCTCTAATGAAGCTGCATTAAAAAAAATTTTCAAAATTGTTTATATAAACGTAGTCGGATACCTTATACTTTAGAAGTAAAGTCGTATCCATTATTATTTTTATCTCTATTTAATAAAATAACAAATCCTCTAGAATGCTATTCCGAAATTCTAATTTCCCCCCAGGTGTTACTTAGCTCTATCTTGTTATTTTATTAAATAGAGATAAAAATAATAATGGATACGACTTTACTTCTAAAGTATAAGGTATTCGACTAATTTTATATAAACAATTTTGACCAAAAAAAATTTTTTTAATGCAGCTATTATTATTATTATCATTTGGTCATGTCTTTTTAAAACAAATCTCAATATCACGATTGATCATACTTTTAAAAAAATACGTTTAATTATTTTTTCCGTAAGTAATATGGGAAAGAATAATAAAAATATATTTAAAAACATTTTTCTCAAATTAGAAATGAATCGTTTTATAACCATTACAGAATATCCGAATTTTGTTCTAATGAAGCTGGATTTGAAAAAAAAAATTTTGGTCAAAATTGTTTATATAAACGTAGTCGGATACCTTATACTTTAGGAGTAAAGTCGTATCCATAATTGTTATTTTATAAAATAGAGATAAAAATATGTCCTCTAGAAAGTTATTCCGAAATTCTAATTCTCCCCCCCCCCAGGTCTTACTTAACTCTGGTAATTTTATAATTAATATTACTTAGTGTTCTCTTTTTAATAGAATACTCAATAAAAGGATTGAATAGATACCATGCTTTAAAAAATACATCTTTAATTAGTTTTTTCCGTAATTAATCTGTGAAAGAATAATAAAAATATATATTTAAAAAAAACATTTATCTCAAATTAGAAATTAATCTTTTTATAACCATTACGGGATATCCAAATTTTGCTCTAATGAAACTGCATTTGAGAAAAAAAATTTTGGTCAAAATTGTTTATATAAACGTAATAGGATATCTTATACTTTAGGAGTAAAGTCGTATCCATTATTGTTATTTGATAAAATAGAGATAAAAATATGTCCTCTTAAATGTCATTCCGAAATTCTAATTTTCCCCCCAGATCTTACTTAGCTCTGGCAATTTTATAATTACTATCATTTAGTGTTCTCTTTTTAATAGAATACTCAATAAAATGATTGAATAGCTACCATGCTTTTAAAAAATACACCTTTAATTAGTTTTTTCCGTAATTAATATGTGAAAGAATAATAAAAAATATATATTTAAAAAAACATTTATCTCAAATTAGAAATTAATCTTTTTATAACCATTACGGGATATCCGAATTTTGCTCTAATGAAACTGCATTTGAAAAAAAAATTTTTGGTCAAAATTGTTTATATAAACGTAGTCGGATACCTTATACTTTAGGAGTAAAGTCGTATCCATAATTGTTATTTTATAAAATAGAGATAAAAATATGTCCTTTAGAAAGTTATTCCGAAATTCTAATTTTCCCCCCAGGTTTTACTTAGCTCTGGCTATTTTATAATTACTATCATTTAGTGTTCTCTTTTTAATAGATACTCAATAAAATAATTGAATAGCTTTAAAAAATACATCTTTAATTAGTTTTTTCCGTAATTAATCTGTAAAAGAATAATAAAAAATATATATTTAAAAAAACCATTTATCTCAAATTAGAAATGAATCTTTTTATAACCATTACGGGATATCCCAATCTTGCTCTAATGAAGTTGTAAAAAAAATTATTTGATAGATGTGTAAGTATGGCTAGTACATTGGCTTTTTTCAAGGAAAAATCCCGCAGAAAAATAACAGAGCTTGTTTGCTTAAAAGGGAAAAAGTCTAGTAGCTTCAACTCTACTTTTCCCCTTTAAAATAAATATAAGAAATCCAGACTTGTGTCATAATAATATAATAATAAATTCATTAATAGGATGGGAGTGAATCATTGATTAAATATTTTTTAGCTCTTAACCAATTTTAAATATTCTTCTTTAAGAGAATATTAATTTGTCTCCTCCTAATTTTCACTTTTTACACTAAGGATAAGACTTTTTTTTAAAAAATAAATTTGAGTGTATGAATATCTGAAAAATAGGATAAAGGTTAACTGCTTGGTTTATTTTTGTTGTAAAAAAAAGAAGAAATAAGAATTCTGATGAGATATATTTAGCAAAAAAAGTGAAATTAGAAGATTCATTTTCATTGTTTAAAGAAAATAAGAAGAGCCTAAATAAAAATAATGAGGAAAAATAAACGAAATGGAGTCAAAAATTAATGATTGATGAAAGATAAAGTATGCCCCGAATAAAAACATTCAACAAAATTTCAGCGTTTGCCAAATTTAAATTATAGTTTGTTTTATTTACCCCTTAATGAGGCTAGAAATTTTTCTTGGCACTCACCAAACCAAAATTAAGAAAATAATAGCGTAATAAAACACAGGGTGAAACATTCTTTATGGATAAAAACTTAATGAAGGATTAAGAGTTTTCTCGAATATGTGTGTGCTTGTTTATGCGGAATTTGAATGTTTTTTATTTATTATTTAACTCCTAAAATTATGACCTGTGATATTTGTTTCAATATATCATTTTATTTTATGAAAAATTTAAGTAATATATATATATATTGTAAAAAAAGCATTTAGACAATCAATAATTAAGAGTTGCTATATAAGTTATACTGTAAAATATTGCTGGGAAGTAAGCTAAGACTACCAAAAAAGAAAAATTTTATGCAGCATATTGAAATAATTTTATAATGTTTAAATAAGGGATGCAACGGATGTCAATTTGGCCGGATAATGGATACCAAATATTTGGTCAGACTTCCAGCCGGATGTCAGTATGTTTCACACTTTTTCTTTTTAAATTTATTTTAAATAAATCAGCTTTATGTACTTTATTTTTGCAACCAAATTGTAATATTTTTCTCACCTTTTATATTTTTTTATTTAGTCAACTATTTGTATTATTATTTATTTCAAATTTTTTCCTTAAGTTTCAGTAGTCAATATCTCAATTTGACATTATTCAATATGTTTCGTACTTTTTAAATTTATTTTTAAAAAAATCCGCTTTGTACTTTATTTTTGCAACTAAATTGTAATATTTTTTTCACCTTTTATATTTTTTAATTAGTCAACTATTTGTACTATAATTTATTTCAAATTTTTTCCTTAAGTTTCAGTAGTCAATATCTCAATTTGACATTATTCAATATGTTTCACACTTTTTAAATTTATTTAAAAAAAATCCGCTCTATGTACTTTATTTTTGAAACTAAATTATAATATTTTTCTCTCCTCTTATATTTTTTAATTAGTCAACTATTTGTACTATAATTTATTTTGAATTTTTTCTTTAAGTTTCAGTACTCTATATCTCAATTTTACATTATTCAATTAGAAAAATCAAATCCGAATAAAAGCATTTTTAATAGTCCTTTACCTTCTTTCGTTAATGGTTCTTACGTTTGTATATGAAAAATTTCAAGAACATATTCCCATTTTTTTTTAAAGTAAATTGTCTATATTCTTCTATCCTGCTAAAAAGTAAGGTTTGTCTTTTGTGTTCTCAGTTGCAAGAACACAATTTTGCAGTTGAGACTGAAAAAAGAGTGATTTATGATTTTGTGTAATGAAATGTATAAATAAATCTAATTTTTTCCCCATAAAGCTTGTTTTTTTTATATATAACGTTCCAAAATACATATACACATTGTTTCATACAGTATATTGTTTAACATTTTTCGTTTTTTTGTTATATTTATCTTTTTTCTCGGTGTATAATTTTTGCCGGATGTACTGCCTAATAATCGCAATATCCGGCTACTGTCATTTATCCGGTATAGTGGTCGGATATGCCGGATGCAGTATGTTGGCCGGATAATCGCTGTATCCCTAGTTTAAATGTTAGTTAAAGACTTTATTTTCCATTTAATTACACTTTGAAGCAATTTTAAAAAAATACAAGCTGATACATAAATACATGACATTTTTAATCAACTGATTTTCTCTATGAATTTTTACAACAATTGTTTTTTTGTGTGTAGGAAAATCAGCTGGTCTTACAATTTTATACATAAGAAATTAAAAACTTACAGTGTCGAGGAATGTCCGCAAGAACTATAGTTTTATCTCACTGTAAGCGAATGTTGTAAGAAAATGAACATACAGCAATTTCAAAATGATTTTATGTTGAGTCAAAAATAACCATTTCCTTTTGAACAAAATATCATATATATGTAAATATGCAGTCGTACAGCTACTATTGAGTCAAAATATGATGTTTTACGATAACCAATATTCAGAATGATACGGACTCAATATAAACTTCATTTAAATGCTGCAAAGAATTTCATCATTTTAAAATTTCAAGAACATATTCCCATTTTTTTTTAAAGTAAATTGTCTATATTCTTCTATCCTGCTAAAAAGTAAGGTTTGTCTTTTGTGTTCTCAGTTGCAAGAACACAATTTTGCAGTTGAGACTGAAAAAAGAGTGATTTATGATTTTGTGTAATGAAATGTATAAATAAATCTAATTTTTTCCCCATAAAGCTTGTTTTTTTTATATATAACGTTCCAAAATACATATACACATTGTTTCATACAGTATATTGTTTAACATTTTTCATTTTTGTTATTCATATTTATCTTATTCCTCGCTGTATAATTTTTTGCCGGATATACTGCCGCATAAATGTTATACACAGCTACTGCCAATTATCCGGTATAGTGGTCGGATATGCCGGATGCAGTATGTTGGCCGGATAATCGCTGTATCCCTAGTTTAAATGTTAGTTAAAGACTTTATTTTCCATTTAATTACACTTTGAAGCAATTTTAAAAAAATACAAGCTGATACATAAATATAAGATATTTTTAATCAACTCATTTTCTCTATGAATTTTTACAAGAATTATTTTTTTTGTGTGTGTGTGAGAGAAAATCAGCTGGTCTTACAATTTTATACATAAGAAATTAAAAACTTACAGTGTCGAGGAATGTCCGCAAGAACTATAGTTTTATCTCACTGTAAGCGAATGTTGTAAGAAAATGAACATACAGCAATTTCAAAATGATTTTATGTTGAGTCAAAAATAACCATTTCCTTTTGAACAAAATATCATATATATGTAAATATGCAGTCGTACAGTTACTATTGAGTCAAAATATGATGTTTTATGATAGACACTGCTATTGAGTCAAAATATGATGTTTTATGATAGCCACTACTATTGAGTCAAAATATGATGTTTTATGATAGACACTGCTATTGAGTCAAAATATGATGTTTTATGATAGCCACTACTATTGAGTCAAAATATGTTTTATGATAGCCACTACTATTGAGTCAAAATATGATGTTTTATGACAGCCAATAGGCATAATGATACGGACTCAATATAAACTTCATTTAAAGGCTGCAATGAATTTCATCATTTTAAAATCATTTTTGCTGGCGTAACACCCACCGTGGCACCTTCGTGATGTGGGGCCTTCCCACTGACAAACTGGTTTTATCACGTTAAGAAGCTTTGATGAAAAAAAAAAAAAATCCATTTTCATCGGATGTTCACTTCTTTCCCAGATCGAGGAAGATAACATTTGTAGATCCGTTATTTCGATCTCTATCTTCATTGCAACACGCTTGCTGTACATCATCTGTCGCGTTTTTACGTCATTTTGACTTATGTCAAACCCCCTTCAAAGATCACGCTCACCTCCATACAGCATTTGTAATTACTACGCGGAGAAAGTAGAACATCTGCACGTCCGACGCAATTTACGCATGCAAATTAAATATAAGAACGAAAACAGAGATTGTGAGATCTTATAATACAATATAATTTTTTTTGAACAACGGAAATAAAGATTTTATCGCCTTATCTCAAGATCGAGTCTGAATTTCAAGACCACACAGGCCCCGCTCATTTTCCCCCATTTTCCCATTATTCGCTTTCTGTACGTGACTTCCTCATCCTTAAGAGGACTTTGTCGGATGACAAAAGTACAACTATCTTCACACCCTGCTCCACAACTAGGGCTGGATCTAGTAATTTTGCCGCCTCATCTAACACGATATAAATTACTGAATATCGAGATCTCAATATCGAGTCTGAATTTCAGGACCACACAGGCCCCGCTCATTTTCCCTCATATCCCATTATTCGCTTACAGTACGTGACTTCCTCATCCTTAAGAGGACTTTGTCGGATGACAAAAATACAACTATCTTCTCATTCTGAGCTACAACTGGGCTGGATTTAGTAATTTTGCCGCCTCCTCCAACACGATATAAATTACTGTAAAACTTTCTTACAGGATAGTGTTTTGTTGCAAAACAAAAAATAGACATAAAATATATATTTAACATAAAATATTTATTTTATTCATCTAAAGCCTTTCTTACGACACTGATTACTTCTGCTCGGTCTCTTATTTCCCCATTATCCGCTTTCTGTACGTGACTTCCTCATCCTTAAGAGGACTTTGTACGACGACAAAAGTACAACTATCTTCACACCCTGCTCCACAACTAGGGCTGGATCTAGTAATTTTGCCGCCTCCTCCAACACGATATAAATTACTGAATATCGAGAACTCAATATCGAGTCTGAATTTCAGAACCACACAGGTCCCGCTCACTTTCCCTCATATCCCATTATTCTCTTACAGTACGTGACTTCCTCATCCTTAAGAGGACTTTGTCGGATGACAAAAGTACAACTATCTTCTCACTCTGCACCACAACTAGGGCTGGATCTAGTAATTTTGTTGTCTCATCCAACACGATATAATTTACTGAATATCGAGTCTGAATTTCAAAACCACACAGGCCCCGCTCATTTCCCATTATTCGCTTTCTGTACGTGAATTCCTCATCCTTAAGAGGGCTTTGCAGGAGGACAAAAGTACAACTATCTTCTCATTCTGAGCTACAACTAGGGTTGGATCTAGTAATTTTGTTGTCTCATCCAACACGATATAATTTACTGAATATCGAGTCTGAATTTCAAAACCACACAGGCCCCGCTCATTTCCCATTATTCGCTTTCTGTACGTGAATTCCTCATCCTTAAGAGGGCTTTGCAGGAGGACAAAAGTACAACTATCTTCTCATTCTGAGCTACAACTAGGGCTGGATCTAGTAATTTTGCCGCCTCCTCCAACACGATATAAATTACTGTAAAACCCTCTTACAGGATAGAGTTTTGTTGCATAACAGTGTAATAAATAGATATTTATTTTATTCATCTAAAACCTTTTTTACAACACTGATTACTTCTGCTCAGTACTATGAATAGCCTAAACAAACTACTTAGAATTTTTTTACACACTTATCACCCTCTATAGCACAAACAAAACAATAGAATCACCACTTTCCCTTGTACAATAGGTCAGCGAGAATCTTACCAAAACAAGCTATTTACCCATGTTTCGTTATATACTTGATACAACATATCGCTTTATAACCATTAAAGGAATATACAGCAATCATTCTCAAAAGAATATATACACCAATCTTGCACAGTTTACTCGCACTTGTTGGCCATTTCAATTAAATCTGATAAAAACAATATAGTGTAACTATATTCCAAACTATAAGAATTATATATTGTAAAATACTTTTATACAACTTCTTAAAAACATTTTACGAACTATTTACGAAACGCATCATTACGAAACAAAAAGAAACAAAAGAAGACAAAAAGAGACAAAATAGATACAAAATGTCTCTATTAAAATTTTCAGCCCTAGGCAGTGATCCAGTTTGTCCGGCCATATAGTCGCTCTTACTACAAGAAAGTCTAAATCAATGGTACCCAACGGGGGCGGTGGGGTGATTCTGGGGGGCAGTGAACTTGTTTCGGGCTGTAGGGCAGTGATGTGAGCAGGTTTTGGCTTTCAAACTTAAGTTTAATAATACTAAATAAATTTATTACATTAATTACCTAATTTACATGATTTTTACCAGTAATAAAGCAAACTTATGTGGTAGTTCCAGAACCAGTTACTTTCTTTCCTTATGTTCATCTTGAAATTGGACGACATTCAGAAAAATATATTTAATCAACATCATCCGTTTGGTTTGGTAACTACGGTCTATTCTTTTGCAATACGAAGGCTATTGAGACCGATACCTACTACTTAAAGCTGATTCCGAATGGCTGCAAACATCTATGCCCCAGAGGTTTTCGAACCCACGACCTCCGGAACCAAAGGTCAATTTCCTAACCATTTGGCCATAGTATTTGTTTCAGTGTTACTTCAGCGTGCCTCAGTAACAAAATTGTGATTTGTAACTCTATTGAAGAAAATTACTTCAACATTTGCCTCTTATAATTGTGTATTTCTCCTTCCCTACACTTTAAATTAAAGGATTTTTAGAAAGGAGGGGGGGATTGAACACATTTCTGCTCCATAGGGGGGCGGTAGCTTAAAAAAGTTTGAGAATCACTGGTCTAATTTTTTACAATTTCCACTCTATACCATAACTGAAGTGTTTATAGTAAAACAACTGGTTGATGTCTTAAAGATTGTTAGACAAAGAATTACATACGATTTTCGAGAACTAGAAGGAAGTGAAACTATTCGTTAATTGGCATTATAAAGTTATTAAGGGGACATAGTACCTTTTGATACTTAAAGTCTTTATTATAATTTTTTTTTCGATTCATTGTAAAACAAAAAGATCTGCACCTTTAAGGATGATTTTATTTTCCAAATTCTTTAACCCCTTCCGGTAAAATGACGAGTCTAGCTCGTCATTAGTTTTTCATTCCATACCGCACAATGACGAGCTACACTCGTCATGCGATTAAAGTTACTGTTAAATATGATAATTAATTGAGTTTAAAATTTCTAGTGTACTGAATTTGGCAACACTTTTATCACTTGTGAAAATCACAAGTCACTATTGCATATTGTTTACTTGGTACAAGTCATTGCCAAATTAATGAGTCAGAATCAAAGAAAACCTACTAAGAAATGCCGTGTGTGTTACAAGAATCAAATTAAAAGTGAGACTACTTGGCGGTGTAAACAATTCAGAATTCCTTTGCACTTTGTTTTGAAAAGTACCACTAGCTTGAAGACTATTATCTGTATACCTTATTAATGTTTTGCTTTGATATTTTCTTAATTTTACTGTTTCTGATATTATTTAACACTATGTAAAAAGTGGATTTTAATTAAGAATATGTAAGAATTGTAAAATGAAACAAGTTTTTTAAATAAAAATTAAATGGTTATTTCATGCACAGTTTTTCATTATTAAATCATACCGGAAGTGGTTAATAACATAATAGCTTTAAAACAATTACTCAATTTTGTCAATTTCATTTGGTGTAGATTTATAATATATTCCTACACGTAAAAAAGCTAAATATTTTTGCTAAAGTAAGAACCTTATTAAATGCCTAAGAAGAACTTTTTTCTAAAGAGAGATAACATTTATTTTACTTTGAAATCTTTGAATCATAAATATGTTATTATAGGAAGACCTGAGCTCGAAAGGTACTTTGTCTCCTTTCAAAAAACTTTAATTAAAATGTTTCTAACCAAAACTGCCGAAACACCTTTCGTTATCGTTATTCAATGCGATTAAAATTTGTTCTTTTTAAGGAAAATTTGCACTATTTCCTTTTTCAAAATGTAAAATTTATCAGCTCTGTGATTGTAAATTAGCTTTTAATTATTTGATTCTTCAAACGATTCATATGCTTATATTTATGTATTTTATGCCTCTATAATGTTAATAACATTTTTTTTTTTCATTTTAACAGTCTAGCTGTGAATATACATTTATATATCATTTATTTACACCTATCTTATAATTTTTGAGTTTCTTCATGAGTTCTCTGATTTCTCCCCTTCCTTTTTCCCATCACATTATTTACTTGATATCATTACTTCAAAATATATTCTATTAATAAATAAGGAATGTATCTATCATTTTACTTTCTACTTTTATATTTAACAACTATTAATAATTATTTTGTGAGTTAAAAGCTGCCTTGTCTTACTGTAGTACGTACTGATCTGTAAAGTTTGTAATATTTCTTGCTTGTAAATGCTGAAATTTTTTATGTTAAGTATGAATACTTATTAAGTGCTAATAAACATTTAAAATACAACTGTAAAGTATACATGCAAGTATACATGTAAACATAATTACTTAAATATACCTACTTTAGTTAGAACTTTTAACTAATACAAATACCTTTTTATTTTACTTTTTATCAGTAAAAAATATACTTAGGTCTCAAATTTTCTTTTCATAAGTAATATGACCTAAGTACAACCTACGCAAATTTCTTAAGTTGTTAAGTATTTTTACATGCACAATTTCAGAATACAAATATATCATTGAAGTACAGAAAAGCATACGCACACGCACACACACATATACATATACATATATACATATATATATATATATACATATATATATACATATACATATATATACATATACATATATATACATATACATATATATACATATACATATATATACATACATATACATATACATATACATACATATACATATACATATACATACATATACATATACATATACATACATATACATATACATATACATATATATATATACATATACATATATATACATATACATATATATACATATACATATACATACATATACATATACATATATATACATATACATATATATATATATACATATATATATATATATATATATATGTGTGTGTGTGTGTGTGTGTGTGTGTGTGTGTGTGTGTATACACACATATTTGATATAAACTTTCGATTTTAAATATTTTATTTTTTGTTTCTTCCAAGCATATATACATTCAACATCAAATTATTTACATGTTTCCACATACACACACACACATGAAATCTCACATTTTAGTACTTAAATAAGTATACTTTAATAAGTATAGTACTTTAATAAGTATTCATACATGTGTTAAATCTGTTCAAAATATACAAGTGACTGCACTGTCAATATTACATGTATATATAATCCCACATAAGATAAAATTTTTTGTTTTTCATTAACTGAAATATTTAGTGTTATTTCTATACATTTATTATACATTCAACTTAAAAATTCCAGTATACATGCAAGTGTATACAGATATGTATTATTATATTCCTCTTTTAGATACTTAAAAATAATTCTCTCTTTTAGATTCATAAAATAATGCAGAATTCATCTATAAACCAATACAACACACAAATATACATGTATAAGCATACATATGTGAACTATATTTATGATATCTGTGTTCAATCTTAAGTACTTAAACGTTTGTGTTAAGTATTTGTGCACAAATTCAGCACGCAAATATATGTGCAATGTGCGTGTATGAATACACGCACATAAAAGATTTGTGCGTATGCTTTAAATATCTTGCCCTTGGCAAAGTACCGACAGTAAAAAAGGTAAAGTCCATTTTAAATTCATAGAAATAATTTTTAAGTGAATTATTGTCCGAGAATCCGAACAAAGACAAAAGATTTAAAACCCCCCGAGAAAGCGACGTGCGTGTCGTCTTTGTGATATGAAATGCAATCGAGGTAGGTGAAGATGATATATTAAGGAGAAAGTACTAATTATGTTCAACTTTCACGAATGCCATTATTCTGGGCTACTTCCCATTATAATGACAATAATTATCTGGAGAACCGAAATTTCCTCTCGAGCTCAGCCCATTTCTCTTGTCCCGATTCATTCCGTTTCTGAATAAACCAAATCTCATTCGGGCATTCTAATTGTGACTCACCGGGTAACCAGGTAACGGCCACCCTCCAGTCGCAATAACAATTACACTTTAGGGCGATCGCAAGCACTGGATTGTGACGCCGTTTGGCCCCTCCCCGGCATTTCGTGCATTTCGGACTCTGAGGGTGGGGCCTCATGACGGATGGGGGCCCCGAATTCGAACATTCGTTATCATATCATGGAAAAAGGGCCGGCGCATTTTTGCAGTTTGTTGAAGACTGGGGGGACTATTCAGATATAACGAGGGGTGGTCAGAAGTGATTTCGCTGCATTTCAGCGTCAACACGAAACTTTAGGCGTTACATTTTTCTTTTCGGGGTAAATGCATAAATTGCATATTGTAAGAACACCGGAATTTTTCCCCATGTAGTTCAAACACTTAATTCCAGATGGTGTTTATTAGAAATTTTGATATGTTAGAGCCAAATCATTTCAATTATGTTGTTTTGCCAATTCCAATAGAATTGCAGAACTAGAGAGCTAGGACCAGGCAGTTCTGTGCCAAAACCATCCTGTGGTATTACAAATCCTAATCTAGCACTCTCAGAATTTTACTAGATCATCTCTCACGAATGTTCATCTTGAGCTTTATGTGCTCGACCTCACGAACTTCATTTAAATTAAAAAAAATACTTTACTGTAATCTGTATTATTAATTGTGCTGCAATCACTTCTAGTGAACTTAATCTTTTTCTACAACTTACATTCCATCATGGAATTTTTCTCCTCATTCTTTTTATTATTAAGGTTTATTATTTTGTACCCAGCCCAAACTCAAGCATTCCTCCCCATATTCTACTCTCATTTACCATGTTAGAATCAAATCAATTCATTAGTTTTGTTTGCAAAATCCCATGTATTGCAGAACTTGAGGGCTTGACCCAGGCAGTTCTGTAGTACCTGCATCCTGTGATTATTAGAAATTAGATTTTTATTGTTATTGCCATGTTTATTAAATGCCATATGTTCAATCAGGAAGTCTTTCTCCCCCCTCCCCATTGTAAATCCTTAAACTGGAAATGTCGAATACAAGTTATTTACAATTGTAAGTTAATCGAAAAAATATTAGATCAAATTACAATAAATGAAAATTTCGACTACTAACCATGATATGGAAGGCATGGGAGGTTCAGTGTAGCAGTTTTTTTTACTGACATTTCAAAGATAAAATCATAAAAATGACAAAATGATTAAAAAAATATACACTTGTACCTGTACGAGATTTATACCTTGTCTCATCATATCCAATTACAGTTAGTCGTAGATTAACTTTAATTGGAAATTTGAGATCTAATGTATAATCGATGCTTAACTACTATACATCTGCAAACGCCATAAAAATATGCTGTTAAGCATCGCTTATCTCTAACAGAATATGGTGAGGCAGGTTCAGTAGTTAACACCTGTGTGAAGAATAAAAATAATTTTCACTTTCATGGATATGTATGTAGATGCATCAAAGAAAACAAGCATATATATTTTTTAAGGATTTTCTTTTTCAAACTGTACTCCAGACCTTATAAACAACAAAACAGACGAGAGTGAATTAGGCACATACCACATGAAAACAAGGGACTTCGTGTATTATTAAACAACGAATATGAATGGTCACTATGGTTAGAACCTGTAGTATATCAGAAAAAAATGTAGTGGAGGGTTTCTTAGCTGTCAGTGACTATTCACTTTTTGATTAGGTTTAAATGAGTTATCTCGATTTATTTTGGGCCTCATCAGTCAAAATGTGTTTTTAAAGCGCTCAATGTGAACCGTATTTTACTAAAAAAACAACAACAATTCTCTATTTTGTTTATTTTTTAATGTGAACTATAATTTTAAGATATATAATTTACTTCTGCAAACTGCAAGTAGGAGGAATTACCGAGCCTTGTAATTTTTCGGAGGAAAAATGGTCTGGAGTTAGGGCCTAAAAAAGAAAGTAAAATTGAGGAGAGATTTTATATCTTGTACAGAGTAAAATTTAAATATATAGATTTAAAGAGTTATTTTTTACGAAAGCCAACTGATTGTTAGGAGAGGAAACTGATGATTCTTGTTTAACACATTGGATTTGAAACCTAATGGGGATCTTTAAGTTTAATTTGAATCTTTAGATCTGCTGCTTTCTCAAACTGCATGACACAGCCCCCTAAGGTGCAGCAAGTGCATGCCAAGCGTGTTGCGGCAATAAAGAAAAATTCTGAAGCTATTAAAGTCTTGAAGACAAATATTAAAATGTGCCCCATGAATGTGCGTCGCATATATACTAAGATTTGCCTTTGTATTTATCTCGAGGACTCACCAATCGTCTATCTCAGTGGTTCACAAACCGGGAGGCACCTAAGAACTCACTCAATTTGCAGAGTCATATTATCGGCAGGGCACGCGGGGCACGTGCCCAGGGCCCACTGATTTCAGGAGCCCAAAAAGTTTTTAGATCCAGAGGTAGTTTTGAAACAAATAAATTTTGTAGACTTAAAAATTTGATGTTTTTATTCTATATACAAATTATGTGAGCTAAAATTTTGTAAGATTTTCATTTCACAGAGTACCCTCAAGTATAAATACCCACACATTTGTCAGTCATGGTTTTGCACTTAAAAACTAAAGGCAAGAAGGCAGGTCATTTTACAAAGGAAATCTACCAGTCAGATGGCTAGATTTTGAGAAGTTTCCTCAAAAATGTTCGCAATCGCAAAATTGAGCTTTCTGATTAGTTGATTACATTTGCGAAATATTTTGAATATGACCTGAATAATAGAATATCTTTTCAACCCATGGTCAAATTAAAAATCGCTTGTTGCATTATGCAAACCTTTCAGCTATACATTAATAAAATGTAATAATAATCTACAAGGGCCACAAACATATTCTCTTCAAAGGAACCAAAATCTTGATAATACGGCCCTGCCAATTTGTAATCGCGAAAAAGATACTGTCGTTATTAAAACATCCTCCAACTAGGTCATTACGGGATATCACATTTTATAAGACATTACCTTTACCAATCAACAATAGATGGCAGCACAAGTAACGCTGGTCGATTCAGCTGGTGTTAGATTAATAACAACAGGTGAGATTTTATAGAAAATAGCACACTAGAATAAAAGCTATCAGTGGATGTAAAACTTTTCTTAAATTTAAAGTATTTTATTATTACTATACAGTGTTTCTTTACATTGATTGAGCTAGAATTAATAACAGCAGATTAATTCTATAGAAAATAGCACACTATAAAAACAGTCGTTTCATAAATAAAACAAAGACATCATTTTAAATAGGAAAAATAAATACTCTTTATCATATTCATTCTTATGATATGTGCAAAGTTTTATTTCAAAAGCAATAAAAGTACCTTAGTAAAAATTTTTCACTACTTCGAAAAGAAATGCGCATAGCATATTTAAATTTCAGCTTCAACTTTTAACTTTAAAAATTTTGAAATTGAATAATGCATTTTGAATATATTTTAATATATTTTGAATAATTGACCACAAAATTTAATTCCACGATTATTTGAACTTTACAAGCAGTAATTTATCAAACATTTCACGAAAAAAAACATATGACATAATGAATATACATGACATACTGAATAACATAAAACATATTGAAATATTGCTTGCACTTTTGATTTAGAAGAAAGACAAACTTCTTAAAAGTATCAGGCATTATTATGCATTATTACAGCACCATTTACCGGAACGTCTTGCAGGAAAGGGAAATGGGTCATTTGTTAAAGTTATTGAAATTGAAATCTTTCCATAATAGATCATTTTATATTATTATAGTAGGAAAAGTAATCCTTTATCAAGAAATCATTTCGCATAGAAATAATTTCTTGATAAAGTCTCTTTATTTTACTATGCAAATATTTCTTGTTAAGTAACTACAGAGACTTTTTCTTTAAAATAAACCATCCATTTCTGGTTAATCATCCAACTGTATGTCTAGTGTCTCGGTCTGTTACCACATTCTGGTGACAAGCGAATATATAGGCGTATCTACCGATTGTAGTGGTTGGTATCCCTTGGAAATGACAAATATTTTTAGATAAGTTGTCAACAGGACAGTTGGATTTTATATGAAGCCTGCTTCCTGCTGAACACGACATATTTGCATATAATCATTCTCTCTTTTTATTGCTAAAAATCTTTATCTTCGGTTGTATTTTATTTAATGATTTATTTCAAGATTAGATGATAGCCAATAATCTGCAATGGTATACTGAATAAAAATTTCTCTAAAAATAATAGCAGTCGATATTCGAGAACGTTATCGTCTTCCATGGGACTTTATTTTGTTGGAATAGATGTCTATAGTTTTTTTTTAAAGATAAAATAGGTTTTTTTTAAGTTAAAGTAGGTTTTTTTAAGTTAAAGTAGGTTTTTTTAAGTTAAAGTAGGTTTTTATTAAAGTTAAAGTAGGTTTTTTTAAAGTTAAAGTAGGTTTTTTTAAAGTTAAAGTAGGTTTTTTTTAAAAGTTAAAGTAGATTTATTACTACTATAACGTATTTCTTTACATTTAAAATTTGAATTTCTCGTGAAAGAACGATTAATAAAAGAACATTTTGATGGCAATATATGAAACAGTAATCCTTAAGTAAGATAAATCTATGTAATAACTATGTAAAATCTAAGTGTAATAATAATATTCTAGTAGTAATAATCTAGCAGACGTAATATAAGTAAAAATAGTAAATCTAAGTATTCTTACGTAAATTAACGAAATTCTTAACTTGCAATTCTTTTTTTAGATATCAAGAATGGAAAAAATACATTTAGAAGATTGAAAAAAGTACTTAAAATTCAAAAAACTTTATACCAATTTTTTTTTTTCATAAGAAATATTAAACCACGAATTTCATTTAAAATTGAAGTACAATATTCTACAAAAAACTCACGATAATGCATATGAAAGTTTTCAAATCAGGTCTTAATTAGTTAATAATTAATTGGTCAATTAGTAGTTAATTGGTCATAATTAAAATTATATGAAATTCAAAGTTCTACATTAGAAACATGTTTAAATTTAAGTGGAAAGATAACATTCACACTTCAATTTCGAATGTTAAAAAAAATTAATTCTTTAGGAAAAAGAACACAAGTAAAAAGTTAGTTTACTTAGTCAAAGATGTCCGCAAATCCTTAATTCATAAAGTGTTTCCAAGAAAATTAAATACAATTCAAAAGTAGATGTGTATTTATCAGAAAACCATTCTACAACAATTTGGAAATATGTTTCGAATATAGTCAATGTATATTTTAATTTTATTCTTTAAATTTACATTATCTGTACTCACTTTAATAGAAATCATTTAGCTGATTTTGATTAAGTAAAATGGATAACTGTATACTTTTGTAGAAACGATTTAGCTGATTTTGATTAAGTAAAATGGATAACTATATATACCCATTATTTGATAATTGTATTTGCTTGGACTACCTATTAAACTTGTTTCACAAAAAAAGTGAAATGTGTATTTTTACATGAGTAGAAAATCACAATTTAAGAACACACCTTAGACTAACTTAATTATGGTATAAAAGAAAAATTCTTAATTATACATATATGCAGAATTAATATACCATCTTCACTAAAAGACTTTTCGTTTCCATACTTTATTGATAAGCTGGATGATAAATGATCGAATAGTTAAGGATCCGAGTTTGTAAGCACAATTTACTGCTTAGAGCTTTACTGTTTGTTGGCTTGGATGTTTGAAGATGTTCGGAATGAGCTTTAAAAGCTTTATTACGGACTAATTAACATTCCAATGGAAAAATATTGGAGGAGTGTTCCCAAGAAAACAAACTCTTATCTAAATAATTCTTATTAGTAAAACTTTCTAATCGCGGATATCTAATTTGATTAGCAAGATTAAAAAATAATTAAAAGCTAGCTCGAGCTTTATATAACATGGATTTTCGATTGAAACAGAAGTATTACAGTTTAAATTTTTAAAATGCTATTAGCCAGGTTCATTTGTAGATCTAATAGCTTAACCCCTTCCGGTATGATTTAATAATGAAAAACTGTGCATGAAATAACCATTTAATTTTTATTTAAAAAACTTGTTTCATTTTACAATTCTTACATATTCTTAATTAAAATCCACTTTTTACATAGTGTTAAATAATATCAGAAACTCTAAAATTAAGAAAATATCAAAGCAAAACATTAATAAGGTATACAGATAATAATAGTCTTCAAGCTAGTGGTACTTTTCAAAACAAAGTGCAAAGGAATTCTGAATTGTTTACACCGCCAAGTAGTCTCACTTTTAATTTGATTCTTGTAACACACACGGCATTTCTTAGTAGGTTTTCTTTTATTCTGACTCATTAATTTGGCAATGACTTGTACCAAGAAATTCTAAGTAAACAATGTGCAATAGTGACTTGTGATTTTCACAAGTGATAAAAGTGTTGCCAAATTCAGTACACTAAAAATTTTAAACTAAATTAATTATCATATTTAACAGTAACTTTAATCGCATGACGAGTGTAGCTCGTCATTGTGATGAAGTATGGAATGAAAAACAAGACGAGCTAGACTCGTCATTTTACCGGAAGGGGTTAAATCAGTGCTTCTCAAACTTTCACTATTTTTGACTTAATTTTCATCTCCCCGTACAATAACGATGAATTGAATGCAATTACAATGGTTAAATTTTTAAAATGCTATTTGCCAGGACCATTTGCAGATCTAATAGCTTAAATCATTGCTTTTCAAACTTTCAATATTTTTGACTCAATTTTCAATCCCAATTTTCATCTCCCCGTTCAATAACTATGAATTAAATGCAATTACAATGGACTTTGAGGTTAAAGCTACAATAAGATCTTAATTATAAACCGTACAGATTATAGAGATAAATATTAAATTTAGTTATACATCACTCTTTTGTGGGATTGAATTTGGGGGAGGGATGAATGATGAATTTTTGAACTGAAAACAAAAGCATTTCATATAGTCTGAAACCGGATTTTCTGCAGTTGCTGCTTTGAAGACAAACTATACATCTCAGCTAAATATAGCAAAATAACTTAAGAGGATCAATGTCTAATATTAAAACCTCCTGTGAAAAACTTTGTTCTGCAAGGCAAGCCCATGGGATTCGATAGTAATTATTAATATTATAGTCTTGAGCCCCTCCCCCCAATATATATATATATATATATATATATATATATATATATATATATATATATATATATAACATTAGGATTTACAAGTGCTTACATGAAGAGTATTTTACAAAAAGGAAAAAAGCAACTAAGCATTTGTTTCTAACAAACTTTGATCTGTACAACTTGTATAAGTTTGCGGAAATAGGTCATCATGAATGTGAGGACCACAATTATGCTTTAGATTTCCAATGAGGCCATCGGGTCCTTACTAGTTGGAAAGCCTTAACTTTAGAGGCATGAAATTTAGTAATGCAGATTATGTTTTCTTGATTAAATTTCTATGAATCTGTGTTTCAAGAGTCAAAAAGTCAAAATTAACAAAAATCAAATTCTATGGTTGAAATCAACAAATTCTGTTCTCAAGGGCTTACAGGAGAAGGAAAATACAAAAAGAAAAAGTGTAATTGAGAATCCTACAAACTTTGATCTTACACATAAGTAATAGAGTTCTTCAAAGTAAGTGAGATTCGCAATCATGCTTAAGGTTTCCAATGTAGTCTTCTTCTGGCCATTATAAATTGGAAACCTTAATCTAGAGGAATGAAATTTAGTAATGCAACCATATTTTCCTCACCAAATTTGATTAAGTTTTTATGAAACTATTTCACAGAATATGTCGTCTGAAATAAGAGTCCTAAAAGCTGAAACCAATAAATACTGTTTCCAAGTGCTTACAGGAAAAGAATACAAAAAAAAGCTCCTTCGCTAATCCTATAAATTTTGGACGAACAAAGACAAAGTGCGGCCCCCAATCATGTTTAAAGTTTCCAATGCGATCTCAACTTTTATAAAATTGGAAACCCCTGATCTACAGAAAGGAAATTTAGTTATGCAAACTGTATTCTCCTCTTCAAATATGATTAAATTTCTATAAATATGTATTTCACAAAACATTGCTATCAGAAATTGAAACATAAGATCTGAAATCGACAAATCCTGTTCCAAGTGCTTCAGGAGAAGAAGAATACAGAAAAAAAAAGCGTCGTCGCGAATCCTACAAACTCCAGTCAGCGCATTAAGGTCCGCGCCCCTTCCAGATCATTTGCGTGTGCACCATATTTAAGTCGAATGTTCTCTCTGGGTAATTAACATGTGGGCTTGGTGACTTTTCGGGAAAATTTTCGGAATTAATGACCAATCCGGGGCCGAAAGGTAACTCTGAAATATTAATGCAACGAAGTAAGAGCATCGTTAATGAGATAACGTGGTGCCCTGCGAAATTCGAAGCTCAAACCAAAGAAGATCTAATCAAAGGGATGAGCGGAGCATTTATATTGTTCTCCCCCACACATGCTTGTCTCGGGGGTATACCCCCTTAGTCCCAGATGGGAAGGTGTCTATTCATAATAAGGCCGGAAATTTCTCGCGCTTTCTCTGCCCCCCTCCTTTTTTTCTTTTTCATAAGAGCTTAATAATTGATACAGTATCAGCCATTTTTAGGTTTTATCACCGTGTGTTTCTGTACGGGGATTCTAGGTAGGTTATTTTATAAATGATAGGGTTAATTTGTTTTCTGGCTCATTCGGTATCTGTAATTATTTCGTTTATCCAGAGTACCTTGGGTGGAGACTCATTTATAAGTAGATTCACACGCGTGGTCATATTTCAGTAAGACTTGCATATTTGAATGCACTCACGCCTATTCGGCAAGCAGATATGTATCTATGGGAGTGATTCGCCGATATAAATAATGTATCTCGTAAGTTATCCACACTCGGCTTTCGTTTTCGGTTCACACTCGATATTAGCATTTTTTTGTTGCTTGACTTGGAAGTTTATTGCTTTATTAAACATAGTTTTACGATAATTAGGTAAAATGTTATACTGTATTTACTTGCGTAAAACGTGCACTTCTTTTAAATTTAGGGCAAAAACTCATGTTTTAGTACTTCCTGTAATCGGGGCCGGATAAAAGTAGTCTGGCGTTCTAGACATTTTCATCTTATTTTTATCTTATCAAACATTTCCATCTTATCTAGCATTTTCATCTCATCTTTCTATCACAAGAAATAGAGTGCATAAAATTATAAAACAAAATTAAATAATGAGAAAAACGGAAAAAAAAATTAAATTTTCACAAACAAAAATATTTAATATACAACAATAAATTTTAGTTTCTCTAGAAAAGTTTGAACAGCTCGTTTATAAATTAAAAAATATGAAATTTATTTGTCTAAAAAAAGTGGGTGTGTATAATATATATATATATATATATATATATATATATATATATATATCTGTGTGTGTGTGTGTGGGTGGGTGTGTATGTATATTCATATATATATATAAGCACACATATATATAAACATATATATGTATATATACATATATAAACATATATAGGTATATATATTCATATATTTACACATATATGCACACACACACACACACACACACACACACACACACACATATATATGTTAAAATTTATTCTTCACTGATCACATGAGATATAGCCCATGATTTTAGTTGCCAGGGTTTACTTGGCAACGCAAATGTATTGCAGGCATGTTGTGGAAAGCAACTCGTTCAGACTCTAAGATAAGGCAAAATGTTTAACAAACATCCTTTATTTTCATTTTAAAGCAGGAGAACTGACCAATACGTCTTACACAGACAAGAAACAACCGTGTATAAAATTTGTAAAATGCAGTGTTAAAGGGATGGATAAATCACATACTTAAATTCACATGAAATTAAGCTTAAGTAGCGTTTTTTTTAGGCTTTTTAAACAATTTATGGAGGTAAAAATGGATACAACGGCATGAAGATAGCCAGATCCTCAGTTTTTTTCTGGAAAAAATGACAGTTGGTTCAAAAAGTGTAATAAAGGGTTTCACGTAGCAATTCACCTTTAGATTCGGCAAGTGCGAAAGAAATGCAACCTCAGTTATTCATGTCCTTCATTTCATTTGGATAGCTGGGAAAGTTAAGATGATAAAAATGAATCTGAATTGGGAAAACTTTGAAAATTTTACAGAGCAATAATTATATATATATATATATATATATATATATATATATATATATATATATATATATATATATATATATATATATATATTTCTTCACTGATCACATGAGATGCATGTTAAGAAACAGCGTGTTTTTCTTAAAATTAATGTTTGCTTTCTTAACTCATCGTACTTGCCACTATGCTTTAAATGTCATTTGAGGATGACACTACAATTAGCTCACAATTGAGGGTTTGGTGACCTCAGCACTAAACTGGACTCTCTTTAATACGGAATGCATTTCCTCCTAAATAAACGCTTTCAAAAAGTACATATTTTGGTTGCCCTGATACTATACATCAGGAAACGTAGAAACCAGCTAAAAACATTTAAGATTTTGCGTCATACGATAAGAATAAATTTAAGATATATGATTTATATTCTTTCAAAAATGTCATTTGAGGCTGATACTACTATTAGCTCACAATTGATGGTTTGGTGATCTCAGCACTAAACTGGTCTCTCTTTAATGCGGAATTCATTTCCTCCTAAATAAATGCTTTCAAAAGGTACATATTTTGGTTGCCCTGATACTATACATCAGGAAACGTAGAAACCAGCTAAAAACATTTAAGATTTTGCGTCATACGATAAGAATAAATTTAAGATATATGATTTATATTCTTTCAAAAATGTCATTTGAGGCTGATACTACTATTAGCTCACAATTGATGGTTTGGTGATCTCAGCACTAAACTGGTCTCTCTTTAATGCGGAATTCATTTCCTCCTAAATAAATGCTTTCAAAAGGTACATATTTTGGTTGCCCTGATACTATACATCAGGAAACGTAGAAACCAGCTAAAAACATTTAAGATTTTGCGTCATACGATAAGAATAAATTTAAGATATATGATTTATATTCTTTCAAAAATGTCATTTGAGGCTGATACTACTATTAGCTCACAATTGATGGTTTGGTGACCTCAGCACTAAACTGGACTCTCTTTAATGCGGAATGCATTTCCTCCTAAATAAATGCTTTCAAAAGGTACATATTTTGGTTGCCCTGATACTATACATCAGGAAACGTAGAAACCAGCTAAAAACATTTAAGATTTTGCGTCATGCGATAAGATTAAATTTAAGATAAATTTATATTCTTTCAAAAATGTCATTTGAGGCTGATACTACTACTAGCTTACAATTGATGGTTTGGTGATCTCACAGCACTAAACTGGACTCTCTTTAATGCGGAATGCATTTCCTCCAAAATAAATGCTTTTACATATTTTGGTTCGATACTATACATCAGGAAACGTAGAAACCAGCTAAAAACATTTAAGATTTTGCGTCATACGATAAAAAATAAATTTAAGATATGATTTATATTCTTTCAAAAATGTCATTTGAGGCTGATACTACTATTAGCTCACAATTGATGGTTTGGTGATCTCACAGCACTAAACTGGACTCTCTTTAATGCGGAATGCATTTCCTCCTAAATAAATGCTTTCAAAAGGTACATATTTCAGTTGGCCTGATTCTATTCATCAGGAAACGTAGTAACCAGCTAAAAACATTTAAGATTTTGCGTCATAAGATAAGAATAAATTTAGAAAAAATGATTTATAGTCTTTCAAAAAAAGAAGAAAAAAAGCCAATTTTAATAAATATTTAATTTTCTCTTTTCCATGAACTAGTGCTTAAAATAATGATTAACTAGAATAGATATGTCGATAATCTCAAAAATGCCCAGGATTTATCGTAAACATTATCTCGAAAGATAGTTTGAGATTTTTCATCCGCGTATCGCTTGGTGCTTGAATAATTTCCTATTCATTACTGTTTTCTTGATATTCTCTAAGTCGGTTCTAGTCTGGATGTCATTTCCTCTAGCGTAAAAGTTTTGATATTTATCATTTCTTGTCATACCGTAATCCTTGCATAAAGAGGCTGTCATCCACGATAGAAATTCCTGACATTGTTGAGCTACGGCTTTTAGTTGGCAATTAATAGTACACTTGGTGTTAGGTATGTGATACTTGGACTTAATCGACCAGTGTTTTGTTTATTGGTTGATTGTATAGAGGTTATTGGAACTGAATCTCCCAATATTACTCCAAATACAAAGTTGAAAACAAAACCAAATATAAGAAAAGCTTAAAGAGGTAATGTACGACCTTTAAAGAAAAAAATACGCCAGTGAAAGAAATCCAATAAACATTTTGCACAAAATAGTATAAAAAAATACGACAGTTGAAAGAAATCCAATAAACATTTTATACAAAACAGTAAAAAGAAAGAAATCCAATAAACATTTTACACAAAAGAGTATTAAAAAAAATACGACAGTGAAAGAAATATAATAAACATTTTGCACAAAGTAAAAAAAAAATACGACAGTAAAAGAAATCCAATAAACATTTTGCACAAAATAGTAAGAAAAAAATACGACAGTGAAAGAAATCCAATTAACATTTGACACTGAAAAAAATCCAATAAACATTTTACACAAAGTGTGTTAAATTATCGGTAAGAAAAGTTTAAGAAAATAAAGTTTTGGATGCTTAATTTCAAGGAGTAATAAAATCAGACTGATGGTATTAGATTTAAAATAAAATATACTAAAAATAGTAGGATTCTCTAAAAAAATATATTTGACAGATATGGGGAATTTACACTATTTGCAAGTTGAAGCAGGCTCTCCAAAAATGAAATGACAGTGTGAAACAATTATTTTCTGAATGAAGACTATCAGTGTTTGTGATAGTCCACCAATTGAACTAATTGTAAAAGTCAATAAGTCATTATTTGGACATCTAAATAAAACTGACAGAAACCACCCTCCACCATGAAGTTTGAAATGTATCTTTAAACAATTTTTCAAAATAGAAAATATTTTCTTTACGAATATGTATTTTATAGGACGTTAGTATATAAAAAAAAGAATGTGAATATATCTATGCTAAGGGTGATGTGATGTTATTGCAGCATACTATTTGGTATCTTAAATCAAGTTTATGTGCGAGTTCCTCTCACTTGCTAATTTGAAGGTTACGTTACCATTCGTTTCTGGTACAAAACAAATCAAATTCAAGCCAGCAAAAATTGTGCTTTCACTAATATGCATCATACATTTAAGACTTGTTGCATACTTTCCACAAATTTCAAGGGACCCAAAAATTCAATATAGTTATCAACTTTTTAAGTCACATCCCCTATATAATAATAGCCTAAGTTATCTGTCCGTCTGTCCTCGAATTCATGAAACGGTTCGACTTGGAATGCATAGGTGCATCCATATTGGATTCTTGATGAATGAGGGTTAGCAAAAATTCAAAGCTAGTCTTTAAAATGTTAAATGTGATTAAATTTATCAATTTGTCACACAATAAATAGGTAAAAAGTAACATTTTGTTTCTAACATTATGACGTTATTCCTTTAACCATATCATTTAATCATTCTCATTTTAAATTTAAATATCGTCTGCATAATTTTCATACGTTTTATCATTTAACTTGGATATTACGTAATAATTATTTTTTTATATTTGGCTTAAATAGTTGATCAGGTACATATGTGATAATTTCAAATATAAGCATTGATTATTTTTCATTGCAATGAAAATTTTATCCCCGTTATTAACAACAAATTCTTTTCATAAAAGTCTAGGAGTCTATTTCATGGACTAATAAATATCTAGCGCTTAAGTTATATACCTTTGAAAATTAAGAAGTTTGTTCGTTTGTGCATTTGTTTTTTTTTATACATAACCACGCGGTTTGACTAAATGAATTCAATGTGATTCTAAACCGCATTCACAGTATCGGGAGATTTTAGAAGAGTATGAAGATAGACAAGTTATTGAACGTGTACCAGGTAATTCTAAGCCAAAAGACAAACCATTTTTACCTGCCACATAGTGTACTTTACAATTCTGGAAAATTACAAATTTTACTAATCTCGTCATATGACGGGCTATATTCTACTAGATAAGAATTAAACAAATTTCAATAGTCTTTACTATCTATTTGAATTGATTATAAGTACTCTTATTATCATTACTTTTGATGTGTTTGGTATTGTACGAAATAAAGGAGGTATTAACTATTTTGACTGAGACCTACAGTTTTCAAGCCCGTTTCAAACTCAATAAACATCCATGCCAGCAGTAAGATTTGAACCAACTATCTTTGGTACCATTGAGAGTTTCTAACCAGTTTGGCGATAGTCTTGAGACAGCCAAAATGAAATTCAATATTGCAGCAATAAAGTTATATCAATAGTACCTGATGCTTAAAATTGATATAAATAGGCAGAAAAGGAGTAATGATTATATGGTAATTTATTTTCTAGGTGTCCGAACAGTTTATTCCCAAGAAGTTAATACACAAGAATCAAGGTATAAAACAAAATACACTGTAAAGCGATAGAAATGTAAGAGACACAAATCAAGAACGGATCAAACATTAAAATACTGTCCCGAACATATTGTAAGAGCCAAGCTCTCTCGGGACTTCCTCTTTCATTATGAGAGCCCGCATTGCTTAAATGTTTCTTCCCATGAGGAATACGATATAAATATTCCGATTTCAAAGTGGATACTAACTTACTCATACACACTAAGCGCCATCTTGTGTAGCAGATCATTAATAAAACATATAGAACTAGGATGCAAAATAATATTCAGCAGTTGATAATTAAGAGTAATTCAGATCTCCTCTACTAATGTTATAGGGGATGTGTGTAAATGAAGAGCGGTGCAAAATCATAGCAGTTTATTTACAGACAGCTCATTAGCTATTATACATCTCAGACCACTATTTTAACCCCTTCCGGTAAAATGACGAGTCTAGCTCGTCATTAGTTTTTCATTCCATACCGCACAATGACGAGCTACACTCGTCATGCGATTAAAGTTACTGTTAAATATGATAATTTAGTTTAAAATTTCTAGTGTACTGAATTTGGCAACACTTTTATCACTTGTGAAAATCACAAGTCACTATTGCATATTGTTTACTTAGAATTTCTTGGTACAAGTCATTGCCAAATTAATGAGTCAGAATAAAAGAAAACCTACTAAGAAATGCCGTGTGTGTTACAAGAATCAAATTAAAAGTGAGACTACTTGGCGGTGTAAACAATTAAGAATTCCTTTGCACTTTGTTTTGAAAAGTACCACTAGCTTGAAGACTATTATCTATATACCTTATTAATGTTTTGCTTTGATATTTTCTTAATTTTACTGTTTCTGATATTATTTAACAATATGTAAAAAGTGGATTTTAATTAAGAATATGTAAGAATTGTAAAATGAAACAAGTTTTTTAAATAAAAATTAAATGGTTATTTCATGCACAGTTTTTCATTATTAAATCATACCGGAAGGGGTTAAGCGAATACTTTATAAGCAAGGAAGCAGTATAGACACACAAAAGCAAACCAAATAAAACAGTATCCTGTTTTATTTGGTCAAAATAAGGTCTTGCAAATGTTTGTTACTTCAAATTTTAAATATAAACATAGAGCTAATATAAGAAAGATACAAATATAAAAAAATAGATTTAACGCAAACCAGGGCCATATTACCAGCATGGAAAACGGAGCACTTGCCCAGGAGCCACAAATTTTAGGGGGCCCAAAATTTCAATAAAATTATCGACTTTTAAGATAGATAAGAATTGAAGAAATTTCAGTAGTCTAAGTAATATCTGTTTTAATTAATTATAAGTACTCTTATTATCATTATTTTTGATTTGTTTTGTATTGTACGAAGTAAAGGAGGTATTAACTATTTTGACTGAGATGTACTGTTTCAAAACCGGTTTCGAAGTCAATAAACATCCATGCTAGCAGTAAGATCTGAACCAACAATCTTTGGTACCATTGAGATTTTCTTACCAGTTCGGCGATAGTCTTGAGACACATAAAATGAAATTCAATACTGCAGCAATAAATATATATAAATAGTATCTGATGCTTAAAATGGATATAAAATTGCAGAATAAAGTAAAGATTATATGGCAGTTTATTTTCTAGGTGTACGAACAGTTTATTCGAAATTAATACACAAGAATCAGTGTATAAAATAAAATATACTGTAAAGCGATAGAAATGCAAGAGACACATTACAAGAACGAATCAAATATTAAAATACTGCCCCGAACATATTGTAAGGGCATTAACCAAGCTCTCTCGGGACTTCCTCTTTCATTATGAGAGCACGCATTGCTTAAATGTTTCTTCCCATGAGGAATACGATATAAATATTCCTATTTCAAAGAGGATACTGACTTACTCATGCACACTAAGAGTCATCTTGTGTAGCAGATCATTAATAAAACATACAGAACTAGGATGCAAAATAATATTATACAGTTGATAATTAAGAGTAATACAGATCTACTCTACTTTACTAATGTTATAAGGGATGTCTGTAAATGAAGAGTAGTGCAAAATCATAGCAGTTTATTTACAGACAAATCATTAGCTATACATCTCAGGCCACTATTTTATGTGAAAAATTTACAGGCAAAAAAGAAATACAGATACAAAAGGGAAAACCAAATAAAACAGTACCGGTTTTTTTTAGGTCAAAAAATGTTTGGCAAATGTTTGTTACTTCAAATTTTAGATATAAACCCAGAGCTAATATAAGAAAGATACAAATGTAATATATATATATATATATATATATATATATATATATATATATACATATATATATTTAACCCTAGATTTACGGACCGAGCCAATTTGACTCATTAAAAATTTGATTACTATATATATAAAAAACTTTATCACTTTTCAAAAACATACGTTGGTTTTTAATTAAGTAATAAAATATATGTAAACTTTCATTCCTCTTCCCCGCAAACCCTACTCATTTCGCATTATCAAATGTGGTATACCTATTTTCACGTTTGTGAGCCAATTTGGCCAATTTGACTTATAGAATGTATATGAAACAGAAATTCAGTACAAAGATATTTTATTGTTTTATATGCTCTTATAACCTTGTCAACAAATGAAAAAGGATGCATTCATTAAATCAACAATTCGTTGACTTGGTACAAGTAAAATATGTTTTAAAATATTTTTAAAATATAAACTGTTATATTATGGAAAAAGGTTTTACTTCCGCTCATGCTTCATATTTAGTTGAAATTTAGCTGTACATTTTGGGATTAACTCTTTATCACAGACAAGAACCATAAAAAGCTTAGAAAAATATTAAATTATCAGTAAACTTCTTTTGAGTAAACTTTGAATACATCACATTTCAAATTACTCAGTTCGTGAATGGAAATATTGTTGTTTTGATTACATATGACAGTCTCTCAATTCGGAGTATATTTGAATGGACCTGGGAAGATCTTCTACAATATTTTAGGACAGCCCGGTCCGCTTAATGAATAGAGCTTTCTCCTACCACACTTTGATACACTAGGTGCCAGAAACTCGCAGCTTGAAAAAAAATAATAGATTTCTTTGTTGACAAGGAAACATATAGTATGTTATAACTTTATCTTACATTCTCTTCTTAAAAAATCATAGGACATGTAAAGAAATATTGCTGACTTTCTTTCTTAGAAGCAAACAAATACACAGAAATTCAGTGCAAAGATATTTTATTGTCTTGTATGCCCTTATAACCTTGTCGACAAATGAAAAAGGATGCATTCATTAAATCAACAATTCGTTCACTTGGTACGAGTAAAATATGTTTTAAAATATTTTTAATTTTATTTATTTAACGTACCTATCTTACAGCCTGTATTATTGGAAACCTTTTTAAAACGCGCTGAACATACTGTATGTCTTTTTAAAGAGAAACTTTGCAAGTAAAACAAATTTAAGCCTCGTAAATTATGTTTCTATGTGTGTTATGCACATTACTGTTTCTCAGATATTTTGTAAGACATGATCAACAAAATCTGCAGCATTTGAAGTTTCTCTCTCTTTAACTTAGAGAAGCATTGCAATAGGATCCACTGCTAATCTTATATCAAAATACCTGGCTGGGAATGATTGCATTCACATATATTTTCCCTCATTCAAACCGCCCCCTTTTGTAGCATTGAAATCAAAAGAAGAATGGAAACGCGATCTAATCAGAGAGGTGAGAAGCCCGCATAATTCCTTTTGTTCTTTGCGGGATCAAAAGATAAAAACATACCGAAAAAGCTTCCCTTTTTTTTTTCCTCCACTCTTCCTTTTTCATCCGCTAGAGTTAATGATTATTACGAGGTTTCCCCAGGCGTATCAGAAACGTGACTGCACGTTTGAGAAATACGATGCCACAGGAGGGGGGAGGAACTTAAATAAATGCGATATGTGTTGCCACTCAGGTGCAACCATAAAAACTCATAACTCTGATCCTTATGATGATTAGAAAAGAAAGAAAATGATTTGCTGCAGACCGAAAAAAGAGGAGTTTTCAAGGTTGCTCGAAGGGACACATAGGTGTTGCAGATCCGGTAAGAGGATAGAATGATCTTAAAGCTCCCGTTTGATTAATGAGATTTCTTAATCAGCTGATTTGCATTTAGGCACTTAAAATATTATAAGGGGCTGTACGTTAATCAGATAATTTGAAGCTGCTGGTGTTAGAGAGCAGAGCGTTTTTTCACTCATTACCCTAATTTGTTTAATAATAGCAGGCTAAAAGGTAAATTAAAGGTCTTCGGCATCCAAAAGGTAACCTTTGCAGAAGTTGTTTAAACATTGTACGCAAAATTAGAGATCTTGAGCGAAAGTTTAAGAGAATTAAAGGTAATTATGAAATTTACTATGTTTGCATTAATGCGGAAGCCTTCTTCAAATGTGTTAAATACCAAAGTTGAGATTTTTTTTCTTATGCTGATCATAATTATTATAATTATGAGCATAATTACTAGCATCCTCAATTTAAATTAACTGTATTAATTATTATAAATATTAGATATAAATGATGTTTAATAATCTAGGAGTACATTTCCTCTTGAATGAGTAATTATAGTTAATGTAGAAATCTAAAAGATAGCACGACTAAAATTTATAGGTAATTGCTTTCTATAAATGTAGATTATATCTAGACCTAAGCATTAATTTCTCTGCACTGAAATCGTATGTTCAGATTCCGGATTTTCCCCAGATTCATATAACTTATCAGTATATCTAAAGTGTACTGACGGAATCAGTACTAATCAGAAATAGTGAATAAATAAGGTAAATACCATTCGAATTTCTAACGGGATGAATTTCTTTTTAATCAAACAATTTGAACAATTTTTAAGTGTTATGTGACTTTATCCTAAGTGTAATTAGCAGACCTAAGTGCAATATGGCTTAACTGCTATATACATAATTTATATTTTTAGAGGTATTTCAAATATTTCTACTTTCGAGTTTAGAATGTGCACTCAACATGATATACAAATACTCCTATACACATAATTATAAGCTTCCGTAGGATCAATATGCTAGAACAACATTCTAGGTAAAACTTCCATAATGTTCTATTCTATTTTTGTCGAAAGTTCTCATATAAATTCAAAAGTTCGTAACACCACATTTTATTTTGACGAACACGAACACTACACAAAACATTAAAAACTAAATCTAAGTTTCATCAATAATCGAAATCATCTAAATCAAAAGGTTGAATGTTTCGACGCGTTCTTAATTCATCGCATCCTTCCACACACATCAAATGTTTTTCTAAAAAATAAAAAACTCTTTCTCCGTTGCCAAACGGCAAACCTAAACTTCGTGGTCGTGACACATAGTGTCAATACGGACAATAGTTTATTGTTATATAATATGATTGTCTTTTTTTGTCTTCTGCATGAAATATACAGAAAATTTTGCTAGCCCTCTAATTTTTTAACATAAAAAACTTGTGATGAATATTAAAGTTTTAGCTATATACCCCCTACCCCTGTTTTCATACTTTTCGAATCGCCTCTATGAGTATGTAGGTCAGTCGGCGTGTGTACGAAGATATTCTCAAAAGCAAAAAAATAAGATGATTAAAATTTTGGATAGGCCTTTTTTGTTTCTCTTAACACATTGTGTGTTTGTACATTTTGCAGCGGAATTTTGGAGCTGGCGCTTTGCGCGTAAATTTAGTTATTCAGTTAAATCTCAATAGATCGAAAATTATTTAATTTTTTAACCAACTTTTTGTGTTTTATATTGAAATACATAAATAGAAATATATAAATAACTACCATAAGATTTTTGGAAACAAAAAATATATTTTTAGAGGATAAATTTATAATAGTATCACAAATATGAAAAATCAAATAGAAATAGTAGTATATAGTTTTAATTTTTCCCGTTCTGTGGTTCCGCATCGACTGATGTAAAAACTAGTTTTTACTTGTCTAAATTTTTCCAGAATCTATGTAGCATGTATACATATGGAATCTATGTAGCTGGTGACGATTTCAAGTAAGAATGAAACTCTTGACACGTTTTTTTTTATATTCATCTTAATTATCAACATCGACTTTAGAACTGAAATTTGTAACTGGGTTTTCTCAGATGTCCACAATTTGTTCATAATAGAAAATACTCTACTGGAACATTTCTAGCAGGTAAACATAAAATATATTCAATTACAATAGAAAAGTTTTTATGCTGAAGATTGTTGGAGCGAAAGTGTTTGAATACTTCCACCCAACGGGTTTCCGTGGAAACATTTAAATTATTCCATTCCGTTATTTTTTGCGATGTAATGTAATTAGAAATTAATGAAAATTCGTCAAAAACTTCAGTATCTTTATTAAGTCAATATACTGCTTTTCAATTAATGCATTCAGAGATTTTTCGTGCTGTTTCTGAAAATGGGACAATTTTGCGTCCCACAGTTCATTTCGCAGACACCGGGACTCGTAATTCTAAAAAGGGACAGTCCAGTTCAAAACGAGACGTCTGATGACGTTAAGTATAACCGAGTCCTTTAACATATCCGGGTACTAGACTTTAGTCTCATTTGCCTATGTGATGGTTCGACCCGTCTAGACAACTACTTTACGTATAACAATTTACAACCGATTCTTTTCACATTAATCTTCATATAATAAGTGAGCAAGAGGATTAAAATAATTTCTAGAAGTGAAGGACAAAAGTGAACAAAACGAAACAAAGAGACAGAAAGTGAAGGAGAGAACACATCGAAATTTTAAGGTCGATGCTCATAACTTGTTATTTGTATCTAATCGTTTATCGTTGTAAAAATGTACTAAATATGTAATTTGTAGTAATTGTAGTAAATTTATTTAACTGAATTATCTGTGATTCAAGATTACATCAAAGTATACACCAAACATTACACCTTATAAATGGAAGTTCCGAAAAGGAAGTACTATACTTTGAAATTTAGTTTAAAAGTGTTCAAGCGCTACTCATTTTGGGAATATTAATATAATTCTTCATCTGTCTGGAATACTTTAGCAACAACTATCTTAATGAGAAATTCACAGATGCGAATAATCGTTACTCAGATCAATTTTCACGAATTTCGTGAAAGAGGTCAGCTAAGAAAAGAGATGAAAGGGGAAAAGTAATTGGAATAGCCCTAAGTTCACGTAAAGCCTCACAGCCAGAGAAAGCGAAAGCAGCTTTTTTGTGTGAGAAAAAAAATTAGCATAATATTTCTTTTGCTTTTCTCATAACATACTTTTACATAAGAATTTAATTTGTAATGGGAAAGTTTAAATAGCGTTTATTTTGTAATTGAATTGAAAAGATCTCTAGCAGACAGCAGCCTAACTTGCTCAGTTTAAAGCTTGTGATTGCTATCCTCGAGAAAAGAGTTCACCCCATTTCGGATAGAGTAAGAGAACGAAAAGTGGTAAGTTTCCAAATGGGAGGGGCTGAAACGAAGTGTAAACTACTCTGGGTTTACTTATAATATAGCAGGGCTTTATCGATTCTAAATCGATAATTAACCTGGGATCGAAAAATATATACTAGAGAAAATATGATCTAATAGCTTCCAGGAAAGTAAAATTTTAGCAAGGAATCTGTTGAAAAAATTAAATAATAGGTAATTAACTTATATCACTATAATTCCTACCATGGCAAACAGATTCCTTTGACAACACTTAAACGTTCATTTAAAACAAACAAACAAACAAAACACTAACCTTTCTTCTCAGTTTGGTTTCTTTAGTTATACAAATATTCTGCAGTACTTCTTACGTCGGACTTATATTGTTCCAACTCTGATACAGATCTACCATCTCGTTTAAAGCCCACATTCCAAATTTTATCTACCTATGTCGTTTTGGCATAAAAAAAAAATTACTGTACACATACGAATTTAATATTCAGACAATTCCAAAAATTCTTGTTTCAGACTTAGATGGGTCTAAAACTATAACGTAATTGAGGAAATCAAATTATTTGACGATTATAATGTTTTCTATAGCTACATTTCGTAAACAAGATACTCTTCAGCTCTCGTGGTTCCTCGCTTACGTGAAGCTGTATATTAGTAGGCGTTTCAGACTTAGAGGGTCTAAAACTTCACCATTAACCTAATTCAGGAGGTCAAATTATTTGACAATTATAATCCTTTCTATAACTGCATTTCGTAAACAAGATATTCTTCATCCCTCGTGGTTCCTTGCTCATGTGAAGCTATATTAGTAGGCGTTTCAGACTTAGAGGGGTCTAAAAATTATATAAACCTAATTCAGGAGATCAAATTATTTGACAATTATAATCCTTTTTATAACTTCATTTCGTAAACAAAATACTCTTCAGCTCTCGTGGTTCCTTGCTCACGTGAACCTGTATAGTACGCGTTTCAGACTTAAAGGTGTCTAAAACGTCAATATTAACCTAATTCAGGAGGTCAAATTATTTGACAATTACAATGCTTTCTATAACTACATTTCGTAAACAAGATACTCTTCAGTCCTCGTGGTTCCTTGCTCATGTGACGTTGTATATTAGTAGGCGTTTCAGACTTAGAGGGTCTAAAACTTCACCATTAACCTAATTCAGGAGATCAAATTATTTGACAATTATAATGATTTCTATAACTGCATTTCGTAAACAAGATACTCTTCAGCCCTCGTGGTTCCTCGCTCATGTGAACCTGTACAGTACGCGTTTCAGACTTAGAGGGGTCTAAAACGTCAATATTAACCTAATTCAGGAGGTCAAATTATTTGACAATTATAATGCTTTCTATAACTACATTTCGTAAACAAGATACTCTTCAGCTCTCGTGGTTCCTCGCTTACGTGAAGCTGTATATTAGTAGGCGTTTCAGACTTAGACGGGTCTAAAACGTCGATACTAAACTAATTCAGGAGGTCAAATTATTTGACGATTATAATGCTTTCTAGAGCTACATTTCGTAAACAAGATACTCTTCAGCCCTCGTGGTTCCTCGCTCACGTGAAGATGTATATTAGTAGGCGTTTCAGACCTAGACGGGTCTGAAACATCGATACTAAATTAATTCAGGAGGTCAAATTATTTGACGATTATAATGCTTTCTATAACTACATTTCGTAAACAAGATACTCTTCAGCCCTCGTGGTTCCTCGCTCATGTGAAGCTGTATGTTAGTTGGCGTTTCAGACTTAGATGGCTCTAAAAAGTCGATATTAACCTGAGGAAATCAAATTATTTGACGATTATAATGCTTTCTATAACAACATTTCTTAAACAAGATCCTCTTCAGCCTTCGTGGTTCCCCGCTCATGTGAAGCTTTATATAAGTCATGGACCAGTCCCATATTGCTACGGAGTTTACTGGACCTGGAGTAGGCTTCTCTACAACAGAGGACTAAGTAACAACAGCCCACAAAAGAAGAGCAACAACAAAACGGAATTAATTACTGGTATTTAGACAATAAAGAAATTAGATGAAGCTGATTACAAGTCTGATAAAAAAATCTTGAATATTAAAAAAAAATGACGAATACGCACCAATAAACAATTCTTTAGGTATCCAGATAAGGATAGCTTAGGCGAGAGGCGTTCTGTTGACGCATCGCAAGATAATATACAGAGTAGGTGTTATAAATTGAACCTTTGTATTACATTCACTAAATATTCTTTGTTTTATCTCACCGAGTGGAAATGGAATGAGAATGATAGATGAACCTATTATATTTTATGCTTCTCATTTCAAGGTCGAAGTGTCATCTTGGATGAAAAGAATATCTGACATCATCATTTGTTACTTTCTCCGCCATCAGCTTTTCTCGATTTCGCTTCTCGAGACTGATTCGACAGCACCAGCAAGGTCATTTCGATTCTTTTTTATTTTTATTACGGCATCTTCAGTAAAATCTTACTAGGAATTTAATTCGATACGCGGAGCACAAAACTGCTTGGAATATAATATTTATCAGCCTATAGGTGTTTAAAAATGAAAACTAAACTCGGATATTAACAAATTATTTAAATAGTGGAGATGTAAGGATAAGAACAGAGAATAAAAATAAGAAGCGGGGTACATTGCAAATTGTCTTAGACGAACGATTTCTTTATCAAGGACAAGATCTCGAATGGTAATCAAATACGCTGAACAGAAGATAATGAAAAACAAAGTGTCGTTTGAAAGTTTCTTTTTGAGAAAAAATTTGAATATATTCATAATCACCAGACAAAAATAAATCAAGAATAAATAATAATACAGGCTTCACATTATGAAAGTTAAGGAATTTTATCTACTATTTTGCAAAATTACATATACTGTTCATTAGATATTTATATGCGACTGATTCGACAGTAACAGGGAAAAGGTCGTCTTGATTCTTTTAATTTTTACCACGACATCCTCAGTAAAATGGTGCTAAGTTTAATTCAATACGCCGAGAACAAACTGCTGGAATATAACATTATTTCTCAGCCTACAGATAACAGAAAAGTAAAACTAATGTTGAATATTAAACTATATAAATAGTGGAGATGTAATGATAAAAATCAGAGGTTAATCTATGAAAAAATTGAGTCCTTTAAAAAAATCGGCGAACTTATAACGGAATTTTACAAAAACCAGAGAGATTAAAACGGATTGTTTACTAAAGATCAAAATTTCGAATGATGTATAATTCACCGCTCCACACAGACGATATGTTTTCTTTAAATTTCTTGTTGATTTCGAACAATGTTAATTTTATACTCGTTCTGCACCTATGAGTTTACAAGGAAATGATTAAAAAATTTCGATAATTACATTTTGTCCACGAAAAAAATTTTTTTCACAAAATTATAAGTAAAATTCACAAAAATAGGACCCTGGAAAAAAAGCCTGGATGGACCCCTGAAAACACTCAGTAAAAATAAAAAGCAAGATACATTATAAATTCTTTTATACGAACAATTTCTTAAAGATCAAACACGCTAAACAGAAGAAAATGAAAAAAATTGCGCAAAAATGTCTCTTTTTGAAAAAAAATTTGAATAAATTCTCTATCAACAGACAAAAATAAATTAAGAATTAATAATATCACACTTCTCAGATTATGATAGTTAATGAATTTGCAAAATTCACTGCACTTTGCAAATTACAAATGTTTTTCATATTTTTAATATGTGACTGATTTGACAGCAACAGCTAAAAGGTAATTTTGATTCTTTTTATTTTTACCACGACATCCCAAGTAAAATTGTGCTGAGTTTAATTCGATACGCCGAGAATAAACTCCTGGAATATAACATTATTTCTCAGCCTACAGATAATTAAAAATGAAAACTAATGTTGAATATTAACAAACTATATAAATAGTGGAGATGTAATGATAAAAATCAGGGGTTCATCTAGAAAAAAATTAGGTCCTTTCACAAAAATCGGCTACCGTACCCTTCACAAAAATTGACGAACTTATAACGGACTTTTCATAAAAATCAGCAAGATTAAAACAGATTCTTTACAAATGATCAAAATTTTGGATGCTGTATAGATTTAACCTTACCACACAACCGATTTTTTTCTTTTAATTTCTTGTCGATTTCAAATAATGTTAATTTTATACTCGTTCTGCCACATATGAGTTTATTAGGAAATGATTAAAAAATTTCAATAATTACATTTTTTTTCTCACAAAAATAAGAAACTTTTTAAAAAATATTTTTTCACAAAATTATAAGTAAAATTCACAAAAATAGGACCCTGGAGAAAAACCTGGATGGACCCATAGAAACAGTCAGTAAAAACAAAAAGCAGTATACATTGTAAATTGTTTTATACGAACAATTTCTTACGAATCAAACGCGCTGAACAGAAAAAAATGCGAAAAAAATTTATTAAAGTTCTTATGACATTGTTTTACAATTGTTTAAAAGAAGTGAAATTAAAAATAAATAAAAAGCTATTATCACCGAAACAGTTTAACCCCTTCCGGTATGATTTAATAATGAAAAACTGTGCATGAAATAACCATTTAATTTTTATTTAAAAAACTTGTTTCATTTTACAATTCTTAATTAAAATCCACTTTTTACATAGTGTTAAATAATATCAGAAACAGTAAAATTAAGAAAACATCAAAGCAAAACATTAATAAGGTATACAGATAATAGTCTTCAAGCTAGTGATACTTTTCAAAACAAAGTGCAAAGGAATTCTTAATTGTTTACACCGCCAAGTAGTCTCACTTTTAATTTGATTCTTGTAACACACACGGCATTTCTTAGTAGGTTTTCTTTTATTCTGACTCATTAATTTGGCAATGACTTGTACCAAGTAAACAATATGCAATAGTGACTTGTGATTTTCACAAGTGATAAAAGTGTTGCTAAATTCAGTACACTAGAAATTTTAAACTAAATTAATTATCATATTTAACAGTAACTTTAATCGCATGACGAGTGTAGCTCGTCATTGTGCGGTATGGATTGAAAAACTAATGACGAGCTAGACTCGTCATTTTACCGGAAGGAGTTAATTTTGAAGATGATCACTCAACAGTGTCAGTTGATTTGAAATAATATTGAATTATTGAAGAATTAAATAATGTAAGTATTAAATATTAAGTTTTTAAGGACGAACATGCTTCTAAAATTGAATCTAACTTTAAAGAATCTCAAGTTTAAGCGTATTTAATATTTTTTAAAGATTTATAATTTTACTTCTTTTAGGGAGTAATTTCGATAGGCACTTACCTCTCTAAAACAAAAAATATTACTCTCATACAAATAATTTTCGTTCAATTGTAAAGTTTTTAAAAATCTGGAGTGCAACATAAAAATTTGCATTAATAGAAAAATCAACTTGAAGTAATAAGTAAACAACTGCGAAGTCTACTCCCAAGCACAGAAATCAGTAAAATGACTTTCATATTTATAATCACAACTTTTAAACTAAGCTGATTTTTTTTACTTTTTTTTAATGCTTAGAATATATAGGTAATCAGTTAATTTAACTAAAAAGTGTATAAAATTATGTCCATCAGCCAAATCAAAATTGGTCTCATCACATACCCATTTTTTGTTTTGGTATAAAAAAGAACATTCGAGAAAATTCATTTATGAAAAATGTGTCTTGATTTATATCAGCAATAAATTATTTTGATTCCGAAATCTGAACGTTAAAAAAATAATCATAGATACAGATAGAAAAGATGAACTACAATGGGAGGCTGCAGCCCCTTCATGCTCTCTATTTCTGCACCTGTTTTTGATGAGTTTTCTATATTCAGCTGTTGTCTCATAAGCATTAATAAGAATGGATGTTCAGAAATGAGGCACTCAATATTTCAACAGAAGAAGTGATCGAACTGTTATGAAAAATGAACTCTTTTTTAATTATTTTTACAGATGGACGGATGGATTAAAAGATGCCACTCAGATAGCTCATGATGTTGTTTCTAATTTGCCGTTGCTAAACACTGGTCTGAAGAAATGATTGAAAATATTTCAAAAGAGGATTTTTTTTAATCTAGATGTGATTAAACATGTGTTTTGACATACAATCGCTTAAATACAGATGGGAGAATTTGGAAACGTACTTTCTCTTCATAATGTTTTAAAAATATCTGTAATAATGGTAATTGTTTTAGATTTTTTTCATTTGCTAATCCAAACGAATTAATGATAATAATAATGATAAGTTTACCATTTTTCATTCGATTATGAAATGGTTTCTGATAATGTTCATATTAAAAATTTAAAAACTCGTTTAAAATAAAGAAATTATCTAATAATTTTCTGGTGCATTTTTACTTTATATACTCTTATTTTTATAGTTTTGTATCTAATCTTGATTCAGAATTTTTTTACGGACATATTTATAAATATATTTTTTTAGAGTTGTAGAAGTATATCACATTTATAAATGAGACTTAAATGCTCACACATAAAATGAAACAATACTCACAAAAAGTATACATATATATACACATACATTAATTTACATACATACATCCCTATGTATATATACCTACATATATATACTAGATGACCCGACAGACGTTACCTTGTTTTATCGCTGTAAATACAAAAATTGTAAAACGTTTTTAAATAAATTTTAAATTGGACCGTTTGATAAAAAGTAAGGAAAAAAATTATTTTAAAATTACTTGACGCCTCCACGCGTACAGTCATTAGAAGCGTAATTAGATTAAATTAAAATTCCCACACCACCTGTACGAGGATTTAATCCTGGGACTCCTCGTACTGAAGCCCGTTGCGTTGACCACTGAGCCACAGATATATTGGCAGTGAATAGTTTCGAGGGGCATTATAATAATCGCAATTCTGGATTTTTAGTAAAAAAATAATTTTCTATCGGATCAAATCACGAGTCTAAGCCATTCTCAAATCAACTTAATTATACAAAATTTCATCAAAATGAGTGCAGCCGTTTGTATGGTGTTCTATTACAAACACACGGATAGAAGAATTTTATATAGAAAGATATAAATAGTAGAAACTCGATTATCCGAACCTCTGTTAACCGAAGTCGGTTTCTTCTCTTTTTTTCACTTCCTACTATCATCCAAAATTTTCTCTTTACAAGCAAGCACTTTTTAAAATTTTCTTTTTCTCACATTCCTTTAGTAAGCCGTCCTTTCCAAACTACGAGTATAGATAAATATTTTGGAATTCCCTTTTTTAGAATTTCTTCTCGCCCGCACAATTCTCTGTATGAGTGTACTCTTCTTCACTTTCAAACATCCTTGATCTAAACAAAAACACACCCCATTTCGAAATTTGGAAGGTCATACTAAACAATCGAATGATATTGCACCATGACGATACTACATATTAAACTAGATGATTATTGATGAATTCTCGATTATCCGAAGTATGTTTGGTCTCAATTACTTCGGATAATCGATGTTCTACTGTACATTTATACGAATTATACACTAAGTTGCAAGTCAAGTTCTGTACTGTTTTTTAATGTGTTTCACCGAAAAAAACCTATTGAGCTATGATTATGTTTTTCATAAAGCTTACGGAAACCCCTGATCTTGATTAAAATATTCACCAGATCCTTGTAGCATGTGTGTTTATACACATACACAAAACTATACTTGAAAAAAGAGAAGTCCCGTACAAAACTGATCCCAGATATGTTAACCCCTTAAAGTCCACGCTCTAGTTAACTCGAGCGTGCTAAACTGGCCAAACTGTGCACACTCGAGATAATTCGAGCGGCGTTCTTTATGTGGCTATAATTTTTCACACTCGAATGCAATCGAGAATTGAAAATAACAATGTGAAAGAAAGAAAAAAATAACAATCGTCTTATATTTATTATTTACATGGGATTGTAAACTATATTCGACTATTTTCTGCAATGTTATCAAAATCCAAAATTGCAATAAAAATTTTGATTATTTTTGTATTTTTGTAATTTTTTTGGCAAGACAGCGTTCTAAATTGTGTTTTTACATTAAAAAATTGATTTTTTGGCTGGCCTTTTTCTTAAAAAACAAAACAAAATAACTGTGCATTAAGAGGTTAATTTATTAGTATGTATATATACTTCGCATACTATACACATAATGCTACTAGTATGTTGGATTATTTATTAGTTCATATGGTTCGCCTCTTTGATATGCAAACATACATTGCATATTTTAAAATACAGGCATGAAAGGTTTAATTGTTCGTTCATACTTCTACAGTCAAGTAGTTTCCATAATTAGACCAGTGTGTTTATCGGCTCCCATAATACATGCTTGCATAAGCCCCTATCCAATGCAACACAAAAATTGACGTACATACGCATGATGTATGGAAGTCAATTACCTAAATCCATCTCGCACACCCCCTCAACCCCAGGCTTCTCCCGAAACACGCTTCCATACATGAAAACAATCAAATTCTAACCGCGTCATCACTAATCCGTCGATAATCTACTTTCCGAATTCAGTTCACCGAAAACACAATATATTGATAGCCGAACGTTATTTATAACGCGATATATCGGTCGTCCATCTCAACCAGATGCCTCACTGATCGATAGAGGGCGCTACGCCACCAGACAGTTCCAATACTCTGAAATTGTCAGTTCCTTGTCGATAACAACTTGTTCCCCAAATCGTATATCCCGGAATTTAGCGGTCGTTGGAAGTTTTTGGCATTTTCCGGAGCTACGAAATAGCGGGGTAACGAGGAAGGGTAAATTAATGAAGGCTGTTGATGGAATTATTGCTTACGTTTCAATATTTCAATGATTCCCTTTAAATGCACGCTCTTAAAAGCATGAGGCTTTTATAGCTAATATTAGTAATTTACTCTCTACTTTAAGGATTTTCTATTCCTTTTAAACTAATATATAAGAAAATAGCAAAAATATTTTCAGAATCTGGATAATTTCAGGCTCTGTAAAATTAAATATAAAGTTATGCTAGTTCATGGTTAAAAATCTTCATTACTAGTGTAAAAATTATCAGCGAAATCTTTTTTCTGAAATAAAATTTATGTATATAGATATATATCTTTTTTTTATATTTTACATAAACTAAGAAAGTGAAATTAGCGCGTGTGGATTAAATTCCTCTATATATAATAATAGCCTAAGTTATCTGTCCGTATATCCTCGAATTTAGTACTACCTGGAATGGATAGAGGCATCCATATTGAACTCTTAATGAGTTAGGGTTAGCAACGTTATAGTCTATCATTTAAAATTAGTTCAAGCTATTTTTGAAGCAGGCGTTTTAATTTTTCAATTTACCACACAATAAATAGGTAAAAATACCATTTTTTTTCATAGCATTATGACGTCATTTCTTTAACCATCTCATTGAATCATTTCTTGTTTTAAATTATTTAAATACCATCTGCATTATTTTCATACTTTTTATCGCTGAACTTAGATATGACATAAATAGTTTTCTTTTATATTTGACTTAAATAATAGATTAAGTACATATGTGATAGTTTTAAACTTAGTCAATGATTATTTTTTGTTGCAATGAAAATTTTATCACTTATATTAACAACAAATTCCACTTATCTATGGTGTAGAGGAAATGATAGTTTCATTTTTATTCATAATTACTCGGCAAAAAAAATTAAGAACTTAAGAGCTATACAGTTTCAGTAGCTAAGAAAACTTTGAATTATCTTTCTAACGAATTCAACGTGATTCTAAACTGCTTTACAGTATCAGAATTAGAGGATTTAAGATAAACATTTTGAACGTGTACCAGATTTATTACCAAAACACAAACCATATTTTATCTGCCTTATAGGACACTTTACAATTCTGGAAAATTAAAAATTTTACTCATCCCTTCATGTGACGGGATATAAGCTAGTATGAACAGAACATTGAAGGAAACTTAGATAAAGAAAATCTTGAAAGTATAATTTGAAGTCGGGAGGAGGGACAATTTAAGGCTAAATCAGCCGGGAACTTTTATACTGAAAGAAAACTCTTTACATTAATAAATTTCCTATTCAAACTCATTTATTTAGTGAGGACTTGTTACAACACAAAAAATGGTAAAGATTTCACGATAAAAATTTTGTTCACTGCGCTTTCCAGAATTTGGTTGAATCAGTTTAAACAACTAGATTTACATTAATAATTTCCTCTTCAAACATATATAATGAAACTTTTATTTACAATACTGGCTAAAAGATTAATAAAATTTTATTTCTTCCCTTTTGTAATTTGGGAATAATTAGTGAACAATTGATGACTTATTATAATAAACTATAATTTAAGTGAGGACTTTGGTACAATTTACAAAACAACTGGCTAAATTTGATAGCCGGTTTTTAAGTTTTAGAATACTGAAAGAAAACTCTTTACATTAATAAATTTCCTATTCAAACTCATTTATTTAGTGAGGACTTGTTTCCACAAAACCGACAAAATGGCTCAAAAGATTTCACGATAAAAATTTTGTTCACTGCTTGCTTTCTCTTTTGTGAGAAGTTTGGTGAGAAATCAGATGAGTGGTGAACAACTAGATTCGTTACATTAATAAATTTCCTCTTCAAACATATTTATTGAATGAGGACTTGTTAGCCTTGTACACCCCACAAAAGTGACAAAATGGCTCAAAAGATTTCACGATAAAAATTTTGTTCACTGCCTGCTTTCTCTTTTGTGAGAGGTTTGGTGAGAAATCAGACGAATGGTGAACAACTAGATTCGTTACATTAATAAATTTCCTATTCAAACTCATTTATTTAGTGAGGACTTGTTAGCCTTGTACATCCCACAAAAGTGACAAAATGGCTCAAAAGATTTCCCGATAAAAATTTTGTTCACTGCCTGCTTTCTCTTTTGGTGAGAAATCAGATGAGTAGTGAACAACTAGATTCGTTACATTAATAAATTTCCTATTCAAACTCATTTATTTAGTGAGGACTTGTTAGCCTTGTACATCCCACAAAAGTGACAAAATGGCTCAAAAGATTTCACGATAAAAATTTTGTTCACTGCCTCTCTTCCCTTTTGTGAGAGGTTTGGTGAGAAATCAGATGAGTAGTGAACAACTAGATTCGTTACATTAATAAATTTCCTATTCAAACTCATGTCAGGAGGACTTGTTTGTTTTATATATCCCACAGAAGTGACAAAATGGCTCAAAAGATTTCACGATAAAAATTTTGTTCACTGTCTCTCTTCCCTTTTGTGAGAGGTTTGGTGAGAAATCAGATGAGTGGTGAACAACTAGATTCGTTACATTAATAAATTTCCTATTCAAACTCATTTATTTAGTGAGGACTTGTTTGCTTTATACATCCACAAAAGTGACAAAATGGCTCAAAAGATTTCACGATGAAAATTTTGTTCACTGCCTGCTTCCTCTTTTGTGAGAAGTTTGGTGAGAAATCAGATGAGTCGTGAATAACTAGATTCCTGTACTCATTTATATTCAGATGTATTTCTTTAGGTATTACTATCTGAACCTGAGTCATGAAAGCATCTTCCACGTCATAAATACACTCTACTCTACATATATCAAACAATACTTAGGGTTATATTTCTTCCTCCAAATACTATACTCAAACTTCAAGATCTAGATGACTGTGCGATTCCTTGGACAAATAATCTCTCTGCTGTCGTCAATGATCTAATCTTTTAGATCTCGTGGTTACACAAAGCAGACCTCTTGTCTCTGATGCATATGGTTAGAAATTGTCTACTTTAATCCATAAGTTATCAATATACGATAGTATACTAGCCTAAGGATAATATCGTGTGGCATATTGTAATTTTACCCTCATCTACTCTTCCTTTTTGCAGGATTTCCCCTCTTAAATTATCAACAATTCTTCTATTCACTAAAGGAAACCCACAATATTTATAATTCACTAAGAAAGAAAACTCTTAGTCCAGATATTTCGCATTCATTTTGTATCTCCCAAAGGTGTCTTGGATTGCTAAATTTATTTACTCATATTGACCTGTTTCGTGCATCCCCTTATAACAATAGCCTAAGTTATCTGTCCGTCTGCCCTCGAATTTATGAAGGGGTTAGACCTGGAATGGATAGAGGCATCCATATTAGATTCTTGATGAGTTAGTGTTAGCAAAATTCAAAGCGAGTAAATTTTACCTTCTCCTAAACTATGGATCTCATTCTAAAATAAATTGGTATAAATATGATTCGTATCACAGCGAAAAATACTGTCGTCTTTAAAACGTTCGAAATCCAACACTTCCCCCCTTTTTGAGCATTTAATCCCATTATTTCAAGCCCTATTTTCCCCGGTTAAGAGCAGGCAATTAATTTTATTAACCCTTTCCGGTAAAATGACGAGTCTAGCTCGTCATTGGTTTTTCATTCCATACCGCACAATGACGAGCTACACTCGTCATGCGACTAAATGTTAAATATGATAATTTAGTTTGTAATTTCTAGTATACTGAATTTAGCAAGACTTTTGTTACTTGTGGAAATACCAGGTCACTATTACATATTGTTTATTTAGAATTTCTTGGTACAAGTCACTGCCAAATTGATGAGTCAGAATAAAAGAAAACCTACTAAGAAATGCCGTGTGTGTTACAAGAATCAAATTAAAAGTGAGACTCCCTAGCGGTGTAAACAATTCAGTATTCCTTTGCACTTTGTTTTGAAAAGTACCACTATCTTGAAGACTATTATCTGTATACCTTATTAATGTTTTGCTTTGATATTTTCTTAATTATACCTTTTCTGATATTATTTAACACTATGTAAAAAGTGGATTTTAATTAGGAATATGTAAGAATTGTAAAATGAAACAAGTTTTTTAAATAAAAAATAAATGGTTACTTCACGCACAGTTTTTCATTATTAAATCGTACCGGAAGGGGTTAATTTATCACATTATAAGTAGATGAAAATAACAGGGTTTTCTAGCATTATGACGTCATTCCTTTAACCATCTCATTTAACAGTTTATTATTTTAAATTATTTAAATATCGTTTGCATTATTTTCATACTTTTTACCACTGAACTTAGATATTATTTAAACAGTTTTCTTTTATATTTGATTTAAATAACAGATTAGGTACATATGTATAATTTCAAATTGAATCATCGATTATTTTTTGTTGCAATGAAAATTTCATCACCGGTATTAACAACAAATTCTTTTCGTAAAAGTCTAGGAGTCTATTTCACGGACAAACAAATATCTAGTGTTTAAGTTATGTATCTTTGAAAATTAAGAAGTGTTCGTTTGTGTGTTTATTTTTTATACATAACCACACGGTTTGCAATCGATTTTCTAAGTTTTGGACATGGTTCCTATATAACGCCAAATAACCACTGTCAATATTAAAACCTCTACTGTACATCCTATCACATAATATAAGATAAATTAAAATTGGCAACTAACATATGGTCAATAAAGATAAACAAATTATTGAGCGTGTACCAGATAATTCTCAACCAAAAAACAAACCATTTTTTACCTGTCTCATACTTTACAATTCTGGAAAATTAAAAACTTTACTGATTCCGTCATATGACGGGCTATTTGCTAGTCTCTAAATGGCTCTATACCTCAAACTGCAAGACGAAACTACAAAATCTTACGTCATGAACTATTTTAGCTTCTTATATTTTAGGGAAAAAAAGAAAATACATCAAATGTAACATACTATAATTATTTTAAGATTAATGTATAAAGCTCATATTCTTTCTAACAAACCTAGAACCTTAACTAGGACGTTTTTAAATAAAAATTTTAAAATTCACCTCAGCTGTTAGGTATTGAAGCCATTTTTTGCGGCATTGTAGAACAATAAACCATGGAATTTCTTATGGATATATTTTGTAGAAATTAAAATTTAGTAGTCATATTTTGTAGGTAACTCATTTGCATCATAAGTGCATATACGTACAGAATTATCACGCTTATTATCCCAAAAATGCATACACGACCAATATTTTAGGCAGTTTTTCGCATTTCTAACAAGAGCAATCATTACATTAGATATAGCTATTTTAAAAACGTTTGTTTTTAAGCAATAAAAATATTTTTTCCCACGAGGAACATTTATTTACGTTTTTTAGTATGATGCAAATGGATTAAATACTTTAAAATATTTAATCACAGCTATTCTGCTATCTTTTCTTTTTACTTAAATATACAATCAAATTATTCAGGGTTAGAAAAAAGTCATGATTTAAAAAAAATAATTAAAAAAAAATCAGATTTATTTGATTTAAATCAGATTTTTTCGATTTAAATCAGATTTATTTGATTTTTTTCTGAATTTTAATTTTAATTATTGTAGTGTTTTTATATTTTTTGCAATATACATAGAATAATTTGTTATAAGTAACATCTTATCTATCTAGTATATTCTACACACTGATTACTTAAAATTAAATATATAAATTTTAATCTAAATCCATTTTATTATTTTGTAATTGGATAGTGCAACCTAAATAAGATGTAAATTTAAAGAATTAAATATTCATTTAATGCAAACTATTTATTTAAAAATACAAACAAAATGCACAATTATTTCAATATTTTTTAAGCTATGAATTAGTTATTTAACTGTTTCAATAAAAACACTAGTTTCTATGTTTTATCCACTCATAATTGGTTACGAAGGCTAGAATGAAAAATACCAAAAGAAGAAAACTGTCTTTCTATTCTAGCAGATGAAGCCCCGGCTATTGTTATTTGGTAGATAAACTGGATTTCAAGTTCTGTAATACTCTCTTTACCTCCCATTACATAAAATGAATTCCACTAGTCATAACTAGTCATTGTACCTACCCCTACTACATACTTTCTGATAACAACCCTTAAATTCTTGGAAAACACATGCTATCTATTTACACTTATTTACTTATTGGTATTTCTGTGCTGATTGATTCCCAATTCTCTTGTCTTTGGAAAATAGGTTTTAAAAGAAGTGGAAAAAAATGATTTAAATCAATGATTTTTTTAAAAAAATCAACTGATTTAAATCAAGATTTAAATCAACTGATTTAAATCATGCCAACCCTGAAATATATACTCAAATTATTACTTTTCTGCTAAAATTTATCCTAATGATGTTATGTTGAAATCATATTTAAGAAGAACAGAAGTAATTAATAAAATTAGAACAACATATTTTAAAAGAAAAATAAACAAATAACATGTGCTTTTGAAATATATTAATTTACACAGACATAGTTTTGACATCTGAGATGCTTGATACAAACTTAGAAATCGCAAAATATTTCTCATTCACACGAATATTAATGATTCCAGAAAAACTTTAATGTATAAATTTTGTGACTACCTTCAACGTTTAGGTAAATAAAGTAACTGAAAAGTATGTAATACCGCTTTAATCATAACGTAAAAAAATGGCTTAATGTAATGTCTATTAAAAAATATCCTCGGGAAAAATTGTGAAAGTAAACTCTCAGGAATTAATGCTAAAAATTTTCCACCAATATTTTCGAACATTTATTAAAAAAACTTCCCTACAAGAACATAGATATTACACATTTATGACACTAATTGATCAAATATATCGAAGTAATTTTATCACAACCCAAAACATTAACGTGAAATATAAAGCGACGTGGGTGGAAAAAAAAACCCGAGGAAAATTATATTACAAAAATTTAATTTAGTTACACATGAGAAAAAAATGACCAATTTTTACGCTGCCCGTAATCCTTGCATAATTCATTTCCTCTTTGTTTAGTTTTGTCTGGGCGAGAACGTGATGCCCAATTCGGATATCGCTCATGCAATTATTAATTATATTCAAACTCTGGTGCTGCGGCTCATTATGTCATTGCGTAAAAATGCCACCAACTGCTGAAGGCATTTGGCCTCCCAATAAAACGGATAATTAAACTTCCACATCGGAGGAAAACTTTTTTGCTCCACAATAAAAACGATTTTTACACCCAAAAATACGTGATTAATGACAAATTGAGTGCCTAATGCGAGTGGAAAAAGATTTCAGGAGGATATGTAAAAATAAAGCAGGTATTCCCAGCGGAAGGTAAAAAATGGAGTAATTATAATGGTAGCACAGGTTTCGTGATTGTGATTGGTCCAGTTGCTTGTGTGTCACGTGACACCGTTGTTGAGGGGGGGGGATTTGCTCGACAACCCCGCTGACTGTTTCATGTACACACCTACGACACAGTGGAACGTAATGACTGATGCGGGATGTTTGGATATGCGTGACAAAGGACACGAGATGCTGAGAGATGCATCTCGAGAGGAACAGGGCAGCCATATTTGGCCACCTTTCATTCTTAAATGAGAATATTTACCAAAGGTGTCATTTTTTGTAATGGAATTCAACCAAAAATTCAGAACTTTTATGTCATTACCTCGCAAGAATGAAAACGATATAAAAAGAGTATATATTTCTTCCCTATCACGTCTTCCTATATTTCCCAAAAACAGTCAAAATGACTGCATTGTGAAAAAATAACAAATATGTAAAGAAATTTGTTTAAAATTAATTTTTAATATTATATAATAAAGGAGGGCGGAAGTAACTACAATTATTCATAAACCCATTTATATGTTATAGAAAAAGTCACCAAATTCTAAGAAATTGTGTCATTATATTTCATAATTGTTTTTCTAATTGAAATTAAAAACAGTCAAAATGACTGCCTTGGGCAATCTAGTGTTAACTAGCGTGTATGTATTGTCCTTGTAGTTAAAGTTTACGATAAACTCTTTAATTAAAAAAAATTAACTGGTATATATCTAATGTTAGTAGAATTATAACTAATTCTACAAGCATTTCTAATTTATCTTGGTTATTTTATTAACTCCTCTGTTAAAAAATAATTATCGATATTTAGATATTTATAAGTAACCCTTTATTACAAAATATTTTAGTAAAATTTCTAAGAGAATAATAAAAAAATTAAATTGTTCTAGCTTAGATACCTTTTAATGAATACAACTCATTTTTTTAAAAACCCTTCCTTTTCTCCTTTCAGACTGATCTAGAGTATCCCATACCGTTTGTGGGATATAATGAATAGCATATTTATAAGCCTAAATTAGTCATTCTTGACAATTTAAGTATTTTCGTACGTTAAAATGCCAAGTCTTAAAACTATAAAAAATAGCTGAAAATACGTTCATTAACTACTTTTTTTTTAGACCTAAATGTTCTCTTGTATCAAACTCCGAGTATCTAGTTTATTTCAGTACAGTGATCCCTCGTGGTTAATGGGGTCCAGAACCTTCTGCGAAAGCTGAAAAACAGCTAAGTAGGATTTGTCCCTAGGAATTTTCAAGTATGCGGGTACACGAATGTTTTGAAATATGTAAACAGCATTTATACTTTACACATTTAAGAAAAAAATTACAACAGTAAACTATTTACTTAACTCTCCGAGTAGAACACACTGGGAAAAAAAAGTCTCCAAAAAATACGCTAAACTTTTATTGTGTCAGTGATCAAAGTGTTCTATGATTTTTTACTTCACCCTTTGCCCCACCCTCGTTATTGTCCCTCTACTTCCGGTTATAAATATATATATATAAATAGACATTATTGATGGTTAATTTTTAATATACATAAAGCTCGTCAATTCTCGAAGATCATCACATAATAAATAATGTATTCTAAAAGTACAAATAAAAATTTTTTTTGAGAATTATTTATATTTTTTTTTCTAAAGTCATTTAAGATATTTCAGTAGTGCAATTAGAGATATATATGTTACTGCAAACGAAATACTTCGAAATAAAGATTGAGAAATCCATGAGAAGCTATCAGCGTCTTTGTACCTCAGGGAGTAGGGGTGCATCCCTCAATAAATGTCACTCAAAGATGGGTGCAGTTCTTAAACAATCAACCTGAACCTCCTACCTCAAAAGTTCCATGGTAGAAAGCACTAGCAGATTTGTACAATACATTCATTTTCGGAACGTTTTTGGAGGTCGAAAATTGTACGTGACAGCTGGCGGAATTGTACGTGTAAACCGCTTAGAGGGTTAAAGTTGTCAGTTCTAATAAATAAGGATAATTACAAAACATTCTAGAGTAATAAACATTAATCAACATTGCTTTCTGAGAGAGGCGAAGAGACTTGTGTTGGTGGAAGAGGAGAGGCTCTCATTTGACTCGTAGAAGTCTTAGGCTCACTCGGAGACTCTTCTGCTGGAGGTACTGACAGTAGAACCAGGGGGCTTTACCTTGGAGAGAAACATGGTGGTGGGTAGTTGTTGTCTTTCTTTTTCCTTTTCCTTCAAAATTCACCTGTACAAGGACATAACCCCTTCAACGCGATTGATGAATTCGACAGCTTGAGAATCATATTGTCGTCAATGTCTTGTGCAAATTCTTGTCATGTTGCACAATTATTACAGATACTCCAGGGTAAGGCCACGCTTTTCAGTTTGTTCTTCATCTTCCTCTTCATTTTCTTCCTCACTTGCAGACTTTGTCATCTTAAGAGCCAGTGTACTCTGAGTCAACACATCTCTTTGTTTGACATGCATGGATCCTTCTCTCACGCATCAACACGAAACAACGCTCCTTTTCTCAATGTGGCTGCCGACATGGTTTCATTTTTTCATTTTTATTTTTGGATGAATATTTTGGGAAAACCCGCGAAGCACTGAAGCCGCAAAACATGAAGCGCGAAGTGGTGAGGGAACACTGTATATTGATTCTTTCGTGAAATTCTAAAGCATGACTTTCAAATCGTAATACCACACTATATAAAAAGAGCATATTTATTCCCTACCACCTCTTCCTAGAAAAGTAAGCTGACTTATTAATCAATTTAACAAGCGTCTGTGTATCATCCGTGCAGGTAATGCTGAAATCTTTAGAAAAATATAACATACATATCTAACGTTAATAGAACTATTATCAATTCTACAAGCATTCCTGATTTATCTTTGTTATTTTAGGCACTGTTTAGTTAATAATTATCATCGATATTCTACCAAAAATAGATAGTTAACACATTGTATGTGGGACACGTACTATAGTCCATGTAAAATCTATTGGATCTTCAAGGTCACACTTTCTTGTTTCCCCAGTCATCGGTTACTATGGTAGTGACCAAGAAGCATATGCATTCTCACTTATTTTCAGCACTTCAGTTGAGGATTTGATTCCAATACGTTCTTGCTTTCCTTTCTTCTCGTAGATATTTATTTTGCGCTTATTTGATATTACCCTCTCATTTTTTATCTTTTAATTCATTGTTTTATTTAAATTTTTTACTTCATAAAATATTTCCTGTAATGGCTAGTTTTGATGTTAGGAAACAGTCCAAAATACTGATATTTAACGTATACAGGTACTTGAAAGGTCTTGTTGAATCCAATCCAGCTGCTACAGTTTTCGAATTGTTTTCGCAAACTCAACAAGCAACTGATGATGCCCGTGGTATTTCTAAAAGAATTTGTGCCGATCCAGAACTGCGATAATATTAAAAAAAATTTTTTCACATAAAAGGCGCGTAACAGAATTAGATGATTTCGACAAAAGTGGCACCTTTTCTGCCTTTAAAAAAATGCCGTTTAACTAAAAAACAGGAAATGTTTTTTATTTAGTTTTTAAAGCTTTTTTAAATAAATTTAACTACAGTTTTTTTTACAAATTACTAATTATAAGCAAAGTTAAAATTTTCAGTTGTGCATAAAAACTATTTACATAAAGAAAAGTTTAACAAGATGTATAAAAAGTTTATAATAAATCATAGCTGTTCTTGTAAAAATATAAAAATTTATTTTAATTTAGAATTCTTACTAAAACATTAGGAATCTGTACCTTCTAAAGAAATTTTCACTTTCTAAAACTGTGTCAACAGACCATAAATCTTTAAAAACATAATAAAATTATACAAAATATTGTTATTACATTAAGAACTCTTTCAATTCTTGTAAAATCATAAAATAATTAATACACTGCAATTTTGGGATAGAAAGTTTACCTCCCCACACGATGCACGATACCCCTTAACACAGTGGGAAAAAAAGAGTAAAGTCTTTCCCCAACTGTCGTTACCATAGTTACAGTTGGTCATCGGGGAAAAATCAGTGACCTTGAAGTGCCTATTGAGTTTACACCGAGTATAGTATGTTTTCTGACGATTGATACTTGAGTGCGGGTTAGTGTAAGAACATGGTTTGTTTGTGGGTACAAAAATAACGGTATATACAGGAAAACGAAGCCGAATGTTTTTGTCTACTACATAGATTCTGGAAAAATTTAGACAAATAAAAACTAGTTTTTACATCAGTCGATGCGGAACCACAGAAAGGGAAGGTTGATTAAAAAAATCAATTTAGATTTAAAATTAACTTTTTATTTATCCTTGCGAAAATGATATATATATATATATATATATATATATATATATATATATTTATATATATATATATATATATATATATATGACATGTTCCACTAAACGACACTAGAGTCCTGAGTACATTTTCATATCTTTATTCAAATCTCATAGCACACTACTTTTCAATCATCTTCAATGGCGTCGCACATTGGCGCCCAACTTTTAACAAAGGTAGGCGTAGCTGCTTCGAGTAGCCACAGCTCTGTCCGTGGAATATGCACACTGCTCTCTGCTCTGATCACTGCGCGTGAGCCGTATTTATGTGGCTAACTCTTCACGCCGCGTCACTCCCAGTAATGAATCCCTATTTAAATTCTTTTAAAAATTAATCTGCAATTTAAACTTAAAAAAACATATATATTTGTTTATTTGTCTATTTATATATTTAGTTATATATTTCAATATAAAATGCGAAAAGTTGGTAATTTTTGATCTATTGAGATTTAACTGAATAACTAAATTTACGCGCAACATGCCCGCTCCCGGTACAATTCCGCTGTGAAATGTACCCGCACACAATGTGTTAACACTTCTTATAATACTAAAATTTCTAAAAGTTTAGATTAGAAAAAAAGCTAAAGCTTCTTGTTTAGATACCATTTAATATTTACAACTCTTTTTTTAAACCTTCCCATTTATCCTCTCAGACTAATCTACAGTTTCCATATACCGTTTGTGGGATATATTGAACAGCATATTTATAAGCCTAACTTAGTCTTTCTTGACAATTTAGGCATTTTTTAAAAGTCAAAATGCCAAGTTTTAATGAACGTATACGCAGCAATTTTTTATAGTTTTAACTACATTTTCATTCAATTTTAAACTTTCTCATGTTTCAAACTCTGCGCATCTAGTTAATAGTAGAATACTGATTATTTCGTGTAGCTTCACTAAGTATAAATTTTAAAGTATTGCTTTTATGTCATAATCCTTCACGAATGAAAAGGGTATAAAAGAGAATTTTTTATGTTTCTTCCCTATCACCTCTTCCTAGAAATGTAAGCTGACTTATTAATCAGTTTTGCTAGCGTCTATGTATTATCTTTGTAATTAAAGTTAATGCTGAACTCTTTAATTAAAAAAAGTATTACTGATACATATCTAATGTTAGTAGATTAATAATTAATTCTACATGCATTTCTCTATTATCTTTTTTTAATTACAGAAACACTTTAGTTAGAAACAATTATCGATATACAATCAGACATTTATAATTAACCACCTATTATAAAAATAAAATTCCTGAAAGCATAAATAAAACAAAATTTCAAATTTTCATGTTTAAATACTACTTAACGTTTATAATTCATTTTTAAATCCTCCAATTTTTCATTTCCGACTTACCTACCGTATCACATACTGTTGGTGGTTTCTTTTTGTTTCAAGTGCTACTGCCTACTGTTTTGCTACACTAGGGTTAATGAGATCGGAAACTGCTGCTTATAGCCGATTCCGAACATCCATGCCTGTAGTGGGATTCGAACCTATGAACTCTGCAGGGTATCCGCCAAAAAAAAAATTTTCAAATCCATGACTTTACCTGACTTCAGAAGATTATTTTCCATGACTTTAAAAATATTTTGTTAAAATACATATGAATAAAAATTCTGATATACATACAAATAAAATATATTCTTTTAGAGAAATTACAAAAATTTATGATAAAAATTACTTTATAAATGTTTATAAACTCATATATATATATATATATGTATATATATATATATATATATATATATAATAAATTGTTGTATCTACATACTTAAGTTTAATCATACAGCAATTTTCTGAATGCAATCAAAAAATTTCCAATTTGAATTTAGAGTACTTATGTATTATCGAGGTGACCAAGAATAATAGCCAAACACGATAACCCTATAACTTTTATATATAATAGCATTAAAGATAAGCTTATATTTTGTAGGAAAATCTTAACTAATTTTTATTAAATAATAATTATTATATTAATAAAAATTTAATTTATAATTTAAGAAAAAACCAGAATAATATACTTATACATTTACCCCCTATTAAGCTTGCTTGTTTTGAGTTTCCTTGACGAACAGAAAGGAAATTCACTTGCAGAGGCATTTCTTGGTTTTTCTTAATTGGTAGCTCAGCGGATCCATGACTTTCCATGACTTTTACTCATTTTACTTAGAAAATCATGACTTTCCATGACAAAATTAATCCATTGTCTAAATCCATGATTTTCCATGACTTTCCAGGTGCGCGGAAACCGTGACTCTGGTACCGAAGAGCAGCGCACTACTCATACGGCCATTGTTTGGCTACACCATTTGTGGGATATAATGAACGACATATTTTAAAGCGTAAATTAGTTTTTATTGGCAACTTAGATATTTCTTTACACATTGTATACACGTACTAGTACGTTTTCTGACGATTGATTCATTATAAAGGAAGGATATTTAAATCTTATTTTTCCTTTGCAAATGCTAAGTATGATTTACTGTATCTTTCAATGATATTAAAATTGAAATTAGGAACAGATAAAATATGGCAAATAAATGTTATTACGGACTGAGAAATCATTTTAAATCAAAACACTTACGCATAAAAACCAAAATTAATCTTTATAAAGCTTTAGTAAAGCCAATAATTATGCATGGAAGCGATTGTTGAACTAGGAACAAATCTGAGGTTTGGTTTGGTTTGGTTTGGAGCGCTACGGTCTACTTTTTGCAACACAAGGACTAACGAGACCGGGACCTACTGCTTAAAGCCGTGTACTACCTGTAACCAGCCACCCACCCGATGTCGGGTGTAGGATGTTGAATTGCTGGTTCGGTCTGGCCGTCCGGCAACAATGCGTTACGCAGGGTCCAAGTCAGCATTAAGTCAAGCAAGCAAGCCCATAATATTTAAAATAACAAAAGAAATATATATATATATATATATATATATATATATATATATATATATATATATATATATATATATATATATATATATATATATATATATATATATATATGTAGAAAATCTAGACTAATGAGTACAGTTAATGCAGTTTACGAAATAACGGGGGATACTCCGCAGGAGTCTTGCCCAGGTTAAAAGTCCGGTTGACCTGGTGTACTACATGAAAGTTTCTGACATGAGAGCAGGTGTTTGCGAGGGAAGCAATATCTGCACAGGGCAGTTGTGATGGCCATTCGTGAAGGGGTCTGCTTCCGAACGACTACTAACATCCATGCCATAGTGGGATTCGAACCCAAGAACTCCAGTTTCGAAGGCCAGCACCCTAACCATTCGGCCATCGTTCGGCAGGAACAAATCTGAGGAAAATAAGCTATTAATATTTGAACGAAAAATACTAAGAAAAATATTTGGAACCATTAAGGAAAATATATGGAGAATCCGTCATAATCATGAACTAGACTTTAATTCGAACAACCAAATATTGTGAATGTTTGGTTTGGTTTGGTTTGGAGCGCTACGGTCTACTGTTTTGCGCACGAGGGCTAATGAGACCGGGACCTACTGCTTAAAGCCGATTCCGAACGGCTACGGACGTCCATGCCATAGTGGGATTCGAACCCACGAACTCCGGTACCGACGGTCAGCGCTCTAACCAATCGGCCAGCGTTCGGCCCCAAATATTGTGAAAACTATAAAGATCTATCAATTAAGGTGGTTGGGACACATTTATAGATGCAATGATTTAAACCCAACAAAAATTGTTATATTTAAAAAGTTGATGGAAAAGGAAAATAATGTATGGAGAATCCGTTATAATCATGAACTAGACTTAAATTCGGACAACCAAATATTGTGAAAACTATAAAGATCTATCAATTAAGGTGGTTGGGACACATCTATAGATGCAATGGTGAAACCCAACAAAAAAGTTACATTTTAAAAAGTTGGTGGAAAAAGGAAAAGAGGTAGACCAAACACCAGATGGATTGATATGATTGAGAAAACGCTGCATGAAATTAGTCAAACAGTGGGGAACAGTGAGGGCGGATGGTTCCAGATGGAAGAAACTTTTAGAGACAGCCTTGGCCTGTAGAATTCTATAGTGCTATAGAAGAAGATGATTTACTGTATCTACTTAATGAAACCCTGTATTCATGCAATAAAAATTCAGGATTAAAAATCTCAAAGTGTGAGAAAAAATTACTCTTGATTTAAATTAACCCCTTCCGGTAAAATGACGAGTCTAGCTCGTCATTAGTTTTTCATTCCATACCGCACAATGACGAGCTACACTCGTCATGCGATTAAAGTTACTGTTAAATATGATAATTAATTTAGTTTAAAATTTCTAGTGTACTGAATTTGACAACACTTTTATCACTTGTGAAAATCACAAGTTACTATTGCATATTGTTTACTTAGAATTTCTTGGTACAAGTCATTGCCAAATTAATGAGTCAGAATAAAAGAAAACCTACTAAGAAATGCCGTGTGTGTTACAAGAATCAAATTAAAAGTGAGACTACTTGGTGTAAACAATTAAGAATTCCTTTGCACTTTGTTTTGAAAAGTACCACTAGCTTGAAGACTATTATCTGTATACCTTATTAATGTTTTGCTTTGATATTTTCTTAATTTTACTGTTTCTGATATTATTTAACACTATATAAAAAGTGGATTTTAATTAAGAATATGTAAGAATTGTAAAATGAAACAAGTTTTTTAAATAAAAATTAAATGGTTATTTCATGCACAGTTTTTCATTATTAAATCATACCGGAAGGGGTTAATGATCCATTTAACGAAAGTCCAGAAGCTTAAATCATCATTTATATCAAAATTATATAAATCAATCAACCCTCATTCGAAATAAATTTTTAGTTTTCGGCAAACTGTGAAAAAGAAGACTAGGACTATTTACTCATTTTTATTCCACATATTTAATAAATTAAAATTCTGCCCTTTTTTATAAGTCACGTATATTATCTTTCTTAAGGAATTTCTTTGCTTTTACTTCCTCTGATAACGAACAAACCAATGATAAATATACAAAAATTGTATTTCTACTGCCTAATACTAAAATATTGATATATGTATGCAAACCTTGAAAAAGACTAAGATAATTTCCCCCTTTAGGATAAGATCTGCCGCAGTGTGTTACAAAAAGTTTAAACTCAGAAATAAATTTTATGAGCTTTAAACCAGGTAAACTATACCCAGCAGATTTTTATACCCAGCTGTGTTTTGATCTATATTAGGAAAATTAAATTTTCATTACTCGACATGTTTAAAAATTTGCCTTTTATTAAATCTGAACTATCTTTAATGATATTAAAAAATGTCATAAAAAGCAATTACCTTTCAGAGTAACAGAAAAAAATCTTATTCGAGCACCACAGCACTTTCTTGTACGCTTATTAAATTATGCATATTATCTTATTTTAATTAGATAATGTGACACCAGTATTATCATTTGCACGTTCCATAAAGGTTTAAAGTTATGTTCCTCGAGATAACGGTGTTGTCGGAGTACAGATCAAAGTACTACCCTCTGGTGTTGCCCCTATATGCCAATATGCGTTGTATTGAGACTTTTCCATACATAGATATTTTTCAAGAGTACAATACTTATTTTACTCCGTATAAGGAACTAACAATAATAAAACAGCAATAATTCAAATTTATCCCCTATATAATAATAGCCTAATTTATCTGTCGGTTCGTCCTCGAATTTATGAAGCGGTTGGACCTGGAATAGATAAGTTTGGTTTGGTTTGGAGTGCTACGGTCTACTTTTTGCAACACGAGGGCTAATGAGACCGGGACCTACAGCTTAAAGCTGATTCCGAACGGCTACAAACATCCATGCCACTGTGGGATTCGAACCCACGAACTCCGGTACCGAAGGCCAGCACCCTAACTAATCGGCCATCGTTCGGCTCTGGAATAGATAAGACCAGGAGCCCAATCAAAGCTTAAATCCCCTATATAATAATACCTTAAGTTATCTGTCTGTTCTCAAATTTATGAGTGGTTGGACATGGAATGGTAGAGGCATCCATATTGGATTCTGGATGAGTTAAGGTAGCAAAATTCAAAGTGAGTAAAGTTTATCTTCTCCTAAACAATCAATCCAATATGTTACAAATACGCTTCATATTACAGCAAAAAATGTCTCTTTAAAACGTTCGAAATCCGCCCCTTCCCCTCTTTTCGAGCATTTAATGCCATTATTTCAAGCCCTATTTTTCCCGGTTAAGAGCAAGCGATTAAATTTATCACATAATAAATAGGTAAAAATAACATTTTTTGCTAGCATTGTGACGTCATTCCTTTAACCATTTCTTATTTTAAATTACTTAAATATCGTCTGCATTATTTTCATACGTTTTATCACTGAACTTAGATATTGCTTAAATAATTTTCTTTTATATTTGGCTTAAATAATAGATTAGGTACATATGTGATATATTTAAATTTAATCATGGATTATTTGTGCCAGTTAAAATTCTATCATCGGTATTAACAAGAAATTCTTTTCATAAAAGGAGTCTATTTCACGGACTAATAAATAGTTTAAGTTATATATCTTTGAAAATTAAAAAGTTTTTTTTTAAATTTTTTATTTTTTTTTCTAGTATAACCACACGGTTTGATTAAATGAATTCAACGTGATTCTAAACTGCATTCACAGTATCGGGAGACTTTAGAGGAGTATGAAGATAAACAAATTATTGAGAGTGTACCGGATAATCCTTAGCCAAAAAACAAACCATTTTTTTTTACTTGCCTCATAGGTTACTTTACAATTCTGGAGAATTAAAATTTTACTGATCCCGTCATATGATGGGCTATTTTCTAGCATAAGCATAAAACCAAACCCTTATAAGAAATCCCTTATAAGAACTTACAACGGAATTTCACAAAAACCAGAGAGATTAACCCCTTCCGGTAAAATGACGAGTCTAGCTCGTCATTAGTTTTTCATTCCATACCGCACAATGACGAGCTACACTCGTCATGCGATTAAAGTTACTGTTAAATGTGATAATTAATTTAGTTTAAAATTTCTAGTGTACTGAATTTGGCAACACTTTTATCACTTGTGAAAATCACAAGTCACTATTGCATATTGTTTACTTGGTACAAGTCATTGCCAAATTAATGAGTCAGAATAAAAGAAAACCTACTAAGAAATGCCGTGTGTGTTACAAGAATCAAATTAAAAGTGAGACTACTTGGCGGTGTAAACAATTAAGAATTTCTTTTCACTTTGTTTTGAAAAGTACCACTAGCTTGAAGACTATTATCTGTATACCTTATTAATGTTTTGCTTTGATATTTTCTTAATTTTACTGTTTCTGATATTATTTAACACTATGTAAAAAGTGGATTTTAATTAAGAATATGTAAGAATTGTAAAATGAAACAAGTTTTTTAAATAAAAATTAAATGGTTATTTCATGCACAGTTTTTCATTATAAAATCATACCGGAAGGGGTTAACACGTAGTTATATAGTTTTGGACTGCGTTTGAATTACAAACTGTCAGAATAAATCAAATTAGGTGAGTACGTTAAGGTTTAAAATGTACAGAGAGTTCCTTGAAACTAGTATTCGTTGGAGGAAGCAAGAGATATTGCAGTATATGTAAATGCAACGTAATTAATTTAAAAAATAGAAAATTATTGCAAGTAGATGGTTAATTTGCAGTAATGAATGAAATGCTTTATCAATATGAGATGAATCAGTGGCTAAACTATCATATTCAGACTAAGTCACTTCGTAGGATAAGCTAGAATATACTAGTACACATGATATCAAATAATGTAGATTTGATAACTGTCCTTTGCTTAATTTTTACTTTGTTTATGCAATTGTTCTTAGATTGCTTTTATCCATTATTATAAAGAGTGGATTTTAATTAAGAATATGTAAGAATTGTAAAATGAAACAAGTTTTTAAAGTAAAAATTAAATGGTTATTTCATGCACAGTTTTTCATTATTAAATCATACCGGAAGAGGTTAAAAAGCGGTGGATTGGTTGTGAGATAACAACACTTTTTTTTAATCTGTATCTGGTAAGGGGAATAGAGTTGTGTTCAAAAATGGTTGTTTTCGGAGAGGAATGTCTTTGAGAGATCCTACTCATTTGGTGGCACAAGTATCGCTTCCAGAATGACAATGAAATACGTGCTGCTCCACTCAAACGGGTCCTGCGATATTAGCAATTCTAATTCACACCGCATAACTGATTACTATTCTCAGCCGGCAGAAAGCACATTATGATTGTTTTATAACAAATTATCATCCGCCCACATTTTCATGGAGAGCGAGAGGAATGAATGGAACCCGAAATTATGGGGTGAAAACTTCGTTTTTCGGGCCTTTCTCTAAATAGCCTGATTTGCATGGAAGCGAATTTAAAAAACGGAAGGCGAAAAATATACGTTGGGAACACGACTGGTTTTTGCAATGGAGAACAGAAGAGATTGCATCGAAACGTGGTATTTTCGGCTTACCCTATAAATATTAAAGGGATGCAATAAATGTGCCACGATGGGAAGTTTGCAGGTTAATGCAGTGATTACATGAAACACCCCTTGAAAGTTAGATGAAAGATGTGACCTTTTATGGTGTGCACAAAATAAGATGGGATTGTTCCTATTTAACTAAGCGATGACGTAGCACCTAATTAAAACCTCAGGGTTGGTGGCAAGGTTTTGTGAATTAGAAATGACATACAAAGTAGCTTACTCTCTAGAGTCTGCTCACAGTCTTATTATTGCTTTATTATGGATACTAACAACATTTCTGTATAAAGAATGACATTTGCTTAGTGTACTGAAGGATTTGTGAATATGGCTGTAAAAATTCAACAATTAAACGAAACTGATGTATTTTTACAAGGCCACGAATACATTTTCCAAGTTTTAAATTCCTAAACTTGGATGAAAATTGCATAAATTTTAAAGATACCAGCAACAATTATTAAATAGTCAATTATACAATAATTATGAAAGGAGGTGCAAGAAAAGAAAGGACAAAAAGCAATTAAAAGTCGAATAAAAAAATCGTATTCCGAAATATAATTTGGGTAAGTTTAATTCGGTTTGGAACATTTTGCCCGAATAATTTTGCAATTATCAAAAAAAAAAAAAAAATAAATAAATAAAAAAAAATAAATAAATAAATAAATAAAAATATATAAAAAATAAAAAAAATAAAATAAAAAAATAAATTAATTAAATTAAAAATAAATAAAAAATTCGAACATATAATCTGAATAAATTTGGGTGGGTTTAGGGTACTAAGCCCCCACCCTGACCTTTTTTCTTTTTTTATACAATTTACAAAAAAAAGGGTTATTTGAAGTATAGGTTTGGTTTAGAGAGCTACCGTTTACTGTTTTGCACACGGGGGCTAATGAGACCGGGACCTACTGCTTAAAGCCGATTCCGAACGGCTACGAACATCCGTGCCATAGTGGGATTCGAACCCACGAACTCCAGTACCGACGATCAGCGCCCTAGCCAATCGGCCAGCGTTCGGCATTTGAGGTATAGTTTGGATAAGTTAGGTTGGATTTGGAACCCTAAGTCCAGTTTTTTCCAACTTCGATAAATATATATATATATATATATATATATATATATATATATATATATATATATATATATATATATATATATATATATATATGTTTCGAAGGATAATCCGGGTAAGTTTCCTTGACTTTGGAGTGCTACCCATGTTTTTGTTACAAAAGTTTTTGTATAAAAGAACTAATTAACCCCTTCCGGTATGATTTAATAATGAAAAACTGTGCATGAAATAACCATTTAATTTTTATTTAAAAAACTTGTTTCATTTTACAATTCTTACATATTCTTAATTAAAATCCACTTTTTAAATAGTGTTAAATAATATCAGAAACAGTAAAATTAAGAAAATATCAAAGCAAAACATTAATAAGGTATACAGATAATAGTCTTCAAGCTAGTGGTACTTTTCAAAACAAAGTGCAAAGGAATTCTTAATTGTTTACACCGCCAAGTAGTCTCACTTTTAATTTGATTCTTGTAACACACACGGCATTTCTTAGTAGGCTTTCTTTTATTCTGACTCATTAATTTGGCAATGACTTGTACCAAGTAAACAATATGCAATAGTGACTTGTGATTTTCACAAGTGATAAAAGTGTTGCCAAATTCAGTACACTAGAAATTTTAAACTAAATTAATTATCATATTTAACAGTAACTTTAATCGCATGACGAGTGTAGCTCGTCATTGTGCGGTATGGAATGAAAAACTAATGACGAGCTAGACTCGTCATTTTACCGGAAGGGGTTAAACCAGGACTGATTACTCAAAGCCAGTTCTGAGGGGCTATGAAAATATGTATAATCAGAAAGCCAGAAGCGGAATTTGAAAGCGTAGACTCCGTACCTGATAGGCAGCGTCCTACCAATCATCCTGCCGGATTTAAAGTAGTTGATAATAATTTAATGTATAAAATTTCTTATTTCGAGATCACTCGCTTCTCACTCTTAGTCTTAGTTAACAAACATCATGCTTTAAAAATATAAAAGAAAAACATTTGATAGGAAACCAGAAGCACAACATACTTTAATATTTTGCTAAGAAAATAAATTATCTCTCACCGCAAATACTTAGCAAAGAATATAGAACTGCGAATAGTATTCCAAACACCCTTCAAAATAATTGTTTTCCCATAAAATTGATTCATTTATCCAGTGCTTTCGCCAATCTAATCTAAAGAGTTAACCCGCCCCCCCCTCCTCGCTCCGAAAACGACACAACGGAACAAACCCCTTTTAACTGCATTATCGCCCGCAAACCGCCGATCAATGCATATTCGATATTTATCCTTTTGAGAATTTTAATCGGTCCTGCACAGTGCCCGAAATAAGGCTGTAATTCGGCTCGGAGAGCAGCCCCGGGTGGTTAACCCGCCTGGTGATGATATTGTCCATGAGGGTCTCCCTAATTGGTTTATAAGAGGGAGGCCTCCTGCCGTTTCATGAGCTATTTCAGCAGTGCGGCATTACTCAATGTCATCCTTGATTGACAGGCGGCCAGGAATTTAAAACTATTACATTTGCATATTTTCGTCGCGTCGCCATTGATTTAGCCGTATTCTGTCCTATCTCTCTCCCAGCTTGGAGGGATTCGCCGTATTCTGCCTACACCCCCCCTCCCCATCTCATCCTTGAAATCGCGGTGGATTGGGAAGGGTGACTGGGGACTTGCGTAAGTAGTGAAAGAGGTATTTTTGAAAGCTGGGTTTTGACTTACAGCGAAGAGGGATGTAAGGTGAAATTATGGGTTGCGCTGGTAAATGAATAATTATATAGTATCATAAGGAAAACAATTGAAAGGTTTGGTTTGAAGCACTACTAATTTTTTGGCACACAAGGGCTAATGAGACCGGGAACTACAGCTTAACCCCTTAACGTGAACAGAATTTTACATCATGAACTACACTCATGTCCATAAATTAAGGATAATGAAGTTCAGGCAATGAAAGAGACAAAAGCAAAATAAATTTGACTTTTTTGTAAAGTCTATTTATTAAACAAAAGGTAAAGAGCAAAAAAGATGCTATATGTTTGACATAATTAATAAATATTGCGATTTTTACTCCCTGGAGCAAATTTCGAAAAAGAACCTATTTACAGAAAACAGTATAACATGGTTAGTATGATGGTTAATACGGAGTATGTCTCCCGGACGATGCAATACAAGCGTTACAACGCCTGCGCATGCTGAGTATCAGATTATCAATCTGATCTTGGGGAAAATTACACCACTCATCAAGCAATGCCCTCCGAAGTTCCGATAGACAGTTGGGAGGGGGTTGACGGGCTGCTATTCGTCGGCCAAGCATGTCCCACACATGCTCTATTGGATTCAAGTCCGGTGAGTATGCTGGCCAATCCATACGTGTGATATCTTCCGATTGAAGGCATTCGTCTACAATGTTTGCACGGTGAAGTCGGGCGTTGTCATCCATATACAGAAATTCAGGAACCATGGCGCCCCAAAACAAATGTACATGTTGTTCCAGAATGACATCCCGATAGATGTGGCCTGTCATCGTTACACTCTGAACATGCAGGTCAGTTCTGGAACCAAGAATAATTCCTCCCCAAACGAGCCATCCTGCACCACCGTAACGGTGTCGTTCAATGGTGTTCTCTTGGTGGTAACGGGTACCTGGCGCTCTCCATATGAAAGTCCGGCGAGAATCAGAATGTAAACTGAACCTGGACTCGTCAGAAAACATCACACAAGACCACTGTTGCGGTGTCCACAATGCATGCTCTCTAGCTCAGCATAATCGCAGGCGACAGTGAGTTGCGGTAAGGGGGAACACATCTGACAGGCCTACGAGCATATAGACCAATGTTCCCTAAGCGTCTGTACACGGTCTGCCTGGAAACTGTCGTACCGGTAGCTGAAGAGAGCTGACGAGACAGGTCTAATGCTGTGCTCCGTCTGTTTCTTTAACTGCCAAATACCGGTCATCATTCGGCGTA